>CM053979.1:7999971-8624971 GCA_028641955.1 Protonibea diacanthus | reverse complement strand
CACCCACCCCCACCCCCCGACGATAACATTTAGTGATGTGACTCCTGGTTTGATTTAATTTTGAATTTCTCAGGAAAGTCTCGAGTGCATTGTTGTTGTTGTTGTTCCTTTTTTTGTGTGTGTGTGTGTGTGCGTGTATGTGTGCGCGTGTCATTTCGACCAACACAGATATGAAAATTAGTTTCAAGTCTTCAATTTCAGCGGATAACAAACAAGGACGTTTTTGTTGTCTTGATGTCGTGGCGATTAAAAAATCCCGTTGTTTTTAAACTGAAGCCTCGCTCGGAGGGGGGGGGCAAACCTCTCACGAAACATGTTTCCATCTGAGGCGTCGAGGCTATACAGACGTGTGTAGACTTGTGATGTTCACTGTGTATGATAGTACATATTTAAAAGAAAATGCTTAAAAAAAAACAAAAAAACCTGTGAGATCTGGCCATCTTTGTGTGAAAAAGGATGCACTGTAGTTGGTTCATGACAAATATATAAATAAAAAGAACGCCGGGATAAGTTAAAGTGATTAAAAAGCAATAAAACCATAGTCAACATTTGTTATGAGACATAAATGCCTAAGTACTGTTTACGCTCAACAGGCAAAGCTTTGTGGTTACTTTTGCATGGTATGAATCTTCTTATTTCTGTTGTTCTTCATAGTCTCTTTAGCTAAACAGATTCTGAAATGCATACAACCTTTGTATAGTAAGTTTTCACGGGATGAGCGCAATGCGCTCTTGATGTTTTAGTCATCGTTATTATAAAAGTTATTGTTATTTATATTTAAGGGATATTTAGATTTTAGATATGTTATCCTGCTTATTAGAAGAGTTAACGGAATGTTTGGTCAGGGAAGTTTCTAGTTTTCAAGATTGCTATAAAAAAAAACAAATTCTATTATAACCTGCCACCAAATAAGATTGCACTGTTCTGTACTGCTGTACAGTGTCTGGATTTATTTCTGCTCATTTTCATTTTTTTTTTTTTATTTTGCTTTCTCGTTTCTCCGACTTTTTTTTTTTTTTTTTGTCAGGCCTTGAGTTTGCAGAGAGATACCAAAGTGTTCCACAGACAGACAGACACCCCGTAAAAGTTACTGGCTCTAAGATATCAGAACTTTTTTTTTTTTTTTTATCAATCTCAGGAAGAAAATAATAAAATGAAATAAAAACCTACAAGAGGTGTAACGGCGGGGCGTTAGCAGAAATATATCATTTCCCCTTATAACAGTGGTGAAACTAACCAATACATGTGCTATGTTTTTTTTTTCTTAACTCTGTGCTGTGACTCTTGCTGTATTTATGTTTTTAGACTTAATGTGATGGGTTTTGTCATTTGTCCTTGTGAACATGTCAGTGATTTTTAAACGTTTATGCCTTCTTAGGGCAAAGATCAAAGGCTGTTTCTTTTAAAGGAACATTATTATTTTTTCTGTGGACAGTTATTATTATTATTATTATTATTATTTTTCTTTAATTCGTGTTAAAGCTGACAGTTTTTTTTTGAGTTGATTCGTACCTGGGGTTACACTGAAACGTGCAATTGATCTGTCCAAGCCTTTTTACTCCTCCCTCAGTGTAACAAATGTTTAGGACTGACTCAGATCCCAGATCTCTTGTAAACGCTTCTTCTTCTTCTTCTTCTTCTCCTTCTTCTTCTTTTTTTTAAAAGAAAAAAAATTCGCATCATCTTACTTCTATAGCATGTTTTCCTCGTACCCTCATTAATTTTTGCTTTTAATATTCCACATCAGGCACATTCCGAGACGTCAGTCTGCAAAAGATTTGCCTTCGATTTTGTGTATTTTATAGTCACACAAATAAAGCTTTATGCATTTTGAGGGATATGGACCGCATTTTTTAGGAACCAGTGTAGTTAGGCCTTTTATCATTTTATTATCATTTTGCACTAAGAATGGCATAATCAAGTTACTGTTCTCTCGTTGGTTATGATTGAGCGTTGCAAGCTTTGTTGTGTTTCTGATCTTTGATGGATAGCTCTGTGTATACTGTAACCATCTTTTTCTCGTTTCTCCCACCATTTGCATATTATATGTTATCAATGTTATCACACTCAAAATAATTTATTGCTAACAAAAAAAAATGAAAACAAAAAACATGCTACTGATTGTATGTATTTTTAAACAAAGCCTATTTTTTCTGTAAAAAAAAGACAAAAAAAGAAACTGTGTTCAGCACTTTTATTCTGGGTTGTGCTTCTGTTTTCTATATATTTATAATTTAGATCCAAATGTATATATTGTAAAATTTGTGCCTTTCGACTAATTCTTTAAAAAGGTTTTCTACTCATTTAAGGAAGGACTATATGAAATTGCAATCTTAACTTTGTAAACAAATAAAAACTTGAAGATTGCTGAAACTGAGTCTTTTGTTCGTCTGGGGAAACATTTTCCATCCCAACTCTGGAGCTTCAAGCAAGTGACAGAGTGATGGCTCGACTGTTACTCTACAAGCATCTGTACCTTTAATGTCAGGGATAAATTATCACACACACCTACCTGATACAGGCCCAATGAGCCAGAGTCATGTGTAAAGGAGTAAATTTACTCAAGTACGGTACTTAAGTACAATTTTGAGGCTCCATTTTCTACGTCTTAATGCCCCAATTGCACTAAATTAAAGTGGTAAATATTGTACTTTCCACTCTACTACTTCTTCCTGTGTCTGTGTAGATGCTCTTTAGGTACTCTGGCTTCCTCCCACAGTCTAAAAACATGCATTCATAGGTGCGAATGTGAGTGTGAATGGTTGTTTGTCTCTGTGCCCCATGAGTGACTGGTGACTTGTCCAGGGTGTACCCCGCCTCTCGCCCTATAAGTCAGCTGGGATCAGCTCCAGACACACGTGACCCCGATGAGATATATTTAACAGTCATGTGCCAACTCACAGGCTGACGTTATATGCTTGTTATTTGCAGCAACACATGCCATTACCCTCCAGGTATCTCTTACATTACACATGGTGCACATGTTATTGTATTGCACACAGTCCAGTGTGTGGCATCTAGTGGGGAAGTTGCAGATTGCAACCCACTGAAAATCTGTCACTTCACCCTCTGGGTTCACGCATGGAGGAGAAACTAAAGCGGCCGTGAAACTTGTGAAAAACACGAAAGGTCCACTGCAGAGTCAGTGTTTGGTTTGTCCCTTCTGGGCTGCTGTAGAAACAAAGTGGTTCAACATGACGGACTCTGTGGAGGACCCGCTGTACAGGATCGCTGTCGATATAAAAGTCTGACAAAAAGGTCACATAAACATTAACAGTTCTTATTTCCAGTGATATTCACAGATGAAAACATAGAGACCCGTAAATGTTACACACTAGACCTTTAAACATCACCGTAAACAAATTACTGATCTGTGTTCTATTTCTTGAGACAAAAGCAATGGTGGATTGTAACTAAGTAAATTTACTCATATACTGTACTTAAGTACAATTTTGAGGTTTCATTTTCTAGTCTAGTGTTTATGCACCTCTTCCACTCAGTTTAAGAGGGAAATATAGTACTTTTTATTCCACTACATTCACCTGACTAGTTACTTTTTACTGATTAAAATGAAATACAACAGGGGCGCCCTAATGGCTCGCGTGGTGAAATGTGAGGCCCATGTTCAAGGGCTTGGTCCTCCTACCCTGTGGCCATTTGCTGCATGTCATCCTCCATCTCTTTCCCCTTTAAAGTTCCTGCTGCTCTTTAACTGTCACTGTCAAGTAAAGGTTCAAAAGCCTCCAAAAAGACTAATCTTTACCGCCTTTACCAGGTGCAACATAAAAAGGAATAATAAGTCAAATAATATATATTATACTCTGATATGTGTCTTTCTGAATAAACATAATTTAACTTTTGGTATTTGAAATATATTTGAATGCTAACAGTAAGTAAAATGTGAATACTTCTTGAAGTATTACTCCAAAGTCAGTGGACAGGTCATAACCAAGATATATAGGTGAAACTGTATTCATGAGTGAAGTTCCCCTAATATAATAATAAAAACACAGGGGGATTCACAATTTAAGGAAGTAAACTGTTAAATATAATAAAAATAAAGTTTATGGTTTCACTGTGTCGTTTGTAAAGTTGTTTCTAAAGTTTGAAACAGAAAGACAAAGACAAACATCGTGATTTACACAAAATAAATTATTTTATATAAACAAAATAAAATTATTTTTACTCAAATAAAACATGCACACTTATCTCTAACACCCTTTTAAACTGGAGGAGGATTTATTTATGAGGACTAACTTCCGGTTCTTGACGCGGCTACGCCTACACTCGCGTGAAGACGCTGTGAAACTCACCTGTACGTCGAGCCGTCGACGCCACGCCTCCACACCTGTCCTCAGGAAGATTAAAGAAAGAAACTTTTCCAAGCCGTGTGTGGGAGCAGTCAGCACGAGCAAGCGCTTCAAAGACTTTGAAAAGAAAAACCCGCATTTTCCAGTGAGTGTGAGTGGATTTTTTTTATAAAAGTCGGACGACTCACCTGACAGAGAGAAGAGCCGGCTGAGGGGCAGTTTACAGGTATGTTAGCTTCTCGACTGTCAATGATTTCCTGGTCCTCAGGTAAAAAAAAAAAAAAAGAAGCATGGCTGTCAGTCCACAACACAGACTGAAGTTCTGGGACGATATCTGAACACCTGAAACCTGTTTTACTGAAGTAATTTAAAGCAAAACGTTTGATTTTGTGTAAATTAAACAACCATAACCTCACTTTATAAAAAAGATTGAGCCGTTAGCCGTGAAGCTACCTTTGAGCATTTGGCCTGTAGCCAGTAACCTGGATATTTACAGGCCTAACTGATTAACAGCTTCATTGTTACTCCTTCATGAGGAGCTGGTTGTGGACAGGTCATGAGTCTATCTGTCATCTGTGAGGCCTGCTGTATTTAACATCATTTAGGCTGAGGTTTAGCAGCAACTGTGTGTGTGTGTGTGTGTGTGTGTGTGTGTGTGTGTGTGTGTGTGTGTGTGTGTGTGTGTTGGGTGGGTTGTTGACAGCTGTTAGCCCCACTTTCCTCACCCTCGCCTTACAGGTTCTGCCACACTTGCAAGTTTCTACCTGCCTGCCACACAGTTTCACAATAGTTTCGCCTCTTGCATTCCCAAGCTGCTGCGTCTGTCTCTCCCTTTGACTCCAGTCCAGTGTGTTTACTGATTCGCTGTTTGATTAACGATGTGCTGCTGCTGCTGCTGCTGTATTCAGACTAAAAAAATCTGATCTGATCTGGAGGAGCTCTAGTTGAATCCTGAGTTTAATGAAGGTTTTTGTGATGAACGCTGAAGGTTTCTGTCAGGAAACATCTGGCGCATTGCAGTGAAACCTCCTTCAGAGAGGGCCGTGTGGGTACTGGGGCTGAATTGCCACGTCTCACTGATGCCATGTATCATCTAATATTGCTATAAAACAGTCCTACGCTTGCCTCGGTGTAAAGACAAATTTGAACCATCTCACGGGTGTCCGACTCCGTCTAATCAAACCTTAAATTAATGCACTTTCCTAAAAGGTCAGGTTGCTATATTTCGAATTGTATTTAATAGTGGCTGACAGCTTTCAGTTGTCAGACTCTTCATCAGCTAAGTATGTGTCCCATTTGGCCCCATATTCTTTCCCCCTTTTCCTTCAGTTATCGCAGACTAAACGTTAAGCGTTCCATACTTCGTATGCTCTTTATAATGTCTTTCCATTGGCTGAAGGTGGAGGGAGGTTCACTAAGAAGCCAGCATCTAGTAATCGCCTTTTTGCTTGCTGCCATGAGAATTTCTAGTAAATATTTGTCCCTCTTATCCAGTTCATTTGATACGTTCCCCAAGTAGAAGGAGAGATAAGTAAACTCAATATCAAATCCCAGAATCCTCTTGGTGGTAGCTTGCACTTGAGTCCAGAAGGGTTGTAAGATGGGAAAGGACCAAAAAATATGTAATATGTAATAAGTATGGTCCGCGATTAATTGCCCTCATTGCGTCCAGCATCGGTTCTGATGTCAGAGTCTCTCCAACTTTGTGAGTTTGTGGTCGTGATCTGGGTGTGGATTATAAGAAGTCCAGCTCTCTTTGACGCTTCTGTTTTACGTAGTCTGTTGAGTTGTTCTTCATCAGTGAAATACCGGAGTACTGATTTCCAATAATTCATTTAGTGGAGTTGTGCGCTTTGATGAACATCTGTGTCTGTCAACTTAATAGGTTAATCTGTGACTCTAAATTACCCTGTGAGTGTGAATGTGAGTGTGAATGATGATTTTGAAGCGGCGGTGAGCCAGTGTGTCAGCTGGGACCGGCTCCAGCCCCACGTGCCCCCGATGAGATATATTTAATAGTCCACTCACAGGCTGATGTTGCTCGTGACTGTCAACAACACGTGCTATTACCCTCCAGGTATCTTTTACGTTGCACATGTGCACACTGGTATTACATTACACACAGTCCTGTGGGTTCAAACTTCAACACCGCCATGCACGAAATGCTAATTTGTGTTTGTTCTTGTTATATTTTATTTATAACACATCCTGATTAAGAAGCGTTCAATCTGTGTTTGCGTGCTTCCACATAGCTGAGGTGAACACATCTGTACTGCAGTCCAGGTAGCTGTGAAGTGTGTATGCAGTACTTAAACACTGTTGACAGTACATGCCATGAGTAACTCCACTGTGAGCTACAAAGCCCTGGTCTGTGTAATTACAGCCGCTCTGTGGGCTCTGTAAACCTCTTGAGTATTTGTCTTTCGGATCTCTACACTTACCCGAGGAAGCTTTGCTGTTCTCCATTAACCGCGAACCACCGTATGTCTGACTCAGTCGTTAATAGTTACTAGAGCAGCTCGTTTGAATGGTGCACTGTTAAAAGTATTCCAGCTATGTGTCACGGTCAAAGTAAGGCCTCTGTAGCTGAAGCTCGGTGCGAAGCAAGGCCAACAAGGCGTGGCTTTGTCTTCAAAATGAAAGAAACACAACCTCTGCTGCCCAACACACTTGACACACGAATGTGCGATTGTTTACCTGCGAGAGGGGGGCTACACCTTCGCTAAGTGTTTGCTTTAGTAACAGCAGCGGTTGCCTCCCGTTGTGTTTTCCTCAGACTCATGAATAATTCAAGCGGCGCTGTCCCGGCTGACCAAAGGCCAGCTGTTCCACTTGGCTGAACCCAAGCCGCCGTCCATCTTGCAACTGTTATATAGCCGCCGCTCATTTGTTTCACCTGTCGTTATCAACTTCTGCACGTTCAGGTGCAGAAAGTTCCTCCCCGCTGTGCTTCCCCCCTCCTAAGTTCATCAGGTACAAGCAGCTATGACCGCTGTAGTCTCAAGTAGGCTGATAGGAAAGCACCGCGGGACGCCGAAGGGTCACGCACTGCCATTAACCGTGAAGGAGAAATGCCATCGAAGCTCTGTGTTGCCCCAGTGCCATTTCCTGATCCCAAAACAGTCCAAGGCCTGTAAAGGAACCCAGGAAACTTTACTCAGAGCAAGCAGACCTGTAGTGTAGCAAACACCCCGTCAATTATTAACAGCCCAGTGCTCTCATTCCCTAGACGTAACCATAGCACCCAGCAGACTAAAAACTCAGCCAGCCGGCAGCCTGGGACCTGCTGCTGCTGCTGCTGCTGCCTTGTGGGAAAGACTACAAGTTAACCAACACACACACACATACCACTGACAGTGGGAGCAAGTGGACCTGTTTGACTTTATGAACCCGTCAGAAGGAGAATAATACAGATCATTGCTCTGGAGCGATGGACACGTGAGCTACCTGCGGGGAAGCACAGCAAGGCCAGCGACTTGTTTTTAAAGTCAAATAGTTTGAAGTGTCCTGTGACTGCGGCCTCTTTCTGCGGATTGTTTGTCTTCTGAGGACTCGAGGAGACGAGCACCGACCCATCTGAGGGTTTTTTCTTTGTGCGCCTGCATCAGTCAGACTGAGTTTTTAACAGGATATCACCATGAATCTGGCGCAGCGAATGAAACTGCTGAAGCACTTTGGCTCTATGCCCCCGGAGCCTCCGCCACCGCTGCTGGTGGTGCCTGTAAGTGGATGGATGTTGTCGTCGTCGTTGTTGTTGTTGTTGTTGTTGTTGTTGTTGTTGTTGTTGTTGTTGTTGTTGTTGTTGTTGTTGTTGTTGTTGTTGCAGCAGCAGCAGCTTGTCTTCAAGCTTTTAATGTAGGTCAGTGCTGTGTGTGTCGCTACGGTGTATGTTTGTGTGTTTTAATTTATCCATTTATGTACTCCAGTCAAGTCCTTTATTAGTCAGTTAGCAGAAATGCAGAAAATTATTAGTTTATATAATTAAGACAAATATTTGCTGCTTACGGCATCAAAAATAGTGAGATTATAAATGTTTTATTCATTTTATATCAAAACATTAAGCATGAGCATCACAGTTTGAGTTTTTAAGGTATCAACAAGTTCAAAATCTAATGATGACACATCTTCTACATTCACATTTACCTACATTCATTTATCTGACTCTTTTATTCAAAGTTCAATGTGGCAGGGACATGTTAGTGCAGCTGTGACAGTACCAGATGGGGATAGATTTAGCATGTCCAGTTGTTGGTAGTGTTGGCGAGGAGGTGAAGAGCTCTCTCTGTAGAGCTGGAGGTCAAGAGATTTTTGAAGGTAGAGAGGAATGCCCCCGATCTGATAGGAACTGGTAGGACGTTCCACCAAGAGAGCAGAGCCGGGCGTCGTCTGGTGTTTATTTTTTATATAAATGTGTTACAAAAATAATACTAGGACATTAAACAATTAGACATATAGATGTATATACTCCAGTTTCTTTTACAAAAATCTGCCAACACGTATGCCGAAAATGTAAAGATAAGCTATCTGCGTCATACATAGTGGGTGTATGAGTACGACTAGGAGTAGTAAGAGTATGAGTAAGAGAAGGAGTATGAGTAGTATGTGTGGGAGTAGGAGTATGAGTAGGAGGAGGAGCATTAGTGGTAGTAGTAGGAGAAGTTTTAGGAGTAGGAATAGTAATAGTATCAGTAGTATCAGTCGTAGCTGCAGTAGTTAAACTGTTTCTGAATTAATTGAAAAGATGTTAATTGATTGTAAATAATAATCGTTCTGTGTTCATAAATTCAGTATCATGTCAGGTGATCGTTGTAACAGGCAGAAAAAGTGATTTTGTGTGTATAAAAATATTTTTACTGGCTTGAAACTTTGAACTTTGCTGTCCAGGAGGTCAGTAACTTTGATTTTTTAATACTCTTGAATTTCCAGTGTCATGTTTTCAACATCTGGACTTGATCTTCATCAGCGCTGCACACCTCTCTGTGATTACAGTCCACGTCACGTTTAAGATACCTCAGTTTCATGATAAGGAGTGGGTGGGGGGGGGTGGGTGCTTAAGGTAGTGCAGCTCCACCTTAAATCCATGGTTATTGAAGGGCATCTGATAGTGGGCAAAGGCTGGATGGGGGAGGAGCTCTCCAGGTGAGGTCTCTCCTGTGTTTTCTTTGGGTTTTTTTCTCCCTGCTGAGAGGGAAACACGAGCACCGGTCACATTACAAGTAATTTCAGCAGGAGGATCGAGTTTCCGTTGTCCATACAGGGCTGATCTGAGGAAGTAGTTGGATAACTGTGGGATCTGTGATTGTTTTGCTCTCGCTGTTGCCTTATGGAATATAAAGAGCTGGCTGTTCATTGAGCGCCGGAGGCCGCAGGTGTTTTGTTCAGCTCCGAGATCCCAGTGGGAAATGGAAGTAAGGTTCAAAGACCAAGTGGTAAGTGGAGAGGGAGCAACACAAAGCATTAACGGTCCTACAATATACCGCTGCCTGGAAGTACCTAAAACGTAGCTGTTAAAAAGGACATAAATTATTACTGATATGTACAATTAGAGGTGGCAAGATAAAGGTGCAGGAGTGTCGGGAAGGGCTGGAGGTTGTGGCCTTAAACCAGACTCACAGTAAATCACTGTCACCTTTTATAATATGTTAAGATAAATTCACATTTTTGCAGTGCAGCTACACGGTTAGAAGACTTTAATATATTAAATATAATTTTCAGATGGGCGTCTAATTTGTTTTTTAAAATCTATTTTTAGGAAATTCCCTAAACAGTGGACTCACTATTTGCATACTTTCCTTCTTTAACATCAGCGTTGGATGAATATTGAATCCACGCCAACAGTGACTTTGTGATTTTCAGTTTAACATTGACCGCTTTAAAGTTAAACTTTAACTTGGTGACTGGTATCTGATGTGGCTCTATTTACAGCTCAGCGCTTTAGTATTGCAACAGCGTTTCGACCAACTCATCTTCTCGGGAAGTTGTTTTACAATCAAGTGTTCGCTCTTTGCTCGTCACCTCTGCTACGTCTGGTTTATTATTAGTTTGACGTGTGTGTGTGTGTGTGTGAGCTGTAACTAACTGCAGTGAAACTACAAATCAGGCACCTCCTAGTTTCAGTGTCAGATTAGATTAAAATGACAGACCTGCAGCCTTTTTATTTAACCAATCCGGTCAGCTGCTGTGTGTATTTTATTCATTTTTTTCCCCTCCACCTTCAGGTTTATGATTAACCCGGATAAACAAATGGCCTACTGTTCACAGGTCACACACACTGTACACCTGTGCTCGTAGTTACTTCCACCAGCGAGTTTGAGATTCCTGTTCCCACCCCTCGATGATTAGATCATTTTAATTGTGAAACCGAGATTGACTTAATTACAAAAAAACTATTCGCAGCATCAATTTATTCACAGTGTTTTCAGATGATGTGTTTGGGTGTGTCAGGACGTTAGACACTATCCTGTTTGTTTCAGTCTAATCTATGCTGCACTGCGAGGGTTAATACATATCGCTGCCTTGTTCTGCCGTAGTATCTGAAACTCCAAGCTGTTTTTGACAGTACACGTCTGTGTGTCGCCGACTAGTGTAGCTGGCTTTACCCGTTCTTACTGTAACTCGGTGGATGTCTTCGTCGCTCTATGAAAATAGCAAAAATCCATGACCAGCTCGTGCTTTGTCTGCGTTTGGTTTTAAAGATATCTAGTATGTGATAAATGATAAACACAAGACGCATTTTGTCATGTTAGGGCTGCAAATAAACATCTGGTAGTCCGATGTGTTAATTGGTTAAACCCTGTTATGGTTTTTTTTTTTGGACAGAAATTCAGGAATTTGCTCAACGGATGAAGGAGTTCATAAAACAGTGGGAGGGACATCTCTCCTCAGGTGGTTTCATACGCCTTCATTTAAATGATAACTCTCAGGTGGCGTTAACAACTCCCTTGAGACATTAAGGTATGAACAGGTGTTCAGAATCAGACGTAAACAACAAGTCCAAAGCGCCTTCATATAAATAACCTGGCGCATTAGAAAATATTGACTTGACTCGAGAACCTGGAGCTTTGTCACCAGCCTCCGGCGCCGAGCGTGACTGTTTACAGAGAGTCAAACGTAGAGGTGTGCTCTGTGCGAGTGTGTCTGGGTCACCTTAAGAGGAATTATATCTCCAGACTAGAGCTGCCAGGATTAATCGATCAATCAATCAATGTGCAAAGCAAGAAAATAATTGTATAGAACTTGTATAATAATGCATATAACAGTCACAGCCCTGTTTCTCTCTATGCAATGTTTTTGTGCGCCTACGCTACTTAACAAGCCCCGGATGTTATACATTGTCAACACCATGAGCACCTATATGCACACACACACACACACACACACACACACAGAGCAGATAGCCCCTCCCCCATACCGGTCAAGCAGGATTGAGACAGGTGAGAGCATGCTGAGATCAGGTTGAGCCGTACACACACACCACACACACACACACACACACACTTTTCTTGCTCAGCTCAGGCTCAGCTGCCCTCCCTGTAATGACCTGGATCATGTTTAAGGATGAATAATTTATGATTTCATATTAAGTTAAATATTCCTTTGCTTTATTCCTATTCTTGTTTTTTTTCTTTCCAGAAACCAGGCATGGAGGAGCTAACAATATGGGAGCAACATACAATAACGCTAAACAAAGTAAGTGACTGTTGTGTTAAATAATATGAAGAAAATATGATATGCATTTCACGTGCAGAGGTGACGAGGAAAGTTATTAAGGTGTTTTCTTGCTCCAAATTTCCCTCTGCACTTCAAATTTACTTCAGTTTCAGTAAAGTAAATTTCAGACCACTTTAGTATTGTTTGGTTAGTTTTGAAGCACAAATGGAGAAGTGAAAGTCGAGTGTCGACGTACGTCGCACAGGCGGTTTCAGTACTGTTTCCATGGTTATTGTAAAAGGGCTTGTGTGTGTGTTGTGGGGGTTGAGGTGGACCGTGCTTCAGACCTCTCGGTTTCACAGCACAAACTCCAGCAGGAATTCACAGCGACACACCCTGCTGCACCCCACAGCACCAGCCGGCTCTTCACTATCCCGCCTCAGACTGAGCGCCGCTGGAATGTGCTCTCTCTCGCTCTATCTCTTTGCTGCATCTCCCACACATGCTCACACTCTGCTCTCATACTATCCCGCATTCCTTCGCTTCATTCATGTCACTCTCTCGTGTACTTGCTGTCATATTTCTGTCTGTCTAAAAGCTGTTTTTTTTTTTTTTTTTTTTTTTAATCTCTTCTTTTATAACGACAGGATTCCAAACTGGGGTTCGGCTTTGCCTTATCAGGAGGCAAGGACAAGCCTCACCCGGACACCGGGGATACCACTGTGGTGGTGTCAGATGTGCTGCCAAATGGACCAGCCATGGGACGCCTGTTGTAAGTTGACCACAGTCGCTCTGATGTGACTGCAGGAACCTTAAAGACTTGACTGTTGACATAAAAACACCTGATCTCCTGTGTGCATAAATACGTGTGTGTGTGTTTGCTTGTTCTCTGCAGCACCAAAGACCAAATTGTCATGGTCAACGGAGTGTCAATGGAGAACGTCCACTCCAACTTCACCATTCACACCCTCAAGTCGTGCGGCAGGACTGCAAACATAGTGAGTATAAAGAACGACCTCTAATCTGACGTGTGTTACTGCTCGCTCGTGTTTCTAAATCTTTCTCCATATTTCTCATTAAGACAGTGAAGCGTCCTCGCAACATCCAGATCCCGGCGACCACCAGGCCGTCACGGGCGGCCTCCCATTCAAACCTGCTGGACGCGGACCCCCCCAGGCGAACACGGCGCTACTCTGATGGCAGCGACAACCGAGACCGCTATCGCCCCCGCCCGCGTAGCACAACGCCCGACCGCAACGGACATGGAAACACGCTGCCGCTGATGTCGTCCGGGTACAAGAGGCTGCCGTATCAGGACGTTCCAGACAAACCCATCAAAGCAACATTACTTAAAAAGAAGATCACAGATGGTAAGACTTCAGGGACTACGGAAAGTCTTCAAATAGCCACGGTGAGAGCGGTGATTTCTGAGTGGATTCTCTCTCTGCAGAGTACGGATTGAAGCTGGGCAGTCAGATCTTCATCAAGCACATGACAGAAACAGGCCTGGCCGCAAAGGAAGGAACGCTGCAGGAGGGCGACCTCATCCTCAAGGTAAAAATTCAAATACAACACAGTCAACACAAACAGATTACTGTACATCTGTTTTCTTGTCATGTGGATTGATTTGTCTCCGTTGATCAGATCAATGGCATGACGACAGAGAATCTATCCCTGCTGGAGACAAAGCACCTGGTGGAGAAGAGCAGGGGCAAACTGACCATGACGGTCCTCAGAGACGACCGCAAGTTCCTGGTCAGCATCCCAGAGGTGGAGGACAGCCGCCCCAACAGCGAGGACGAGGCCCGCCACGAGAGCAGCTCTGAACTGGAGGGTGAGGGAGGGAGATTGAGAAGATGGAGGAGTGACGTGAATGAGAAGAACTTTGATGTTCATGAAGGATTTACCGTGAATAAGTCTTTGCAGCATTTCTGACCTCGTTACATGAAGTTGTTTTCTGTTTCCAATCAGACATCTCAGACCTCGATGAAGACATCCCGACTCGCAGAACGTCCCGTCAACCTAACAGAGAGAAACGGACACGCAGGTGCACACAGCATTTAACCCAGCACCAAAACTAATAAACATAAGTTGATTCATTTCATTTTAAGCTGCTGCTTTGTCCTATTTTAAGAAGAAACAAAACTGAAAATTCTTGTATTTAATAATCTATAATTGTTTTATCTGTTTTCTGATAATCCCAGAACGAGAGCTGAGCCTCCTCCTCCTGCCAAGTCTCGGGATTCATCACCGGTGCGCTCCACCTTGCCTCGACCTCCGGCCAGAACCTACGCCTCTCGCAGAGGTCAGTCCTGCCAAGAATCACTGTTTTTGCAGAGCTACACATAAGCTGTTGATCACATAATTCAGACAGCAGTGATTTCACAAAAACAACATTAAGATTTACTGCGTTAGCAAAAGTTGGATGTCTCTGTAGCTGCTGGAGTTCACATTGGGATTTAAAATAAACATAATGCTGTTTGTTTCTGTTGATTTTTGTTCCTTCAGCTCCGTCTGAGTCGGAATCGGACCGCAGTGCCTCTCCTCCTCCCGTCAGGAGAATCAGTCCAGACACGAGGGACCACTCCAGCAAATACAAGTCAGCTCAATCTCTCTGATTTTAGATGTGTTTCTGAACGACTGATGATGAAAATCAAAATAGATGACTTACCTTTGTTTATTATTTAATTTTATGTTTTACCTTACGACGTAACTAAAGGTTTTTGCAGCCATTTTGTGTCAGTCTCCTGTAGTTACACATTGTTTATTTATTTATGCATGTCAGACAGACAGAAGTTTGAAATTCATAGTAACCTGTTGAGCTGTGGAAACATTTGGACTTGCTTCACTTTAGTGTTTTCATTTGGGTGGAGTAATTACTGTTACTTTCATTCCTCCGCGTTGCTGTTGATTGATAGTCTTTGGCACATGCACGCTTGTAAAACCAAATCAGGTTTCTCCAGCTGGAATCAAGCAACGATTCCTGTGTTTTAATCGCTCGACTCATGTTTACAGGAACACCAACAATATCCACGTTGCTCAAGTGCTTATAAACGCAACGAATGTCAAATGTGTTAATAAATTAATGTTTGATTTGCTCTTTTCACAGAAGTCTGTCTGGTGTGTCCACCCTTCCCAATCCTCGGTCCTCTCCTGTAGTCCACAACTGGAGCACCTCTCGGCCCACCTCCTCCGCCTCGCGGCCTCGTAAGCCAGTGTCAGAGTCGGACTCTGAGCACAGCGCTTCCCCTCCGGCACGCAGAGCGAGCCCCCGCCCAGACGGCAGATACAAGTGAGGACAAAGCTTGATTCAACTCCAACACCACGAGAAATCAAATCTCTTTTTCCTCCTTGCTAATTGTCTTCCCCCCCCCCCCAGAGTTCTTCCTGATCTGGCCCACGCAGGGATGAGAGCCACCCCCATCGATGTTCGCTCAGAGCTACCAAGGAGGGTCAACTCACCTGTCAGAATCCCGCCCCCAGGTCAGTACACACACACACACACACACACACACACACACACACACACACACACAGGCAAAGCGTCATAACACACAACCTAGACTCTGTCTGACATCTCTTGTCATTTATTTGCTTAATGTTTGAATTTTGAATTTTTGCTGCAGAACAGTCAAATAACGCTGAAGCCAGAGCAAACATGAAACACTGTGCAGCACTTTGAACCTGTGCCAGCGTAGAGGCTGATAACTGTTTACTGTATTTATCGTTATTTATGCAAACATATGAAAGTGTCGACTCGCTCTGAAGACTCTTTAAAATGTTTCATGTTTGTTTGAATTTTGAAGATTTAATAATTCTAAAACTACATTTATCTTTAAAGTGACTTTAAAGTCATCTTTTGCTAGTTTAAGGATTAAAAACGGCACAAAGTGACAGAAAAACGTTACAAAAATATCACAAAAGTTGTTTTTATGCTGCAACACAGTAAAAGAAATACTTGCAACACTACATACATTTTTAACAGTTGTTGCTTTTTGTTTTTTTTTTCCTCAGACTCTGAGTCTGAGTCGGACAGCGGCGTGGGGCCTCCTCAGAGGCAGAGCACCACCTACAGTCAGGACTCCCTCAGCAGATACAGGTACAGATGAAGGTCCACCCAACCCCCAACCTCAAATCCCAACCCCCCTACTCCCCTCCCCGAAACCCAACAAGATGTCACGGACTGGGACACTGAGCAGACTGTGCACGCCTCTCCCCGTTATTAATATTAGCTAATCACATTTTTATTTACCTTTTTTATTTTAAAACTTAAATTACCCCTCTATGTGTGTGATTTTTTTTTTAATTATTATTATTATTATTATTATTGATTTGCTCATTTTGTGCCTGAAGTCTTTTTTTTTTTTTTGTAGCCTTTTGATTTTTGCTTGTTTGTGTGTTTATGACTGTGTACCAAGTGTTTTTGTGTTTGTGGTGACCGATGTTGTTAACCAATGAAATAAAAGTCACTTTCACTTGAACACGTCCCTCTCCTGTATGTGGCTAAGTGCCGATTAAACAGAGGACACTGACGCAACAATATTCCAATCAAACGTCTGCAGAATAGTTCAGATCAGGTCTTGCAAATCTGCATGTTTTTATCCAGCATGGTTTTAAAAAAAAATTATAGCAAACATGACATAACAAGATCAAGCGAGACCACTAATAATACTGAATGGTTAATTCTGATCAGTTACAAAGCAGTTAACCATCAAAGAGAGAGCTTCCCTCAGAGACACTAAGGTGAATATTTCAACATTTCAGTCTCACCCTCTCATCAATAATCATCTTTTTAGCCACGGGTCCCCCCCTCTCCAAACATAACTGAGATTTCTTCCTCCTCCCTCACTCCCGCCTCCCTCTCTTCTCTTGCAGAGTCCTGCCAGATGTTGCCGTGGAGCCGCCGAAATGGAGTATAGCCAGCCCCACTGCCAGCAATCCACCACAGAGAGGTGTGTGTGTGTGTGTGTGTGTATTTATGTTTTATTAGAAGTGTGTGTTTGTATAGAGTCAATGAGCGTTATGTACAGGTGTGGACGCAGCGGTTTAAAGAGTTTAATACCTTATTTAGGCATTTAAAACTTTATTTTTATAACAGTAATGTTTTTAGAGACATGGTCGTCTACTGGCCAGTGAGTATCCAAAATAATTTATGAATTGATCTTCACAGCTGATTCTGACTCTGAATCGGAGGCCAGTTACGCACCGGTGCCTCGCAGGAACTCTACAGACAGCGCGCCCTCCAACAAAAACCGATACAGGTGAGAGACGCCGCAAGTGCTTTTGTCAGAATAACTAGTACTCAGAAACACATTTATAAACATGAGCTGTGGAACTAACAAGAAACCTAACTCTAAACTTACCGAGTACTTCTGCGGGCATAAATTAGCCTCAGCCAACACTGTTGACAGTAAAGCAGCAGTCTATTGATGGTAACCTGAGCAGGTGTACTATCGGAATATTACTACGCTTAGGTAAATATTTGTTTCTAGTCAATTGAACATTGAGCCAGAATAAATGAAGAAGAAAAATAATAAATATTTTGTTGGAGTTCAGGTAGGTGAGGCAAAGCATGACACTAGATATCCAGGAAACTCACCAAAAAATAAAACATTTAAGCAAAAAGCGATTAAAAGCTCTGTAAATAATATGAATCATATGAATTCATGTGGCTTAGATTCAGAATACAGTAGACCTGTAGAACCATATTAAAAAAAATAAACATTAGTTGTCGTATTTGGTGCAGGACACACTCTGACACAGTTTAAAATGAAACGTGAGCGCACCTTCAGGTTACCGCCTCATAGTGGAGATGTGTAAAATGATACTGACAGGATGTCTGACTGGTTCATCAGCTTACAATAACACTCTGTACACACTGTGGACTCATGACTGACGCGACTTCCTGCAAGGGTTGGATCACGTACGGTTTGAATTTACAACAACATGTTTGTTGCTTTAGTTTTTTTTTTTTTTATTTTCATATTCTCTCACAGTGAACATGCAGTAGACTTGAAACAGAAAATAAATAGAAGAAAATACAAGCAAACAAATAAAACAGACGGATAAATATATCTAGATCAGAGAGCAGCAAAACACACAGTCAGACGGTTAAGTCTCATCGAGTGATGCCAAAAACATTTCCACATTTTCTCAAAGTAGTTTCCAAAACATTTCACTGAGCTGCCTCTTGATATATGGGGACAGCGGACACTTCCAATTAATCTGGCTGAACATTTACTTGACAGTGGAAAAAACAGTTACATGTGTCACTGTAGAAATGATTTAGTGTGATAGTGACTACATCTGTCGCACAGAGAGGAACCTGATTGAAATAGTAATTCATCTGTATCTAGAATTGATAGAACATTTTAGTTTTAAGATGTTTAATTTAACTGATGCTTGTTTT
Source organism: Protonibea diacanthus (assembly GCA_028641955.1). Lineage (NCBI taxonomy): Eukaryota > Metazoa > Chordata > Actinopteri > Sciaenidae > Protonibea > Protonibea diacanthus. Next base: position 8,606,602 of record CM053979.1, on the reverse strand, counting down.
GTTTATGTATCACAAGATGTGACATATCGTAGTTCATTAGATTTATTTATCATACGCCGTCTGTGTCTTTCAGAGTCCTGCCTGAAGTAAAAGCCACTCCAGTCGCCATGAAGCAGGAGCCTCCTCGTCGCGCCCCATCACCGCCCAGGCCGCCTCCCGATGGTCAGCATACTCTCCCGTGTGTCACACACACTCTCATCCTCACCTAACGCTCTAGAGTCAGTCCTGACCACGGTTTCCGTTTTCTGGTTTATCTCATTCAGATTCCTCAGAGTCAGACCAGCTGTCACATCTCAGGAGGTCTGGGAGCTCTGAGCGGGAGGACACCCACCGCAGGTACAGGCTGACCGCGCGCTTCATCACAATCAAATCACTGTTATCGTCACATGAGAACCGATGTGTTGTTATTGTAAAGCTTTATCACAGTTTGTTGTATGTTTTCACAGCGTTCCTCGTGCTGCTAATGGGACTGGCACCCTCAGATCTGGGATTTCAGTGAAGAGCAACCCACCAGTCTACTGTAAGGACACAGACAGATTTGTGTTGTACTTTTATGACTTTTTTTTTGACATTTTATAGACTAAATTAGTAATTTATTGCCTACTTATATCTGTATCTCTTCTAGCTAAACCTACAGAAGAGCCCATCTACTCACTACCTCCAGATTCTTACCCAGCACCCAATCCAGGGTGAGTGATGTTCATTCATGTAAATGTCGACATATTCGTCTAGTTAATTCAACAAGGCTAATTCTTCATCTCACTCTCAGGTACAGCTCGGACCTTCACACGGTGTCCTTTGTGAAGGAGGGCAGCGTGGGTCTGAGGCTGGTGGGGGGCAACGATGTCGGTATATTCGTAGGCGGAGTTCAGCCGAACAGCCCCGCGTACGAAGAGGGGATGAAAGAGGGAGACCAGATCATGCAGGTGAGAGAACGACGCCACCTTCCGTTAGTTATCGCCTCTTTAAAGCTCAACAGTAAATGCAGACGTTGACACTTATTTCAACATCTAGAGTTCTAGCTCGTATTTTGGCACGTCAGCCGCTTTTCAGGATCAAGGAGAGTTTTCATCAGGCAGGTCACCCTGAGTCAGCACAATTTATCCTGTCGAGTTCAGGCGTCTCACGTCAAAGCTCTCTGCCAGCAGTGAAAGTTAAATAAAATTGTAACGCAGTGAGTTTTCTGTGACTGTAATCTGCAGAAGTCAGCTGTTGGATGTCTTTTTACACATGTATATTTGAATTTAAAAGCCTTCAGGCTTAAGATAAAATGTCTTCCTCCTTCTTACTCAGGTGAATAAAGTCGATTTTGGTCATTTCACACGAGAAGAGGCAGCCAACTTCCTCCTGGACATCAAGAAAGGAGAAAGGGTTGAAATCTGCACTCAGAACAAAATGGACAGTAAGTTTATCACCAAGCCGCTTGATGATAATTACGTGTAAGGCTGCTGTCAATCAGTGAGTGATTTATCAAGCGTAACTTCTCCTCTAATCAGTTTATAAGAAGATCATCAAGTCCAACCTGGCGGACAACTTCTACATCCGCACACACTTTGACCACGAGGCAGACGGCCCCATCGGCCTGAGCTTCACCAGAGGAGAGGTGTTCAGGGTGGTGGACACGATGCACCGTGGGAAGTTGGGCAACTGGCTGGCCGTCCGCATGGGGAACGACCTGCACGAGATGGATAAAGGCACCATCCCCAACCAGACCAGGTGAGGACGAAGGCGAGGAACTGGTTTTTAGATTTCTTGTTTAAGCCAGCGTCGTAAATTCAGTCGTTGACGTGTGGATTGATCCTCCCACAGAGCTGAGGCGTATGCCAGCCAAGAGCAGGCGCTGCGGGCGAGCGGCGGGGAGAGGCAGGTGTCAGGACCGAGAGCCGAGTTCTGGAAACTACGGGGGCTCAGAGGAAACAAGAAGAACGAGAAGAACGTCCGCCGGAGTCGTGACGACTTGCTGCAGCTCACCATTCAGGGCAAATTCCCGGCCTATGAGAGAGTCCTGCTCAGGGAAGGTTCGTTTTAAAGTCATGTTTTTTTCACGTCGTAAATCCAAAACGAGTTGAGCGAGTTTCAAATAATCCTGAATTGTTTGCATCTCCAGCTAATTTCAAACGACCCATTGTCATTATGGGTCCTCTTAATGACATTGCCATGGAGAAGCTGGCCAGAGAGATGCCTGATGAATATGAAGTGGCAGGTTGGTTTCTCTTTTTTATTTTTGACATTTTTTGTCACCTACATTTTTAAGTTTATTCTCCTGATCTTCACATTAAACATTTTTTTTTTATTCATGGCAGACATGGTTCCCCGCAGTGGAGGCGGAGACAGCGCCTCCACGGTTATTAAACTGGACACCGTGAGGAGAATAGCAGAGAAGGTGAGTCAACTTTCAACTAACGAGAGCTAGAAGCACTCTGATATTTATATTTCTCACTCCCTCACACCCTGTTGTTGTTGTTGCTGTTCTCTCTTCCCAGGACAAGCACCCTCTTCTGGACATCACTCCAACTGCAGTAGAAAGGCTGAACTACATCCAGTACCACCCAATGGTCCTGTTCTTGGACCCTCACAGCCGCAAAGACGTCAAAGCCATGAGACAGAGGTACAACCCCAACTCCAACAAGAGCTCCAGACGCCTTTACACGCAGGCCCTCAAGTTGAGGAAACACTGCAGCCACCTTTTCTCAGGTAATAACATCAGTGTTATATATTATAACTGAACAATACAACATATATAAAAAAAGCTTCTTTATTTGACTAGTTATCTCTGATTGATGTATTGGTGCCGCTTTACACTGTGTTCTTCCTCTCCTTCAGCACGTATTGACCTGCAGCCCAGCTCCAATATTTGGTATGAGAGTCTAAAGGATAAGATCCGCCACCAACAGTCCAAACCTGTCTGGGTGTCTGAAGTCACGGTACGACCCTCAGCTCCTTCTGACCCACACACAAACCAGAATTTAAGAGTTGGCACTTGTGTTAACTGTATTTAAGGTTACGTTTACGTGTCCTCTGACGTGGTAAGCTAAAAACTAAATTGGTTTTCCTTCCTGTCCAGTTGGAGAGCGGTGGAGAACAGGACTTGGATGCTCTGGACCAAACCCAGTCAGACTACCTCAGTGCTGCCAGTGACCTGGAGGACACTGATGGAGAGCCCTTCACCGACGGAGAGGTCTACACCGACAACGAGGACCTGGAGGAGGCTTACCCCGGTCAGAATGTGCCCAATGTCTCCCGAGGCTCCAGGGTAGCTGGAGCTGCTTTAGCCCGATCGTCCGAGCCCGCCTTTGGGGACCGCAGCCCCACCATGGACCACGAGGCTTACGCTGACTCCCACTCGCTCAGAGAAATCCCACCGTTGATGCACGTACCCGAGCCCAGGGCGCCTCGCCGGGAGAGTTACACCCCGTCTCACAGCGTTGCTGAGGAGGAAGACCCTACTCGTCGCAGTTTCACGGACTCAGATTTCAGCGCCCTCGACGTCATTCCACCCACCACTCCATCAGACGGGCCTCCGGACTTTATAGCCCCCGACCCCACCGCTCGGTACTCAATGAACGAGCCCTCGTATGCTGAGCCTGAGAGCCCTCAACATGCCAGCCTGTCGGCTATCGAGGAGAAATTACAACAGGTAAATAAAATATTTCTTATTTTAGAGCTGCACAGCAAAGATTACAGCTTACATCCAATACTGTACTATTGACTTGAAGCTTTAATACATCAGTTTGCATTATTATCAGTGAAATTATACATTATACGTTGCTGATGTCTTCGTGTTCCATCGATCCATCGTCTTCTTTCACTCTCTGAGAAAATCAGTTCATCTTTTAAGTCATTTTTTAGGCAGGAAGGCCAAACATTAACTGTTTTCAGCTTCTCAGATGTAAATATTTGCTGGTTTTATATGATAATACACAGAACATCTTAAGATTTTTGCTTCGTTGAAGTACAAATCTCCTCTTAAATGTACCAGCAGTGGAAAACTGCATCATTACCACACAACAATCAAACTTGTCACAAATGTAAATTTTATAATAAAGTTATTCTAGTCGGAAAGTTTAAAGTTGACTTTTTCTACTGTGACTGCCTGTGAAGTAATTATAAATAATTACATATTAAGAATTTGTGATTGCGGTAAATTGACTTGAAAACACTCATGCAGTCTTAAGATCATGGGGAAACTGAAATATTTGTGCCTGCTGTAGCGTGTTTGTGTACAAAATAATGGGACGTTCTTGTTTTTAAACCCGTCTTGTCTTCTCTTGTAGGCTCGCTCTGTAGATGCACAGCCTCAGGCGGAGCCACAGCCTCAAGCTGTAGAAAAGAAAGCCCCCCACTTCATCGTGTAAGCGTTCTTTTCCCGGCTTTGAGTATCAGAGTAAAGCTTAGACTGAGATCACGTGCTAATCTCGACCCCCCTCTGTCCTGCTCTTTGACAGGCTGGCACATCATCACCAAGCGGTCCAGTTCAGACGCACACAGATCCGAGGCAGCGACAGCTCCGACGATGACGATAACGAGACGGAGGACATCGAATGGGGTCCTGCAACAGAACTCTAGAGTTCGCGTGGAGGATTAAAGACGGAGTTTACTGCTCGAACAAGGACATTTCACTCCCTCGAGAAACTCGTTGTTTCTTGGATCATTTTGCAAGCAAAGTTTTGTCTGGAGATGCTGGTCGGGCTACGTTAAAAGGCCTTTTTCAGGAGTGGGATATTCAAGATTTATACAACCTCTTAACAGATTACCAAAAGTTTGAACATGTAAAGAGAGAGAGGTGAATGTTAAGATCAAAGTGCCTGATTACTTTTCATATTTTTTAATGAAATAACCACATCAAACAAATAATTTTGCCCTTTGTTACTGCTGCTGCATGTAACATATAAACAAATTCTAGTTTTATTAGAAATCATACTAAACGAGTCTCTTTTCATAAAAAGACAAAACATTTATTAAATGTGTTTCTGTTTAACTTTTTCTACATTAAACTGTTTTCCTGGTTTCAAACGTGGGTTTGTTCAATTTTCACAAGATTTCATGTAAATACATTTATTAGCCACCGATGTGAAAATGACTTGTACATGTGTGACGCTCCCTTCAGACCCTCGGAGGCATCAAGTTCATTTTGTTGCAGTTATGCTGTGGATGATTTGATGAATAGTAAATGTGTTTGTTATTATATACAACAAAGAGAACGTGCAGACTACACACAGAGCGAGCTTTGAACCAGGAACCTTCTCACTGTGAGGTAACTAAGTGCTAACCACTGCACCACCATGTCACCCTATTCTGAAATATTACTTGAAACTTGCATGAGAAGAGGGCATCATGAGTAAGGCCTGGCTCGGAAACACATCACTCCTGTCAAATGAAACGTTTAGTCTTTCATTTAATCTTAACTTCAAACATTTCAAAGCCAAGCCACTCCACCACTAAATTTAAATACCACTAATTTTTATAGCGTTTGAATATTTTATTTTGTATTTATATAGTTTATATATTATATTTATTTATATAATAATATATGTATATATATATATATATATACATATACACATACATATATACATATATAATATATACATATACATATATACATACCATATATACACACATATGCATATATATATATATATATATATACACATATACATATATATATATATATATATATATATATATATATATATATATATATATATATATATATATATATATGTATACTCTATATATATATATATATATATATATACTATGTATATATATATATATATATATGTATATGTATATATATATATATATATATATATATATATATGTATATATATGTATATATATATATATATACTATGTATATATATATATATATATACTTAATAATATACATATATATGTATATATATATATATATATATATATATATATATATATATATATATGTATATATATATGTATATATATATGTAATATATATATATATATATATATATATATATATATATATGTATATGTGTGTATATATATATATATATATATGTATATATGTGTATATATATATGTATATATGTATATGTATATATATATATGTATATATATATGTATATATGTATATATATATATATATATGTATATATATATATATATATAATAACTCCTGCTCTTATATATATATATATATATATGTATATATATATATATAATAATATATATGTATATATTATATATATATATATATATATATGTATATATGTATATATATATATATATATATATGTATATATGTATATATATATATATAAAAATATAAAAATATAATGCCTGTCTTTGAAATATTCAGAAGATAATTCACATGTTTGTGTCACTCATCTGAAACTTCCTTTCATTGATTGATTCCTCCTCACATTTTGGTGCCTGAATTTCACCAATCTAACATAAATATTAGAAGAGAAACAAGAAGTGATAGAAGAAGTGATTAATTTGACGTCCAGTTTAACATTTTTTAAATCATAAAAATACCTAATGTTGATAACCTGGATTTCTTGAATCATATTTAAACATTTGCTGCTGTGAGTCTTCTGTGAATATTTTTAGGTTTTGCATTGTTGGTTGGACAAAAGAAGCTTTTTTTAAATATGACAACTCTGAGGAACTGATTGGATATTTTATAGACCAAATTCATCAATTTATTTAAAAAAAAAAAACTGCAGAAAAACTGTACTTTACATTACCATGTCTGCACATTTTGTGACATTACCATGTCACAAAATGTGAGCGATTGCTCTCAAACTGTACTCTTTTTTTATTTTTAAATCTATTTTTAATTTTTTATCAAAACCATTTTTTTCATGTTCATGTATATTTACACAAAAACAACAGACAACACAAACTCACCACCCCTCACCTTCAACCCTGGTCTGGTAATAAGAGGTTGAATGAGTTCACACCTGGTTACATCTGAAAAGCAAAATAAAATACACGTTTCATATTTCTGTGGATTCCTCCTCACACAGAATGAGACAGTTTCAGGTGTGCTGTAGGATGTTAAACTTTTAAATACAAGAAGCTACATTATACTTTGTTTCCCTTGACATCCCGCTCTTAAATAACTTAAACAAATATGTACATTTTTATAAGCTCCGATGTTTGAATTCATCACCTGCCTCTTGTGACTGAAGTCTCAAAGTGTCTGTATGATGAAACATCTCAACATGTTTAATCTCATGGGTGCAGCAGGTGCAGGCGCAGGCGGAAGGTTACCATGAAAAGCTTCAGGTCACATGTTTGAAACACACGTGTGCGTCAGGATGAACTGATTACTGTGAATTTGAACGAGGCCGGGGATTGTTTCTGTGCGTCAGGACGCATTTTCATCCACATTTCGCGTCAGTTTGGACTGCTGGACAAAGTGTCATTTAACCTTCTTTATCAATCATCCACCCTAAAAAAAAATCTTTGTGAATAAGTCGTGTTTCACTCCCTCTACCTCCTCCACCACAACCTCCTCCGCCTCCTCCGCTTGAGGAAACTGAACTTACGCGCAGAGCGGATGCGGAGTGCGCGCAGACAGTTTGCGGTGAGCTGTCTGTCTCTCTGTCAGTGAGCCTGCGCGGCTCGATGTGCGACAGCGGCAGGAGGAAGACAGACAGACAGTTGCCGTGGCTGAAGGTTGGCTTGGATGGCACCGAGCTCCCGCTGAACGCGAGCGGCAGAGCACCCAAGTGGCGAGTCGGGGGGTGGGTGGGGGGGCTGTACGTTAAACTCAAAGAAGTCGGGATGGACGGAAAAGGCACCCTGAAGATGTTCACCAGGAAGAAACGGGAACTGATTAAGACGCCATCCATCTCGAAAAAGAGCCGAGCAGGAAGCCCCGGGCCACAGAGCAGCGCCCAGTCTGTGAGTAAACGCATCACTTCTGGTTTCTGCATGACACCGCTGCTCAGTCTGCTGTGTGTGTGTGTGCGTGTGTCAGATGACCTTCAGCTGGAGGGGACAGGCTGCACAGAGGACTCTAGACAAGGGTGGGATGCATGTGTGTGAGTGCGAGGACTACAGACACCACATCTTAAGTTTAGTTTGAGTGACTTGTGGTCGGGGAGCTGCTTGAAGAAAAAAAAAAAAAAAGTCATTATGAAGCACAGATCTTAATATTCAGACGTGTTTGACTGCCCACTGACTCATCTTTGAACACAGTGGCAGGTTGAGGTGTGCGTGTGAATACTCAGTTAACTTACACTTAGTCAGAATGGGCACAAAGCCGTAGGGGGGGAAGGAGCATGCTGAAACGTGGCAGCAAAAGTAGCTACAACCCTTACTCTGCGAGTTTGAGAGTTAAGAAAGCTGAGTCCAAAGGCAAGGACAGGCTGGACATACTGCCCAACAAGCACAGCGTATGGCTTAAACAGGTACGTTGGAGTGTCGTCTCACACACCGGAGAACGTTCAGGGATGATTTTCTGTTTTCTTGTGATATATATGCACTTTTTGAAGCCACGGGTCGAGCTTTAAGTCTGTGACAAGTTGGAGATGAGATGCTGTGGCGAGGCTGAAAACAAAGCGTACCTGTGACTTTTAATGTCTGTTTTGTAGTCAGATGTCATTTCCACCTCTGTAAATATCACTGTTCCTACTCCAAACAGTAAATGTCATTTCTGCTCAGTTTGCCACGCCCGTCGTCAGCTTGGAGTCAGGAAGTGTTGCACAACGCAACACAGGATCTTGTGAAAGTCTTCATACATGTGTTTACCAACAACAGTGCTGCTGGGTTTAAGCCACACAGAGGAAAAGGGGGAATCACACCGACACCCTCGTGCCGTTCAGGTTGAGCTGGAAAGCATAAATCATGTGATCATCTTGACCTTCCTGTCCTGTCCCCTCTCTCTCTCTCAGCTCTCCATCCTCCAGGAGCAGCCTCGGAAAGATGCGGGCGACATCACCCTCTCCTCTTCGCCCTCGTCTTCTTCCTCGTCTTCGACCCTCACCCCGACCTCCGCCGGGCTCCAGGACCCCTCCGTGTCCTGCCCGGGCACGCCCAGCACGCAGCACGGCAAGCTGGCGGCATTGCAAGGGGTGGGGTGTCCCTCTCCTGTGGCCACCCTGAAGAGGCCGACTGCCCTGAGCAGACACGCCAGCGCTGCAGGTCTGCTTCAAAACGTCGCACACCTTTTTTGCAACACATTCATGCCTGAGCTGAAACAGAAAGCAGAATCTGGAGAATGGCAGTTTGAGAGAGTGTAAAGAGTCATTTTCACCTCAACCGCAGTGCAATGTTTACCCTACAGAGCAGCCTCTTTTCCCAGGCTGTGACTCCTCAATTCATAAATAATAGTTTATGTCTTTGGCTCATTATTTATTCATCCATTTACATTTTTTTTTTTTTGCTTTGTGAGCAGCAAAAAGGGCCTAAACTTGCATTGCTGACACTCTGCTTTTCAAATGAACCTTAGTCATTGAATGACTAAATAAACCAAAGTTCATTTAGTCATTTAACTACCTTCCCTTGAAACAAGGCAAGAATAAACTTTGGACCAGTGGCATCCCGTGGATTTGTTTCAACAGTTAGTGTTATGTGTGGAGCAGCCAAAGATTGTTTGTTTATTTTCCCTTTTCAATAAATTCAGTCTCCAAAATGTCAAAAAAAGAATTTGAAAAATGCTCATCACATTTTCGCAGAGCTCAAGGCCACATCTTGAAATTGTTGGATTTGTTGGGCCAGTGGTGAAAAATTCCAAGATACTCAACGTACGTTGATCTAAAACTGAGACGTAAAGCAGCAAAGTTTCACATTTAAAGAATAGTTTGACATGTCTGGCGCTTACTGACTCACGTCAGTCTGTTACTTATTATGCTTCAGCCAGCAGTTGGTTAGCTTAGCGTGAGGACTAGAAACACTCGCCAATACATTTTCGTACGAGTTAAACAGATATAAAGTGTTAATTTGTGATATCCACCCCCTCGTTTCCAGTCCTCATTCTAAGCTAAGGTTGCAGTCTGCGCCTAAAACTGAACAGGCTCGAACTATTCCTTTTATTTGTAACTGATGAATGACTTTTGTTCTCTGTGTCTCTTCAGGATTCCCGCTCCAGTCATGGGTGTTCACTAAAGGCCAGGGGAAAGGGGCTTTGACCCCAACTACTCCATCTGATGGTCCAGAGAGCACAGCCATCGAGGTCGAGGACATCCCGGCCCTGCTTAGGGACGTGGCTCGCTTCGCCGAGGCTGTGGAGAAACTGAAGGATGTCGTGCTGGCTGAAGGTACGACTCCTCCCTGTCTCTCCTGTGAGTCCGATTGTAAGAGACGTGCGTAAGGACGTGTGTTACGGGCTGATTTGGGTTTGAACCGTCTGGGAGTGGCTCTCCTCCTGTGTGGCAACCACAAAACGAAAGATATGAATAATGCTTGTTTTCGCCGCTGTGGAGCTCTCTTTGCATGTGTGACAGTATGTCATTGCAGATTGCAGATAGAACAATACCGTTTGGTCCCTCCTCTTCCCCTTTGTGTTGCACACTTTGACTTACAAAGAGGACACAAGGCATCCGTAGAAGGTTTTCGTCTGTGTTACATCAGCACACGTGTGTGTGTGTGTCGGAGGGGGACGGAGGAGGAGGAGGAGCTACCAGAGAGACACAAGAAAGCTAACAAGTGGCTGTGAACGTCCTCTCTCCAAACGAAGGGCTGCGTTTCCGTTGCGCCCACAGAGTCGACCGCACTCTTGTCTCCTGCAGGAAGCCAGCTTCTTGTTTACTGCAGCCTCTCACACACACGCGCGTGCACTCTTCTCCTCCGAGAAGAGGCTCAAAATGGCAGAACACCTGCACCTTTCCTCATGGAGCGAACGACCCCCGCTTCAGAACTGCTAAACGAAGCGAAAGTCAGACTGCTTAAAAATAACAGGTGTTCTTTTTGAAGTCGGCGTCTATAGATGGAAAAGGTTTTTCTCTGTGGTTCAGATGAGACAAAAAGAGCTTTTGTTTGTGTCTTTTCTGTCCGCCATAATCTCTTCTTGTCAGGTCCTCCACCCTGAGCGAGCTTTCTAAACAGGAAGCCATGATGGATAGCCTCCAACAGACAGGCCTCGTCCACACTTCCTCCTCTCTTCTTAATCAGCAGTACAATCAGAGCTTTAGCCGCGTGTCCTCCCTGCTGCGGCACCTTTTGTTTTTTTAAATTGCCTTTAACATCATAACATCAAATCAATTTGATGAAGTCGAGAGTAAGGTGACACGTTTTTTTTTTTTTTTATAGGAGCTGCAGAAAGCAGATGTAGCAGAGCACAAGAAATGGTTTCTAATCTTGCAAAACAATAGCAAAGACCACATCCTCTCTGGCACAATGTTCAGGTCACTCTGTTCTCACTGTCTGTTACTGCTGCTGCTCTGACACTCTGACACACATTTTCAGACAGACTGTGGGAGGACGAAGGATCAGCAGCTCTGTGGAGTCATCCCTGAGCGAGCCGTGTCGATTTAGAAAAATGATACACAGAGGTTGCAACATTAGACAGAAAAAAAGTGAATACCAACAGTCGCCGTCTGTGTGCGATGAGGAAATGAGGATGGCAGCTGACGTCAAAGTTGACTGTGAACCCCCAACCTGTCTGACATTTGTACGGACAGTCTGACTGTCCGTCTCTCCTCCTGTGCAGAAACACTGACTCGCACAAACTTAAAGGAATAGTTGGACATTTTTGGCTCATTTGAGAGAGTTGGATGAGAATATTTCACTTGTACCTAAGATGTAAATGAGTCTGGAGCCATTTCTCACCTTAGCATAAAGACTGGAAACGGGGAATTTGCTTGCTTAGCTCTGTCTGAAGACATCAAAATCTACTTTGTGATGGATTGTCTGTCTGAAATGAGCTGAAATGAAATAAAATGAATGTCTTAGAGGACGATTCTAACAAGATTTGAGAAGTAGGAAATAGTTGGCAACAGGTTATAGTTAAGGTGCTTCGTAGTTTGTGAAATGGTGTGATTGTTACTGCGTTAATCTGCTCCCTTCTCATTGTCCGTCCTTCTGTCTAATCCAGGGAGGGAGAGCCAGCGTCCCGTGGCTCACGAGTGTCTCGGGGAGGTCCTGCGGGTGCTCCGTCAGGTCATCAACACCTACCCTCTGCTCAACACCGTGGAGATCCTCACCGCCGCCGGCAAGCTCATATCCAAGGTCAAAGGTGAGTGACCAGTGCGGAGAAGCTGTGACGTTTAATATCTGTTTGATGATACTGCGCGAAGTAACTGATGTGGAGGTTCATTTGTTCAAATGTGTAAAGTAAACCACAACTGAAACCTGCGTGCTTGGTTTTGATTTTTTTCAGGTTTCCATTATGAGGCTTGTAATGAGGCAGATAAAATGGACTTTGAGAAGGCGATTGAAACCATCGCAGTCGCTTTTAGCAGCAAGTGAGTACCTGAGACGGCCTCGGTATGTCTGATTTCAATCAATCAAATGGCCTTTAATCCTGAAGCACCCCTATAGTGATCACTGCTGGTAGTCGGCGTAGTTACCGCTGCAAAGACTGCGTTTAGAAAAATAAGGTAGTGTGTTTTATAATGGTGTCAAAGTCAGTCGTTACCTCGGTTACAGGCGGAGAAATCAGGTAGTGTGTGGTAACGTGTGTTAGTGTGTGCGTATGAAGCCGTCTGCTGTTGGGAATTGGAGAGAGAAGTGCAGCGATGGTGACACATTTGCATGAGGCAGAGTTGAAAACAGGAAGTGGGTTTTTTTTTTTTTTTTTTTTTCTTCTGTCTTCTGTTGTATGACACAAAACCAGAACTTGAAAATGCTGTGGAGTACCTGGCTGCTAAACGAACGTATTTGTACAAATCGGAGAGGAAATGAATCCTGAGAACGTTTTAAACATTTGAGAGGAATTATTATTAAATGTGGCAAATCTGAAATAATCCAAAGTGTTTTTGTTTTGTTTTTTTTTCATTTACCTGAATTTTTCAGTCCTTTTTTTTAAAAAAATAATCTTGTTAATTCAAAGTAAAGCTAGAGTATAGAAACGTGTCCGTTCAGTGTGTAATCGAAGAATATTGCACCAACAGTTTATCACACGCGAGTCTGTGCCATTTCAGGGTTTAGACAGCTGTCACAGAGCTTCGGGAGGAAGTGAGCTGGCAGAGACAGTTGAGATCTGCCTGATGAGTCTGTTTCCTCATTCTCTCCTCCACTCTTCCTCTGTTCGACACCTTTTCAGTCATGAACAGAAAAACACCAAGATGGAGATGCCATTTTTTTTTTTTTTTCTATTTTGCTCTAGCTTGTATTCGAGCAAAATCATTTAAATGAATCAAAATGAGAGCTGTCAAAGAGATAAGGATGAGGGATATGTTGGAAAATGATTCCTTTGACGTACAGAATAAAGATTTGAGACCTGGCAACTCTAATTAAACTTCAGATTTGATCGTTGCAGGAACATTTATAACTGTGACAGCTCAATCAAAAAGTCCATCCAGCCACTTTTCACACACAGATGGTTATTCCTGCCACATTCTTCATATCACACAGTATATTTTTACACAGTTTCTGTTGTGTTTCTCCTCCCCAGCGTCTCCGAACTGCTGATGGGCGAGGTGGACAGCAGCACGTTGCTCTCCCTGCTGCCCACCGAGAAGAGCAGGGTGAGTGAGCGATTATCACAGAGCTCCAAGTATTTCCCATCTGCCAGTGTCTAACCCAGACAGCCAGTGACTGTGTAAAATCTATCATCACTCTACACAAAGTTCCCCTCCAAGCTTTCCACCGGACAAAAGGGAAAAAAACCCAGAGTTGATGACGAACTTTGATCTGTGCTTGTAATGAATCATCATGCAGTGAATAATGTTTGTGTTGTGCAGTCGATGGAGAACCTGTACGCTGCGACAGGCCAGGGAGACGGGGGAGCATTCAGGAGCGACCTGCAGGACATGGGTAGGCAATCAGTCGCTCCCCTCGCTCGCACTCTTGTTTCAGTCCCTCAGGGCTGCCATTTATGATACTGCTGCACTTCCTGTCCTTCCATCACTCTTGTTTTGCATGTGTATGAAGTCTGCAAACTCAAAGGACTACTTTTACACGATATATTTTCATGCATTTGCATGCTCTTTGTCATTTTATCTGAAAAGTAGTGATCCAGTACGCTGATTTGCTTCACGGCAAGAGCGATAGCTGCCGAAACTCCTGATCACAGAAAAGCAAAGAAACAACTCACAAAGAGTATTAAAAATGATGAAACTATTTTCACCAAAATAAAACCCAGGATGTTGGATATTATACTTTCAGCTCTGAATCCTCACAGCTCAGCTGCGAATCTCTCACAAATCCTAATCAGGCAAAAAAAAAAAAAAACATTTAATGTTGTGATAGCTGCAAAGTTGTTGCTTCCTGACCTGTGTTTGTGTGATGACGTGCAGGCAGAGTTGAGGAAGTGGATGTGATCCTCCAGCACAGTGAGGGAGGGGTGGACTCAGCTCTGCTCTACGCTAAAATCATTTCCAAGTACATGAAGGACCTGATGAGCTATGTGGAAAAGAGAACTTCACTGGGTGAGTGAAGTTTCAGTCTGTCTGTGGATTCATCAAATTAAAAAGAAACCTTTAAAATGCGAAGATCTTCTTCTTCTGTCACGATAAATCATGAAAATAAGATTCATTCCTGCCACTGATCGTCTCTTTTCTTTTATTTTACCAGAGACCGAGTTCTCCAAAGGCCTCCAGAGATTATACCAGTCCTGCAAACACAACATAACACATGTAAACCTCTGAATATCTCTCACTACTCACCTGTGATGATGGCCTTTCAACCTTCTGTTGTTGTTGTTGTTTCGATATCAAACCTTCTCTTTCTGTGTTTGTGTTCGCTCCCTCCAGCCCCACATGCCTCTCTTCTCCATCTACTCTCTGGCTCTGGAGCAGGACCAGGAGCAGAGCGTGGGGCTGCAGCAGGCCAACACCACCCTGCACACCCAGACCTTCATCCAGGTAAACTTTACCGACTGACTGCAGCATGATTGTAATTACTGAATCCCTTATGATGATGACGATGTTTTGCCCCTTCACACGTTGTGCTTATGTGTTCGTGCGCAGCCTCTGTTGCAGCGTAAACAGGAACATGAAAAGAGACGGAAGGAGATCAAGGAGCTGTGGATTCGAGCAAAGAGAAAGCTGGTACGATCTCGACCACATGTAGCAGTAGATTAGAGTTTTATTTATCTGTCAGTAGCGATAAGAAATTATTTATCTTTGCTTTAGATGGAGTGCGAGGTGAACCTGCGGAAAGCCAAGCAAGCCTTCATGGCCCGCTGCGAGGAGTACGACAAGGCCAAAACGGCAGCCTGCCGAGCCGAAGAAGAAGGAGGAGGATCTACAGCGAAGTCTGTGGAGAAGAAGAAACGATTAGAGGAAGAGGCTCGCAACAAGGTTCCTATCAATAACTGGTTCAGAGCTTCGACACTGACTTTTTAGTGATGTGTGATCTGTGGTCACAGTCTCAGATGACATATCTGTGTGCTAATCTGACTTGATTAAAACACGAGAAAGACGGAGCACAGGAAGTTAAATTGAAAGTGTGTGTGTGTGTGTGCACGCAGGCAGACGAGGCGGAGGCCACCTACCGGACGTGTATAGCAGATGCCACCACTCAGCAGCTGGAGCTGGAGCACACGAAGGTCACGGTGCTGAGACAACTTCAGGACATCATCAAACAGAGCGACCAGACCCTCCGCTCGGTCAGAACAAACACACACACACACAAGACCTTCTTATCACAAAGACAAGCTCTTTGCTGACCCTTTTTGTGGCAACTCTTCCTCCACCAGGCGACCATCTCGTACTACCAGCTCATGCACATGCAGACGGTAGCCTTGCCGGTCCACTACCAGACTCTGTGTGAGAGCAGTAAGCTGTACGATCCGGGCCAGCAGTACGCTGCATATGTGCGAGACCTGCAGCTGCCAGAGCAGCCGAATGTTCACTACGTGTTTGAGAACTACTGTCCCTCCAGCTCGTCGTCATAGTAAGAGCTTCTTTTCAGTGGAAACCTTTTAGAGAGAACGTTTCACAACTTGAGAAATAAGCTAATTTGCTTTCTTGTGAAGAGTTACATGACTGTCAAGGAGCAAGGCAAGGTTTAGCTTAGCACAGAGACTTGAAACAGGGGGAAACTGCTAGCCTCAGCTCCAGAGGTCGCATTAACACGTTATGTGGACGACATTTCTCTGGATCATCTCTACTGGTTGCCTGGCAACCTCATGAAAAGACATGCACTCATTGGGCCCCATTTTGGAGCACGACACATGTAAAACTACAATGACTAAACAAATTAGATATCAAATGTTTGGTGAGCTTTAGCGGTGCTGGTAGGTGGATTTTGTTACCTTTGCATAGAGCCAGGCTACCCGTTTCCCCCCGTTTCCAGCTATTGTGCTAAGCTAAGCTAACCAGCTGCTTGCTGTAGCTACACGCGGTCTCATCTCTTCTCATCTAACTCTCTGCAAGAAAACCTGTAAGTGTGTATTTCCCAAAATACTGAACTGGGAAAAAAAAAGTGATAAATTGTCATAATGCCACATTGTTGCAGCCACGGCCACAGACCGAGGAACGACAGTTTCAACACAGAGCCGACGAGCCAAACAGACAGTCCCGCCATCAGCGTGGACACAGCAGCTGGAGACAACAGAGACACAGAGACTCACCGCAAGAGTAAGCAAAGCCGGCTGCTGCTCCAGACGTCGCAATAATAATTATACACTTTAGTTTTGCTCTCATTTTTCATAAGGTGACGTAAAAGACCTGAGACTTCTTTATGGACCTATTTGCTTGAATTTTGTCCACAAATTTGTTAAAATCTGTCTTGGTGAGCACTTTGCCAAGATCCAGCCACCTGGCCGGTGTGGCATGTTAAGATGCTGATTAAACAGGATGGTTATTGCAGAGATGCGCCTTGGACCCGTCACAATAAAAGGCCACTCTAAAATGTATATGTTTGTGGGCATCTTAGATATTTGATTCAATGCATGGAAGAGCAAAAACAAAAGTGTTTTTATCTTTTTGTTGAGTGTAAATATACAAGATGCTGCTGCTGCTGCTGCTGTTTTAGCCTGCAGTTCATTTGTTCATTTTATTGCATATTTTAGGGGTAAAAAGCAGTTATAAGATGACATGGTGTCAAAGTGATTTATGTCAAGTTTTTATGGTGTTTAATTAACCTAATCTGAAATAACAGTTGGCTCAATAGAGACATGTAAATGCATTATATTTATACTGATTATTCCCACATTCTTGTCCCTTTGTTATCCCCAGGGCAGGGCCATAAGTCATGGGGTTCAACAGTGAGCGATGACAGTGTCGGAGGAGAGGGAGGCCTCGAGTCTCCTACCGCCAGCACAAGTGAGTGAAAACTTAGACACATACAGCAGAATATCTCATTTATTCCTCAGGCTCTTAAAGGTGCACAGTACGTGAGCAAACATGTTGAAACTGTACCCTCATTCTAGGCGACATCAGTAAAATGGCTCGGACGTCATCCACCGGGACAATGTCATCCAATGAGGACGCAGATGAGAAGGACGGGAATGTGACCTCATTTGAAGCTCAAAGTAAGACTTACAGTCCTCTGTTGGTGTGACTATACAGTGACACAGCCAATATTACATGTGAAAAATGTCTTATGATGTGCATCTTTGTCTTCAGATATCAACGGCATGGATCCTGACGTGGTGGTGTCCACCAGACCTTTCCGTAACGTTGGTCTGTCTAAAGCGGCTCTGACTCACCGACTCAGGAAACTTCGGACTCCTTCGAAGTGCCGCGAGTGTGACAGCTATGTTTACTTCCAGGGCGCTGAGTGTGAGGAGGTGAGTCCTTCACATGTATCCTGCAAGGAGAGAGAGGGTCATATCCTGAGGAACATCTCATTGATGATTGATGATCAGACCAGGTTTCATGACCTTCTTCTCTGCCCTCACAGTGTTTCCTGGCGTGTCACAAGCGCTGTCTGGAGACTCTGGCCATCCAGTGCGGCCATAAGAAGCTGCAGGGCCGTCTGCAGCTGTTTGGCAGGGACTTCTCTCAGGTAGCCAGCTGCGCCAGTGACGGCATCCCCTTCATCATCACCAAGTGCATCACCGAAATAGAGAGACGAGCGCTCAAGATGAAGGTGAGAGAGTGCATTTATGTATGCTGTGAGTTAGAGGGATGGCACGCGGAAGTATTCAAAACTTTCTGCTTCCTCCTCGCAGGGCATCTACAGGGTGAACGGAGTGAAGACCCGCGTGGAGAAGCTGTGTCAGGCCTTCGAGAACGGCAAGGAGCTGGTGGAGCTGTCCCAGTGTTCACCACACGACATCAGCAACGTCCTCAAGCTTTACCTGAGACAGGTACACACACGAAAAAAAAGGACACCAAAGGAATACACTAGCAAACAAATATATCTGATTTAAAGTTGTGCATCTCTAGTCATTTAAAATGTTGGCGTAATAATAAAGCAAAAGACTTTTAAGATCAACATATTTATTGGTATGTCATACTTTTCTTTCTTTCTTTCAAATCAGTGTAGTTATTATAAAGTACTCCCTCCTTTTATTTTATTGGACAATTAAAACAGAATTTAATACAAAATGTACATTTAATGAGTAAAGGAAAAAAATCAAACTTAATCTTTCTTATTATTCGCAAATTGTTTTGAAAATAAAAGTCAGTTTTGTAAAAATTGCATTTTATTTTAGTTTAATTTTTTTGTTTTTAACAGTCCTGTTTCAATCATCTATCATCATTCATAAGGCTCTCTCACTCCTCCGTGTGTGCTTACTTCAGCCTCTAACACCTTTCCCTCTATTCGTCACACGCAGCTGCCTGAGCCGATCATGCCGTTCCGCCTGTACAACAATCTGATGGGTTTGGCAAAGGAGAGTCTGCAGAGTGAAGCAGAAACACCAGAGGGAGAGGAGTCCAACAGTATTAACCCGGCAGTGTGCAAGGGGCCAGAGCTGGTGGATCTGGGGGCCAACACCGAGCCAGAGGTCCTGGTGCTGGTGGAAAAGCTGAAAGAGCTTCTGAAGGAGCTTCCCAAGGCAAACATCGCTACTCTGCGCTACATAATTCGCCACCTCCGGAGGTCAGATATCTGAAAAAATAAATATAGCCTCTGCGTAATTGAATCTGGTGCACTCATTAGCTCTTCATCCTTCCACCTAATCAGGATTGCAGAGCTGGAGGAAGATAACAAGATGAGCGCCAGTAACCTGGGTATTGTGTTTGGTCCCTCCCTGATGCGACCCCGTCCGACCGGGGCCACGATATCCCTGTCCTCCCTGGTTGATTACCCCCACCAGGCTCGCATCGTGGAGGCCTTCATAGTCTTCTATTCATCCATCTTTCAGTCCAAAACCTCTCAGTCGCACAAAACCTGTCGCTCTCCTTCCACCTCCACTCAGCAGGTAAGAGTCCCCGTGTAGTGTGAGTGGATGTCCATCTCTCTAGTGTGTATTCAGAGCAGACATTTGATAATAGTGTGTTGCTCAGTTATTGATGAAATAGATATGACACCACATCTAAACGAGCTCATTGGTGCTTTGCATATTCAGTTAATTGATCTGGGTTGCTGTGTGAGGGCTCAAGTATCTCATCGTGTCCCGTTTATCAATAAATTTGCCTAAATTTGAACATATCATCTTCATTTATCCTAGATATGATTTCCATCAGCTCTCAGCTCTACTAAGCACTTCTTAGCTAATGTTAGCAGACTTACATGCTAAATACTGTACCTGCTTTAACATCAGCATTCACAACAGCCACTAGCATTGATAGCATTAATCTAGTTAGAAATACATACTCATAACCACTAATTAAAAGTCTTATCATGGTGTAAGGGTCCGCACATTAATAGATCTTTAAATACAACATTTTTAAGAAGTTGAGGAGAAAACTTTCAAGATTCTCATGTTGCAAATGTCACCGCAGAATAACGACAGACTGTTTTTACTCTGGGGAGTGAAAAGTCTTAGAGAGAAGCAGCCAGTAATTTATGAGCATGAACAAAAGCTTGCATAACTCTTCCTGGGGAAAGGCATGAAGCGAAAAAACAGAAGTGCTAAGATGTCAGCACATCCATTTCCTCATCCAGAGTTATGACCTGTGTGACTTTGATTCAGCCCTTTCTTCCTGATCTGCATGTCTGACGTGACGTCCTTTTTAAATAAAAGATGACAAAACCAAGTAACACGATCACTTTTCTTTTCTTTTCTTTTTTTTGATAACAATCTCTTCATTTCCTCCCACTTCCGTGTTCAGGGTACAGATGAGAAGGTGGAGAGCCTGGCTGATGGAGAGGAGGATGTAGGCAGAGAGGAGCAGAATAAACCAGAGTCTGACAAGATGGAGGAGGGATGTGGTACGTTTTTTTTTTTCATATGAAGCCTAGTTTGCATAAGACCAAAGAGTAAATAAACCAACTTCCCTGTGATGTTTGAAAATACAAGGTTACCTGTGTTCCTGCACAGTAGCTCCCTTTGAGTTCATGCTCTTTTTAAAGTAGGCAGAATACACATTTGTCACTTATATCTGAAACGGGGCTTTAATATTTAACCCCTCTGTAACAACTGGCCTCTTTATCTCCATTCAGGAAGTTCCCTAGGGTCGCTGGGGTCCAGCGAGCAGCTCCCCGACTCCGACTCAGAGCTGGACGAGAGCAGTCAGAAGACTGCACGCTCCAGCATACTGGTGAAGCAGGAGAGCGAGGTGAGCGTGGACGATGACCAGCTGAGCTACAGGGACAGTCTGGACCTCTCCAGCCAGTCTGTAACCCACACCAGCCCGGAACAAGAGGTAGATCAGGACCAGGAGCAGGACAAGCCAGAGGGAGTAGAGCCCCCCGCACTGCCAGACAGTGGGCCCCCAGACGAAGAGACAGGAGCAGAGCAGGACCTGAACGCCTCTCTAGCCGAGCTCAATGTAAACCAGTCCAACAACAACTACCCCTGTTCACCCATTTTAAACTTGTCAGGGCTTCCACTGGCGCGTCTGTGTGGAAAGAAATTACCCCTGACCAGAAACAGGGACAGCGAGCCAGAGTTTGTCTGATATTATTATCTAAATGATTGCGTGTGAAGTCTTTTAGTTTGAGTGGAGTGACAGGAATCTGTGTTCATATCTGTGTTTTCATACACTGAGATCCAGTAAAACCTGAAACTGAGAGGGCTACTGTGTTGTGTAAATCAAGATCGAATTTTGAAGTTTTTAATCTGTGCAGCTGTATCAATCTATCCTGGCAGTGAAAACTCTGCATGCTTTACTGCTGTTTGATGCAATTTATTCCTGTCATTTCAAGACGTTTCGACTCAAATTATTAAAAATTTATTTTTGTGCCAGTCTGTATTTTAGAGGGTTTTTTTTTTTTACTCATTGCTATTACAATCTTAAAGAAAAGGGGGTGAAAACCACATCAGAATGTGTGCAATGTGCAAAAATTTCTAAGCAAATTCCCTTTTTTTTTAAAGTGCTGCTGGTTTTATTTCAGCACTAAAATTTAAAAAATAAATTTAGCAGTTTCTTATAAATGTTGCCTGTATTGCCTTGATATGGATGTTTGGTCTATTTTAATAAACATTTTATTTTAAAACTGGTTCATAGTCTCTCTGTGTATTTTAGATGTCAAGGAAAATTCAAATGAGGAACAGCTGCCTAAATATGAACAGGAACAAACTACCCAAATGACCTAGTTATTATGACGGATAAGGGCTGTATTACTCTGCCATAGTAAGGTAGGAGGTACTTATGTGCGACACGAGGCACAATCAGATCAGTTCGACAGACGTCAGGTGACAGCAGCTACGGCATGGCTTTCAAGAGGAAAAAGAAGGTAGGCATCTGTTATACAAATTAGGATTATACGGGGGTCCAGGTGTTTTTAATTCATACAACGTGTCAAATCAACTTGACAAAACAATGTGATTCAATTTTTAATTGTTTATTTTACAAAATCAGTAATTACAAGAAAAACAATTTGGATAAGTGAAAGATCTTCAGTTTCCTTCAGTGGTCCTAAATGTTTCGGAAAAATGTCTGGAAAACAAAACATTTAAAGTATGTTTTATTTAAAGCAACTACACAGATACCAAGAAAGAGAGCAATCAAAAAAAATACATTTATTACTGTTAGAAAGACGTGTGCATCTATGAGCTTAAAAACACAGGCTGAATGTTTTTCTTTGTGTATCTGATAAAAATAAAAAATATAAACAAACATTATGAAAACTTATTCAGAAACACTCACCTTTCTGTCACTGCACCAGTCTGTATGTGATGTACCGCCCAGCTGTTTCACTAGGTCTGATGATCTTTACTACCTGGAAATATTGAAGAAAAGCAGCACATGTTTGTACTGGACTCTGGTACACATCCACACTGCTCACAGTCTTGCCTTACTGACAGTTAAACTGGTTTGAGTAATAAAAGGTGTGAAGCTCTGACGTTAGATGTTTATTTAACAGCCATAGACATATGACCTGAAAATCAGATGATCTGAAAATATGAAAATCATGTCCATGTGCTAAACAACATCTTTTTGTCTACCAGTCATTTGCTGAAATTTGCATAATGTTGATAGAGCAAAAAAAAAAAAAATTAAAAAAAAAAACAGAGCACCAGATACAGAGCACCGTGCAGTCATGTAATGACAATGCATTAAAGAGGCATCTTCAGGGTACGTTACCTGTCCTCTTTTTAAACCAAAGTAGCGAGCTACGGGGTCGCCAGCCTGGATTCTCGGTAACTGACTTTCCTTTAATTTACTGAGGTAAAAATGTTAAGGAAGGACAACAGACACATACTTATATGAAAAGGTGAGTCTTTTAAAGACACTCCTACAGCTCTAGAGCTACGTCAATCGCTACTGTATTCTTTATTACGTGTAACATCACAAAAAAAGTACTCTGAAATGACATTGCAAAGTGCAGCGTGTGCAAGGATACTATCTTGCCAGAAGTTCAGTCACTTCCTCCTTTGTCATAACAATGTGCTCTGGAACAAGCTGAAAGACAAACACGAAAAATGTAATTCTACATCTCAGGGATAGTCTATATGGGAATTTTGAAATATAGTAAAACACGGATTTTAAATACAGTGTTTACCTCATGCTCTGTGATGTTGATAAGCAGCTCCTGTTGTAGAAACTGTTCCAATATGTATTTGGGTGCCATGTCAACTAGAGACTGTAAAGGAGAATAGTTTCATAAATATTTTATTACCAAGTCAGCAAGATACATTTATTTTTGTTCAGTAAATATATAAAATAATTCTAAAATGTAGTTGTTTACCTGTTTGGCTGATGGTGTCATGCCCATCTGAACAACAATGATAGCCCGTGTGATATTTTCCTCCTGCATCCTCTGACAATACATCTTAATCGTCTTGATTCCCACCTTGGGCTCCTCTGAAATGTAAAAATAATAATAATAATAATAATAACGTGATGGTATCACACAACTGCTTGTGTCAATTGTTGTATTATTATGAGGGAATGCTGGTCATTAGAGAGTAACCTACCAGGAAAGAAAACAAACATCTGGTCTGTGGGGTCGTCGTTGTGTGCCACCAGCACAGTGAGATCCGTGCGTCTGGGGCGACCCTCGCTGGGTTTGTCTCCAAACTGACTCTTGAACTCGTCCAGTGTTTGGTCCAACTCGTCCTGTGTCACCAGGTAGCCTCGGTCGTGGCACAGCTTAAGGATGTATGAAAGTTAGTGAGTGTACGAGACAAACCATAATATGTAACAAGCACATTACATGACGCTGTGTAGCTCCTTCAGCTGTAAACCAACTCTAACGTGTCTTAACAATACGAGGGCGATGTATAGGTGTCTCATATTAACTATGACGTTGATGCTTGGTCTGTTTCTGCTAAATTACACCGCTAAAGTAGCTCACACGCTATCAAACACTGAGGAAACGGTGAACAAACCCTCCTCCGGTCTGCAGCCCACAGAGCGGAACCGCTGTTTGAGCTAAGCTACATGCTAAGCTACCAAGCTAAACAAAACATACAAGACTTCCGAACCTGCATGATGGTTTTGCGAATCTTCCACAGTCTGTATGTTTCCTCTTCGTCATCCATGTCGTCTCAGCTGTGTCACTTGCGCCGGATTTCCTCTAAATGTTGATTTATTGTTAATTTATAACATTCGCTCCTCCGGACAGCGCGACGCACGTTCTCGTTTACCGTTTACTGTCGCACACTGAAGACGTCGACACTAACCGGCGTAGTTCGGGCAGTTTTGCCCCGCCCCTCTCTCCTCTGCTCAAACAGCTGTTTACAAATATAAATACACTTTAATACACTATACTTTAAAAAACGTTTTATTTAACCATTTTAATCATTTTACATAACATTTCCTGACATAGGACTTCATGTAATAAAGTATACCAGTATAAGTTACAATCAACAACACACAAAATCAAAATCAAAATCAAAATAAAATAAATAAAATAATAAAATAAAAAATAAAAGAATAAGATAAAAAATAAAATAAAAGTATATGGAATTAATACATAAAAAAGGTACAATAAATAGATTAAATAAATAAAGTAAAAAATAGTAAATATAATAGTAAAAATTAAGATAAGTATATATTGCTGATCTGCATTATATAGGTCGTCGGGTATGGCTCCCAACAAAAACAACATTGGTTCTGGAGCGACATCTACTTACAAAATAATATCTATATTGTCCTAAAATTCATATTTGGTGAAACCAGACAGACAAATTAGCACTGAGAGAGGTAGTTGTACTGCTCCTCTAAATCTCGCGAGATTTTGTGACTGCTGAGATAGAAACAGGTTTAAGAAAGTTAAATTTCTCCTGAATTATTTGTCTAAAAAACACAAGTCTAGTGTCATAATGTTAGGAGGATGTGTGGCTTGTGGAAAGTAGTCCAGTGTTTACTTAAGTGACGAACGAGTCGTTAATAATAACGAGTCGTTTCAAAGAGCCGGCTCTTTTAAGTGAATGATGGGAGCCGCTTAATGCTTAAGTTTCTTTACGTGTTTCTATCTGCTTTGTGTAGCAGAGAGGTTAGTGCATTGATTGGGCGGTTTTAGAGAGTTACAAGGGTCTGTAAATGCAATATGCAAAATGCTGACTCTTCTTGGAGAGCTGAGTCAAATGATCCGGATCACAAAAAAGACAGAACTTCCCTTCTTTAGTGGTTAGATCCACGTGACACCGATACAGGATGTGACTCTTGCGTGAAGCGTCCCCACAGTTTCACAACAAGCTGCGGGGCGGAGTCAGCAGACATAATGTAGCCATTGATTATAATAAATGAGGTTGGTCCTCTATCAAAAATGAGGCCCTTATTCGTTATCTTGACATTTGGCGCTGTGGCGAGCAGCGGAGTACTACTGGCGATGGTACTGTACTTTGTTTTATCCACAACGGTAACGTAAACCTATAACGGGTCCCATGCATGGGTGATATAGGGACGCGACTGTGATTTATTATGTGTAACAGTGACATCTGTTTGTATTAGATTATAGATTATAAGATCTGCCTATTGATTATAATGAGTGTTGTTTGGAGTCCATGCTATATCGTTAAACTCACTATCTATAGGTAAAATACTGTATTGAAAACACATCCGGTGTTTCGGTTCAACGAGTGACCATGTTAACTGGTGACCGTTAGCCGAATGCGTCTGTGGTTGTCGTAGTTACGACGGCCGTTAAAAACAGGAAGATACGTAGCTGTCCTCGTGAATCCTCCTTTGTTTGTTTGTTTGTTTATAAAAGATAATAACGACACAATGCTAAAAACATAACTACAACGAAGCTGTTCCCTTCCTGTTTCAACGGCCATCGTAACTACGACAACCACATACGCTTTCATCTAACGGTCGCCATTTAACAGGGTCGCTCTTTAACCCGAAACACCTGCAGTTTTTTTATACAGTTCACGAAGTTTTCTTGTCTGTCATTGTGCTCGTGTATGATTATAAACGCCAGACCGGCCGTGTACTTTAGTGTATATGTACGCACAATACTTAACTGAGGGCGCTGGAGTGTGAAAAATAGTGCAGAGGCTCACACGAGTGTAGTTTGTGTTTCATGCTTCAGCAGTCCCCCCATCTGGTGTCAGCTGATAGGCTTATCATCCTGAGACAGAGAGAGCATGAGCAGCAGGACGAGGCATTTAAAGGTTTTATAACACAAGGTCATTTTAGTATTGCATTACAGCTGACTTTGTGTTATATCAGCAACTAAATGAATTTCAGGTTAGCAGCATCCTACTGTATAGGCTACTAAGTCTTACAGACTGTTAGTGTGGATGAAAAGTATTGAAGTCAGTTATTACATGAACATAAAGAGGACTCCTGGCTCAGTCACATGCAGAAATAAGTTAGTACTATATAGAAATCAGTCATTTCTTCTTTAGTTTATATCCTCAATTGATAATAGTACAAAATGTCTGTAAATTCTCATTATTTATCCTCTAAAACATTCATTTGTCATTTTCTTTAACATTATGCTTTTGGCTTATATATCTAAGTATCTGTATGTATCTTTTGGATTATAAACCGTACTTATTCTGTCAAAGCTGAGTTGTGAAACACGATTCATAGGTCAACTTGCCAGAAAATTGTGAAATAATGAGATCATTTCCAAATCACTCACTTTGTTGCACAATGCTTTAATTGCCTGATGGTTCCAGGAGTTTTACCAGTTTGTAATGTGATAAGATGTAATGGAAATGTACATGTACATGAGCACGTACAGAGTGCAGTTAGAGTTCAGAAAACAGATTATTTGCTAATCATTTGAAACACCAGCTCTCTTGTTTTCCCAGATTATAATGATTTAGTAGAATAAACAAGTGTTTTAGCCTTAGTCTTTGTGACTTTTGGGTCATGGCAAGATTTAGGAGCTGTAAATCGTGCTGATTCACTCGTGTAATTCTTGATATAAAGCTCATTACATAATGAGTTCATGTGTTTCTTCAGACTGTTGCCCTTTGTCTGAAGTTCAATCCCCCGTTGGACTAAATCTTTGCTTTTATAAAGAGTCAACTTTCTTTATGTGTCTGTGATAATGTTGTGGACTGTGGACCGCAGTGCACAACGTTCTGATGTGGATGTTAGTCAGCAGCTGAGAGGGACCTATCGGAGAATCACAGCCTATCAATTCTGTTAATGATCACCCGTTCCCTTTATATGAGGACACTGGAACGTGTGCTCCTCTCTCAGTAAACGGGACTGTGGTCTGACAGTGAGGCTGCAGCTGAAGCCACTCGGGGGATTTACAAATCTGATCGCTTTCTGCCCTCAGAGGACCTTACTGAAGGGCAGCAATGCGCCTCATAGGGTCCACTGTCCTTTTATCTGTGCTGCTGCAGGCTATGGTAAGAAAAAATGAGATTAGGGTTGAAAGGCTGTTTTATGTGGTACAGTACTGGAACTTTTGGATGTGTTTGTTTGTATTTATTTTGTATTTTTCTATATTTTTAAATGATTTGCATACACAGCACAGATGATGGTCTGTTGGAGATGTATGTGCTGAAATATATAGCTTGATTAATATTCATTTAGCAGGATGAAAGTGCATTTTTAAAGTAAGCTACCACTCATTTTTTTCTCTCCTCCTCTTTCTTCCTAACAGTCTGCTCGGACAGAGGAATGGCAGACGGCCACGTCTATTTATAACTTCTCAGCGACAGATATTGATGGGAATGTGGTTTCCCTCGAAAAATATAGGTAAATCTATCTATGACATATTCTCCTCCTAAATGTGCTGCAGCATCCCATAGCAAGCGTACAAACCTATCATTACAACCTTATGTTTGTTTTTACAGGGGTAATGTTGTCATCATCACCAACGTTGCCTCTAAATGAGGTAAAACTCCAGTAAACTACTCTCAGTTTGCGGACTTGCACGCCAGGTATGCTGAGAGAGGTTTACGCATCCTTGCCTTCCCTTCTAACCAGTTTGGGAACCAGGTATGTAACACATGAGTGTTTTATCAATGCAACATGTTAGAACAGGACCAAGATTGTGATATGAGAATGTCATATCAATTCAAAAGAATCAGATCAGATTACAAAATGTTCTAGGTGTATTCACAAAACACTTTATAACCGTAATATTTGTAGTAAATGAAGCCAAATTCTGTTATTTATGTCAGTTATGTTCAACCTGCTTGAGGCTTAAACACTACATCTCTCAATTTGTTTTACTTTAAAGGAGCCAGGCAACGAAACTCAGATCAAACAGTTTGCCGAGTCCTACCATGTTCAGTTTGACATGTTCAGTAAGATTAACGTGAACGGGGACAACGCTCATCCTCTGTGGAAGTGGATGAAAGACCAGCCCAACGGGAAAGGCTTCCTGGGAAAGTAAGTGGTGAACAAATGAATGGTTGAGCACAAAAAAACAGGCGGCAGTATTCATCTTCTTATGACACAAAGGCTTGTTATGGGCCAATTATAACAGACATATTGATACTGTAATGAAATCATACTTCATTGAATTAGAGCCATATCCTCAGTCAATTATTGATCATAGTCATGTTTACTCAGTGATTATTTTCTGACACATGTTTTGTTTTCATTCCTGCAGTAGCATCAAGTGGAACTTCACTAAGGTAAATATAACATTTATTTATAATTATTATATACATTTAGACATCATTAAAGTTGATTGAGCTGACAATTCATCATCTAGTTCATCAGTGCTGAACAGGCGCCCTCTTTCTATTGTGTGTTTTCTGTTATTATCATGAAACAGTACACCCAGATGATATTTAATGGTATATAATGATTATTGGACGAAGGCTGTAAATGTTTTTCAAAGTGTTTTACTCTAAATGTTGAACAGAAAATAATTCTTTACTCATAAATTTAATGTTCGCTTAATTTCAGTTGTCATTTTCCCCTCTTTCTCTCTAGTTTCTGATCAACAGAGAAGGTCAGGTGGTGAAGAGATATGGACCACTGGATGATCCAAGTGTACGTACAAATGTCTTACTTTGCCACATGTATTATAGTGTAAATACACCTTGAGTGTATACACTTTGAAAAACTGGGCAGGTATAACAGGTGAACATTCTGATGTTGTGTTGTGAATGAGTTAAAGCAAATACGAATAAATCAGCAAAAGGGAATCCTTCTTGATTCATCATGGAATTGACCTTTTGTACATTATCTACAGTCCTTAAAGGTGGGATAGGAGATTTTTGAGATTTTTTTCTGCAGCATTTTTTACCACATTGCTTGAAAATCTCTTCATGACCCCATTGCAGCCAGTAAAATAGAAGGTTTGTCAAAAAAACAAAATGTTTTAGTCCAGTTTAGAGGGCGAAATCATGGGAAAACACCGTCCAATCACGTTGATGGGGCTGCTCATTACGATTGGATCCTTACACGTCCATCAAACCTCAGTCCGCTTCTCCCTCTCCCCCGCGTGTTCACCCATTTGTGAACGAATAGAGACCCTTCCATTACTTTGAAGGCATGGTTTCGAGGGGAGGTCTGAAGAAAAAAGCATGGGTGTGTATTTTCAAAATATAGCTTGTTGGAACCGTTTTCCCAACATCTCCTACCCCACCTTTAATTGACAAAAAACAGTGCATGTTTTACCGTAGCTATGTGTGCATTATTATCAGCTGATGTCAGCTTCTACATCTGCTTTCTTCCCAGGTGGTGGAGAAGGATCTTCCCCGATACCTATAAACACCTAATGGATAATTGATGCCTCACTTACTCATACTTCGTCCATTTTGTCTTTCCATCGCCCTAACCCTGACCCTTTCTCTGCCTCTCCGAGCACCAGTGGATATAGTTTTGGGTCCAGCCCAGATCAGTGACGGTCTGTTCATAAACCCGCACGGCGGACAGAGCAGACCTGATGAAAATGGCGTGCAAACCTCCTGGGCAAACCGAGCTGGTACTCATTTGGTTGTGTGGAGAGAAGGAGAAAAGGCTCCTTAAATGTAACTCTTAGTAGATGTAAATGTGTGGCATTATTCTCAAAATAAAAAGCGCTAAGACTTTGTTCTAATCGTACTGAGTTATATCGTATTTTATTGGTGTGGTTGTAAAATAGACGCGTGTTGATGTTTTGTCCCGAGCTATTGATGCGCATAATGATCACTCATTCTGTATAATGGAAATGGTAAAAAAAAGTGACAGAAAATCAATTTCTGCCAGGCTGAAAAATCCAAGTGTGTTCATGGGTGAACGTTTGTGCTTAAAATGAAACTGCTAGGCTTTATTCTTCTTTGTAGAAAAAGGTACAATGTCACAGACTCAATCATTTGGACATTCAAAGTACAGCAGCTCAATATTTAGTTGACAGACACAGTTATGATCTGTAGATATTTATATATTGATATGCTTGTAGAGAGGTAAATATTACACTCATCTAATCTTCTAATATCATCCAGTATTGAAATGGTTGTAGATTATCATTATTATTATTGTTATTATAGACTCCTTTATATACATTTCTATATACATATACACATTGTCACATAATCATACATATCTACATACCCAAGTGCACCATACACATATTTGTGTCATCATTCTAAATGTGTGCTCAGCAATTATGTACCGATACACAGATTAACAATTTGGACCATGGCATGAAAACTATAATTGCACAGGAAATTAAAAAAAAAAAAAAACTCTCAAGACATTATTTTAGCTGTAGCTTAGATCAG
This sequence comes from Protonibea diacanthus, assembly GCA_028641955.1. Lineage (NCBI taxonomy): Eukaryota > Metazoa > Chordata > Actinopteri > Sciaenidae > Protonibea > Protonibea diacanthus. The sequence continues at coordinate 8,575,917 of CM053979.1, read as the reverse complement.
ATAGATCCCTGAAGGAGCCACAAGATTAATCTCAAGACTTGCCAGATGAAGATTAAAAGGATAGTATATGAAAACAATTTTCTGCTACACTACACAGCATTACTTTTTTCTCTCTTCTTTCCATTCGCCTTGCGATATACCGTATAGTTTAACCTCTCCATGACACTCAGTTTGAGAAGGGAAGACCACTTTGCAGCTTGCAGCACATGTGATAAGGGGTCGCGAGAAGAGGTGACTTTGTATGAAGGGGTCACAAGACAAAAAAGGATTTATTAGACTAAAATCATAAAATCATATCGAAATATTCCAACAGAGAGGAAATCTACTCAACCACTCCATGTTGTGTTATGATGAAGGTGTATGTGTAGAAACAGGTGAAATGAGTGTAGTTTGAATGACTACCCTTAGTTCTGGGTCATGTGCACAGTATATTGTCAGCAAATAAACCAATAATAATAGTTATTAACGCTTGAATAAAGGGGAATACCTCCTGTTATTCTTACTCATACTTTTGAGCCCAAATAAAATAAAATATATGCTGACTAATCAGACGGATTAAGAGCCCTTGTAAATGTAATGCAAACACTCACTCAGACTCCATCACTTCAGGTTGACCTCTGCGTGTGATTCACAGCATCCATCTGTATAAGGAGGGAGGACCGGGGTGCAGTTTCCCCCCTCGACCTCCGGCAGAGGGAGCCACAGCGTCCGGCTCAAAAGCAGCCAGCAGCGGCGCGGTAGCAGCAGCAAGTGCGGTGCAGTCGACCTGAGAGGAGCGGGGCTGTGCGTGTGCCGTGCCGCCGTCGTGAGGAAACACCGCACAGATGAAGGGACCATCGCGGATAACTATAACAAATCCCTCCGTTTGTGTTTAAACATCAAACAAGGTACTCTCCCTTCCTCTTACGGGTGTCGCGCCGTATCGCTGCGGGTCTTTCATACGGAGGGCTTGCCTGTTTTTCCTCCGGGAGGCTGAATGGAAGCTGCAGCCGAGGGAGCGGTCGGGCTGTCGGAGGCCAGGGACGGGAGCCCGCTATCCGTGGCCGCAGCATCCGATGATGGGGACACGGTGGTTGGAGTTAGCTACGGGATGGACGCCGCGGACATGGGTACTTTTATCACCTTTTAGATAAAACCCGCTCCTCTTTTAAGGTTTATTTAAATACGTCCATTTTCATCTGATGCTGCTGCTGTGACCAGAAAGTCCCGACTCATCTCTGCTAGCAAGGAATTGGTAGGCTAGGCTAGTAAGCTAAGTTAGCAGACTGGATGAGGGGAAACAGGTAAAGTTAGGCACCAGCTGTGCGTGTTACTGTATAATGTTTACAGTACATGCATGCAGGTCCAAGTCGTGACTTGCCAGCAGCACCCCAAACCATGGGTAGGCAGTGGGCAGACATTTGAAAAGGGGGCAATATGATATGTGTGTATGGTGCAGCTGTGAATATTTCTAATTACATGGCTTTGCAGACAGACAGACAGACAGACAGACAGACAGACAGACAGACAGACAGGGGTGTAGCTTGGACTCTTTGACCACCTTCCTGGCTCCCTCCCCTGCCTTTTTCCAGCTTAAGACACCAAGAATAATCACCACCTGTCACCTGCAGGCTGTAGAAAAACATCATATCAACCTTTATGTTACTGAGGAAAGCCTCTGTTTGGGTTAAGGAGACAGAAAAGGAGACACAAAATACAAATTTCCCAAGCAAGGAGGAGGAGGACCGGTGAACAAAGCGCCACACTGCCAGACATTTTAGTGATGATGATTGTAATTGCCACTCACAATGACATTTTTCTCAGCAGACTTGCCATGGCAGGTAAAAAAAAAAAAAAACATAGGTGTTACTCATAACAAATAATGATGGCTCTGTCCTATTTAAGTGTCTCAGTAAGTCATGGCAGCGTGACAGCGAGGCAGCGTGCACAATACCAGGGCCGTGAAACTGAAGAAGCCAAATGGAATACAGCCATCATTAATTTGATCATTTATATGTGTGCTTTACTACTGTGACATTGCAAAATGTCTTCTGTGAAAAGGCCCGTTAGCAATTGACTGATATAAATTAGTCAGGCTGCTATGTTAGCACGTATTTTTCCTATGTATTGTGTATATGTTGGCTTATAAATAACAAGAAAGAGTATAGAAAAGCCATTGTTTGCAGTATCTTGGCTGAAACATCTTAAAGGTGCAGTGTGTAGGATTTAGTGGCATTCACATAAAAAGCAAACTTCCATATCAAAATCAGTGTTTGGTTTGTCTGTTCTGGGCTACTGTACAAACATGGCCGACTCCATGCAACAGGACCCGCTCGATAGATATAAAGGGCTCATTTTAAGACAACAAAAGCACAAAGATTCTAATTTTCGGGTGATTATAGACTAATGAAAACATAGTTATGAGTATTATATTCCAGTGCTGCCAATATATACTCCTTAATCTTACACACTGGTCCTTTAATGATGATCTAAATACGAGGTTGAGATTACCAAAAAAAGAGGGCGATCATATGGATGTGTGTTCATATGAACACGGTAAACATGACCTCATTTGAAGCCAGTATTAATCATGTCTAGTTGCTGAGTTATTTGCTATTTTAAACTCCTCTATTGTGTGTCACCATGAGTGATAATTCTTGGAGATAATCAGTTCTTATCATGGAAATCAATATAGATTTGATTTAGAATAAAACCATTGTTCCAGACGTTATGATAAACGACTGCATCATCAGCATAGAGATGGATCCTAGTATATAAATTACACAGTCTTATTTGATATAGCGAAATATGCACAGATGTGGGTAGGTCTGTCTGTTGGGCTCTTGAGTCTCACAGCAGTCCGTCACGCTGCATTCACTGGTCGTGTTTTACTGAACATCACAGTTTGGGGATTTTCATGGTCCCTGGTGAGGAAAGTGCTGACTTTGACAAGAGCGCCGTACCTCGACACAGGACAGGCTGAGGATGAATCAAAGGGCTGTCCAGTGAAGGTTACTCGTCGAGCTTAGCGATATCAGCGGGTGAAAATGTACGCGGGGTGCCTGTGGCTGTAGATGCTCTTTTCTAGCGTGCATGCTGGTGCATGTCTCGTGTACCTGGTATTTTCACAAGCACGTACCTGCACAGTCAGTGCACCTTCATTTGGCATAAAAAATACAGACATTACTGGAGAGAGACTGAGCTTACATGTGCAGATGAACAGATGCATTATTGAGTCCACTTCTGCCCTGCCAAATGTATTTATGTTGACGGTTTACAGACATTGAGCTATATGAAAGCAACAGAGGACAAGTCTTCATAGTTTTTAATGATTATATTGGATAGAGTAGAGGACTGCTGCTTTAGCTTCTTGTTTTTAACATACCAACTGACTGACCTGACCTCAGCTTTCCATCTGCGAATCTGCCGAGTTGGTTTAAAATATTACTGAGGCATATTTCAATTATGCCCATCGTCCATGCAGTAATGCTCTGATGTGCTTTTAGCGCACCATTTTATGAGTGAGTACTCTGATATTCTGCTTCTTAAGCTACTCGCTATTACACTAAAGTAAAATATACAGAAAATTGCAGCCATTTGATACACACGCTTTAAACTGTTATCCTTTAAAGTTGTAGCTCCCGTATCTCTGAGCTGTAGCAGAGTAAATAAACAGGCTACTACTGTACATCTGTGTGATTTCACTGTTTCCTTGAGCGAAGGTTGTCTTTGTAACATGTGAGATAAATGCAAAATACAAGAATTATTACTTGACTTGAAGGCATCAAACCTGGGTTCATTGTAGGCTAACAGCAGAGAAACTCACCTAAATTCAGTGCTAGAAAACCATAGATATAAACCATAGAGGTTTGCTTAAGGCAGACCGACAGCATTTTGTTATAATACCAACAACAATCAATCAATCGGTCAGACTTTATTTGTATAGCTGTTTCATACAAAATATTAAAACTGCTTCACAGTAAAACCCCAATGCCCTCCACCTCATCCCATTATAAACAAAGCACAACACAAGCTGAGGAAGCACTGTCTCATCATCTTGCAGTTAGGAAACAACTAAGGCAGGTTAAAAATGAATAAACAAGAAATAAAAATAAAATAAATAAAGCCCAACTCATTAAAATGAAAAAGTAGCTAGATAAAATAGAATAAAAGTAAAGCATAATAAAATATATAGATAGCCAAAAAAAATTAATATATAATATTAAATATAAATAACAATGAATGTGTGAACACGTTACCTCCAAGCTAATGATACCATCTTATAATCTTCTGCTCTGCCATTGTTTCTGTCACTGTATGAATTAATTAGCCTCACAGTTACAGTGTGATAATTGCAGGACAGTTTTATCTATTTTTACTTGACTTGTTCAGGTGAACCTGCATCGACTCTTTTCTTTGTGTTGCTAACAGAATCGTGTGTGTGTGTGTCTCTTCCTCGTGTTTGTATGTTACAGTAGTTTCTATGATAAGCCCTGCAGCAGGGTGGAGTAGGTGTGCATCACACCATGACTCCCATGCAACATCTGTCAGTGACAGGTCTTAAAGGGAGAGTCCATAAAAGGCTTTTCAGCTGAAATGTGTTAAACACAGGGATTGTGTTCATTTCTATGGCAGTGCGGTAACAATGCGGCATTGACACTGGTCAATAGAAGTGAATGGACGCTGTCAGCTGGAAAAAAAAGGTGTTGCTTGATTCTCACTGGCTCCTGTCAGAGGTGGTGGTGGCGGATGTTGACGTCACACGCGTGAGCTTGGCTGGCTAATGTCAGATCTCGCCTGTATGTAATTGTAGGCTGTGCTGCTCAGCTCAGCTGCTCTGAATGTGTGAACACAATGTCGTGTGGGTGTCACAGCTGGCTGTTAAATAGCTGTCTGAGCATTTAGTCCCATTCAAACGCTCCTCATCCTCAGGCACTCGCAATTTGTTCTTACAGTCTCCTGTCGGCACGACAGCATTGATGTCTTATCGTTTTTCCACGTTTGAACTCCTCTCACCTTCAGCCTCTCCTCTCCTCATCTCCTCTCCTCTCCTCTACCTCCTCCTCCTCACTGAGTGATTCCCTCATTTGTCACCATCCATCAGTCCTCCCACCTCTGTGTTTTTCTCTGTACTCCGCTTTAGGCATGGCCTGTCAGTATTGCTGACGGAAGCACAAAGGGTGGTTGCCTTCTCTGGAATTTATCATCCATCCATCCTCCTCCTCCTCCTCCTCCTCCTCCTCCTCCTCATTCGTTCTGCGAGGTCTCTCTCCCCCCCCCCCACCTCCTCCTCCCCTGTCTTCTTCTCCCTATATCTTTTGGCTCCGTGTCCCACGATCAGCTGGCCAGTTCACGGGGGCTTGTACAAGATTTTGACCCTCTTCCGGGGTATTTGATGTCATATTATTGAACGTAGCCGATGACGCAGTTTAGCTACGTCTTCCGTGCTGCTGATTTTCTGTAAAAGTGGGGGATGTGTGCCACAGTAGCTATTTTAAACAGACACCACAGCGAGGCAGGACCGCTGTGTTTGCTTCTGTCTGTCCTTGTGCTCGGCCAGGGTTTGTTTTTTTTTTTCATTTTTTGGAGTGATAGCTGCTGGGAAGATGAATGAGTACAGGAAATGGGGACATAGACAGGGAGGAGAGACATACATATAAAGATCACAGGCTGTCTTTGCAGCAGTAAAAAGCTACGTGCCCCTGGATGAAGCTCTGGCTTAGTTTTTACACTCACATGACTGCAGTGCCATACTGCCCCGGCTTCCCTTCGAGGGGAAATAAGGCAAAGACCTGCTGTTTTCAATCAAGAGAGTTGCTGTGCCCACTGTGTAGTCTATTATTAATTCATAATCAGCACCTGGAGCATGAGCACAGTCAAATAGGAGCTATCAAACTTCTCTGAACCAACCACACAGTGCTTGTTTTCAATAAAGTGGAGCCCGCTTGGGGCTTCAGTGATTGCACCTATTCTCCGTCTGTTGGCTCCACAGTCCGAATACATGCATGATAGGTGGAAACTCTTGTGTTTGTTTGTCAGTGTGCACCCTTGCTTCTCGCCCAATGGATGCTGAGATAAGCCGCAGATGAGCTTCTTTGAAAGTTGATTTAAATAATTACTTGCCATTAACCAACAGCTAATTTTCTTCTCACACAGTGGTATTTTTCTGCATTCAGGATGATAGTTATAGGATGCTGACTGCAGTGCACTTAACGGCCAAAGGTGTTGTGTCAAGAGATTTCATATAGTTACATACAGAACCTTTAAGATAGCAGAGTTTAAAGGTGGGGTAGGAGATGTTTTCTGGAGCATTTTTTACCATATTGCTTGAAAATCTCTTCACGACCCCATTGCAGCCAGTAAAATAGAAGGTTTGCCAAAAAAAAACGAAATGTTTTAGTCCAGTCTAGAGGGCGAAATCATAGGAAAACACTGTCCAATCACGTTGTTGGGGCTGCTCATTATGATTGGATCCTGACATGTCCATCAAACTTCAGTCCGCTTCTCCCTCCCCCTCTGCGTGTTCACCCATTCGTGAACGAATAGAGACCCTTCCATTACTTTGAAGGCGTGGTTTCGAGGGGAGGTCTGAAGAAAAAGGCATGGGTGTGTATTTTCAAACTATAGCTTGCTGGAACCGTTTTCCCAACATCTCCTACCCCACCTTTAAAAGATTAGTTGATTAATCAACTAAAGAATGTATTCTAATAATTGATCTATCATGGAAGTCATTGTCAAAACACAAGTAACAAAGTCCAATTGGTTCCAGCCTCTCAAATGTGAAGATTTGCAGCTTTTCTCAGCGTTCTAGTGAAGTGAAAATCTCAATTTTCAATGTGAGACGTCACATTGAATCAAGATTGTAATTGGCAGTTCACTTTTTCAGATAAACAAATAATCAATCAATTCAGAAAATTGATTAAATTAATAGCAGCAGCTCTGTAAGATGAACCAAATATTGTTGAAAATGTTCTTTATTAGAGGTCATCACATCATCATTGGTTATCTTTTGGACTTCAATCAGTACTTCCTAATTCAGTTTTCCGGCTCCGTAAACAGTTGTGACTGCAGCTCTTGGAGGTGAGGTTGCATAGACTTGAGCTTTGGATTGTCACATGGTTAAGCTGTCAGTTATTTTGAATTTCCTCAAAGTGAGCAGCATGCAAAGTGGAAGAGGCGAGGTGCTGGAGGGTTTATGTAAGTTTAATGGGATCTGAGCAGAGAGAAAGTTCATTAATTCATTAAATAATGTGGGCCTAGTTGGCGAATACACCCTAACCCCGGTCTGAGCATTACTCGCATGTTATCTCATCTGGTGGTGGATTTGCCATGGACAGAGACAGTAGAGTAAACTTAAATAATCCAGTCTAAGTAAACTTGTGGCCAGCAAAAGTTTCTGTCTGGGATTTACTGCTGGGGTTGGTCAGATTTGCCCCTGGGGAAGATTTACTAAGCAGTTTGCGGCTAGTTTCTGACGCACTCTCTGCTGCAGTGACGTGGATTTTATTTATTAAATAGGGCACGCTGACGTGGAAGCATAGCTCACCTGTCATCTGAAGCTGAGCTTACATATAATGAGTATGAGCATATCAAGAAGGATTGTGCGAATAACAGGAGATGTTGTCAGTGTGTGTGCGTGTGACTGCCTGTTGTCTTTGGACTAAGCTTCACACATCCTGCAGAGAAAGCCTCAGAAAAGAGCCATATTAAGGAAGAGGTTGTGGTGCGCAGTGTAGTAAATTGCATAAACTGTGAGTCAGATTTAGAAGCTGGGTGCATGAAATAAACAAAGCCAGAACACGACAGAGTTCAGTCCATGAATCCACCGGGATAACCTCAGTTTCAGAGACAATTCAGGCTGACCGTGGAGGAGTTTGACCGATCTGATCGTCTGATTGGCCGCCGCAGCGTGACGTCAGACTGCATTTTTCCAAATCCGCCGCAGGTCCATGTGTTTTTTGGTTGGCGAAACTGAAAATATGATTATAACTCACCTTATGTTTTAAGTAATTAAGATGCAGATCAGCTTAGTCATTAAAAAGTGGCATGTTTAAAAGCTTTATTACATCAACTAAACAATTATTCAACTAGTAAACTCACCAAGGCACACGCAGTGTTGTCTGGTTCTGACAGGAACGAATATATTTAGTTATCAATAATGCCACAAATATTAAAAATGTAAAGAGTGTTTACCGCTGATGGCAACCAAAGGCCTTGAATTGGTTGCCAGTTTCTCAAAATGGTTGCCAGGCAACCATTAATCCATAATTCTGGCTCACGATGTCTTCCAGTTTGTGATGTCACAGCTATAAGGTTGTGTTGTGCCCAAAATCCTATCAGTATATGATTATTGCTTCTCTCGCACTGCGGGAAAAAAAATACCTTCCCTCGCTCGTCCAGTGGCAGCTTTGTGTTTCCTCCATGTTTCCCGGGGGCAGCCTCGAGAAGGGAGCTTGATTTTCTCCGCAGGTCCGAGCGAGATCAGCGACTGCGGGCTGTGTTATTTGCTGCATTGTGTTTTCCAAAAGGCCAAGGCCCCACAGTAGCTGTGGAAGAAGATTCCTCCTCGAAACGACGGGCAGTGCAGCCTCCCACTGTGGATAAGAGATGGAGGCAGCTTAGTGTCAGTAGAGTGGTAAATGATGGAGTACACCTTGCTGAGTAACCAAGCATATACCTGAGGCTGCTACACAACAACCAGATCATCTGCTCACAACATATTCATTCTGATGGCAGCCTGCAGAGGTGGGCTGCGTGGCGTGTCTAAGTTTAGCGTGTCTAAGAGGCATGCTGGGATAAATGCAATGGCACAGAACATTTGGATGATGGCAGGCGACATGAGGTAAATGGTTAACTTGGAGCAATTTCGCCGCTATTGTTGCTGAATTTAAGTAACGATCTATTCTGAAAAGCAGTCATTTGCTCCACGACTCCATGACAGTTGGATAATGAAACGCAAATGCACGTTTACTGTGTGCTTTCAACTTTATGTCCCTGAATGACACCACCGTTTTATTTTTGACTTTCGGCTCTTCACTGTTGCCCCACGTGTGAAACTACATCTCCAGGTGTGTGCGTAGTAATGAGTTCAGCTATGAGCAGCAGTCACCTACGCTGTCGCGCAACTGTATTCCTTCTGATGTTTGAGGAGATTACCCTCGGCTGAGTCACCAGCGCTGGTGCTGCACTCAGCAATAACGGCAGCACACAGGAGTCAGGCTGATCACCACCCTGTTTATTTGTATTATCCACTCCCATGACTCCTTCCCAGCAGAGCCTCCTTTCCTTCTCCTTCTCCTCTCCTCTCCTCTCCTCTCCTCTCCTCTCCGTAAAAGGACTCTGATCTGGAAGCTCAGTCATGAAAAACATACTTAAATTGCATAAGAGTTTGAGCTTGGTTGTGCTGGGAGGACCGAGCTGTTTTTAGCTTTGCCCAGAGAACAGGGTGCTGCTGCTGCTGCTGCTGATCAGCCTTGCCAGTCTCTCCCTGAGGGAGTATAGGACACACACACACCCACACACACACACAGTGTGTATTAGAACAACATTCCCATCAGTCAGTGTCCAGGAGAAAATGTTGACTGGCATTGTCACTGTAGAAATATCAATTACTACGACGCCTCTCCTGATGTGCGTTTGCACTGACTCAGTCGACATGTTGATTCACACTGTGAGCAGGCATCACATTCCCACAAACACACAAAGCAGATGTCTGCGTAGCTCACAGTCCGGGGTTGCAGTTTTATTGACTCGTGGAGGTGTGTGTGTGTCATTGTGGTGTGTGTAAAAAAAAAACAGCTACTACTGTATCACTATCACGTCTTAATATTTTTGTCAGGACTTGGCCCGAGCTGCCAGACACTTTCTTTCTGCATCTCATCACTTTGGATTTTCCATTTCAAAGTCCGCTGAGCTTTCATGCCTCTCCAAGGAGAAATTACACTTTCATGCCCACCTGTTCCATTAGTCCGATCCACGGTGCGAGATGAAGACATAACTGTTGCATCCTCCGCTGAATGGCGGTGAGATTTAGACAGGAGTCATCGGGTGCTCGCAGGAACTGCCAGCCGTGATTTGAGCCACTTCTCATTGTCAGCTTGAACGCTCAGCAGATGGATTTGGACGGCGGAGGAAGGCGGTAGATGCAGTCTGCCGGCAGGTGCGACATCTTAATGATGTTTCAAGATTTTTGTCAACCTTTCATCTGCAGAGGAATGTGACTATTTATATCACTTAAACACAGCCAATCCTGCAATAAGTGTAAAGCCATTTTCCCTAATGACAGAGACAGACAGACAGACAGACAGACAGACAGACGGCCTCCTGACTTCCACCTGTCCTTGAATTTGGTGCCATCTTATCCTGATAATCCAGACAGTTAGTCTCGTAGCCTGGAGAGAATGAGATTGGGATTAGCGATAGTAAAGTAATAGTAGCCACGTCTTAGGCTTAGGCTTCGCCGTCTGCCTGCGGCACACTTCAACCTTAGAAGATTTAGATTTTGTCTGGACGAACCACGCTCAGGCCTGGCCAACAGGAGTGTGTGTGTGTCTGTCTGTAGCGTCTCCAGCTCTGGGACTGAGCCTGAGCTGAAAATGATACGTGTTGGTCTGTTTTTTGGAGTGTAGTGTGTTGTTTTACAGCTCTGCAATAGTTTGTTGTCTTAAGAAAATCTCCGGTGCTCGCTCTGTTTTATATGCTTAAAAAGGCATGGAAAATAAGTGCAACATTATTCAATCTGTATGCAATGACAGGCTGGCATGTAAACTAACTTATCGTATGTCGTTTACGAGCGCTGTAACACAATCTTTGTTGCAATAGTATTTAGCAGGTAATGGATGTTTAGTCATTTAGATGACACTTTTATCCAAAGCGACTCACATGGACTGCTTCCTCTGTGTTACATGGATACTTTGATGTCTGCTTCAACTGTAGGACAACTCAGTACTGACCAACAATGTGATCACTCTGCCCATTATTAACAATCACTTATTAAAGGCAAGGCGTACCGTAAAACTTAAGGAATAGAAGACAAGTACTTATTATAAATTAAATTATACTAATTCTCACTAAACCTGAGCAAAACAAGGATAAGTATGGATAAGAATGGATCGCCGTACTTGTGCCAGGTGTCATTCATTGGCAACAGTGGTCATTTCTGATTGTAATTAATAATTATTAATAATTAAACAGCAAATAACACACAGACACACACGACACACAACAGCCAGAAAACCCCCAGTGCTCAAACAAATGATGTATGACAAGTAATTATAACTAATGATTAGTTATTAGAATAGCAGTTTATTACTTTCCTGTCAGTTGTTAGTCGATCAGTTGCTTGTATAAAGAATAAACACTATTTTAGAGCTCAAAAATTACATTTTTTATTTAAAATGACCAAAATGTTCCACATCCAGCTTCTCAGTTATGAGAATTTGCTGTTTTCTGTGAGAGTAAACTGATATTTTTGTCTTTTTTTTACAGTTGGTTGATCAGAACAGGCAGTTCGTCTGTATGCAGACCGAGTCGTGCATCACTCGTCATCCACCCCGAAGCTAAATGTCTCAGAGGGATGTTTTTTTTTTTTTTGAGCCAGCAGAAGGCAGGAAGCTTTTTATTAAGCCTGCTCGCCTGCCTGATGCCATTGATCATAATGGATGACTTGGCATAGTGAAAAGCTGTCCTCTCCAGCCCCGGCTTCCTCCACACAGTCACTGTATTATACAGAGTGTATGATATGCATTGACAGCAGAGGATGGAGCAGCTTTCCTCCCTCTGAGCACACCGCTTTGTTCAGTGAATCAGAGGAATGCTGAGGGGGAAAGAGGGTTGCGGGCGCGTGCTGACACTGCCGTGCCAGTTTAAGACGCGTTAATGCATTTAGAGTTCAACCATACTTCCTACTGTAGCTTGTAAAGTAGCTGTTATTATCGTGCGTGTCTGCGTCTGCGTGTGTTTACACGCAGGAGCAGTACGGATGAGCTGGAAGGATATCATTCTGCCAGAGAGCCGTAATTACGAGGAACGTTTAAAGCCTCTTAGCATTAGGAAGTTGATGACTCCTTAATTATTAGTGTCCGCGTCCAAGTAGCTCTGCACTGATCAAGGAGGAATGGTCAGTTGAGGGGAGGTATTGATATATTTAGATGCACACACAGATACCTACATGAACACACAAGAAGAACGAGAGTGTGTTTCCATGGCGCATTAGTGCCAGGCTCTTAGAGGATGTTGTTAATGTGTCTGTGCATACTAACATCATGTCCTAGTTACAGAAACACAGAGGAGATATTTTTCTGGCTGGGTTGGGCTGGATTATTCTGAAGGAAACCAGGATACTGTGACATGTAAACACATTATCCATGTTTTAGATCGCCGTCTGCCATCCGCACAGATGTGCTTTCGACTTGAATCACATTAGAGGTGGTCACAAAAGCAAAATAGATTTTTGGAAATGATAGTTTTTCAGAATGTTTATTGGTTTTCTTGCCGAGAGTTAAAGGTCGATATCACGTTATATTTCATTATTATTTGCACACAAACAGAAGTGCAAAGACGGTGATGGTAAGGACAAATTTGTTTTTTTGTACAGATCAAACACAGAGAAGAACGTTTTATCAAAATGTGTTAACCCCACCAGAAGCACCGCGGCCCAGTTCAGAAGTGTCCCGGAAGCGGGTCTACGCTCTGCTCCACCGAGAGTACGCAACAGGTCTATTTTTTACAGAGCTGGCCAGAAGTCAGACACAGAAACTGAACAGAGAATGAAAACACCCTGTGCCAAAATGAAAACAGTTTAACTACATAGCATATTTACATATTTAGAAGCAGGACAATGACCAAATCTGAGCAAGTTAACAAAGTCTGGCAGGCAAAACACTTCGCTTCTGAAATGTCACATGGAGAACGGACTAAATAACGTCACAGCCGCAACATGATGGGGTTTTGGCTTTAGAATGACGTGCCGGTAGGCAGATTTTGTTACTTCTTGCAGAGCCAGGCTAGCTGTTTCCCCCTGCTTCCAGTCTTTATGCTAAGCTAAGCTAATCATCTCTTGGCTCTAGGTTCATATTTACGGTCGAGACATTAAAGTGGCATTGATCTACTTCTCTAACTCTTGCCAGGAAAGTGATTAAGCCTATTTCTCAAAAAGTTGAAGCGTTCCTTTAAACTATATAAATATTAAATATTAAACTCATCGTGTTACTTTTCCGGTACTCATGACAAGATAAGACACTTATTACTTAAATCAGAGTTATCGGAAGCCTGGAGATCATTATATATGTGTGCCAAGTAAACGCCATATCCTAAAAATCGACTTGTTAACTTTAGTGTGCAATCAATGCACTCAATTACGCCTTTTTACTGCCTCCACTTTTCCCTTCTGGGCTGTGGCCACAGACCAGCGAAGAGGACCACACTGGCTACCTGGTGTGCTCATGGAAAAATACACTATCCGCTGGCTACTGAGATCAAGAGCTCAGAGGTGTCAGGATCAGTTTGCCCTCCCTCAGTCTAAACAGCAGCCATCGCCGTTGCATAACTCTCCTGTGTAAAGTGAACTAGGCTGAGGTTAACCAAAAATTAACATACTCTAAAAAAAGGAAAACCTCGAGGTGTAGGTGCTCCGTCTGGGTGAACTTCAGCCGAATCCTTGACGTGGTGTTTCTCCAGCACTCATCTCATGCGCACGCTGTTGTTGGAGATAATATTACAACCTCACAGCACTGTTCACAAGGAAAAACACTGAAACAAGAGCTACCTTTTTGTTTTTCTGCCAGATTTAGTATTGAGTAGGCTGCCTTGTTGACATTACAATTAGCCAGATTTATTGATTTCTGTTTGCTGTAGGTCAGGTCAGATGCACTTTGGCACAATAAGCAAACTGCATGAAAAATTAACACCCGATCGACAGCCCGAGCGCTCGTCACTTAGCCTCTACCGAGATAACAAACGATCATCTCAAAGACTGCCTCTTACTTAGCTCGTCCTCAGGGAGTCCCACTATTGATCCCATCAGGGTCAGACACCGCTGTCAATGCTGCCTGTGTGATGTTAACAATTAGATGACACACACACCCAAATCATTTGTTTTAGTTTAATTAATTTGGTTACTAAAGATCGGCTGCTTTATTTTGTTGATGTAGTTTCAAAACATAAGCAATAAATAATTAATAGTATGTGATGTCAGTGGAGTTAAATGCCATTTTTCGAGTCGGGGTAGTGCATTTTACGTGGGTTGCAGGGGTGTCCGTCAAGCAAGGCAGAAACCTGTGGATCCAACTTAGGAAAAACGCAGCCTGACGACACAGACACACACTGCGACCACATTCAAAGCCTCACACTCCTCCACAGTCAGCCTGAAATGTCACTGAAACTGAGGCTGTCCAGGTGATTCATGGACTAAACTCTGATACTCTACCTGTTGTGTTCTGGCGTTCATGTACCCAGCTTCTAGATCTGAGTCTGATTCACAGTTTACATTGTAAAACTAAGCAGAAGTTTAATTTGGTTTGCATCTGATGGTTTAAGAGAGAGAGACAGCAGTGGTTTAGCGACATTGAAAGTGAATGAGAGCGAGCGAGCTCTGGCATCGATAAAGCCGCTTAATCAGCAAGATACAGAGTTATTCCCTGGTTGTTTCACCCCCACACAACCCAATGGCGACTCATTGCAGCACCTGATTCTGGGTGTGGGCTAATAGTTGTAGTCTTCATGCACATGTGTCCGTGAGTTGTATCACATCACCTGTGTGCTAATGTCCTATTTAACAGCGGCACGAAAGAACACGTGGACGGCAGCTTCTGTCTGTTGATTCCAGGCACACGTGCGTTACTCATAAAGATGCTGGTTGACCTCGATCGAAGCACCATGGAAACAAGAGGGAGAAAAAGTGTGTGCACACGTGTGTGTGTGTGTGTGTGTGTGTGTGTGTGAGGACGGAGCAGATATTTTCAGTCCAGGACATAGAGTGTAATACAGGTTGTTATAACAGCTCAGTGTCACAGATTTAATGAACGTGCACCATGAATACTGACGTCTGATCCATGTGGGTTTTCATTAATAGGTTTCTTAGGATCTGTTTGGACCGGAAGTGTGTTTTTGTGTCTTTTAAATTGTTTACTGTACTTTCATATTCACTTGTGCAACACATGTTCATGAGTTAATGAACTGGATTGGGTCAGGTCTTCATAGGAAAAGTGAACTTAGATGTCAAATATGACTTACAGGCAGAGTAAACTTGTCTAAAATGATGCACAAGACATCTTGAATATTTTTATTTGCTGGAATGGATTTGATGGATCGCCTTGTATATTGTATAACAAGTGAATTTCCCCTAGTCTATCATCTTATCTTAATGTAGCGTAACATCTTATCTTATTTTATTTTTATCAAGATCCAACATTATACACCTACTAGATATTTAAAAAAGCCTCAGAAGGATGTTGCTGCATCAGTGTCTTAAGGGATGTGTATTTAAGGCGTCATGCTCCACATTGAAGACTGATCATAAACAGATTTTAATTTGAAAAAGGAAGAAACTGGCATTGGATTGGTACTTTTTTGTTATTGGCTTATTTTGATTTTGGGAGAGAAATATTAAGGGACAGAAGCCTCTCTGAGGAGTAAATCTTTTTCATATAGTTGAATAATCAACATGTAACTCAGCCAAATAAATATGTATCTCTGTTGTTCTCTCTAATCAGTAGAATACACTTCTGTTGTTTTTGTTATTCTAATATGTAGCTGCATCCTCTTTTTGGAGTCATGGGAACTTTTGTTCATGTTTCCCTGTTCCTATTTTGCATATTTCACTTTTGTTGTTTTGGCACCTGCCTTCTTAATATTGTATGTAGTATTTTAATGAACATACAGGGTCTGGTATAACTCTGAGTGGTCTCATGAGAATTGGCAACAACCGGGGATTAAGCTGTGACAGCGGTCTCACGCAAGCAGGTCAAACGTTGGTTGAACACGTGATCATATATCTTGCGTCTCGCTTCACCTCCCGTGGCTATCACCAGCTGGTAATGGACCACTCTCTTAAGGATTGTAAGAGTGGGCCATTAAACCAACACATAGCGGTCCGGCTAGGCAACAGTCTCAGCTAGAAGCTATTTATTTGGATCAGTCTGTTTGTTTTTCCATCCCCTGCAGAACTCTACACACTGCCGCTGCTGCATGATGGTGGAGTAAGGCCTATTTTAACTCATGTCCTCATTTTGATGCCTCTCTACATTACCAAGGCTGGAATCACTTGGGTACCTGTTAGAGGAAAATGGAGGATTGTTAACACCGATAACATGTTATCATGTCAGACTCCAGTGCTCCTGGGTAGAGGCACATTTCTGAAGATAGTTTTTTTTTTTTTTTTACAGGAAAGTCATCAAAAGATGAGAGCCGCTTACAAAAATGGAACTCTATTTCACTTCTTTCTTCTCTCAGAGTCTCTCGCACCCGTTATTGATCAGGACAGCACTCAAGTGTTGAGTTTATTACAGATAAGATGACTTGTTTTGGCACGCCATACCTCATGAAAGGCCTCATTTCTACCCCATCATGTCCCCCCATCATAACTCCTTCCTCTGTATTTCCTCTATACGCTGTAATGCGCTCTCATCATCTTTATGTCTTTATGTGCCGTAGAAGTAGCAGCAGGGCATCGTGGTTTTGTCATTCACACTTTGGATTGACTGCTCGTAATCATAATGTAATTACATTTCAGTCTTACGTAAACATAAATATGAATACAAAAATGATTTTCAAGAGTCATCTATGTGCCCATTTAATTTTCTTTATGTATAATAATGGTGCTGTGTGTGTGTGTGGTTTACTTCATTCTCGAGGACAGGGATAATAGACAAATATTAAAATGCAATACGTGAATTCACAGAATGAAATCATGATTTTGGATTGAAGATATCATGTAGATTTGTTTTTTTTGCAGAGGTTTCAGGATGCAGAAAGCCTCACATGTACCTCGTAGCCAGACTGCCTGAACAGACAAATCTCTATGTTTATATCTAAATATCAGCAATTATATACATCGACAGCTTATTTTATTTTATATAAAGGCCAAAACTGCTTCTGTTTTATTGATTTCAAAGACAGAAAATAAATATTTCAGCAATATTAGGAGACATAACATCATTATCATGATGTTGAAGGCTATTAGTAATTGTAGTGTCAGTGTTGATACAATATATAGGAAGGTTTTGGAGCATCTAACTGTTCAGTCTGCGTTTCTGGTTAAACTGTCATGGAGGTGGTTCGGTCGGAGTCGAGCGGCGAGAAATGGGGCACATGCTTGGACACACACAGGCTGACTCCACTGCACACACACACATTGTGATTTAAAATCTGTAGCAGTCGCACACTCACAGCACTTCACATGTAGCGTACCTACATGTGCACACACATTTTGTGCGTGGTCTTAACAGGTACAGGCATGTGAAGACGAAGAGATACAGGTGCAATAAGATACATATACACACATTAATATATGCATAGGGAAGAGGCATTTGGAGGAAGACAGAGGAGATGTGAAGGAGCCGCACCGATCACATGCATTCACACGCTTCGACCTACAAACACAAATAAACAGTGCAGCAGGGTAAAAATCAGGAGAGCCTCCTCTTTAATTATCTGCATTGCAAACATTCCTTCACCAGCAGGTTTTTTTCTTCTCACATTTTATTCCCTGGTTGTTCCAGCTTGCAGGGAGCGTTGCCGGGATTGCATTGGCACGCTTTGGCTTGCTCGTCCTGTTGCAAATGTGTGCGTGTGTGTGTGTGACAGAGGGAGAGAGATAGATAAGAGGGAGGAGGAGGGGTAGCAAACAGGCTATTCTGTGGCTCAGTCACATGGGCATCCACGAGAGGCAAGCAAGCAGGCAGGCAGGCAGGCAGACGCACAGAGACCAGAGAAGGCTGGCTATCAGTTCAGCTGCAAACAGAGTCGAGCTGTGGAGATGCTATCCCACCTCCTGAGTGACACTGGGTTATATAGGTTAGCTGTTAGCGTCTCAGCTGGTTTGGGGGACTGAGGTTAGAGCCTGAAAGTCACGTTTCATCTCCTCATTTGGCCTGTGTAATGACCAATAATAATGCGTATGTTAAAATGTGTTAGGGGCTCGCTTGTAAACAATCTTGAGTGTCTCGCTTAAGGGGCAGTGACTTAACAGTGACTGCTGATGTAAAAAGACCCTTTTTACAGCAGACTCTTTGACATGTCATAGCAGAAGAAGCACTGCTGTAACTAATAGCACTAATAATTGCTGTACATCATTTAGCTCTGTCTGCTGCAGGGTCCTGATAAGTTTGCTTCTTGGCTCACTGGCATGATTTACTTCAAAGACTGAATAGAGCCGTGATTGATGTTAATAGTTTCACCTGCGCTTTTCCTGCTCTAACTAAACAAAATGTCTGTGTGAAAAAGGAGCCTAGCAGCAGACGCTGTCATGACATGTCATAGCAGGAAAACCACAGGTGTAAATAACGTAACGATGGCTGGATTCCAGTCAGGAGAGGTTCAGGTATTCTGCCTGCTGGCTCACTGGAATAGCTTATTGATACTTAATGAATCGGGGCCATTGTTGATTGTTATGTGATGTTAGTACAGTAGAAGTCAAGGAGTCTGCAAGTGTTGTGGCTGACTGGACCTGCTGTTACTATGTTCTGTTTTTTTTTCCCAACAAAGCTCATCTAAGGTTAATAATACTGCTAATTAACTGCTGCTAACAGCACCCATTGGAAACCAACCAGTGTCACAATAAACCCTTTTCACAGCAGCCATTTTGTCATGAAATAGTAGGGTCAACACAGGTGTTACCAGTGATACTAATTAAGGTTACGTTCCATTTATTGCAGTAGAGCCTGACCCTGACTCTGTTTGACTGGAATGGAATGTGACCTTAAGTAGTATCATTGGTAACGCCTGTGTTTACTGTTCCATGTGGAAATGGTTTCTGTGAAGAAGGTCTGTTGAGCTCAGGAAGCAAACGTAGACACGAAGGTGAAGCGAACAAAATGTAACTTTAACACAAAATAACTAAAAGGTGGCCGGGAGGTTCAGGCAGAAAACAAACTGAATCCATTAATCCAAACGTTGTCTGATAAACAGAAGTCCAAAAAACAAGAACCAAGACTGGGTGCAGGACTGAAACAGAACTCGGAAACATACACAGGACTGACAAACATAGTGCAATCTGACGGCGGCACAAAGGAACTAACAAAGGGATTAAATACACAAGGCTGGACAACAAGACACGGGTGAAACTAACGAGACACGGGTGAAACTAACAACACACGGGTGAAACTAACAAGACATGGGTGAAACTAACAAGACACGGGTGAAACCAATCATGGTGGAACAGAATCAAAACTTGTGGGAAAACACAACAAATGCAGGAAGTAAATACACAAGGTACAATGAAAGGGGAGAATTACAAAATAAAACAGGAAACACAAAACAACAAACTCAAACCAGGACAGCCAGCACTAAAACACCGCTCTTACAACTTCACAATATGTGCCGAACTTTAAATCTCTGACGTGAGCTGTGAGAAAACAGCCTGTTATGTACTTCTAAATCTAATGCGTGTGTAATACAGTGAGCAACTGTTCATTCAAAATCCAAATTATTGCATTATCATTAGTGTTTGTTACTCTGTCAGGTAACTAGAAGTGAAAGAAAAATGGAAAGTAATCGCATAAATCAAACTGGATTTGGATGTTTATCTTCATTCATCTATTCAAAGCAGTCAGACTGTGCTGCTGCTGTTGTAAACATATGCAGCCTCTCTGTAAATTCCACCATCTGGGCAGCTGAGTGTGATATTGGCTATGATGATTATAATGAACAGAGGGAGACTCAATCAGCTTCACTCCTGTGCTGTCTGAAGCCTTTTTCTCGTCTCTCCTCCCTCCGGATCTTTCTACTCTTTCATTTGCTCATTTTGTCTTCCCTCTCTCTCTCTTTCCCTTCTGAGCTTTTTCTTCATTAATATGCTGAATGTTATCCATCCATAATTATGCATCTATTTCAGGCCTTCCTGTTGAAAACAGTCCTCTGATTGCCTTTCGCTACTGCCTATCTCCTGTTAGTGTTATTAAACTAAAACTTATCACAACATAACATGAAAAACTGCTGTACTGTATATGCAATGTGTATGTAATGTGCACTGTTTGCATTTGTTTCTCGGTGAAGCACATCTCAATCTATAATATTACCCTTGTAAAGCCTGTTAGAGAGCACAAGAATGTAGTTTACTCCCACTCATAGCAGATTTAACCTTTGCAGAGCTGTTCTTCACGTTAGTTTAAATAGAAAAAGTGTGAAACAACGTGATTAACAGGGTGTCTAAGCCTTTTCATTCAAGATTAATGCGTGAATATGCATTTATGTTTAACTCTTTACCCTTTATATTGGACCTACAATGTGACTCCATCAGATTTTACCTTTGAACATACTCCTGTGTTATCTGGTCAAGTTTACTGTATAAGGTATTTCTAATCGCACTTGATTCAAGTCAAACAAGTCAAATTAATTAAGGCTGCAGATGAGCCTGTACTAAGACACAGTGTAACATCAGCTTGCTAACACGCTCTGAATGACAGTTCTTACTGCTGATGTTTAGCAGGTACATTGTTTACTATGTGTACCTTTGAGGTTTAGCGTGTTAGCTTGACAAAACTAAACATAAAAATAGAAAATCATTAGGATTCATCCTCTGGGAACCACGAATGACGATCCAATTTGAGATACTTCGGTCTAGACCAAAAAAGTTGGAGCAACAGACCAACGTTGCCATAGCTACATCCATGACTGTACTGTGTCTTTAAAATGGGACTTTGTGCCCCTTGTAGGCGATGTTTCCTGCATTTCCTCCAGCTGACAGGCCCTCACTTGTGTTTGACACTGTTATTACATAACGTTGGCTGTGTCCACCCCTTTGGGATTCATCTTTGTCACAGAGAGTACTAATGATGCTGAGTAATGGAGCCTCTCAGTCTCAGTGTGACTAACACAGTCATCTCTCTCTCTCTGTCTGTCTCTCAGATGCTGCTGCTAAGAAAGCCTTCATCACAGAGGTGAGCTACCATCTGTCCCTGTGATCATCTGCTCTGTTACGCTTCTCTCTTTAGTTCCTTTTTGATCCTCCATATCAATAGCTAACTAGTTCTTTGGTTTTAGCCCGACACTGAAACCACTACAAAGGTTTGATCAGATTTGCTTTAAATTCTTTTCCTTGAAAACTGCAGATTGCCAGAACGTGTAGTCAAACAAGCGATCTAATTATCGCTTTAATATTCTTTGTCTTTACTAAACAACTTGGCTCATTTTATGTTAATCCTCCTAATTTGGTAAATCCCGTCCATCTGGCGCTGCAGCTAACTGTACTGTACGTTAAAGCCAACAGTGAGAAGAATTGTACAGTTTGTTTAATTTGAGTCTGCTGGAGATATTTAATTCTTCTTACATGCAAATTAAAATAAAAAAGCTCAGTGAACATCATTTAAAATAGCAGCAGAAATATTTACTTTGGATGTCCAGCTTGAGATCTAAAATATCCGCTGCAGCCTCTACTATTAATCTGAATCAGATTAAATTACAGGCTGCGATATCTGACCTCATGCTATGCACAGTTTGAGTTTGATTGATTAAGGACTAAATTTGATGAACACCTGGTTCACTCAGTTAAAGCCAAAGCTTAAAATCTGCTCACACATAAATACTCTGTCACTCCCCGCTCCTTAATATTTAAATAATCAGTCTTAATGAGCAGGTGTAAGCCCTCCTGTCCCCACAATGTAACCCTCTCTCCTTCTTCTTCACGTCAGATGCCGTCATCCTCAGGCCAGCCTGGTCAGGGAAAGAAGATTGGCCACAGAGGGGTGGATGCATCAGGAGAAACTACTTACAAGAAGGTACATGCCTGCGCCATGATCTGTCTTCTAGTTCTAAACATGTCGAGACTCCATTTTACAGAATAAGAACATTAAATGCACTCAGAATAGGAGCGTTCATTCACAGTGAGGGTGAGACGGGGTAAGTAGTTCTCTCACCACATCTCCCTTTGCCTCTCTCAACCCCTCTCTCTCTCTCCGCAGACCACATCCTCAGCCTTGAAAGGTGCCATCCAGCTGGGCATCGGTTACACGGTGGGCAACCTGAGCTCCAAGCCTGAGAGAGATGTGTTGATGCAGGACTTCTACGTGGTGGAGAGCATCTTTTTCCCCAGGTCTCCACTACAACCACACACATACTATATACATGAAGTGCACATATGGATAATATGATATTATCTATGCTTACATGGTGCTTGAGTGCATCTTTGTATTGACTGATTGTAGCAGAAGCGATTGATGTTCACTGTGAATCTTATGTGTTCTTATATTTTTCCGTATTTCAGTGAAGGCAGCAACCTCACTCCAGCCCACCATTTCCCAGACTTCCGATTTAAAACATACGCTCCCGTGGCCTTCCGCTACTTCAGAGAACTGTTTGGCATCAGGCCGGATGACTACCTGGTAAGATTTGGCTTGCTCATAGCCGCATTGGCCTAGACTCATTAGACTCCTTCTTATGAAAGAAGAGGTATGCGAGAATGTGAAGTATACAAATACAGCCATGGACACAATGGATGACAGTGAATTAAAGTCCTTACTGCAGTAAACTAAACACATAATGGCAAATGATGTAGGTGTGCAAAAGTGTGCTGAAGCTGGCGGGGATAAGTGAGAGCCGGAGCGAAGCAGGGCCGGTGTTTTTATCCTGTTTTTATCCACTCTGCCCAGGTGCTCCAAATCTGGCTAGCTGCCGCATACTTCTGTCAAGGACAGATAGGAAACACAGAAACTCATCCACAACACCTGCATCTCTACAGATTAGGCAGGGGCCGTCACAACACGCGGTGTAAACAATCAGAAAAATGCGAGGGTGGACGAGAAAACGGTGCCGAGAGCGGAGGAATGAGAAGCCGCGCGACGGGGACAGGGGAGGGCTGAGAGGAGGAGAGAGGATGGTTGAAGAGAGGGAAGCGAGGTCTGCAGCTTGTCAGCCCTCATCAGAGCGGAGGACCTGGTGGCTGTATGAATCAAAGCTCTGCCCTGAGCAGTCGAGCAGAATGTACATACACTGCTCGGTCAGCGTTTCTGCGCGTTCCACGTGCACCTATCTTTAATGCATCGGCACTCCAACCAGATGGAAATGCCACATCCTGCCTTTTTTTTTTGCCATCTCTGCTGGTCATTCATCACCGCATGTCCACACGAGTCATCCGAGCACGTTAGTATTATCACCAACTTGTAAAAACAGATTGGTTTGTTAGTTTATAAAGAAACAGACTCTAATCTTTCCTCATTGTGCTACCTCCATGCAAACTACGAACTTAAGTGTTTAGCTGCTTGAGCAAACATTAGAAAATCACAGAGTAACGGGCGGGGGGTGTTCTGAATTAATCTAATTGGCCTAATTGATAGATTAGCGTCCTTAATTAGAGGGCTCGGCTTGTTTGTGACACATTTTTAAGGGAAACTCTGAATCACTTTCAGATTCAGGCGCGTTGTTGTCTACCTGATCTTAAATCTAAACCTCTGTCCAAGTAGAAACTTAAATAATATCCCAGTGTGGTAAGTCAGCCCTCTGGGATCTGATCAATGGCCTTATTAACGGAGCCCAGAGAGCTTTTCATCAAAGAGTAGCTTACATTCCTGTGTATATCCACACCTTTCCACCACAGATTAGTCCACCTTTAAAGGAGTTTCCACACAGGTCGTCACACCTCGTTCAAATGTCGTCATGTGAATGGAGGATGGTGATAACTTTGGCCCCCTCCCGGGCGATGCCGTGAGCAGGTTTGGGCCGGTGTTTACAGGCAGCTGATGTCGTTTCTGGTCTTTTTCAGTCTTGTGTCAGGGGTCTTTGACATTTCACCTCTGTCCTCTTTCCTCCTACTCATTATGGCATACCAGCAGAAATCTTAAGATGTTGACATGCAGGGCTGTAAGAATTATTTATTATTTGTTAAAATTGCCAAACAAAAGGACAAATGTCTGTTTAAACTTCCACAGGTCATTGTAATGTAATAAAGTTATTTGTTTTATTTAATCCAAAGATATTCACTTTACATTGAAAAGAGAAGCATGAAGTCCTCAAAGTGGAGACGCTGGAACGAGTGATTGTTTCAAATTTTGATTAAAAAACGATTCCAATTATTAATCAGTTCTCCAAATAGCTGCAGATTAATCGACTAATCAGCTTTAAAGATACGTGAAGCTTAGATGAATTCACTAAAGACATCATCTTCTTTTAATGGTGAATATATCCATCCCTTACATTTCATAACCCAGCTTTATCACCTTTAAGATTTCATTTCATCATTTTTCATGCGGCTGTGTGCTCCGTGTTACCATTTCCAGTCAGCCATACCATTTGAGCATTTTTCTGCTAACTTCCATTCAGCCGTGTTTTGATGTGGAGAAAAAAAAAAGTTATGAAATTAAATGTCAGGCTCTTCCGAGAGGGATGTTGGAAAGGTGAGCCATTAACAGCTTCACCTTTTTTTTAAAAAAAAAAAGAAAAAGATGTCTGTCATCACTGAGAGGAAAAGCGAGAACGGGCTAATCAGCTGAGCTAATCATGGCATCAGCTAGAAAGGTAGACTTTCAGAGTAGTCATTATTTGACATCTAAATGAGTCTAATCTACATTTACCTCTGTTCTGCTGCAGCGCGTGCTGCACTTCTTCCTCACCTGCAACCTCCATACTAGTTTATACCATCGATTATTCCCATAAGTCTATCATGAAGTGGATTTATGTGTGTGTGTCTGCATGAAGGGTGTGCTTGTGTGTGTGTGTGTGTGTGTGTGTGTTTAGATTTATTGATCTAGGGCGCAGTGGAGTTTTATCAAGGAGATGAAAAATGATTATTTAATGTTAAAATAATTTGGTCTCCCATCTTCTGTCGCTTGCTGAATTTACTCTGACTGCAAAAATATTGATGTTATTCTACATAATACAGTATTTTGATCAAACTGTTTATTTTCTATGTCGAAGAGCCACATTAATCATGACTTTTCCCCCATCAGCATAAATCTCAGTTTTTCCCTGTTCATGCTCGATCACCCCAGAAGATATTCGTCTCTCTCCTCTGCTCCTCTTACTATCTAACTGTCACATTGTAGCTCGTAACTAATCATGGATGTGTGCGCAACAGAAACAAAATATTACAGGAAATGCAGAACTTATTTTAAATGGCATTCCTGTGATCTCATAGTTTAACTTTAAGTTTATTTTCAATCAAAACAAAGTATTAAGGTAGTATTAGATGTTTCTAAATTGATTTATTTAAGAGATTTCAGAGATTCCTTCGCATACCACCCAAGGGAGCTCGCACACCACCTCTTACTTAAACCAGTGTTTTGTATTATATGTTATATACCGAGTGTGTTTCCAGCAAATTTACATGATAATAATAATAAAATCTGAACATATGACATTTTTATTTGACTGATTATCTAATCCTAAGGTTATTTGGATTAAGGTTCACATACAGTGTTTAGATCAATACCACAATACTGTATTTATGTGTTTAAAGAGCGTGGGCTAATCCACGATGTAACGATTACTTTGTTTAATGTATTCAGTGTTTTGATCAGTGTTTCTTGTCCCTGTGTGTGTGTGTGTGTGTGTGTGTGTGTGTGTGCTTACACACAGTACTCCCTATGTAACGAGCCTCTGATCGAGCTGTCCAATCCTGGAGCGAGTGGCTCGGTCTTCTACCTGACAAAGGACGACGAGTTCATCATCAAGACTGTGATGCACAAGGAGGCTGAGTTCTTACAGAAACTGCTGCCGGGATACTACATGGTAAGTGTCGGAGTGTCAGAGTTAGATGAGAATTGGAAATCAGACAAGCTGCCACTGGGCTTAGCGAGCGTGAACAGCTGCTTTTTGGTTCAGTCGTTTTCCCTTCATGGAAGGCGTCACACACACACACACACGGTGAAAAAATATTGCTCATGCTCACAGATACACGCTCAAAACAAAACAATAAGCCTGTTTTAATACTGTCTGGTCATCCAGGCACAGCACACGCAGATTCGTACACACTGTACAAAACGTTGCAGTAGCATGCATCGCTCACATTTTTTTTTTCCCTTTAAATGCCAGCCTCTCTGACATTCACATTTTGAGTCATATTTTTAGATCTGAGCTTTATGTAAGAAGCTGGAAATCTCTCCTCCGAGCGTGACACCCTTTCGTACAAAGCAGACATAACAGCTCTATGATCTCCTACTGAAACCCCGGGCCATGCGGTTTCATAAGAGACCGGGCAGCGCATTTCATCAGTGTACCGCCGTCCTCCGCCCTCTCCACCGTCTGCAGGCTTATACTGTATTCTGAATGAACTCAACCAGCAAACAGCTCCATGTATGTCCATGCTACCACCGCAGCCTCTTTAAGGTTCACGGCCTACAGCTTTTGTGTTTATTCATGTGCCGACAGCCGTGGCCAAAGACCACTGCAGGAATTCATTTAATCATATAGGAGACGTCTAACGCTCGGCAGATTTCCTGCGACCTTCTTCCATCATTTTGGTCGCGCTCTGAAGCATTTTTTGCAGGTATAATTGGTCTAAGAGGGCGATTTAATGAAGGCAGAGAGGTTTAGACTCGCTGTATGTCGGAGCCAGAGCAGGTGGAGCGGGGAAAACAGAGTAATAACTCACAAGACATAGACTTGCGGAAACATCGCCCGAGAGATGTGAAGAACAAAATAAAAACCCAGCACAGCACAGCACAGTCGCTCAAACTCATCTGTATTTGTAGCACACATAACGGGCGACACACAGGCAGTCATTGGTGGCATGTCTTCCACAGCTGACTGCCTGATGGTATTGTGGAGACTCGCTCTGGGCAGCATACAGATCACAGTGATGTAACCGGCTCTCCCTTCTGTGTATCCCCCCCCTATTATACGCCTTGTCTCTCCGTCCTCTCTCTCACATTTTAAGTCTTATCACTCTCCTCGCTGCTGTGACCGTCTCAGTGTAATTTCTTTTCTTTTATCTCGCCGTCTCCCTCGTGTTTTAAGCCGCTCTTTCTCCCTCTGCCGTTCTTCCATGCTCATATTTGCCCTCCTCCCTCCCTCTCTTCTCCCTCACGTGTCCGTGTTGTTGGCTTGTCACCGCTCTGCCCTCTTAACTTTGACAGAAGGGTCGTGTGTGGCTGAGGGCAGAGGATGCTCTTTCTCTTTCTCTCTCTCTCTGCAGCCTGTCTATGTCGTTTCGCTGCTCTCTCGCCCGGCTCCTCTCATCTGAAGGTCAATCACAGAGTGCCTTACAAGTGCCGGGGCCTCTTAGCCACCCTTCCACATTCATCCTTCATCTCTCCTCTTGTCTGTTCCTCTTTCCTTCTCCTCCTCTTGGAGTCATTTCTACTCCGGGATGCTCTCTGTTATCACTATATGGATCATGTCTCTGTCTCTCTCTCTCTCCCTCTCTGCTTCTCTCCCCTCTCATTTCTCTAATGGGACTGAGCTGGCGCAGGTCCCAAGGTCAAAGCAGGTTTTTAAACTGAGCGCCCAGCTCAGAGTAACCTTGTTTGTTTGGATGGAGTACTGAAATATTCAAAGTAAAGACACAAACATGTTAAATAAATATAGCTACATGCTTGTTAAAGTACTGTTTCAGTTGTAGAATGAATTTTATGTAAATTAAGTGCCTTCTTAAGTAACGTTTCATTTTTGTTTTAGTCATTTCTGATGCACTTTTCATCATTAACTAATCAGCTGCTTATTTTCTATAATAATTAACTGTCATTTGATCAATAAAATGGCATAAAAATGGTTTAAAAGCCACAAACAATGTCACAGTTAACCTAAAATTCAAGGTGAGAACCTCAAATTTCAGTTGCTGCGTGTGTTTTTTCACCACTCCCACTGAAGTTTCAGTGGCGTGTGAACGGTAATTCACAAGTCTTCACTCCTTTCCCTACAGCTGGTGTTTATTTCTAGAGAGACGCACCGAGGCTGGATTGTTTCCAGATGAGGCAGAAATGTAATCACAGCTTTGTGCCTGACAACTTCCATGTTTCGTAGCACTGTGAGAAAAAAATCTTGATTTATGTTTGTTATGTAATGCCTCCCGGTGTGAACTGTGAAGTGTGTGTACACTGAGAGCTGCGTTGTTTATTAATTAGCCTGACTATATCACCATGAAATGAGAAATGATGCTCTGCTGTTACCTGTGCTCTTGGGTGTATTGTACAGACTTTATATGAAAGTACAAACCTTTCTCCTCCTGTTAAGTGTCAAAAACGATTTGTTTGTTACCCTGCCAATCAGCCAAAGTCCAACATCCCGTCGAAACAAAGCCGCAGAAACCAGTTCATGACACCTTCATTCTGCTCTCTTCTCCAGAACTTGAATCAGAACCCTCGCACTTTGCTGCCCAAGTTCTTCGGCCTCTACTGTGTGCAGTCGGGCGGCAAGAACATCCGCGTGGTGGTGATGAACAACGTCCTTCCCCGCGTGGTTCGCATGCACCTCAAATACGACCTGAAGGGCTCCACCTACAAGAGGCGAGCGTCCAAGAAGGAAAGAGAGAAGGCTAGGCCCACGTTCAAAGACCTGGACTTCATGCAAGACCTGCAGGACGGACTGATGCTGGACCAGGACACTTACAACGCGCTGGTCAAGACCCTACAGAGAGACTGCCTGGTGAGTTCGATGGATGGAGAGGGAGGATACATTGCAGCTGCTCTGTAAAGGCTCCAGTCCTGTTTTATGTTGCAATAAACAAGCTAGAGAGATAGCAAGGAAGGAGGGAGAACCAGTTTAGGGGGAGATAGAGAGGGTGGATTACTGATTCTGGAGGGGGGATCCACATAACACCCTGTTCAAGCGTCTCCAGAGAGAGGAAAGCAGTAACGGTTTGAGGGACGGATTACTGGGATGATAGAAAGAAGCATCTCAAGGGGAACAAGGGAGTAGAAAGTCCACAAAAGGAAATGGATAAAACCAGGATACTTCTGATTAATAATAGAGGATCGCGGATGGAGGGAGGCGGAGGTGAGGAAGACAGAGAAAGCTATTTATGAGAGTGTTTGGCGTTCCCAGGATCCCTTCACTATAAATTAGAGCTTTGTTACGAGCAAGAGGTTTAACAAGGTGTCTGGTAGCAGGCCTGCCCTTCTCTTATAAATCACAACATCACGTTTACTTTTATGGTGCATGTGCTCGGGAGGGAGTGATGCGCGCACGTACGCGCATGCTCGTGTGTCCTCTGTTTAGCATTATAACATCCCCACTGTTGCACCTCTCATCCCCTCTGGCAATGACACTGTTACGCACTCTGGATAAAAGCTTTCCCCCAGATTTATATACTTCACGTGTCTCTCAATCACTCGCACACTCACACCAGTCTGCGTGTCTCCCTTCGCTCAGGTGCTGGAGAGCTTTAAGATCATGGACTACAGTCTGCTGCTCGGGGTTCACAACATGGACCAGGCGGAGAGGGAGAGGCAGATGGAGGGCTCCCAGGGTGGCAGCGATGAGAAGAGGCCCGTGGCCCAGCAGAAGGCCTTGTACTCCACAGCCATGGAGTCCATCCAGGGAGGAGCCGCCTGCGGGGGGTCCATCGACACCGACGACACGTGAGTTTAGCCAGAGAGACAACAGGCTGTTGGCAAAGGAGCTGTGTGATAAATGTGACCGCTGGCACTTAAAAAACAGGGAGGGCATGTCTCAGACTTACGCTTTCATGTCGTATTAATAGTATAAATATAAAAATAAAGTAGAATATAAATTAACAATAACAAACTTAGCACTTGTTCAGTTGCTTTCGTCTATTACTCTTCAGAGTTCAACTGTTTTCAGTGCTCACGCTTCTTAAGTGCTTCAACTTTGATGAAAAAAGCTTCTCTGTGAGACATTTTGAGCTCATTTTAATGTTTAAAATTCATCTGACATTAAGTTCTTCGATTTAAACTGACCCCTGAAACCCTCTCCACTGACACTTTTTTCAGCGACCGATTTCACTGCTTAAATTTAAACTGCAACTCGACGATATCTCATGAGCAAACCACTTTTTTTTAGACACTTTAAGCTGTTAATCTTCTCGCCTCAAAAGACAACGAGCTTAAAAAAAACAAGACTTGAGCCAAGACTTCACTGAAGCAGGTTGCTCCGCTTTCAAGTGGCCCCCGAGGTCGAACTTGAGATTTACCCATCAAGCAGTCAGTAGTGCCGTGCCAGAAGATCTCAAGCCGCGCTTCGCTTCATCCATCCATTATCTGTAACCGCTTATCGGGGCCACGGCGGAGCCTATCCCAGCTGACTTAGGGTGAGAGGCCGGGTACACCCCGAGCAAGTCGCCAGCTCATCACAGGACACGTAGAGACACTCACATTCACACCTACGGCCAATTTAGAGTCACTGATTAACCTATTAAGTCTTTGGACTGTGGGAGGAAGCCGGAGTACCTGGAGAGAACCCAGCCAGGAACCTTCTTGGTCCTTCTTAGTTTGGCAAGAAGCAAAACATGCCATGCATAAGACAGTTATCATTTTGACTGTGGCTGGAGTGACAGAATTTGCTTTAGTCTAAGCCGGATTAGGTCGCCTGGACATAGTCTGAATGAATTACAGATAAAAACGTCTTAATTCTCTTTATACGTTTGAGTTAACAGAAATAGAAATGTCTAATCTTTCTCACGCGTTAGTTTGCAGGTAGAAGCTGTGTCAGTGTCTCAGCACCTTCATCGTTAAGCTGTAGTTTCCAACTCAAGTCATTTAAACCAACTTCTTAACTCCCGGCTTTGAATCTCTCCATCTAACTGGGTCTTGTATAGATCTTTAACATTCAGTAAATGCAGTTAATTAGACGATAAATTAGTTAGGCAGCCTTTAGCTTGAGACAAATAATGTGTTCAATAATGGGATTTTGTTCGCTTCAAAATAGAAACAGAATAGAATAGAATAGAATAGAATAGAATAGAATAGAATAGAATAGAATAGAATAGAACATTTGACTGCGAGCCGCCTGCAGGAGGTGTTGACTCTACGCTCTCACATCCAAGCGCACACACCTCATGACATATTTTCCACTTCAGTTTTATTTTGCTTCTCGTTTCAGGATGGGCGGCATCCCGGCCGTGAATGGAAAAGGAGAGAGACTTCTCCTCTACATCGGAATCATCGACATCCTTCAGTCCTACAGGTGATCGTGCGATTATACGCGGCCATCACCTGTATATATCTTACCGCGTGACACAGGCTGGAGGTGGAAGTCAAATAACTATATGTACAGACTGTTTACCCATCCACTGAAACAACTGAGTCACTTCAGACAGCACATTTAAAATCCTCAGCCTGCAGGCAATGTAATTATATTTCTTTGCCTATGTCCAGACAAGACAGTAGTAGTACTTAGCGGCATAGTAATCCAATATTTTAAAATTAAAAAAATATATATAACTCAGCACAATACATGAGGGCATCTTTAGGACAGGTCACAGGCTCAGTGTGTACGTTTGGCCTGTTGCTTCATTGATTTGTGCTGGGTATGTTTGTTTTGTACAGACGCATAGCGGTGCATATTAAATCCTATGAAATGCTAAGATTGCAGCATATTACTCATTACACATGATATTTCAGGAAAAAGTGTCAGCTCATGTCATTTGAAAGTTGCAGAAATGTTATTTATCTGTAAGGATGTAGACCTACAGTCTGCCCACCCCGAAAAAATCTGCCACTGGGTTTGTCTTTAACGTTCATAAGACATGTTTAACGTCACTGTGTTAAACTGTGCTTGTCTTTGTTTCCGCAGGCTAATCAAGAAACTGGAGCACACGTGGAAGGCTTTGGTTCACGACGGGGTGAGTTTTTAATAGCTTTTTACACGGAGACGCGGAAAATCAAAGAACACACACACACACACACACACACACACTGCGGCTCAGTCATATATCAGCAAAACACACCGAAGATAGACAAAAGAAGTTTGTCTTTAACTTTTAACATCTTCTATTGTATTGTCACTTATGCAGACTCATGACTGGTTTTGTTTACATAAAATCTCAGAAGAACAACAGACTCATTTAGCGAGTACCAGACGCCACAAACAACGACCTCAAGCTTTTGTTTTGTATTTTGTGAGGACTTTTATTAGCTTCAGATTTAGAAATCTTGTTGCAGTTTGTTCTTTGGAAGAGCAGTCTGTCTTTCTGTGTTTGTTTTCTGGGAGCTTGTCTCCTTCCTGATCTGTCCATGTTATTCTTTTTCAACCCGTGCGGCTCAAACTGTGAATATAACTGTATTATATCCTGTTGCCTAGTAGCTCACCCTCCCCGTACTTCACACAGTTACTGAATAAGTTACAGCACACAGGTCTATTCAGGCACATTAACGTCTCTGGGTGTGTTTGTGTATGAAAGCTTATTAGAAGTCAGCTTCAAGCGGAGCTATGGCTTACTCATATGTGCATTTTAAGCCTATCTCCAGCCACAGTTGTCTTTTATTAAGGTAATATTTTAATACGGCTGTTTACTCCAAACACTTTCATTCTCATTGTTTTCTGTCATTGTCATGAAGATTAGCCATTACTGAGTTTTGCTCATATTACAGTACATCACCTTTATGAACAGCGAGCCTTTATTGAAGTGTGAGTAACAGAGAGAGAGTCACACACACACACACACACACACACACACACACACACACACACACACAGTGTTGATTTACAAGTGTGTGCTTAGATTTATATGAATGACTGTTCTGCTTCTGAAACAATCTCATACTTCAATAAACAAACAAGATCTGAGACATGAAGACTCGCAGCTCTCACCAGCCCACACATTATACATAGTGAGCTGCAAGTCTAATTTCACGATGTCAGGGTCACAGTCTTTGTTGCATAATTGTAACTAAAGCTTGCAAAGCATATAAGGATCCCCCCCACGGTGTGATGAGAGAAAAGATTGCAGAACAACAACAATAAAACGACATTTTGCGCGTGAATCCACTTAATTGTGAACATCTGGTACTTTTTTTGTAGATACACTACTCACAGAATGTTTGGGATACTCGTCTATATATTATGCAGCTAAAATACACTATACTCTTTACAGCTGAACTTAATTTGACCCTCTCTAAATTTTTGAACGCGCATGCCCAGCTGTTCAGTGTTTCAGTACTTATTGCGTAACATGCTGTTCTCTAACAAGGTGAATAACCTGAACCAAGAATCGACCACTAAACGTTCCGGGTCAATTAATTTTGGTTCATTTTGACATCATGAGATGAAGTGTTGGAGACATTTTTTTGTGTTTAATTATTTTAGAATTTAGATATTAGATATAATTTATTTAGCTGAGGAATCATCTAAGTTCTGGTTTGTTTGGGTATCAGAATCGTTTTGGATTAATCAGTTGGTTTGTTGGCTGTTCCGATTGACTCGGAGTTCTGTCAGCTGTGTGTGGAGGAAGAGGTCTGTTTATCTAAACAGACAGGTTGATACAGGCTGGATGGGATCGACAGTAGAAAAGTAGAGCCTTGTAACTTAGCACAGCAGTTTCAATAGAAAAAGGACAAGATGACGCCTAACAATCGATCAACAGTATGTGGCCAGTGTGAGGTTTCAAACAGGATGTGTGAGTGTCATCAGCAGGTTGCAATAAGTCGACTTGCGAACAGCGTGAGATGTCGTTTTCAAGCTGTAATCGAGGCTCAGGGACACATGACAAGACAATAAACTGTTGCATACCTCTATTTAAACACCCTGCTTTCATGATATAATGTCACTGTAGCATGAACTTTTTACATTTTCCATTATGCCATCCGAAAGTCGACTATCACTAACTTTTTGTGAGTGGTGTATATTATTTGAGTTTACTGCTCAGATTTAGAGGGCCGGTCTCGGCTCTAAAACACCTCACATCTCTTCTCTTCTCCACATTGTTCTCAAGACAGAGTCATTCATGTCAATAATCACTCTCCTTACTCACTCCAGTCTCCCACTCGGCAACACACTCATACACAAGATACATGTGGGAGAGCGAGCAACCCCCGTAACAGCCTCCTGTGCGTCACTGTCGCCGACGATAAAGGAGGCTCCTCGCTCTCTCTTTGTTACACACAAAGACGTTGCTCATGGTGAAGTCCGGCGACGAGTATAGAAAAAATGCTAATAATAACAACCGAGCTGCTCTTCCTTCACTTCCTCAGCGTCCTCCATCCGTCTGTCAGTCTAAACCAAACACCAAAGTGTCATCTGACAGTCTGCTGGCAGAGTGATCTGTGTCTGCTGCAACATAAATAATGAAGTGTAGCCTTGTCTGACATTTGTGGGTGTTTTTTTGTGTGTGTGTGTGTGTGTGTGTGTGTGTGTGTGTGTGTGTGTGTGTTGTTCTGTCTGGTGGTTTGACCCAGAGAAAAAGAATTACTAAAATGCGACACTAAGGAGATGAATCGACGGTTTAATCTACTGTACTCTGCCGGCTTTGATCATTTTATTCATGCGCTGTTTGTCTCATTAATCTCTCTCCCTCAGGACACCGTGTCAGTCCACCGGCCAGGCTTCTACGCCGACAGGTTCTTCAAGTTCATGAGCAGCATGGTCTTCAAGAAGAGCTCCTGTGAGTTCATCACACTGCCTTACATAGTCACACAGAGCAGTGCTGGAAGAGGCATAGAGCATTTTCACTGCTGAGCCATCTGATACAGTAGCTAACTGCCTTATTAGGTGCCGCTTCATGTCATGAGAGTTAAACATCAGTTTGATCCTCAGGAGGTCAACTCATTTTGAAACCTTTAACTGTTATTACAGCACTTTATGCCGCAGGACACGTCCATGATTTCTTTAATGTGTTCGTCGTCCCTCAGCTCTGAAATCGTCTCCGTCCAAGAAGGGTCGCGTGTCGTTGACGGTGCCTAAGTGCGTTGGTCCGGGCGCTGCCTGGTCAGCCAGCCAGCTTCCCTCCGAGAGAGACGAGAATATCTACGACCTGAGAGGAGCTCGCAGCTTCCCGACGCTGGAGGATGAGGGTAAATAAGCCCTGTACACGGTGCAGCAATGCAGTGACTTAACCCAAGATAACCAGACACAGATGAGAGGAACAGAGGCCACATATTTTACCAGAATTTACCGTCTGACACGCCATCCATCTCACCCTTCTGTAAACACTACTGATCGTTCCATTTCCCTATAAACAACAAGCTTGTAGCTGTTGCCATGGAAAAATAAAGACTACCCAAGCAGAACATTTCAGAAAAACTGCTAAAAATAAGAAGATTAACAGGTGTGAGCTGCTTCAACAATAAATATAATAAATAATAATAAATGTCCGTGTGTGTGTGTCTCTTTCTCCTTCAGGGCGAGCAGATCTTCCATGTACTCCTCCATCGTTTGAGGAGGCCACCACAGCATCGATTGCCACCACTCTCTCTTCCACAACCTCCCTGTCTATCCCAGAGAGGTCCCCCTCCGACACAGCCGAGCACCCACGTTACAGGTGCTAACACACACACACACACACACACACACACACACACACACACACACACACACACACACACACACACAGGAGTTATTCCATTGCAATCTGAGCCCTGTTGTAACATTTATTTCAGAGTTCAGTGTTTGATGTTCACAGGTCATGTTTCCATAACACTGCATCATCCTCTGTTGGGTTTATCTGAGTAAAATCCTTAAATTACAACTTAAACGTAGAAACTTCACATTGTGGCATCAGCAGTTACTCGTGTGAACACTTCGAGAGCCGCACTGTGTGTGTTGTTGCTGGCTGCTGCAGTTTTCTTATGCAGCCTGTACTGACAATGTGTCCTCTGTGTCTCCAGGAGGCACACCCAGTCACTCAGCCATGACGGGAGGTGAGTTTGGAGCATGAATGCTACTGTTTCAAGAGCTGTTTTCACAAACTTTTTGAAGGTGGCCAGCGTCATGTTTTCACAGCATTAAACATTTTCTGGGTGTGGTGGGTGTGTAGACGAGAAAATGAGGTCAGCCTGTTAGTCGGTGTGTTTATGAGCAGGCCTGTTTGTCTTGTTGCTAAGATGTGGCTCTGTTTGTTTGTTTCATTTCCTCCGCGCGTGTTATTTCAATGCATCCGTCTGTCTCCGTCTGTTCAGGACTCAGGAGGAGCTGCGCGTGCGTGAGGAGGATCAACAGACCATCACAGTGGAGGTGGAGTTGAAGAGACACGACAGTGAGCCCACCATCTCCGTTCCACAGCCTTCACCTGAAATCAGGTACGCCAACGAGAAGGTGGCGCACTCGAAACACTCAAAACACGTCATGTGATCTAATCAGTGAACTAAATAAGGGAGATAAATGCAGACAAGTCATGACTGGATTGTTTTATTGGAGCAACCCTGCAGATATGTAAACAGAGATATTGAGGAGTGATGAGGAAATATCACCCTGAGCCTGCAGGTGGATGCTGGGAAGCCGCTGTAATGGGGGCACCCACTCTACCTACTGAGCTAACCTCGGGTGTGGTTATATGGTTTCACCTTATTTTTATCAGGTCACTTGGTGGCGGGTTTCAGACAAAGAGGGTGAGTTGGGCTCGTATATTTACTGTTGATCGTCTAGTTTCATCTCGTTAGCTGGTTGTTATTCTTCCATAAAATGCATCTGACCTGTCTTTAGATTTTTTGGATTGAACGAGTCAGTAAAGAGCCTGCTCAGCCTCTTAGCTGCCCTTTTTTAATCAATAGTAGTCGATACAGATAGTAATAGTATCCGATCCTTCATGATATGACAGAAATCCAAACCATATCTTCAGTGCATCGCTATATTTTCGAAAAAGCAAAAAATATATTCAAATGAAACTGATCTGTCTTTTTGTCTGTCTTGCCACACTTTGTCATATTTAGCAACTTTAACATGGTGTTAAATATATTTCCATCAGCATAAATATACCCCGTGATGACAAAAAGAGTCTCTGAGCTCTCTCAGCATGCATGTGACCCCGATACTGGATAAGCTGCAGAGCTGTGACGAGTCCTTCATGACCCCAATCATCAATATGACTCAGTTTGGCGCTGCACCATAAATAACCTGCTGCCGGTAGTCTCACCTGAGCACAGCCAGCTGATTAGCACACCTCTCCACTCTCACACACATTTTTAATATGTCACGCTGAAAGCAGATTGACCCCTTTGTTTACAGGACCCCATCGTCCCCTGTTACGGACAGCTAAATGACCACAGGCACTGTGTGGAGTGGGCATCTACTTTATAGTAATGAGAGAGTGCACACATGCATGTAAATTTGTGCTTTGTGTTGTGAGCTGTTTTTATGGGGTGACATTGCGAGGCAGACACGGGGGCAGAAGGAGCCCTGACATGGGGGGGGGGGGACCAGCCAGTAGAAGTAGGTCAGTAGGGCAGGGAGCCTGCAGGCTGCTCAGATAAAGCCGGAGTGACCTGCCTTTGCATATTCTGACCTGTTTTTTTAATTTAATTTTTATTAGAAAAGTGAAACTGCGTCCAATCAGAGCCGGTGGGAACATGGCAGCAGGGCTCACATTCATATTTGGTTAGGTCAGGCCGGATCAGGATGTGACTGCTGAAGCAAACCAACTGAATAATTGCATCTGATGCCGAGAAGGCGGTGGCTAGACATATGGCCCGGGGGTCTGAAAGCTGGAGCTGGCTGGGGTGGAGAGAGAGACGGTGGCGGTGAGAGCAGCTGAGGGAGCGACAGGCGACTGAATCAACCATCTGACTTGAGCCGACTCACCTGCAGCTTGAGGAGTAGCCGGTTGACGGAGCAGAGAAAAGGGAATGGGAGGACCGATGAAGAAGATGAACAGAGAACAGCAGCAAATGAAGGAGTGTGACATACAGAGAGACACTGATACAGTGCATGTACAGTTTTGTAAAGATATCCCTAAATGAATGCACAGATTTTGCGACAGAGAGACTCTCTGCATGGCAACCCCACCACCCCCCCACCCCCTCATATTTATTCAGCCAATCAGCTCTCTCTTGGAGATGCCAACTCAGCGTTTTTCGCCTCAGCGGCCAACTGCTGGGCTTCTCCTCTGGTGGCGATAAGCTCAAACACGGAAGCTGAGAAAGCAATGTGGACGTGCTTAAATCCTTCCTAATAGTTTATGATCTGGCCAGGAACAATAAAGGATTGTGGCGGCGCACAGCCAGCTGGCAAATCTTAAAGCTTAAGCTGATAAACAACAAACCCCCCCACACGCAGCTGCCAAAGACAGTTTTCTCTTACAGCCCGGTCGTGTTCCTGCAGCAGGAAAGTCAGTTATGACCCAATATATGGCTGCAACAGCTGCGTGTGGCTAACCAGGTTGTTTATTTTGTCCTTAAATCTCACGGAGCCTTTATAATGATGATAATATTTAGAATTAGGAAAATTAGGAAAGCATTAAACTTGTATTTGGACAAACTGTCTAAAAAATCTCATTTCCGCTTTCCAACAGTGATCTTAAGGAGGTCGCCGGAGCAGAGGCTCCCGACGCCGCAGCAGCAGCACCTTCCGGCTCTTCTCCGTCGGCACCAGAAGCCGCAGCCTCCTCCTCCTCCTCCTGCTCGCCTGCCCCAGCTGCTCCCTCTTCCCCCGGGGCAGCCAAGGAAGCCCCGTCCAGCCCCAAGGTGATAGACGCAGACAGGGCCAGCCAGATGTCCGGCTCAGGGTGCACCAGCCAGGCTTCAGTCGATGACGACGACGACGTGCCAATCACAGATATCTACTTTGTAAGTCCAGACACACGCGCACACACACACACACACACATGCGCACACACAGATTCTTTTAGACGTTAGACAACAGTAAAGCACTTCTCAGTGTAGGACTAGCTCCCATCACTTGTCATCTTTTTTGAGTTTTACATTTTTTTTTTAACCATCAAATCATCCTTAATATGAATAAGCATCAACGTGTGTTGGCTAATTTTGGCTAACAATGTGTTTCTGATCATAATTTCAAAAACTGAGCTATTTGCTCTCCTACAGAGGCGTTGACAGACGAACATAGCGACTCGGGCTGGTATGGGAATAAGTGTGTGTGTGCAGTTATTGCTTGCAGTGTGCGGTGCATTCGGTTAAAGGAATACTTCGACATTTATTCTGGGCTTTATGCTAAGTGGTTTCACATTTAGACATGAGAGCGGTGTCAATCTTCTTATCTAACTCTTGGCACGAAAAGCAAAATGTCGACCTATTTCTTTAAACACAGTTTATTGCAGTGTGCGCTCTGGTTTGGTGTGTTTACGGAGCGATGATAGCACGTCAATATCACTTTGCCTTGCCTGTCTAATATGATCAACAACAGAACCGCAGACACACTCAGCAAAACGAGCGAAGCTTTCGCAGCTCGCTCGGTCCGCAGGATTGTCCTACAAAAAGCGAGCGGCGATCATCGGATGGCGTCCTGTTGGCAGGTCTAAATGTGCCCAAAAAGCACGCATATAAATGAATGTATGAGTGTCAGGTGAAGCATGGAGAACAGAGCCAGTGATCACAGTTACTGATAGAAACGTTCCCGCCTGGCACGCGCTCCTGCTGGGTGTCTCCTATCAGGAATCAAAAACCCTCTAATGTGGCATGAGAAATCCTAATGGCCAACAGGTTAGTCAACGAGCTCCCTTCAGTTATTTAACAGCCCTCTCATCTAGCCGGCTCTGGCTGACGCCCAGCTCATGCTTCAGGAGGGAGGGGACACACTCTCTGTACGCAGCAGCGGGGGGTCTGTAGCTCTGCCGGAGGTGAAGTGACACTGTGCACATCCTACACAGAAACAGACTGGGAGTGGCCAAGCGAAAGTAAGTTGATTCATCTGCTGTTAACAGAGCTGCCAAAGACCTAAAGCGAAGCATGAAAGCTCCACATATCTCAGTGTATGGATCAAACTGTCAGGATATCTACTGCCTCGCTCAGTCAGCCATCCGATCATCCTTTGTGCTCCCTGTCTGTTTCTGCTGTTTCTCTCCACCACCACCACTACCACCATCATCATCATCATCATCATCATCATCAGCTGCTGCACTTCTCCCTTCTGACATCCCACACAAGTCAAGGTTTCTGCACGGCCGCTTTTTCCGTTAATAAATGTTTCAGGTGCCGCTCTGCTCGATTCACACAGAAAAAGGGGAAGAACCACGGGACAATTTCAGCGTTATTGCCACTTATCGGCACCCTTGTTTCAAGCAACAGAAGAAAAAAAATCTTTATTACTGGGTACGCTGTGGCCGTGTCACACAACAGCAAGGCAAAATCCATTGCTTACATAATTACTGCTTGTAATTTAAGAGGATTTTGATTGAAAGAAAGAGCAAACACACAAAAAAATTCAATTGTGTTTTGATTAACATGTCGTATGCTTCACTTTCTGCACATCTGAGCAGATTTCCTTTATTTTATTATTCAGTATTGGATTACAAGCCTGCTGGGTTTTTTTTTGCTTGGTTGAGTTTCTGCGAGAGAAAATCTAAATAAATCAGATTTCAGTCCTTGTAACACTCAGCAACTTAAATTTCTACGAGAGCACCTTTTTATAAAAAGCCTCTGTTTAGCGAACGAAGCTTTAAATTACACAGTGCGTATAGAAACTAGGGGCAGCGAATGTGTTTGAAATGGCAGCATTCGTGACACTCTTTGGGGAAAACACAGCACACATCATTTGAGATTGGTGTGATTGCTCAAGGCGCAGAGGGAGACAGGTGTTACATGTGTGTGTGTGTGTGTGTCGTCACTTCACAGATTCCTCAGCGTGGCTCGTGACTAAATTATTCAGCCACGATCCACAGTCTCCACATTCACTTTTCATGATTCGCACTCTGCTCTCCTCCTCCTCCTCCGTCCTCCGCCCTCTACATCTGATTGTTTTTTGACTTTTTGTCTGCTCCCCCTCGTCTTCACTCCTTCACCTCCGTCCTCCTCTGCTCCGCTCGCCCATTTTTATTCTATGATTTTCACCGTCTTTTCTGTTCCATCTAATCCTGAGTCTTAATCTTCCCCAGTTCTCGCTCTGTCTCTAACATTTCCCTCTTGTTTTTCTCTCCGTCATGTGAATGCCCACATGGAACGAAAGTGGTGAGATGGTAGCGTGTTGTGTGCAAGTGGGTGGATAAAAACAGACTGGCTGCCAGACAGCAGTCACCTCTCACTTATTTTCATTTTCACCTCAGCATGCTTCTCTTTTTTTTTCAACATGTTTTTCACCCTCCGTCACTCCCCACCTTACTTCAACTCTTCACGTCTCTTTGTCTCCGCACCACATTCCCTCTGTCGTTGTCAAGTTTCCCGATGGAAGGACCTGGGTGGTCTCTCCTCCCCGACAAAGGAGGAAATGCCGCTCCTGTTGGCCAGTAAGTGAGAAGTGAGTTCGGCTGGTACTAGTACACAGTACAGGTCGCTGTCCTGGTGTGTTAGACTGCACTAGATCAGTCCTCCTGAGCACATCGCTGTTGGTCTAATGAAACATGATTACAGGGCTCTCCCCAGAGAGAAGACAATGAAGCGTGGGAGGACAAAAGACTTTTTATTTGACTTTTGTGTTACTCTGATACTCATCTTCCATTAAATCTTCATTTCTTTCCTCACTCACCGACAGCCTACCTTGCATGTTAATCCAAATTTTCCATAGATACCCAACTGGCTGCGAACGTAACCATTCAGTGACCCCTCGTGTCCTATGGATGGAGGCATTGTCACCCTAGAAAAGACCACTCCCATTAGGACAGATAGTTTCATCACAGGATAAATGTGATCACTCAGAAGAACGTTGGTTTGACCCACGATCCACGTCTTCACCCATTTTCAGGCGGGACTGCCAAGATGGCGGCCAGCAGAGCCACCACACCGAGCTTCACAGAGCTGTGGCTGACGTCACTTGTCGGGAATCATCTGACCTTTTTTTGCCACCTTTTCTCAGTGCTGATGGTTTTTACACCACTGAACCCTCAAATGTGCATTCATCTTTGTAATGAGGAGCTGTTTGTGCACTGCAGCCCGACCATAATATCCTCTCTGTGTGACTGCTGACGGCTGGATGACGTCCCGCGTTGACAGTGGTGGCTGTCAACGCGGGTGGCTCGTCTGTTTTTCCTCACGTCTCACTTATTTACGAGCGTCACTGTCATCAAATATCAGGCCCAATTTAGTGTCTCTCCCATATATTAAAACATATATCAGTTTAGCCACTGTTCAGTCTGGGACTGAACCTCCTGCCGTCTTGATACAAAACAGACCTGGTCTGTGTTTTTTGACGTGCCACAGAGCATGACAGGATCTAAATTACTTAATTGTACCACGCAGTGCAGATGTGGAAACGTCTCCACTCATTCATTTACTTACTTTACTAATTTTTCCACCCGTCTGTGTGTGTGTACGACATCAACCCACACCGCCTCCACCTCCGTCACCATCGCCGACATACCGTGCGGCAGCTGCTTCCCTCTCTTAAAGGGCTGCTACCTCCAGAAACAAAAGAAGAAGCTTTCACAGACCAAAGAGTGCTTTTGCTTGTTGCTCTTGTGTTTTGCTTTGACTTTTTGAGGATGCTTTCTGTGTCTGACTGTCCCTGCATCCTGGCTTTTCTTCCCCCATTCCCCCTACCTCCTTCCCGCTCCTCACCCTTCCCCGTTTGGCTGCTTTAGCGACTCCATCCATCGCTCTGTACACTTCACTTTGCTTCCCAGGAGCTAAGAATAAGACATATGATTTAATCACACGTTAGTGAGATCCATCATAACATTTAACAGCACTCCTCCGTATGCAACCTGTTATTCAACACGATTTTCATCTCTGTGTTCAAGTCTTCTAACCTCTGAAAGGATTGACACATCCTTTGAAGCACCTTTAACATTTTTACACTCAAATTCACACTTTCCGATGTCTCTCAGCAACATTTCCTCCTATATGCATCCCTAATTTTTCATTTCCTGTCTTGTCTTTTTCTTCTCCCGTGATCTCCTGTGTCTTTCTCCTGCCTGCCCCTGCTGCTTGTCTCTGTGCCTCTGGCCTTTCCTCTGTCCCCCTCTACTGTGGTGGGTGTGTAAAAACAGCCTCCAGAGGACAGGACCTGGGTGTACTCTCCGCTACACTATGGCTCAGAGTCTAAGTCCCTGCCAGATGGGGATTGGGAAAAAGAGACAGTAAGTGAGAAGCACTAAAATATTAAGTACAGGAAAATAGGCAAGGAATAAAATCAGTTGTTGTTTGGTGGTGATTGTTTATTCAGGGTTACTAGGATGGAAAGGATCGGTTTACCCACGTGAGAAGCTTCTACAGTAAATGTAGAACAAGCTTCTCGGGTTCAAAAAAAAGTCCGTCATCGATCCAAGGGGCAGGCTTGCTCTGCATCCAGAAACCCACCTCTACATTACAGCATTCATTCCTCATTGATAAGTGGGTGGAAAATGCAGCCTGCGTGACCATCAAGTCCACAACCAGCCATCCCATGTCCCTCCAACATCAATCCGCTCAGCATTTAGCACGCCGCCGCGCTGCAGCGGCCTGCGTGGAGCCTCGTGCATCACCAGAAAGATGGTCACAATAAAGATATGTACATTAAACTCACAGAGGAGTCACACTTTACAGAACACGGGCATCATTTTGGTTCATTTTGAGCAATACGGGAGTATATATGGGGCATTTTTGAGTTTAGTCAGAGAGTTTAAAGAGTATTATTTTCAGTGTTAAAACATACGTAAAATGTTCCCAGATAGAGCTATCTGGTAAATTAGTGTTATGAAAACATGGTGTCCACACTCTGCTGTATGACATGCTCTGATAAGGTGTCATCAGCCATCGGTTCTTTTCTCCTCCTCATTTTAAGTTTCATCTTCTCAGACACATTTTTACACCAAGTACGTCCCGAAGCAGGTTTTGTCTCCTGATCACGTCAAACTCAGTTTTGTGCCGAATGACATATGATATAATATATTTAATGTGTTCTAGCTTACCAAACTTAATCCTTATAAAAGGGATGCTTTATCATGTTAATCACACTGAAATAGCTGGCTGTTCTTTCATTTGTTAACTGTTTGCTCCTCTGCTACAAGTTATACGGGTGTAGAAGAGGGAGCAGAGTGAGTTTAAATACACCGGTATTTGATTTGAATTATGTAGGTGATGCTGATTAATTAAAATATTAATTA
This sequence comes from Protonibea diacanthus, assembly GCA_028641955.1. Lineage (NCBI taxonomy): Eukaryota > Metazoa > Chordata > Actinopteri > Sciaenidae > Protonibea > Protonibea diacanthus. Next base: position 8,531,777 of record CM053979.1, on the reverse strand, counting down.
AAAATTGGACTTCACAGCGTTATTTGATCCAAGATATTTCGCTTAATCCTGAGAATAATGCATGAGAAGATAACACATTTCACTCCCGGGGTTTGGGGTGGGGGTAACATTGTGTATGCTGTGCACGCTCTGCCTAATACTTTCACTCTTGTCTGTCTGTCTGTCTCCAACAGTAAAGCCTGTTCTCTGGCAGAGAGGAGTGAACGTCTCAGCGGAGAGGAATCATTGGTCTGAGGTCCAGACCTCAGCGGTAGCAGCAGCAGGATCTCTGTCTGAAACAGGATTTTAAACATGCATTCAGAAAACTGAACACACAACGAGGGGGGAAAAAGTGACTCGAGTACCAGAGAAGGGGGGGAAAAAAAATCCTGACAGTGATGACATCACTGATTTTCAACCATCCCTGCCTTTCACCCTTGATAAATGATAAATTATATCAATTTAATAATAATGTGTGACATACGGTAGTGCGTATACGGCTGTAGTCTTATATGTTCGACATACATGAAAGACCATAGTGAGTCACGGTGCCTGTGAGAAGTATTCTCCTTGGATGTTTTCATGTTTTATTAGAGCTTGAGGTAACGTGGCTTTTTCTTTTGGACACTGATCGACAGAAAAAGACTCTTTAATGTCAGTAAAAATCATGAACATGATAACTTCCAAGCGGGGCGAATACTTTTTGTAGGTATTGTACAGTATGATAGCACAGCCCTCCAACAGACTCACTCCTGCAGGGCAGCACACTCAAATTTGGCCGTCTCGTCCTCCTTGGTACTGGCTGTATTGTTGTACCCTCCTCACCTGGTGTCCAGCTTTCTCTCAACATCCGATAGAGAAACGCAACATGCAACGTCAACCCTGGGAGCAGCACATACGGCCACGTGTAGATTTCAGCGTGCCGAGTGAGTCGTCAGGTCCGCGGTGTTGGAGGGCTCATGAAACCAGAGTTATAATAGTGACCATCCAAAAAGAACGTTTAGACGTCTCTGTCATCCTCACTTTTACAGTAGGGAATATTATGCAGTTTAGTTCATAGAGGGAAGAATTAAAACTCATCATTTCATCTCTACAGTTTGTTTTATTCATAGCGTAAGAATTAATTATTTATATCAAATGTTATTTTTTATTTCTGAGCTTCTCTTCGGTTGTTACTACTGTGAATTTTTATTTATTTCGTCTGTTTGTGTTTTAGTATAATCTTCATTGTTATTGGTACTTCTAAATGCTTCTTTTTTTATTAATATTATTATTGTTATTATTATTATTTGCATCCAAAGAACTTTAACTTTGATGTTTTCATCATTTCATCACCGCAGCGTCTTTATTTCCCGGTTTGTTTGTTTCTTACTTCACGTGTTTGTCGTGCAAGTTCAGTGTTACTACTTCTTTCTCTACACCCCTCGTGGAGAACGGCTGGGGCTTGTGACTCTTGCCTTCACAACAGAGGGCAGCAATTTGCAACACTAAGGCAGCAGACATTGTCGGTCATTATAGCAGTCATCGCGTCATAACAGCGTCTTCCAGTGTTGCCCTATTTTTGGACAGATGCACACGAATCATTTGTAACAGTTTCTTTATTTTCTTTGTTTAGGTGGGAAAATAACCGGCATATCAGTGACAGTTGCTATCTGGTCGCCCTAACCCTCCTCACAATAAGAAGTCCATCGACTTGACATTTTTCAAATGTTTGTAGACGTAGAGCATCAGTTGTAGTGCAGTCAATATCGTACCTGTTATCCGTGTATGTGAATGAACACAGTACGTTGCAGTACGTCGGTGAGACACAGCAGTTTGTAAATGGGCTGAATGTTGTTTGCACTTATCAAAACGGACCTGAAGAAGAACTAGTGATAGAGGCCAAATCAAACATGACATCACGTTATCTTCGTTTTCCGCTCACACAGGCTGATATTTAGACAGCGTTTACGTTAGGATTATCAAGTGTGTGTGTGTGTGTGTGTTGGTGAAGTCAATCACAGTCATTGTAGTGTTTACTGTAGTCTCTCTCTGTGGCTGACATCTTAGGACTCTAAAATAAGACTTAAGTTCAACATAAAAAATGATTTTTTTTCTCTTTTTTTTTTAATCTAACTACAGATCGGTCGGTTGGTACGTTTCTATGTGCGTTTGTGTGTAAGGGAGGACACATCGATGTTTGTAAAATAGAGACGAGCTCATTCTCATGATGTGCAGTGGCCAGTTGTAATCAGTTTGCTGTTGTTCATCAGATGGAGACCATAGCAGCAATATTTTGTACAGTCTAGCTTTTAAGTTCATTTTTATTGCCTTATTGGAGAAATTTTACATGTAGGCCTATCATTTATATATCTATTTTTTTTTCACTTGTGCTGTTGTATTTATTTTTCTTTCTCATAGTTGTGCTCCTGAGAATGTGTACATAAAATTATAAATACATATATAAAGATATACAAATATATTTTCCATTTGAATCGGAGAATATTATTTTTATTTGGTTTTATTTTTGCTGCTGGGCAAAAGAAATGATTGCAATCTACATAATTTACTGTACCATATTCTTCAGTGTGTTTATTGAGATGCAGCTGCTGTATATTTATGGTCTATAAGCCACAGCTGTTTCTTTGTAAGATATCCAAATGGAAAGATTTGTGGATTTTACTGTACATGCAAATCAATAGGGATTCTTCCAACTGTTCCAGCTGTGTTGTGTATGTGTTTTCAGATCGCTGTGTGTGCCCTCATCCAATAGGGAGAGTCCTTTACAGAAGAGACATAGCATGATTTCAAAATGAATATGCATATCAGAAATGTGTATTTATGTATATCTGTGTAAATTCATCTATTTATACGTGAGGATAAATAGATGGCTGTATGTGTGTGTGTTTGGACTCAATCAGAATGAATACAAAATAAAGCAGTTCTATGAATTGTTGTCCATGGCAATAATGTCATATAATTTTTTTTATTTTTTTGCTTCTCTTGAATGGAAATGAGCCATTTGTACCTGTGACCTTGGATTTTGGATTACAGATTTGAGAGACTGATTAACGCTGACTGGCTTTCAGTTGTTATGCATTAACTTCTACCGTGAGTGCACGAGTCATAAAGGTCACATGAGTAATTGGGTACTCAAACTTTATGATTGAGTTTAACAAAATGCACAAACAAAAGCAGTGTTGCACAGGTTTGCCCCTAATTTGGCTCCATTTGTGTGTTTTTTTTGTTTGTTTCAGTTACAACAAACGACTCCTGAAGTCAACATATTCAGATTATTGTGGGATGTTTATGAACATGACAATCTGCCTGTTAGATTTTGACCCGATGGTGCTACATGAAAGGTCATCAGGCTATCTTGATCCAGACCAAAGTGTTTGGAAAGGTGGATTAACCATCACCGTGCAAAAGTGTGGCTGTGGGAGCTTTGAAGAAGCTGATCACTTGAGGTCACAGGCCATCGGGTGTCTGTTCTTACCAGTAGATGGAAATCTGCTACAGAAAACGACCAATGATCAAGAAGTATCTCAAATTCAGCTTTAAGTGTAATTTCAGCAATTCAGAAAAATAATTAGCTTATTATCAGTGAAGGTCAAGGGCACTTGCACTTGTGTAAAAGTTACCAGAAACTGCCAACATGACATCGCTACTGACCATGGACGATAAGATAGACGTTAATGATCCCACAGTGTGGAAATCCACTTGTCACGGCAGCTATACATAAGGTGGATAAAAAGTTACTCATAAATAAGAAATATATAGAGGAATGTTATGAAGTCATGCTGGCGTTAAAGAGTCTGACAGCTGTTGGAATGAAGGCCGCGTGGTAGCGCTCCTCCTTACATGGTGGGAGTAGCAACCTGTTGCTGAAGGAGCTGTTTAAAGGCCTCCACAGTCTCATGCAGGAGGTGAGAGGATAGATGTCAGCTTTGCTTACACCCTCCTCTCCCCAGTTCCTCTATAGAGTTTAGGGGACAGTCCAGGACAGAGCTGGACCTCTTGAGCAGTTTGTTGGGTCTTTTCCTCCTAGAAAGCAGACGACTGCTCCGAAGATTGCAGATGCCACCACAGCGTCATAGTAAGTTGAGCAAGTGGAGACAACTTTGAGCTTTTTTATACAGGATGTCTATCCAGTTTATTGTTGAGGTGAGTGTCCAGGTATCTGTACACTCCCACCATCTCAATATCCAATCACTGGATGTTCATGGTGTCCTCCTGAAGTCAACCACCACCTCTGGGGAGCTCACCCCAGTCAGCAAAGTCTGTAATGACTGGATTTTTAGAAGCAAATATTATAATAATAGATGAATAATGGGAATAAACATTCAAAGACGTAAAGTATAGTAGCCCAACATGGAAAGTATTTGATTGGATGATCAAAATGAAGTATTTTAACACTCATCTGTCACCTCAAAGTACAATAATACTTCTGAGATGTGTTGGAGAGGTTGGTGGGGGACTTTACAAACATATTTTTGAAGTGGAAACTTGTCATCTTTACTGAGAATGCTGCTTTTAATAGCAAGGAAAACAATTACAGCTTCCTGATTGAAGCCGCAGCACCCCCAGTATAACTGAACAGAGAAGTTAAAAAATGTCTTTATCATGGAGAAAACCACAGCGAAGTTACAGTTAAAAAAGGACAGGTTTACTGAAAGATGATTACCAGTAACACAGGCGATGTCAGAACTCTATTTGCCTCATTTTTCTTTTTATTCTTTATTTTTATCTGTCTTTTTGTACTTAATGTAGTGCACTTGATACTAAATGTATGTATCCAATGCTACATGAGCAACTCGTGTTTCCTCCTTTGAAGAAAGAGAAAGAAATATATGCAATATTTACAAGTGTACCTGCAGAAGCATCTCCTATTGTACATTCCCAGTGTATATGTTATGTGTTTGTATGTATGTCATTTTATATGTGTTCAATAAAAAGTAAATAAACAAAAATAACCTGTTAATAACCAATTAATACATAGTACAACCTACTGTACTGTTTGTCCTCACATAGGCCCATAGGTAAGTTGTTTTTGTTGGATGTACAGTAAAGAATATGCTTATTTCTAACCTTAACCCTTGATTAAAATGTAAAAAACTAAGTATTCTGCTAAAAGAACATTTAACATTTAACCTTGGAGTCCTCTCCCTCTTGAAAACATTAAAAAACAGTGAGTACACTGAAATATTGCTCAATCTCCAAGAAGACACAGCCAGGGCGTCGAGGTTTGAAGAACAAAGGGTGCAGTTCCTTTGCTGCGGCCCGTGATTGGTCGACGTTTACAAAGAAGGCCTACGATTGGCTAATATAACTGTCAATCGAGGCGAGGACATTTCCAATTGGTCTAAAAGCGACGTTGCGAAACTCACGTGCTCCGCTCTCTTCCCTTGAAGGCGGTGCCTCACTGGACTAGTAGCTGCCGGTGGGACGGATTGTTGTTGTTGTTTGTGGAGGAAAGTACTTTAAAAAGTACAAAGAACTACTCCTCTGAAATGGGAACCCGAGATGATGAATACGACTACTTGTTCAAAGGTAAACTCTCGTTTAAAGAAGCACAAATGGCGGCGTGTTCGCCCTCTTTTGTAAGAAGTTCGTTGACAGCAGCACGAAGTGAGGAAGTCAACTGAAGCCAGCGATAATGCTAAAGTTAGCTCCGCTAGTAGCAATCCGTAACACGATAGCTGTTGACTAAACACGCTGTTGTAAGTTCATACATCAGCGTGTAGTACTACAACTCTTTTAATAGATAGACGTTAAACTCGCCAAACAGTTAATAGCGAGTCCAGAGATGCCATCTAACCGCTAACGTCTTAGCATCTAACATGCTAACACGGTAGCTACTTGGCCTCGTTAAAAACAAATCACCTGATACGACCTTAAGTTTAACTTAAAACTGCACGTGAGCGCTATTCAACAGCTGCCCTCTGTCTCCAAAGACTTAAACTTCATTTAAATGTGTTTAAATTGACGGATTATCTAAAGCTGACTTGTTGACATCGTCTAATATCAGCTGCTTTCCATATTTTCCTCCTCCTTGCTCACATTATCAGTTGTCCTCTGCTTTAACAAAACCATACATGTTTTCACCTTCAGTTAATGTTTAATGACAGACACAGATGAGATAAGATATCATATTAATTCCCGTGGGGGAATTAAAGCGACATAAAAACACAAGAGAGAGAGAGAGAGAGACAAGGAAGTAAGTGTGTGTGAAGCAAAATGCAGGTCTGAAAATGGGAACTGAGCTGAAACTAGGACCTTACTATCACCTGTAAAGCACTAAATGTCAACTGTACGTTAGTACAAGTGAGTGACATTGTATAAAGAATAGAATAAACCATCTGTGAGTTAAGCTTGACAATATTACACTCTGCACATTGTAAATGCATAAGAAGAAGGCATGCCAAGCCCCAGCACCTCTTATCTTTTACAGTTTGTCACACTGACAATGCAGGACGGCCTTTATGTAACATCTTTTGGACTGCTTCATTCTGATAAATATCTGGCACATTTAAAATATTCTGCACGCCGTGAACCTTTTGCACATTCCTGCACAAACTGCACAGCTCTTTTCCTTTTTAACATATTGTATGCATATATTTATATTGTTTAAATATCTTTCTAATACAAGTTTCAGGTTTACTTTTCGTGTGCAGGTTAACACGGGGTGAACACTGCAATGAAATGTGTTAGACAAGAGGAAGCGGTCAGCTCAGCATTAAAAGTGTGAACCGCTTGTGACAACTATAGTCAAGTATTACTGTATTATAAAATACTGATTGTAAGAGAGTGTTTTACAAAGTATTGCACACAAACCGTTGCAGTAACAGTCATGCTACCACTTCCTTATACTTCTTACTTAATGTTCTTTATGCACCATTAACACCAAGACAAAGTAATGGCAGTAAACCTGATTGTGATTCTCTGTGTGTTTTGGTTGTAGTTGTACTCATCGGAGACTCTGGTGTGGGGAAGAGTAACCTGCTGTCCCGCTTTACAAGAAATGAGTTCAACCTGGAGAGCAAGAGCACCATCGGGGTGGAATTCGCCACCCGCAGCATTCAGGTGGACGGCAAGACGATAAAGGCTCAGATTTGGGACACGGCCGGACAGGAGCGCTACAGAGCGATCACCTCAGCGTGAGTTTGTTTTTTCATTCGTCTGCAGGACTCGACTGATTTGTGATATTCAAATTATTTAAAGGGGTAATGTGCTGCCTTAAACCTCCCAATTTATTTTTATAATACAAACAAATTAAGTTACCTGTCTCGAATTAGTTCATCATATTTTGTATTCAATGGATTATATATAATCCATTGAAGGTTATCGTAGGCAACTAGACAAGTTTTTTGAAGACATTTCAGCTCTCATCCAGGAGGCGTCTTCAGTTCAAATCAGATCAGATTGCAGTAATTCTCGATTCGTCACGTCCTCTCCTCTGCTCGGCTGTCACCAGGTATTACCGGGGTGCCGTCGGTGCTCTCCTAGTTTACGACATCGCCAAGCACCTGACGTACGAGAACGTTGAACGCTGGCTGAAGGAGCTGAGGGACCACGCTGACAACAACATCGTCATCATGCTGGTGGGAAACAAGAGCGACCTCCGCCACCTCAGGGCAGTGCCCACCGATGAGGCTCGAGCCTTCGCAGGTAGATTAAGTGTTGCTATTGGCAGTTAAAAAGAGAAGAAGAAATGATAACCTAAACCACTTATCTGTTAACACGCATTTAAATGTTAAGACATACTTTGTCTCCTCATCCTCAGAAAAGAACACTCTCTCCTTTATTGAAACTTCCGCCTTGGACTCCACTAATGTAGAAGAAGCCTTTAAAAACATTCTCACAGGTAGGAAAAGTCAAACTTCTAAATAAAATCTGCTTCTTACTGTAAATCTTCTCGGTAATATTAAATCGTACTCCTTTTTCTCTCACAGAAATCTACCGTATCGTATCTCAGAAGCAAATATCCGACAGATCTGGAAATGATGAGTCTCCAGGAAACAATGTAGTGGACATAAGCCTCCCGCCGACCTCTGACGGCCAGAGAGGCAGCAAACTCCCTTGCTGCCAAAGCCTGTGACGCTCCATGTTTTCTTTTCCTGTTTGACTTTCTCTCAGTCCTTCCACTCTCTCCTCACCTCTGGTTTACTTCAACTGTCATGCTGCTGTCATCACGGTGCCCTCGTGGGTTCAGAAGTCTCTTGACACCAAGACTCTCGTCTCTGACATTCCTTTTTTTTTTTTGCTGGTTTTCTTCTTTCTGTTGTTTTTTCTTGGTTTGTTTGTCTTCCTCTGATTTTAAAAGAGCCTGTGTGTTTAAAAATAACAAAACAAAAAAAAAACTATATGACCTCAAGGTTAATCTTAAAGCTGTAGTAAAGTACAATTTCTTTTTTTTTTCTTTTTATTAGCAAGCCTTTATGGTTCTTTTGACCCGCTCCTGTCAAAGGAATGGTGAGGGATCATTCGGCTCGTGTATCACTGCTTCAAGTGGTTTCTACTTGCCCCTTTTCTCAGCTTGCACTGATGCAGATGTGCTACAGCGGAGTCCCAATTTCATGTCTGGTTGACCTGATTCTGCCTACCATGCAGTACGGGTGTAAGAAGAGGAGGCACCACTGGAGTATTGATGTGTACTCTGTCTGGAGTTCAATTTAATTTTCCTCTTTGAGCCCTGTGCCCGCTGTGGCATGAAATTAGCATGAGCCCAGCGCCAGACTGGCTGTGACTGACTTAATATGGGCAAGTGTGAAACAAATGAAGTGTTTTTATTTGTGTGTGTGTGTGTGCGTGTGCGTGTGTGTGTGTGTTACTCTTAGTACACAAAGATACCAAAGGAGACGGATGCAATCGTCAGTTTTTAAGTTTTTAGGCACGTTCAAGGCTGCTAAGATCGCATTTCAATGCTGTATTCGGCAAATCAATCTGGGCTTACTTGCAACAACAACAAAAAAAATGTGTAATGCTATAGAGCAAAAGTAATGTCATAAAATGTGCTGTGATTTATTATTTGTAAACTCGAATCAAGCCTGGGGTTCATCTCTTGAGTTGGCTCTTTGCAGGCTGTCTTGAATTTAAATCTCTCTCTTTTTTTTTGCACTTATATCCAGTAATTTCAGAAGAACAAATCACAAATTATTTTCAAGATCTTTATCGTGTAACATTTCCTGTCAGATGCAAAGAAAACAATGCGCCATGTGGTGCTCTAACCGTTTCCTTTCAATGTTTGCTGTCATTTCAACATGTTACGTGTTAAATGGAAAAGGATAAAGATGTGTGTAACCTGAAATTCTTGTGATTAAACACTTTCACTCGGCCACATTAACGGTTGTTAGTCAGGAAAGTGGAACTGAAAGTCAAACATGCAAATTGTATCAAACATGCAAATTGTTAATATGCTCGGCTGAAGTGTCCTGTTATTTTTTTCACCTGCTTTGTGTGAACATGCTTTCATGTGTGACCGATTTAAAGCGTCGTGTCTCCTGTGATATTTCACGTTTCTTCAACATGTTAAGGCAGCAGATATAAACATGTTTTGCTACTTTTGCATTACACAGAAAATTCTGAAGCATAAATAAACCTAATTCACATGACCGTATACCACACAGACTTATTTTTGGATATGCTGCTCACTCTGTGAACTTAATGTTGTGTCCTCTACTGTTGTTTAGCAACTTAGGTGTCAGGTGGGAGGGTGTAGTGTCAGTGGACATGTTGGCTCTAGCTACACTGACATGGCTACCTTTTGAAATCTACACATCCATCCAGCCATTATCTTCAACTGCTTATCATCAGGGCCACGGTGAAGCCAGAGCAACCGGGGAGAACCCATGCAGACACGAGGAGAACATGCAAACTCCACACAGCTGCGGTGTGAACCAGAAATCTTGCTGTGCTAACCACTTAACCACTTCACAGCCAAAATCTACACATATATAATAATGATAACTTTATTCATGTAGCCCCTTTAAAAACAGGGATTGTAAAATGCTTTACAAGAGCAGCGGGCTTAAAGTAAGTAAGTAAAATAAATAAACACAACAAAAAAATTCAGAGAAAACAGGCAGAGCGATTAAAGTAATTTAAAACTTTGATTTCTGAAAGTTTTGAAATCAAAAAAGTAGAATAATGATAAGCGGTCCAAATGTTTAGAACATGGGGGCATAAAAAGGGAAATGCTGACATTAAAAGCAGGCCTGGTTAGGGGATACTTAGTCTTACTCAGACAAATATTGTCAACGTGAATCTGTTTTAGCACCAAGTTTGTGGGTTTTATTTTAGTTTACACAGCTGTAGCCACAAGCATTCACACAGTGCAATGAGGACCATGGTGCTATGTGAAACATACACTGCCGAGGTTCCCTTAAGCAAGGCACCGAACCCCACCCCAACTGCCCTCAGGGAACCGCTCTCTCCACATTTGCATGTCTAAAAGTCATTTGTGTATGTGGTTGTATTTCGGGGAAATAAGTGAAAAAAAAAAACCTCTTCGAGGGATCAGTGAAGTATCTAACTATTAACTATTATGTAACTAGTAACTATTATGTTTACTGTTGAGGTTGTAGAGATATACATGACCATCATATTATAAACACTTCTCAATATAATGCAGTCCAATTTAACACAACTGCCGACTATTGTTGAGTTATTGTATTGGATCACACTGGATTGAACCGAATTAAGCATCCTGTCAGTATTTATTATTACATATATTAAATGTAGCCCTTGTTATTTTGTGTTGTAATGTGTGTGCACTATGTTTTATGTTTCATCTAGCACTGTGGTCCTCGGTCTCATTTCACAGCGTACTGTGTATATGGTTGAAATGACAATAAAACTCACTTGACTGGGTGCTAACATGCATTCACGCTGACAATATTTGTCTGAAAGAAGATGAAGAAGTCATCCAAATAGAGTATCTAGCCATCATATGCACAGAGCCATCTTACCCTTAACCAGACCTACCTTATTAATGCTCCCATTTTATATATTTATAACTCTTATCAAACAAAACTCAATAGTAAAGATAATAGTTGAATTAATACCTCTCTGACAGTGTCAATACACATGACCAAAACATTGGTCATGGCCAAAAACATTGGCACCCCTGTATTTCTGTCACATAATGCACTACTTCTCCAAAAAAATGTGGTATTCTCATGTTTATTTCTCTTGTTTGCATCAGAACAACACAAGAACAACAAGCCAAATATAAGATATTTGCACAAAACTCCAGAAACAGGCAAAATGATTGTCATCTTTTCAAAATCTTCAGAAATAATTGTATTTCAAGCTCATTTAATTTGTAATTAAACTCACCTGTAGCACTATAATAATCACAATTAATCAGTTAAAATGGAAAAAAAAATTACTCCAGTTTTGTGTTATGTGTCTGTGTGTGTACCACACTGAGTGTGGACAACAGAAAGCAGCACAGCAAAGAGTTATCTGAAGATTTGAGGGTCGAAATTCTGGGAAAAAGAAAAACAAAAAACATGAACAATATCAAGGCTGCAAGTCCACCCCCGGAGACTGTGTGCAAGAAGTTTAGAATAGATACTTTACTGACTCCCCCGAGGGAAAATTTATTTTTTACATGCAGGTTTCCCTGAAATACAACCACACCCACATAAGGGGCTCATAGACATGCAAATGTGGAGAGAGATGGTGGAGTGATGGGCAGACACACACCAGCACCCTGAGAGCAGTTGGGGGGGTTTGGCACCTTGCTCAAGGGCACCTCGGCAGTGCCCAGGAGGTGAACTGGCACCCCTCCAGCTACCAGTCCACCTTCACCATACTGAACTTGAACCAGCCAAGTCTCTGTGGACTGAGCAACTGCCGCCTCTTTTACAGCCAAAGGGCACAGACACAGACTACAACAGTGTAAATAACAAAGGCTACACTTAATATATAATATATTAAAAACTGTAAATTAAACAATATACACTGCTTGTTCAGCCTCACATGTTCAGCATTTCTAATGTGGGTTCATTAAAAAACTCTCTGGCAACACAATCATAATTAATCATTTATATTTACTATGCACCTGCCATTTACAGGACTGTAAAATAAAATATGTTTTATTTTATTACATCTTTTAAAGAGTTCTTCTTATATTTCACAGTATTTTAAATGTATTACAGTAAATATTTTGGTTCTTGGTTTGTTTTGGTTTCTGTGTGTGTGTGTGTGTGTGTGTGTGTGTGTGTGTGTTTGTGTTCAGTGAACGCCCCTCCCTTTGTCAAGCTGTTGTTATTCCCAGTCACATTTTAACCCGTCCGGACTGTGTTTTTGCCCCACAGCAGAGGCAGACAGCTGCTGCTGATGAGCCTCTGGGGTAAATTTAAAAGCCCTGAGAAAGCGGAAGCCTGCTCGGTCCTCTGCGCGTGTGTGTGTGTGTGTGTGTGTGTGTTATCAGCTGAGCTAGCACAGAGCTGATTAGCATATCAGCGGCTAGCTCTCACTTTTAACGCCGATGCTGTCAATACACACATAGCCACAGCTAAAAATGAAACGGAGGGGAAACACGGCGCTTGTAAGGCGGTGATATCCGCTGCTGGGAGACATTTCTGAGCAGAAGACACGGGGTGAGTAGCTTTTAATCTCTTTAGCTCGACGGCTAGCTGCTTACTGACAGCTGGCCGGCTAGCACAGCTGTAAACGGGAACCAACTGCTGCACCAACGGCAGCGATTATTGATCAAATATGACAATAAAAAGCAACCAGTGTTGATGTTTTAAACATTTATGAAGCTATAAACGGCTGATATTTACCACCAGGCAGCTGTACTTGTGTGTAAAACGTGACACAATCCTCTGCTCCAGACAATAGTCTGGATCAAAGCTACAACAGCTGGATGCAGTGGTAACAGCTGGCTACTTGTCACAGTGGAAATTCGTATTTTTAATGTGTTTGCTGAGTATTGTATATGCCATAATGTGTCTCCACACATTAATAGTCACATTCATGTGTGTAAGTGAAGAGGAACTACCAGCATTTTGTGTTTCGCAGCTGTGCACAGATGTGAAAATAGATGAGCCTGTCTTGTTCCTGTGTTAACATGCAGTACATCACAGGCTTTAAAAGGCTGTCTAGGTTGTCTTTGGGGGCTGTCCTCTTTTGTTTATCTGCTCTTTCACTATGTATAAATAATAACAAATAGCAGTAACCGCGTAACACTTTGCCATTGATTTGAATGGGTTCACCTGGAGCTTCATATCATGGAGGTCAAGTTCAGCTCTCACAAAAGCTTTCTGTCAGTTTTAAGTTTAATGATCCATCTGTAAGAAAGATTATAGGACATTTGGGATCATGTAATGTAGCATGTTTAACATGTTTAACATGACAGACAAGCTCCTGTGAGGGTATTGAGTTATTGTAGCAGTGAGATAGATGTATAGAAATTAAGCATATGGCTAATAAACAAGTAGAAATGTGACGATAACTAAATTTTAAAGGTAATGAGGCAAGCGTGGGAATATTTATACACTTGAAACCACTTAAACCGAGACCAAGTCATGACCAAGATTAGAGTGTATCAAGACCGAGACAAGACTTTGAGGGGCTAATATTCATGTAAACTCTTTATGTGAAGCGTGGTTGCTACATTTAGTCACATTTCAGTATTTACAAACTGCGGTGTGATCTTTTGGATGCTGTTTTTCAAGTTAACTCTGATATTTGGCTGATTTCTCCTCCCAGACGCTTAACACAAAGAAATCAGACAATTAGGTCACATCCCTGCTCGAACTAAAATCCTGAGTCCTTTTTAAAAGACAGATCTCGAATACTACAACAGCAACAACAACATCTCTTCTCTGACACGGCGTCAACAAAGAGATTATTGCCTTCACAAGTACAGTAATTACTGCAGGTTTGTTTTTGTGCATTGAATCAGACCAGATGTTATTTTTGTCCCACACCTGTAATTACTACTTTTCTTATGAGCAATTGTAGAATGTGAGATTAATATTATATTAATTATTTATAGGGGGAGAGAATTAATTCTGAATTTCTTCAACATCTGCCGTTTAACCTGTTTAAAACAGCAACAACAGTGTTAAGTGCATAGGATATTAAACTGTACAGAGTCATCACTTGTACGACAAGCTGAAGCAAATTCATCCGTCTGCTTCTTATCTTCAGCGACGGGTTATCTGAGGGGAGACAGCTGTTTATAAGTCGGCTGCACATCACACTCACTGACGTATACGCTTGCTTTTATAATGGATTAGCTGCTGCTGCTTTGGGCGAACTGGCCCACCTCCAAAGTGACAGCTTTCTTGTAAATGACATAATGTCTTTGTTGATAATAACCTTATTTATTTTGACATGGCAGGAAATTAAGACGGCATGCTGCCGATAACAATATTGTTATTACTTTTATGTGATATATATGTTATTTTTAGCAGCTGAACTTAATATTACATGGTGCTGTAATGCAGCCTTAAAGACCAGGAAGGCGTTTAAAGGTCCAGTGTGTCCGCCATGTTTATACAGCAGAACACCACAACCAACAAACTAAACACTGTCTCTATACCGCTCATGGTTTTCCGTGGCCATTAATAATTCCTTTATATTAAGAAGGAAAGGGTGAAGCGAGGGGTATTCTGGTGGATGTGATTGCTAGATGCCACTGAATCCTAGCCACCGGAGCTAACAAGCTAACTATCACGGTATTGTGTACTGACCCAAATGACAGACGATACCTGGTCTGTATCTGACTGTCTTGAGGTGACATGTAAATATGATCTTCTGCATGGTGTTATGCCGTATTGTAATATAATAGGAGTATTGTTTAGTGGTAAATGAGCTGTACATAGCGCCTTTCGGGTCTTGCCCAAGGACGCTTGAAGGTGTAAACTGGAGGAGCCGGGGATCGAACCTCTCATCATCTTAGGTTCTTAAGTCCTGTGTTAAAAGTCAGAGTACATTAGTATAGAGAATACTGTCTAATGATCACTTTAATGTATTTTAAAGTAAAGTAGTATCTTTAAAGTAAAAGTACTTACTTACTTTCACTACTGATATTGATGAAACTATGTTAACTCTCAGTCTGTCTCTCTCTGCCTGTTTGTAGAAGCGAACCCGTGAAGACCAGAGTTTGTGCTTCGCCTTCCCCTCTGACCCTTTTACATCCTTTTACGCCTGTACGGCCAGTGTCTGGCCGCCGTAACCATGACGACGGGGGGCTGTTGCCATCTTCCGGGCTCTCTGTGTGACTGCGCGAGCAGCACCGGCCTGTGGAAGAGCGTGGAGGAAGCAGGAGGCGACGGGTGCCAGGCGCTCTACGTCACCCAGGTCACGGCTATAGATGGACGGTTGCTCTCGTCTGTGCTCAAACCGATCGGCACACAGAGGTGAGACTTTTCACACGAGACATTTTGGAGAAAAGCACAGTTGCGTCTTTCTATTCAAGCGTCCCAGTAAGTCACGACCCTGAACCTGAAGCAGCTACATGTTTATTCTGTCTCAGTGATGGTCCCATCTGCCGTATTTGCCACGAAGGAGGCAGCAGCGAGGGTCTCCTGTCTCCGTGCAACTGCACAGGCACTCTGGGAACGGTGCACAAGAGCTGCTTGGAGAAGTGGCTGTCGTCCTCCAACACCAGCTACTGCGAGCTCTGCCACACAGAGTTCAGCATCGAGCGCCGACCGAGGCCTCTCACAGAGGTAACAAAGGTCAATGCCCTTTGCCTTGTCTGCATCAATCTTTCTTCTCGTCTTCTGTTTTTCTATCCTGTGTGGTTTGTAGTTTTCATCTCATCTTTCTGCTTGCTTGCTTGCTTGTTATGATAGCGTGTCTTTTCTGTTATTGATTGACTGAAGATGTCTCGTCCTCCTTTCTATTTTTCTGTCTCCCACTTCTTGTCCCACAGTGGCTGCGAGATCCCGGCCCTCGTAACGAAAAGAGGACGCTGTTCTGTGACATGGTCTGCTTCTTGTTTATCACACCCCTAGCAGCCATTTCAGGCTGGCTATGCCTGAGGGGTGCTCAGGACCATCTTCAGCTGGGGAGCTGGCTGCAGGCCGTGGGCCTCATAGCCCTCACCATCGCCCTCTTCACCATCTATGTCCTGTGGACACTGGTAAAAGATTAACTCACATACCGATCAGACTAAAACACTCTTGTACTACACATCTTGAGTTTTAAAATTGCCTGCTAATGTCCCACAAATGTGATTTTTAAGGGTGCATTCAGACCAGTTCAGGCGCTGTCCGGGTGTGTCTTTCTGTGCTGAACATAACCGCTGTGAAACAATCAGGAAAAAACATTTTACTTCACTGATAAACTGGCTTTATGGTGCCAGCGCTCGCTCACTCTCATTCACTGTCTGTTGCTCAACCACTGTCTCTCTCTGGCAAACCATTGGTCACAAACCAAACCTTTTGCAGCATAAATTGCAAGCCCGACTCAGATTTAGAAGCTGGCTGCATGAAATAATCAAAGCCAGAACACAACAGGTAGAGTATCAGAGTTCAGTCCATGCATCCACCTGGATAGTCTCAGTTTCAGGCTGACTGTGGAGGAGCGGTCTGAGCGTCTGACCGGCGGCTGCAGCGTGACATTGATTTTACAAAAGTAAAATCTCCACCACACGTCGCTGTGTTTTTTCGGTGGACACTATAGCGGCCAAAACGCACTAGCCTCACTCAAATAACTGAACAAGCGGTGTCTTCACCCCAGTGCTGAATCCTGTCCGAATGTACCTTAAAGGCAGCGCCAGTCATGTTTGCGAGCTTGTGGGCTTAATTATTAGTGTCTTGACATGTATCAAGAGGCACAGACACTCAGACGGATGTAATATTTTTTGTTCAGTCTTTCTATGCAACCCACATAGCAAATGACCCCGTGGTTAGGGACCTCGGGGTCTGATAGTGAACTAATAACAAGCTAAATGTTCATGTCTGTAACTGACCTCCCTCTCTTCGTCTGTGCAGGTGTCTTTCCGCTACCACTGTCAGCTGTACTCTGAGTGGAGAAGAACAAATCAGAAAGTACGTCTGCTCATTCCCGAAGCCAAGGAGTCAAACTCTTCCCAGCATTCCTTGCTCTCTACCAAACTGACGAAGAAGTCTGCCAATGAGAGTATAGTATGAGACCAAACGTGGGGGGGGCTGATTGTCAACGTAGCAAGCCCACCGGCCGGCCTTTACTGAAGCACTTGTGGGATTTTTTCTTTCCTTTTTTTTTTTTCTTTGCCCCATCAGTACTTAACTCACATAATTTTTTAAAGAAAACCCTCCCGTGGGTGCAGAAATGAGCTCATCTAAACAGAGTCCTCACGCCGGGTGTTGACCGGGCTTATGCAAAAAGCACTGAAGAAGCACGTGGAAGACGTGCAGAGACATTGACATGGGAACAGCCTCATCGTCACGGATACGACGATAACAGTGACAGCGGAAGAAGAAGTGACCAAACTAACTCACTTAATGGACTAGTGAAGTGTTTTAATGATTGCTTTCGACAACCCATCGATGCTCCTCAGACGACTGCGGTGTGTAGCGGGTCTGTTCGTTGTGTGTGTGTGTGCTGCAGTGATCGAAGTGGTACGTCATAGTTGGGCCTTGAATTGCTCGCACAGCATTGACCATGGAGGAGCTCTTTTCGAGCAGTTATTGTGTGAACCCCCACGTGAATCTGTATAGGGAAAAAGAAAAGCTTAAATCTGATGATTCATTTACATTTCACAATCCAGATGCCAGTATTCAGTCTGAGATGAAACTTTTTTTTTTGTTTTACATCTGATTCAATAACAGATGGCAGCATAGCATCAGTAACGCCAGAGATTGTGCAATAAAACACTGTGGACATGGAGGTCTTCACGGTACATGAAGAGACCTCTATCAACATGCACAGTTACGCATGCAAGCACTGTTAATAACCTTTGGAGATTTTCTTTTATTGTGTGTGTTTGTCAAAATTCTTTAGTGGTTTAAAAAAACTGAACCGATTTTACTCTTCCTACTGACGTAGGATTTAACAGCGCCCTCGTAGAGGTTCTTGTATTATCAGCACTTAGCGAGTAGGTCTCGTGTAGGTCGATAGCAAACTCCATCAAAATGGCTTTTAGAGGAACATTTCCACACGTGTTATTGGGCGTATTGGAGTACTAAAGCATCGTTCCAGTTTGGCTGTTAACGTGCTTAACTATAGCTGTTTTGTTCGTGTGTGTGTCGTTCCCAAAATCACACCGAGAATCAGGGATACAGAAACCTCCTGCAAGCGTTGATCACTCATGTCGCGTTCATCATCAGATTAGTTTTTCTGATCTGATGTAAAACTCTCAGTGTTTTGTGCTCCCGCCAGTCTAACTTAAAATCTACCCACCAAGAACGGCGACTTTTACGGTGGGTACATTATGCAAACACCACAAAGGCTTAATCCGACTTAAGCTTTGTCACGTCTTTAATTTCAAGGATGCTTATAGACGCTTCCATTTGATGGACGTCATCATTTCTGGGCTATAAAACTACTCGCCCTCATCATGTTTTGATGTTACTGAGCAGACCTGTTTTGGGACTGTCCAGGAGAGTAGAAGGAGAAATCCACTTCTCTCTCTTGTTTATAGTTTTCTGGTTGATTAACAGCCACTTAAAAAAAAAAAAGACTTGATTTATAAATGGCACCAAACAAACCGCACAGTCTGACTGGTTTGTTATTTCATTTTGCTTAATTTAGATTATGGGGAGACGGTTAATTGCCACTTTAACTCACTGTGGCTTGTTCACAGGGAGACTGAGCCTGAAGATGTAAACAGCAACAACTCACGTAGTGTCGAAACCAACGTAATCCAGCCTATGTTAAGCCTGTGTTTCAGTATTATTGTGCAAATCTTATTATTTTTAAGTGTTTCATTCATAATTGTGCAATTCTCCACAGAGCTGTACTACACAGGTGGTATGAGGAAAGCTTGAAACCAGTCTAAACTGGTTGATTATTATTCTTTTGTTGAACCTAAACTTAGCAATTATTATTTCTCTATTCAGTGGAATGACTTTTTTTTTTAATTAATGAGTGATCACACTTTTGATTATCACACTTTAATCATGGTTTGTGCTTCCTGTGTGCTTTCTATTAACTTCTAAGACGTCAAAGTTAAGGCATGGCTTCATTTCGCAGAGGCATTCATTGTAAAACATCACATGTGGTGTGACGAGGCCAAAGGTCTGGATTTTATGCACAACTATGTTATTCATATTTTTTATTTAAAATGCATATATATTTACTTTATTACAATCATGCTTGAACAATATTTGTAAGTTGGTTTTTGGAGTTAAGAGTGATTTTGGTCAGTCCTTCTGCACAAACTTTGTGATCTGAAGCGACACTATAAAGTGAAGCAGCTCCATGAGCAGGCTGCGTCAGAGTAGTATTGTTTGGTGGGAAGTTAACACCAGCTTTATGGCTGTAAGTGTTGAGCGAGCAGCCATCTTTTTTACTTCTAACCGTGTGCGTTACCAGTGACCAGCGGCTGTAAGAGCGATTTCCTCGCCCCTGGTGTTTTGTCTACACGAGCATTACACTTTGGTACTGTTAGCTCCTGGTGGCTTGTCCCACATACTGTCCCAGTTAATCGTTTGTTTGTGTTTTTAACAAAGGATTATATCCTGCAGTATCCGGGGGAGCCTTACAAGCTTATGAGTCATTTGATCATCCGTGTGTTTACTCCGAGTATGGGGATCTAAAATTGGGGCAGATGCTGCTTCGAAACTATGTAAAGAGCTGAACCGCAGAGTACAAAGCTTCAGACAAAACACTGTTCCTTCGTCGGCTACCTGCCTGTTCATGTGAGTTATCTACATGAAACCTCCTCCAAAGAGTTTTTTTTTTTTTTAAGGTGTTATTACACTTTAACCATGATGTAACACTTATTTTAATATCCACAAATCAAACCCAGAAAGAGATTTTAAATCATTTTCTTCTTTGTTACACAAATAAACATGTACGTTATTGTTACTTATGTTCTATGTTTTATATTTTAATCCTACATGTCTGTTTTTTTGGAGGATGTTGATGTATTATTTGTAATTTATGTTGCAATTCTTCAGTATTCACATTTTTAAATACGTCAGTGTTTATGATGTGCCGTGGGGGGAAAAAAAGGGAGACATCTTCACGAGAATACTGGTACCTGCAATCAGCCAAGAATTGTTTGCAAAGCAAATAAAACATGAGGATGAATTCTGGGTGACATTTAATTCGGGTGATTTGTTTTCCTGTGTTGACAGCTCTGTTAACGATAATCACTATATTTTTTGTCTTGATATATCTGTTTACAGATTATCCTCTTATTCCAGCGAGGATGAGACGTCATTACTGTACATGTGTTTTTGACCACAGCTGTGTGTTAGCCATTAATCCTGATGAAAAACAACTGCTGATGTCAAGTTTTGCTGTTGTGGACCTCAGATCCATCCACTGCATTTTGAAAATATAAGCAGCTTAGTTAAGTCTGTGCTCATCAGGAGGGAAACACCAAACAGTAAAAATGTTTTTAGTGCATTCAGCTGATTTGAAGTCATTTTATCTGCCTTCACACACATGCACCCACATCTACAGAAGATGTAGACAGATTGCTACGTCAGTGTGGTGCAAACCTTTTGTGTATCGTTTCATAACTGGACATAAACCCAGATTCAGATCTTTCCTTTAGAAAAACTTGTTACAACTTGACAGCAGTGGGAAGAGCACACAAGATATTTTACTTGAATAAAATACCAGAGAATAAAAATACTCCATTACAGCTAGGTTAAGGTTGTGCATTCAAAAGTTGCATTAGTAAAAGTATGAAGTTATACGAACTTCATGGAGTAAAAGGTACTCGTGCTTTATAGTTTTTGAAATCTTATGACTGATGTATCAAAGTTTAAGCAGCTTTATCATGTCAAGGTGGAGCTAATTTTACCTTCTTTATATATTACATGAGAGGGTGTGATGTGGTCTCCGATGGAGAGCGAACAGTATCTCCAGATAAAGAGGAAAAATTTGCCCAAATGGACAAAAATGAGGTTTAAAACTGAATTTTCTCAATAATGTCTAAACACAACGCGCTACTTTTGTCAAGAATTTTATTGTAAATTTATACAGTTCTTAAATTTAAAGTAAAACAATGACAACGTAAGCCAAATATTCTTCAATAAATACATAATGAGGATATTTTTGGCATGATAACTTATCTGATGCGAGAGGAAAGTTAGAATTAGAACCACACTGTCAGACGCATAATACTGCTTCACAAGGTTGGAGTAAACTGCCTGTAGTTTATTTACACAGCACCATCTAGTGGTAACCATTGAAATGTATTTCATAACCTCCCTGCACTCGACAGAGTTTCAGTTCAGGTCAAACGACAACAACTTCACAGGCTTCTTTGAGACAGCGACAGACTGCCCTGTTCCTGCATTGCAGGAACCTTCACATTGACTCCACAGACAACTCGACTGACCAAGTGACATAAAGGCTTCTTGAAGTTTTCTTTCATGGCGGAAGAGAAGAGCACGAGTGAGTTCAAACAGTCCTATGTAGAACAGAATGAAAGGCAGAAAAGAAAAGGATAGAGTGACGAGGGAGATGGCTGTGAGCAGAGCAACGGGGAAGGGGGAGAAAGTGCACAGGTGATGAGGATGGTGGATGTGTAGATGAGTGTCATGGAGCGTCACAGGCTCTGGCAGCACTGGAGTTTGTTGCCTTTCTGCCCGTCAGTGGTTGGGGGGACACTTATGTCCACTACATTGTTGCCCGGAGACTCATCGTGTGCAGATCTGTCCGCTATCTGCTTCTGCGACACGATGCGGTAGATTTCTGCAGAAAAACACATTGATGCTCGATTTATTTAGATTTCAGATCAGATATTACATGAGATACCGCACTGAGTCTTCCTCCTCTTACCTGTTAAAATGTTCTTGAATGCTTCTTCTACATTTGTGGAGTCCAACGCTGAAGTCTCAATAAATGAGAGAGTGTTCTTTTCTGAAGAGGGAAGAGCAGAAATGTGATTATTTTACAGATCATGAGGCTGGCTCTGCTCGTGTTGTTACCAAAGTGCTCGTTGATTTACCTGCGAAGGCTCGAGCCTCATCGGTGGGCACTGCCCTGAGGTGGCGGAGGTCGCTCTTGTTTCCCACCAGCATGATGACGATGTTGTTGTCAGCGTGGTCCCTCAGCTCCTTCAGCCAGCGTTCAACGTTCTCGTACGTCAGGTGCTTGGCGATGTCGTAAACTAGGAGAGCCCCGACGGCGCCCCGGTAATACCTGGTGACAGCCGAGCAGAGGAGAGGACGTGACGAATCGAGAATTACTGCAATCTGATCTGATTTGAACTGAAGACGCCTCCTGGATGAGAGCTGAAATGTCTTCAAAAAACTTGTCTAGTTGCCTACGATAACCTTCAATGGATTATATATAATCCATTGAATACAAAATATGATGAACTAATTCGAGACAGGTAACTTAATTTGTTTGTATTATAAAAATAAATTGGGAGGTTTAAGGCAGCACATTACCCCTTTAAATAATCTGAATATCACAAATCAGTCGAGTCCTGCAGACAAATGAAAAAACAAACTCACGCTGAGGGGGCATTTTTATGTTTTTATGTGAAGCACTTTGTGTTACATGTTTTGTATGAAAAGTGCTACACAAATAAAGTCTGATTGATTGGGCCACACCATCTTGTGGGACCGTCTCTGTCTCAGTCTGTTTGTTTTTCTTTCTGTTTCAATATGACATGTACCTCAGTGAAACAATATCATTGGAATATCATTACTATCATTACTAGCTGTTCATCCAGGGAAGATGCATTAAATAAGAATAACACACAGAGGAGCACAGATGATAACATGCAGAAGGTTGGACTGTAAACTGGTGAAAAACTGTTTTACCTCTAACTCTACGTTTCAGTAATTATATTGTCCCAAGTCTTTTCACTCATTTTCCAACTTATTTAATGTATTTCAAAAGAAATCTCAGAATTGCCTTTACATGGTCTTTAATTAGTTTATATATATAAAGAAATTGGGAGATTTAAGGCAGCACTGAACAGCGTATCAAACAGCACACACACAAGTCCTGCAGACAAATGAAAAACCTCAGTAATACCTGGTGACAGCATAAACCACTCAGAGAAAATACTCACGCTGAGGTGATCGCTCTGTAGCGCTCCTGTCCAGCCGTGTCCCAAATCTGAGCCTTTATCGTTTTGCCGTCCACCTGGATGCTGCGGGTGGCGAACTCCACCCCGATGGTGCTCTTGCTCTCCAGGTTGAACTCATTTCTCGTGAAGCGGGACAGCAGGTTACTCTTCCCCACACCAGAGTCTCCGATGAGTACAACTACAACCAAAAAAAAAAAAAACAACAAAGAAATTGGCATCTGAATTTAACAGTCGCACTATAGCCAGGTTATCAATCAGCGACGGTCGTTTTCAGTCGACGTGAAAGTGCTGACTTGTTTTCTTCGTTCTTTCCGCGCTGACAAAACCTTATCAGACTTCGCCCTGCCGGGAGTCATGCAGGAAAAAGCTGCCAAAACCTGCTCTCTGGGAAATCTGACTCAACATTTTCTCAAGGCCTCTGTTCCTGTGCCTGGTACGAGTCATCACTATCTCCAAGCTGCCACACCGGACCTGGGCCTCTTTTTCTTCTACTGTTCTTTAACACTGTACGCACCAGGCAGACATGATAAAGCACTGTTTCCTCTTCGGTAAAACTCTGTAATCGATCAGTTAAATAAATCTCTCCAAGCTTGGCCCTCTGTAGTGACTGTTAATTTCTCATATTTTGAGCTCCTACACACTCAGCTGGTATATTTAAACCATTGTTGTGGTTTTTTATCTGTTTTTTGGAGGTCTTGTGTGGCTTTTTTTAACCATTTTATCACGTCCTGTGTGGCTTATTTATCAATAATTTAATGATTCTTCCACATTCGGCTCCCTCGTATCATTTACCTGTCGTGTACATGTTTGTATCGGCCCCAGCTGGATTTGAAATTTTGAGTATTTTAACATGCCACTTCAATTCAGACAGCACAGTCAGCAACATGTTATCAAGGAAAATGACTCAGTGGTACAATCAGGTCAAAAATGTGACTGCCTGATGTGGAAACGTGCCTTTAACCACCAGAGACAAAGCTGCTGGGAATTACCAGAATACTAGGAGTGGTTACCTAGTTAGATAAATGACTAAACACATCAAAGCCATGCTAGAGTTTCCCCTTCATTCCTGTCATAACTGGGTGAGTTTCCTCCCTCAGGCGACAGGTTTACACCACAAAGGGGACTCTTGTTTCCCTTCTCCCGTTAAATTTAAACGATTTAACGAGGCGGCAAAATATAAAATAAGACACTATTTATCGCCCGTGTTCGGATATCTGAGCTTTAAGGCGGTTAAACGTGAAGACAGCCTCTCTTCTGTGACAATAAAGTTGGATTTCACGACTGCAGAGCTCCACCCGCTACCCGCTAGCTGCGTGCGGCTAACTCAACACACGCCCTGCTTTCTGTGTTTAGCATTGGGGCATATTTAAGTTATCGTCTTGTAGGTTAAACCCTGACACGCATACGAACCCTGACACTATAAGTAAAGGAGAGGTTAACTGGGAGTTTTGAAAGTACCAAACAGTTTTGTTTTTTTTCTGGGGGTAGCTAGCTGCCGTTAGCCGCCAGCCACCAGCTGATAGCAAACCTGACGTTAGCGCGGCTAGCTGGCATGCTAACATAACGCCAAACAGCGTCACCGACGAGCTTGTTTCTGTCCCGCTTACCTTTGAACAAGAAGTCATACTCGTCGTCTCTGTTCCCCATTGTTTGATACTATCGCCTGCTCTTTGTTTATATATATATATATATGTAAAAAAAAAATAGACTGCGGTGATGATATGAAGTACTTTCCCTGCCCCTAACCAGGGTGCTGTGCCAAGATGACAGAAGACAATGCGCACATTGCGCACAGGCAGCTGCGTTAACGCCACAGAGTCACGTGATTTACGGGCACGCAGCTCCAGGTAATAAAGTAATAATCGTTATATTAAATGCATGACCGAGGAAGGAGCTCCATTTTACTGTCCAGTCGTCAAAAACCTGTGGACGGATGGTATAAAATGTCACTTCAATGTCACCTTAAAGGAGATTTTCTGTGGGCAAAATGTGGAATATACAAGTCATGTTTTTATTGGTGTAGAAGCATCTGAAAATAAGAACCACTGTGTTTTTGTTATCTTAGAATAAACCTTTTATGGGGGGAAAAAAAGGTTACTCCGCAAACTTCTCAGTATTATGGACAGTAACTCTCATTCACTGCATAACCTCCTCCTGCTCAAACTACAGAGCAGTTTCAGTCAGAGACTCCTGCAGCTCCACTGTAAAAAGGATCTATCTATCTATCTATCTATCTATCTATCTATCTATCTATCTATCTATCTATCTATCTATCTATCTATCTATCTATCTATCTATCTTATATCTACAGAGGGAGGAGAGTGCCATGATGTATCCACTGTTGTTTCCACAGTAGCCTAACAGACACACCAAAGTGAGTTTTGCACCCACTTTAAGTTGAATCGACCACTTTGAGTCGACCTCCATAAGTCCATGTTAAGATGTCCAGCTTCACAGCAGAAATTAACATGTTTACAGCCTGGTACAAAAAACAGTTTTTCCCTGTTTATGACAATGAATCAGTACTGAGTCTGATTTGTTTTACTCATCTGTTCCAGTTATATTATTAGTTGCTGTTACAGGTGGCTTGTTTGAGCAAATCAAATGTCAACAAATACATCTCAAACTCCATCAAATACCAAATATTTTGTCTAACTTTATTTATATTGTTTTATAGTTCATTTGCAAATAAAAAAAAAAGAATACATAATGGATAAAAGACTGTAAACATAAATAAGTTATGTTTACATACTATTTAAACAGTACATTTTAATTTCTGTTGCACCCATAACTGGAGCCCTGTCCTGTTTTAAATGAGCTGTCCTTGGACCTAAATCTGCTTTGACAGCAGAACTGGCAGGAAACTGTCATCAAAAAATACAAATGAATAATGACAGAGTCACAAATGATGTCCACACATCCTCTGTCGAAGGAAGCTGTGGAGGGCGGGAGATGGTTTATGTCCCCAGTGATGACTGAACCTCGACAGACAGAGACAATACCAGGGATCAGTGTGCAGTCGAAGACTGAGTGGGGACCTCTGTCACTAACAGAAACACAGATGATTTAATGTTGATTTATACATGATCTCTGATGCAACATGCCTAAAGTAAAGACAGTGAGTGTATTTGAGATGTACTTGGTTGAGAAACCTCCTAAGAGCCAGCAGAGGGAGCCACGATCTCTGCCTCCTGTCACAAATATCAATGTTCTCTTTAAGCCTCTCACAGTGACGGAAGAAATACTCAGATCCTTTATTTGAGTAAAAGTACTCATAGCCAACCTGTAGAAATACACTATAAATACACTATAAATAAATAAATGAATAAAGTAAAAGTCATGCATTGAAAGGAAAATATAATTTAAAATATTGAAGGTAAAAGTATTTGATGCAGAAAATGCCCATTATCTATCATTAGATTTTTATTACTCATGAATTATTATTAAAACAAGATTTTACTGTAATGTCTTGCACGTAAATATTCTGTGAACTTTTGCACACTAAAAAAAAAAAAAACATTTTACATTACAAACAAACCAAAACAGTACCTGTAAGTGAAAATCTACTTGGCAATAAACCTGATTCTGATTCTTAAACGTCTTAAAATCTTAATTTGCAAAATGACGTGTGCTGTCAGATAAATGTAATGAAGTAACTGAAGTTCTGAACTGAAGTAGAAATACACTACACACTCCAAGTACTTCAGATTTGTGGTTGAGTACATGTAGGCCTACTTAGTCATGTTTCGTGTAAGTTAAATGAAATAAAACCAGCAGGTGAGATCTTTGTTCTGATCTTTTACCAGCTGAGCTGCATTCTTATCTAGATAGTTGCTCAGCTGTGAGTCTAGACCACAACACGATAACAACCACCATGATCTGAGAGAAAACTTTCATTAGATAAGAAAACATTTACTGTACTGTTTATACTTCCTCCAAGGCCTTTGTTAATAAGACCATTAGCTATATATGCTGAACAGACGTTCAGATGAACAGATCATGTCCACAGACAAAAAAAAGATGCGTACTACATAACTGCCAAAGCTTCAAGGGCCTTCTTGATTTTAAGAGAAGTCAGAAAACGTTTCATTTTCATTCATTCCTGTGAAGAAAACTAAATGCGGTTGTTAATTTTAAAGTTAAGATATAAATTTAAAGAAAATCTCAGAGGAGAAGAGCACAGCAGTGAATACCTGAACACAAGCTTCATTCAGAGAGCTTTCACTCTCTGCTAAACAGGCTCGTCCTGCAATAGAAAAGCACACAGGTAAAACAACCTTAGAGCTAATAAAACGGTGGCCAAGTGTCGGGGAGAATAAAACATGTTTAACAAAAAAATTAGAGAATAATACAGAGAACTGAATAAAAAGATTCAAAAATACACGTTTAGCAAACTTCATCCTAAATATTCAGGAACAACATCAGTATATCTGTCATGAGGCTTCACCAAGAGTCCTTCCAGATGTGTGAATGTCAAACTGATGACTAAATACAAACATACTTTTACACAGGACACAGAACGTTTGCCTAAACATGCATCCTAACATCATGGAGATGGGACGTAAGGGAGCCTTCAGCACAGAATTAAAACCCATCAGTTGAACCTGGAGTGACTTTTGACGTTTGACTAAGATCAAGGCAAGGCAGGTTGGATCTATCACACATGAGCATGATCAAAGTGTCCAAAGATGTCAGGGCGCATGATCCAGACAGAGAGTTCAACTGAGCCATCTTCAGCTGGAGTACATAAAGTACAGAAATACATTTAGTAACTAGAGCTTGCTCTAATTTTTTGAGGTTTAAAAGTACTGATGATTTAAAAGCTGTTACTCCGTTGTAAACTGTGACAGGTGTCTCATATGAATCATGTTAATGGGCACATTGCTGATTAAATTAGTTTTGGCTTGGCTCAGGAGGTAGAACATTTTGTCCAGCAATCAATTAATTGGTAGTTCAATCTTAGAGTCCCGCAGTCTTCATGTGTCCTTGGGCGAAATACTGAACCACAAATTGCTCCGGAAGGTTTGGTGTCTCTGTACCAATGTTTATGAAAAACTCACGTGTGCACGTGTCTGTTCCAGTCAGCCTCATTTAGGACATGAACCAGTTGTTGTTGTTAAATCTGTATATATATATATTTCTGTTGTTTACATAACAAAAGCCATGAATGCCACACAGCATTTTGTTTGACATCAATAAATAAAGTTTATCTCGTCACTCCCAACTCTGACTGACTTCCAACGTCACTGCCTAACATACAGTTTATTAGCTGTTCTGTTCTGTTATTGTTATGCATGAATATAACATGACATATCAATAAAATATGTCACTTTTACTCAATGATTAGGAGAAAAGTTTATACGAAACTCACGCGTGCACGTGTCTGTCTCATTTAGTTCATGAACCAGTTGTTCTTGTTCACTTTAAAACCTGAGAGCTTACAGGATATCATTACAGAGTGCTATCAGTCAGTGAGGCCTGCAGGCAGGTGATTTCCACCCTTGAGCAAGACAACGTCACACCTGTGGATACTCTTACAAAAAAAAAAAAAAACACATATACCCGCCCACTTTACGCATGGACCAATCAGCAACGAGGACGCTGCCTCCTTGCAGACAGGTTCATGCCTTACTTTATTTATACAAGGCAGCTCTGGTAGGACGAGCAGAAGCTGCTGATATATTCATGTGTAAATCTACAACACGGCCACAGTCAGATCTGTGTTTTTAAGTTCAGATCCGTTGAAACGTCTACACGACTCGTGATGGCAAAGCGAGCAACGCGACAGAGGAATCAGCTGCCAACCTGCTACTATGAAGGATACCTGGAGAAGAGGTCGTTCAAAGATAAGGTGAGTCACTGGAGAGTAACAGACAAGTTTGACTTCATGCAACTTGTTATTAAGAACTTCTTAATTCTTCTCTGTTAGTTATCTGTGGGCCTGTAAGTAATTTTAAGATCAACTACTTATAACTACAATCCCTGTTTTCTCAGTTTTATAGTTATATTATGTGTTCTATCAAAATGTGTTGCAGAAATGGAGAAAAGTCTAAAACCAGAGCCAGTTAGCCAGTTAAAATTAAAAGAAAAGACCACATAGTTTAATGACTTCAAGGCTGTTGCTAAAAAAAAAAAAGAAAGATGTATTTTACTTTTAAATTAATCATTTGTCGCAAAATCTCAGCAAATTATTGCATCACATCTAAATAAATGACTCAAAACGATTAACTGATGGTCCAAATTGCAGCTGATTATCTTTGTTTTTCTATTGGCCAATTTCAGCTGTGAATGTCTCCTCATGTTTGAAATAGGTCTGCTGTTGTTGTTGATGTGCGTGCGTGAGAGACTGGCATCTTGACAATGTGCAGAAGATGCCAAACACCTGCAAACATTAATAAGTCTCAAGTGTCAGAGACATTCAGGGGTGCAAGGTGATTGACCCTAATAAGGAGGGCACGTTATATTTTGTGTGTTGGCAGTGTAATGACATGCTTAATACTTGATCGATCTCATATAAGGTCATGTCAGGTTCCATGTTGTTTCTATAGGCTGAGCAGCGTTATAGTTTCTCGTAAGGTTGGGTGGACTTTGAGTCTTTCAGCAGGTCTTGTGTCTCTACAACTGGTCTGACAACTTCTCTGCTCAACGTGCCATAAAGATTAGAGCGAGCCATGGACTGACGGTAAACTAAAGAGAAATACTGGCAAGACAGGCTTTGCAAATAATAAATCCCATGTGCTGTTCTGCCCAGCCCACGCTGATAAGAGGCCATATATACCCCAATGAAAGCAGATAAGATTATATGGGAAAGTTTAAAGCTAGCTCAGTTCCAGATAAACCGTAAGAGTGCTTAAATAATTAGGAAGTTAAATGCAGATGTATCTGCTTTATAGTTCAGTACGTATAGTTTATACAAGTTATTCTGAGTTCAGCTTTTACTTGTAACTCACAGCGTCTGCGTTGGCTTTGACCTGAAACAAACACAACAGTGACCACAAACTTTAATTCATGCAATACTGTCACAACATTCACACCCTACACAAATTAATTACCGTGAAACATTTAATTCCCAATAACACATTGTTATTGATATCACACAGTGGTTTCTGTTGTGCTTGACTCATCAAGTCTAATCCAAGAATGTCACCGGCACAGATGGCAGCTGCCTTGTTTATTTCCTCGTTGTTAGAAGCATTTAATTGCCTCATTTTTTATTGCCTAACACAATAAGAAGCCCGTTGTTCTTTGGTTTTCTTCTTCGTATCAGTGTCTTTTTGTGTGTGTGTGTGTGTGTGTGTTTGTGCGTGCAGACTTCTCGGAAACTGTGGACGTGCCTGTGTGGAAACACTCTGTTCTTCTTCAATGAGAAGAGAGATGCCGATGTAAGTAGCCGCAGAGATTTGGGTTAACGTTAACAGGCAGATTCAGATGTTTATTTATGAAGCTATCACTTTTTTTTTTCGATGAATCCACGTGTCTTTGTTTCGTGTGTTTTTCATCAGTACATAGAAAAACTGGATCTCAGTGACTTCGTCTCGATAACAGATGACAGCAGCCAGGATCGTAACTTAGAGGCAGCCAGACTCAGCCTCCAGATGAAGGACGAAAATATCAAATTGACTGTGAGGGAATATATAGAAAACTTGTAAGCCATCCTCTCTTTTTTTTTCAAAGTAATTCCTCATTTTCACAGTTTTTCTCTCCTCCAGGTTCCTAACGCAGAGGCCCGTGAGCTGTGGAAGGGCTACATCCAGTCTGTGGCTGAGGTCCGTGTCGTATAAGTTTAAGAGACTGATGTTTCACCTCTCCTTTGCACAGATAGTTTTAAAACAGAAACTGTGTGTCTCCCTGCAGCGGTCGGTTCCACCCTCCCTCAACCTGCTACCGGGCCAGATCCACATGTTAAAAGAGGCGGTAGAGAAGGAAAAGGAAAGGACTAAAACTGGTCCTCCATCTGGTGTCGACAACTTCAGTGTTTATGTCAGCCTCAAAGCAGACATGCCAACGTGAGTCTCCTTAATTTAAACTTTTACCACTGGCAAAATGAGTATCCAGGAATTCAGGACAAAACCACGAAGTATCTGCATGTTGAAGCCCGAAAAAACAACTTAGAAACTTTTTATTCTGATGGAAATATGTGAGTTTTTTGAGTGGTGTTGCTAAACTCCCACCCGTGTTTAGTAGATGCCAGCATATCTACATATTTACAGCCATTTACAGCAAGTGTTCACAATTTTGATAGCAATACCATCCAGGAACAACGACGTATCTTCATATTTGTTTTTCAGATAAATTAAAGGATTAATTCTCTTTATTTGGTTCACCAAAAACATCAATACCCTCTTGAATTATCTAGAAAGTGCAGCATTGTGGAGCTTTAATCCAAAATTATATCAGTGTGGTATCTGTAGGTCACTGGACTAGAGCATTTCATGAGTGCACAGCACGCATATGTAGGTTCACACAGGGTCAACAGTACAATAAAATGTTGTACCTTAGCTGGTAGAGTGTGCAACCCTGGTTCAACTCCAGCCTGTAATCCTTTGTCCTTTGTCATCCTCTCTCTCTCTGTGTCTCTCTGTCTGTCCTCAGCTGACCTGTCATATCAAAAAAGCAAAACATGCCTCAAAAAAGATAAGATGTGAAAAACAGGTCAGCTCAGCAGTAAGAGCAGTAGCTGCAATAACAGCGACAGACAGATAAAAATAAGATAAAGAAAAAAACAATATAATAAACTTAATATATACATAAGATATACTACATTATTTAAGTGTATGAAAGTGACAAGCGTACACAGGGACATTGCACAAAGTATCGGTTCTGGTACTAAAGCAGCAGTGATGATTAACAGCATTTTTGCAGACAGAGTGTATTCAGAATTAATACCCTATATATATATATATATATATATATATATATATATATATATATATATATATATATATATATATATATATATATATAAATAAATAAATTCAACCTCTGTATGTCTGTATGCATCACTTTTCAATAAGCCGCTAAAATTTAGTTTTCTGGCGTCCGGCAGCTGTTATCACAACGTGTCCCGTATGGAGGCCGAGCTGCTGCTTGAGAGAGAAGCCAAGAGAGGAAACCTGCTGCTGAGACCCGGAAGAGGCGAAAACTCCTTCGCTGTATCCACCAGACAAGATCTTGACGGGTACACACACTCATAAACTCAAGCTTAAAAACACCCACCCACACACACACACACACAGATTGAAGGATCAATAAAGTATCTTTTCTATACTGACACGCGGTCAATTAATAACAGACCAAATTACAGTGTTATCGCACTGCATCTGACTTATCTTTGAAACTCGTTGTTGTTGAGTGTTGTTGTCTACAATCTGTCAATCTGTGTTTTCAGCCCCGTATTCAAACACTACCGCGTGACTCGTAAACCTGACGGGGGCTTCGCCATTGACGTGGACAATCCAGTGAGTATTAAAATAAATCAGGTCCAGCTCAACACTTAAAAAAGAAAGATCTGCTTTCACTTGATTTCTTTTTTATTTTTTTATTTCTTTATTTTTTTTATTGTTCTGTAAGTTCAGCTTCAGGTTAATTGTACCACATGACATGACCTTGTGGAAAAGCAAAGTGTGATTACAGGTAAACACGTAGGTGGCAATAAAAAGAAAGTCACATGTTGTTTGTTCAGTCGCTACGATCATATGTGTTCTCGATAATGATTCAGCGCTCATTCATGATTCACCTCTGATCCTCGGATTAAATTAATTGCAAAGTATGCCTGTGGACATACTTCTACATGATTTAATTCCTGGCACACTCACGTTTGTGTTTGTGAACATGAACAAACAGGGAATGACCTCATTATTAATTAACTCTTCTTAAGTATTTGATGAATAAGTCCAACTGGAATGCTCTATATAGATGATGATGATCTACTAGAGACAACTGACTGGGACTCTACATGAATGAATCATCAGTGTCAGTGTGTACCTTTTTATATTAAGGTTCATTGTGATCATTGTGGTTGATCTCAAAAAGGCAACTGTTTTATTTCCCGTACTCGCTTTATTATTGTTCTTTAAGAAGTTTCTTGTTTTTCGGTGCAGGTCCCGTGTGCCACGCTGCACGATGTGGTCAACTATTTAGTGGAAAATACAGACAGATTCTTGATTCCTCTCATCATGGAGGAGCATTATGAGAAAAGCATCTGTACGTACAGCAACCACACATTTTTGTTCACTCATTTCTT
Organism: Protonibea diacanthus; assembly: GCA_028641955.1. NCBI lineage: Eukaryota > Metazoa > Chordata > Actinopteri > Sciaenidae > Protonibea > Protonibea diacanthus. Next base: position 8,498,400 of record CM053979.1, on the reverse strand, counting down.
GTTCAAGTAAGGCCACATACACCACATGCTTTTACCTGAGGGTGAACACGACTAACTGAAGTTCTTGTTTTTTACAGCTTATATCCGATCTGATGACGAAAATGGGGAGAAGAGCGTCCAGCAAGCGAACCTCGTCCCGCTGAGTTTACCGACCAAACCAGGTACTGTGTCCATTAGTACAAAAACGCACAATCATGAACACACACACACACACACACAGCCATCCACAAAACTATTCACACTGTTTGCCCGACCTGTTTGCTGTCACGTTGACGTGCTAAGCTATCCGGAGGTGCCACTCTGTAACTGTGTGGTTTAATCTTGGACTTTTTCCAACCCACAGTATCGCAAATGACTTCTAATTGAATCTTTATATCGCTTTTATATCATAAATCTTCTACGTGTACTTTATGGACAAGCAAGTTGGATGATTCACTTTGTACATGAAGGTGTGTAAAGAAATTCCCCCCTAACTACGAGCATATCAAAGTTTTTCAGTTTTCCGGGTATGACTGCGTTATGAGTCCACTTACCCACACCCACTCAATCACTCACGGTTTGCTTGTTTTAGAGCCTTTGTGCAGCAGGTAGAAATTCCTCCACCGACTTTTGTTTTGCTTGGATTTAACTCGAACAAATGTTAACAAGACTAACAGAGTCTTCAGCAGTCTTACAACCTTTTCTAACCCGTGACTCCTTCACACACTGCAACGACCCCTCTGCATGGGTTGCATTCGTGTGCTGTTCGTGACTAGTTGAGCCAAACAGTGGCTGTTTTCGTTGTTTTATTGAAGAGATTATTACAGCAAAGTCTGAAAAATTTAACTGTGTTTGGTGTGTTTTTCTGCTTTCCTGTATTAACCTCACATTGCTCTTGCGACCCTTTCAACCACTGATCTAGCTCTGTGAGGCTTTGAGCTAAAGGTTAACATACTAATGTTGAAGGTCCAGTCTTTAAGATTTAAGAGGTTTACTGGATATGATGGAATATAATATGCAAAAACTTTTTATTAGTGTATAATCACCTGAAAATAAGACTCTCAGTGTTTTTGGTACTTTAAAATGATGGTTTTGCTGGTATTTGGTCATAAACTAAAGTGTTGGATAAACTGTAATTTTGACCTGATGATGGTGATTTTCAAACAATCCTGTCTCTATTAATCATTACAATTTATCCAATAGTCACTGAGGTATTTCAGTTTGAACTGAAGGCTAGTGTGACTAAAAATCTGGAGGCTGACCTCTTATTTCACTGAACATTCAGTACATGTTTGTACTGTTCACGTTCCTGATGACAGCCAGTGTCTATTTGTACTACGCTCGGCACTTTGGCAGCAGTTGGTGTTTACTCTTGTCGTCATCGTCTATTAACACTATAATAATAACAATAATTATATGTTGTTGTTTTTTTTTTTGTCCCGCAGTTCCTGTAGCAAGAATAAAAACTGCTGAACCAGCGCCAGCGGTATGTCAAGATGATCACCTGTACATTAACGACAAGCGTGAGTTTCACTCTTCTCTGTCCCATCAATCAATCCATCCATCCATCATTCCTATTTGCCTGTGTGTGTGTGTGTGTGTGTGTGTGTGTGTGTGAGCAAACAGGTGTGACTTCATTTTTTTCCCGCTGCTATTAATAACCAAAGTCTGTGTTCAAACAGAGGCGGAGAAAGAACAGAAGAAAGAGGATTCCTCGGTTGTTCCACTGTCACGTAAGTCTCTCCATCTTATCTGTGAATCACGGAAACTCCGGGTTGTTTTTATGCATTTTATCTGTAACTGTTGCGTGACTGTGCTCATTACTTTGTTTTTGGTGTTTCATAGAAGTCAAGAAAAACCCTCCAAAGAAAGCAATGATGCCTCCAGTTCCTGCACCTCGCAGACTCTCACCGCCTCCCTCTACCTCCTCCACAAACGTCCAGGAACCCACTGTGAAAGCCTGCACAGACGACCTGGGACAAAGTAAGTCCACGCAGCTTCACCGTGTCACCTTCTTCTTCTGTTACTAATGTAATATTAATTTCCTGCCTTAATATTAAAACATATCGTCCAATGTGTTTTTAGTTCATTCTGCTGCAATATCTGAGCTGAAGGCCAAGCTGGGACTAAAACTGAAGTGTAAAGAGTGACCTCTCCTGGTGGGAGCGTCTCAAAGCGTGTGACGAGTCTGTCCCTGCAACACGAGCTGACGAACGGGAGCGCAGACCAGCTGTTTCCCCACAGGCGTCCTCCTTCTCCTCCTCCTCCTCGTCAGCCGGCTGTCAGCAGTAAAGCCTCTCAGAAGATTAACACTTTATCGATCCGCCCCTTCTCGGACACTCATTAGCAAATGAATCGACTGTAACGAGGGGTGTACGTGTCACATTATCCTCACCGTGTTGCTCTTGTACATTTTGCACATTTACCATTGATGGTGTACATTCCCCTGATTAGATTGTCAGATTTTCTTCATCAGTGTTGTTTTGTCGACTTTTTGAGTCTAATTAGCTGCTGAATTGTACTGTATATATGTTGTACAGAGCTGAGATGGCTATATTTATTCTGCCTTAAGATGTGATGTTTATATTTTACCCCACTGAACTGGTTTGTGATCACCTTACCTGCTTTTTTATGTGAATGTATTGTAAATAGTAGAAATCAATCGGTTTTATGTTGTACGTCTGTACCTTGCCTATTTCTTGTGTTACACCTCGTTTTATACAACAATTTTTATTCCCCCCGTGTGTTTTATTCCTCGTTGAAGCACAGATCCAAGAACAAAAGTGCTCTCACTCCTTTATTACCTCAATGACTGATACAGTATAGTGGAAAAATTAAACTATTTACAATAAACTGTGACATTATGTCAGCATGTGAAATAAAGTTAACATAATTCTCAGCTTCTCTTAAAGCATTGCAGGCTACAGTTATTTAAAGAGATGCATATAGCAGGAGCAAATGTGGCAAGGCAAGACTGTTACCATGTGTAACGTACGACACGGGCGCTACTCAGAGGTCGGGGCGGTGCACAAATAAGGACTTTATAACATCGCCTTCCAGAGATTATCACTTGTTTCTCACCCGAACAGGGCCAACTCGCATAATACAGTTTGTTAGCCGAGGCTACTTTCTAGCTATTTGTTATATTTGGACTACAGGCTTCTTGTTGAGCAAATAAAGTGGTGTTGTTAGGATCAGACACATACATACTGTACACACAAGCATTAGGGGTGCAGTCAAGTGGGCAAAACGTATACAGTACAGTCATTTCCAAAAATCCTGATACCACGTGTGACGACTCCTCTACGTTGGAGTCACTTCCTGTGCAGAGTCTGGCTAACACTGACTCCTAATTTAAAACTAACAGAACCTCAGCAGCTTTCTAAAAAAGACCTGGTTTCTTTCACGCAAACTGTGCGACCCGACTATGAAGAGTGAAATGCGGTAAACACTGTGAAGTCTGCATGCCGTTGTAAGAAATAAATACAACATCCCTAATACGTGTTGCTCATTTCTTCTGATCTATTAGTTGCTGGCAAGTTTAATAAATCCTCATTAAAAGGAGCGTCGTCTAGGAGCAGGTTGTTACACGGGTTGGTCGATGGGTAGAGGCTGATAATTACCACTAAGCTATGTTACAACCAGGTTATATTGACACTGACACAATACACTGTTTTAACTTGAAAGAGGGAGGCCATTTCTTGCAGCGACATCTTTGCATGTTCACCCCGAGTTGGCCTTTCGGTTTGGAAATGAGGAGGAAGGCACAGGGAGAGAGCAGACAGGACAGGCCTTGACCCTGCGCCTGCAGCTGGCTGCACTGACAGTACGACTGATAGATTTGGTGATGGAAAGGAAAGAAAGGGCAGCGGCCAGCGCTAAATCATTGCTCTAGCAGCAGTGGGACAGTGCTAAATGAATGTGTCGGGGGGGGGGGGGGGGGGGGGGACTAGTAAGACTACAGCTAACATGTCCCAAGCAATCACAACAGCCAGAGTCATACATCTGAAGAATTCTGTCACTGATGACCCACGTGTTCCCAAAAAATATTTTCATCTTCATGCAACGCAGATACTGCATGTGGAAACAGGCTAACAACATCCATCTTCCAGTGATGTAACTCTTCCATGATATGGCTTGGACCGCAGCCGGGGCAGAGGTGATGTTTCTGCGGCGGTGACTGTGGCCGAGCAGAGCCGGGAGGAGGCGTCCGAGCTGTCTGAGCGGATGGGCGGGGGGGGGGGGTTTAGGTGAGGCTAGCGTTGGAGCTGCTGGTGCCGCTGTTCTTCCTTTGGCCGCTTTGCACCGTGCTGGGAACCTGCAGGCCGGTCACTACTGAAAAACTGCCGTTCCACACCTGCAGGGGGCGACGAAGCAACAGGTAAATTAAAAAAAAAAAAGATCATGGAACAATAGAGCATTCTTTCAGATAATAGTTCTACTTAAAAAAGGCTTTCGAAGACATGTTTCTCACCATGAAAGCTGGTATAACTGGCTGCTGGAACTTGGTTTTGAAGGTGTGCATCAGCTGTTTAGTTTTGGCATTGTAGAACGACAACACACCTGGAGAGAATAAAGACACAAAGCTACTTTTTTATGCTGCTGTCTTGGCACAGTCAAAGAGTCAAAGAGACAGTAATCCCTGTCTGTGATCCATCACACACTGACTGTTTGTTCGCGTGTTCGTACCTTCGTCGTAATTAACGTAGACTCCTATACTATTTGGGATGGGACAGTCCAGCGTCCGAGCCTTGTTGTTGTGCTTAGCTGTGAGGCTCTGCTGCAGCCAGTTGTTCAGGTGGATGCACCAGGAAGCGCCGCTTTTCCCCAACTGGTCGAATCGGCCGAGGCTCCGCAGGGCGACACCCACGGCGAAGGCCTTGCTCTCTTTGTCAAAGCGCACCTCCCAGTACTGCTGCCCGGCGTCGATCATGGTGTCAGCTGTCAGCCAAGGTAACACGTTTGGTTACACGCTGCAGTGTTGTCGTGGTTACATCACATTTGATTTGACATTTACGTGGCAGAACCGAAACGAGACGTCACTTTTGTGGAAGTTAATTGTGCGGTCAGTTTTGCAGGAGAAGTAGCCAATGAAAATGGGTTTTGAAAGTACCAGATTGTTGAAAAAGCAACGATTGAAAAGGATGTGGAGCGTGCAAATAATGCCACAAGATTCGTGTTCTGCAAAACCAGCTTTACCGCAGAGGAACTGCGGCGTTCGGAGCACAAGTTGGTCAACTAGAAACAACTATTACTCCCTGCAGCAGAAGTGATATTCATCTCGAAAGACCTGGGCAGCTACAGGATAAACACGTGTTTACAGTGTACTGGACACCTATAACTCCAGTCTGCTGTGTTGTACTCTCTATATCTGTTGTGCTTTTTGTGTGTGTCTTACCCAGAACCGTGTAGGACTCTGCTGTAAATCGGTCTCTGCCGGGCCGAGCTGTCGGCGCTCTCTTCGGTGACATCAGGGCTGACCTGGTTACAGAGGGCATCCATATTTTTTGGGGGTTAATCACCTGAAAGCACCTGGAAATAGTCATACCCCAGCACAAGACACTACAAACCTGGCTGGAGAGTGCATCGGGGAGTTGGTTCGGTTCTTTTCCTTGCGGATGTCTTGTATTTTTCCTCCACTGCTGTCCCACTCCACGCTCAAGTCCTCCACCTTCAAGTTCTGGTGGGACGAAGAGGAGTCCAGTTTGAAGTTGAAGGCTGCAAATAAAATGAAAAAAAAAAAGGGCACACTTTTTATTAACAAACTGAAACAATCATCATGGATTTTCACTCAAATAATATCAGTCGGGTGTTATAAATCTAAACCGTGTCCAGTATTCTCACCGTGGGTTTCAAGCGTGACCGGCTCAGAGAAGTCTCCCGCCACCGCCTTGTTACACGCTTTCACTCTGAACGTTAAGTACCGGGTGTCAAAGCGCAACCCTGACAATAAAAACACATCGAGTAAGAGTCAGCGTTGTCAACGTCCGGACGACAAATGCCTCGTCGCGGTCCTCCTCCTACCCGTGATCGTGTGCTCCATCTCTCGTATCCCCTCCACCACCATCCAGGGATAGTCCTCCCTGATGCGCGGCGGACCCTCGTGGTTCGTGCGTCGATGTTCCAGTATGTAGTGGTCTATCTTGCTGTCGGGCTCCGGCAGGGTCCAAACTACACTGACGGTGTTGTCGCACACCTGGCACTCTGAGACCTGGATCTCTGGAGTGGCGGGAACTGCAGAGAAAAGACAGTTAAATATCAACTTCCTCTACTCTTGTGCACATTTAGCACTGTGTAACAACTTTTAAAAACTTTTCTTACGCAGCAGAGAAAGTTTATAATTTATCAATGGGAATAATGTTAGCTGCATTGATTGGTTTTGTCCATTAGGGGGCAGAAGTGTCCCTAAGTACGCTAACGGGTACATAGCTTAGCATAAAGTTATTATCACACATTTACAGTCATGTTTGTCTCCACCTGACCAATATTTACTCGATTTTTATCTCTATTTTGCTCTTTTAATGTAGACATCTGCTCTTTAGCTGCCTCTTCTCAACTTTTGTCACCGGCAAGCCGCTGACGTCTGTCTGTGTGCTGTTTGGTGTTGCACAGGTAGCGTGCAGTGACTTAACTTCTAAGAACACCAATGGGGCTGACTGTGCCGGTTAATTCATGGTCTGTAACCACAGCAGTACATTAAAAAGGGAAGCCTGGCACAGCTGCAGAGCTGGCAGATATTCCTCTGCGGTTTCATCGCTGTGAATGACCCCATTCACATTGCACGTTGTCATTTGACTCATTAAAGTATTAAAACACTAAGCGGAGCTTTGTGAAGCCATCGGCAACACGAGCGGCTTGTTTGACACAGAACGAGTGTTTTGTTTTTTTTTTTATTTGTTGCGGTGACTAGACTTTATGACTGAGTGTATGGCTGAAAAACAAAGGTTCAAACACTGTGCATCACCGTGTGTGTGTGTGTGTGTGTGTGTGTGTGTGTGTGTTTCTACAGAATCTCAGAATCAGATTATCTACATTAGATAACACTAACTAGCATTTGTTGACTTTTTTACTTAATTATAACTAATCCCATATTACAGCAGGCATCTGTCACCAGGATTAAAATTGAAAATGACTTTAAGTATGAAAAGTAAAAGTTCTGTTTAATGTTAGAGCCCATTTGACAGTTTTGTTAAGGTAGAAACAACATTTTACTGTGAAATGAAGCTAATTTAAACTTTATACTGTTTAATCTGTAAAAGTGAAAAAGCCTCAATATTAAAATGACAATTCTGCTACAATTGGCTCCTAAACCTAGACTTATTTTCTTAAAAGAAGTGAAAAAAATCTGTGTAAAAGAACCGATTGCATCGTGAAACAAAACTTATCGCTATGCTAGAATTATGAAAATGGGACCTTGGATTGAAACCAGGCTGTAATACTCTGCAGACTATTATCACTTGTTCTAATGTGAAACTTTCTGTCACAAGATCTGCACAGAAGTAGTGACCATATTTGGGAGAAAAACTGTTTTCCTAAAATCAACATCTACAAAATCAAAAACAGCTGTTTGATTTACTGAGTGTAGCTTCTAAAAAAAAGAAATTAATTGTAATGGAAAGACTCTTCTTCTCTGAGAGACGACAGAAAACTAGAAAATACAGAGAAAATTTGGGAAAAGTGGAAAATGTATATCGCCCCTAAATGGCCTTCTTTTGTTTAACTTTCTTAACTCGTCTAATTATTAAATTGTTAGATGGAAACAGCCCATCATCGTCTGTTTATGTTTGTTTAATTTATAAAAATTACTTTATAAAATTACTATTTATAAAATTACTTTATCAAATAATGATGAACTGTGCTGTTAAAACAGGCCTGGGCAATCTGTTCCACAAAGGGCCGGTGTGGCTGCAGGTTTCCTTTCCAACCAAGCAGCAGCACACCAGACTTGACTCATTTAATCAACTGATCTCAGTCTTTAGAGAGTTGATTGGTCAAACTGTGTGCTCTTGGTTGGTTTGAACAAAAACCTGCAGCCACAATGGCCCTTTGTGGAACACATTGCCCAGGTCTGTGTTAAAATGTGATTCCTAAAACTGAAAGGGGAAGAACAAAGGTGGAATAAATTCTCCTGGTACATCTTATCTGAGTTACAGCACGTTTTCTTAGAGCAGGGAAGTTGAGCCGGATCCAACTTTTAGAAAAATGCAGCCCAGCGTCACGCCCGACGTCCGCCAATCAGACGCTGAGATCAGGCAAACCCTCCACCGTCAGCCTAAAATGTCACTGAAACTGAGACTATGCGGGTGGATTCATGGACTAAACTCTGATACTCTGCCTGCTGTGTTCTGGCTTTGTTCACTTCATGTACCAAACTGACTCGTCTGACTCTGACTGTAATTTACGCTGCAAAATAGCGACACGAAGAAGTTTAATTTGGTTTGTGTTCCACGGTTTGAGAGAGAGATTTTTCTTTTTACCTACATATTTAATTCCTTATCTCTCTTTAATGTTTGTTTACTGGTTGACCCTCGTATAAAATCCTGTATCTTTTAATTAATCTGTTTAATATCCATGATTGTACATGTGTCTTTATTTATTTAATTTTAATTTTTAATTTTTATATCAATAAAAATGATGATGATTTATTGTACGGATAATCCTCTGTGGCTGAGGCTGGAATATTGCTACGTTCACATCACGCCGTACGTATGAATGAAACTACAGCTGTTAAACAAATGTAATGGAGTGGGGAAGGAGTTTAAAGTTGCATGAACTCGGGATACTCCAATGTATTCGATGCCGTCACCGTCCGGCGGCTCTTTTGTTTCTATCTGGTTTTCTTTGTGTTAAAAGTGGAGCAGACCTGGGAGAAATTTGAGCCCCTGCAACATCTCCCTCTCCTGGCTGAAATCCACCATCAAGTGACTCATGTTGTCACTGGCTTTAGCCTTCAGGGAGAGGCGAAAGGCTGGAGCCATTGTTACACTGCGGACAAAGAGGGAGAGACACACACATAGAAAAAAAAACACACACACACACAGAGTGGAAACAAGCAATTGTCCATTATTCAGCTGGATCAAAAAAAAAAAGAAACAGGTGACTCTACTACAGCTCACTAAGAGAAAGGCCTCTAACTAGACTTCTGTTACTATCACTGAGCTCATCACCCTGATCGACACTCAAAAAGCGGAGCTAGAGAGAGGGAGCAGCAGTCATCCAGGGAGGGGCTGACACAGGATGGTACAGACTTGAGAAGACAAGTGGGGGAAAAAAAAAAAAACACAAAAAGACAAAAGGCTCTCGAATGGAAAGTTTTTCATAGTGCTGCTTATTGTCTACGAAAATGGGTGCGGTGGCTACAGAGTTTTGAATGCATGCAAGCTACATTGGTTCAATGGTTACAGGAGGCTATGACAAAAGGAAAGCAATGGGAGTACTATACCTATCCTTAATGTCTTTGGCCGCCTGGAGAGGAGAAGCAGAGAGGGAAAGGAAAAAAAGAGATACGGAGCGAAGAGAAAACTGAGTTGTAGCTCATCATGTATGTCGTCATTTAGCACAAAAAGTCGCTGGTGGCTGTGTTAAAATAACTGGTAGTATGACACCACGAGAAAGGACAGATTAAATCTTATACATGTGTATATAAAATGAAGTTACAAACAGCAGAGCAGAGGGAACGGTGTAGCAGCGTTGCGTCAGCAGCCGAGTGGAGGCATTTACCTGAGTGAAACCGTCCGTCTCAGAGGAGCACAGCGTCTGATTGGCCAGCTCCAGCAGCTCCTCTGAACTCTCCAGGGCTTTGGAGCAAGCGCTCAGCTGACTCTGAGGAAAAACACCGACCAGACACAAATCTGCCAACGTGTACACGTTCATTTTATTAATAATGGGACTATTGTTCTCCCTGAACAGAAGCTATGGCGTTATAACATCATTTGAGAGTCATGGTTTGGTCCTGAGGCTGCAGAGGTTTTTAATGCATGCAGCGACCGAGACCGAGAACTTTGAGAAGCGCACAATGATATCTGTGATATTCTGACCTGGTAGGAACCGGATTTCACCGCGTGTGAGCTGAAGTCATCGCTCTAAAAATAACTAATGCAAAAAAAAACAAAAACAAAAGCCACGAAGCCAAAGCTTAAAACATCCAACTTCTGTAACTGCTTATCCAAATCAAGGCCGTGGAGGGCTGGAGCCAATTCCAAACAGACTGGGACGAGAGAAGCGGGGTACACCCTGGAACAATCACCAGCACATTCACACCTACGGGCACCGATCACCCTGCACATCTTTGGACTGTGCCCTCAGCCGGGGTTCGAACCAGGAACCCTCTTGCTGCTAACAAACCATCCATCCATCCATGTTCTGTAACTGCTTATCCACATCAGAGTCACAGGGATTGGAGCCTATCCCATCTGGCATCTTGGCGAGAGGCGGGGTACACCACGGACAAGTTGCCAATCACACCTTCGACCAGTTTAGAGTCATCAATTAACCCGTTAATTGCATGTTTTGGGACTGTTGGAGGAAGCTGGAGTACCCGGAGAGAACCCGTGCAGACTTGGGGAGATTCAAACCAAGAACCTTCTTGCTGGGAGGCAACAGTGCTAACCACAACTTAACAATTAAATCTCTCTCTAGATGACTTTGCACATAAATACAACTGCTGAAAGGCTAAGCTCTCTCAGACTGACGTCTTTCTCTCTCCCTGCATATCAGATTTCATTCGTTTTTGGTGCATCAGAACAGTGTTTCATACATTTGTGCTGTCTCTGTTTTCTTCTCTCTCTCTTTAAATGAGCTCTTTAATTTGTTTCTCGTGTCTGTGACATTTAAAGTTTCGTCTACAGAGCCGGGCCCTCGGTTAGTTTTTAGTCAGACACTTAAAGGTCAGTCGGCTGCTTTTTGTTAACGTGTCGACTTCAGAGCAAGAACATTCAATCTGTGATCATGAAGAACATGTCGGAAAATCTACTTTTAAACGTTTTAATTTAATAGAAAATGCTTCTGTTTTTAAAGTTTAGCAGCACTTACCTGTAACTCATACGTGCGGCCGGCTCTCTCCTGTTTGATGCGTGTCAACATGTTCTCCTTCATCTCGTCCAGGACGGAGTGCAGGGCGGTGAACTCGGACTCGAGGTCCTCCTGGACTTTGTTGGAGTTGGCCTGGCGTCACAACAAAACTACAAGTGACTACAGGAAACAACCTGACACAACACACTCACACGTCTTGAGTTAGTCCCCCGCGTGTCTCTGTACCTCCAGGTTGTCGAGGCTCTGCTTGAGAGTGCAGACGAAGTTCGAAATCTCCTCGTTCTTCATGGCCAGCGTGTGGGTGATCTTACGCAGAGATTCCTGAAGAGAAGAAAAAACAGAAAATGAACACCTATACAGCCGAGTGTTCCCCGTCAAAGCTTGCAGCACTAAAGGAGGAATGACTGCAGGATGCCTCCTTCAAGGATGCTCACTCCACCCTCTCTCTGGTTGAAGTTATGCCTGTCTGTGGAGGACACACGGAGCTGCAGACTCCCTCCTCAGCATGATTAAAACATTTGTTCCCCTGACCAGATCAGAGAGAAACCTAGCCCCTGTGCACGGAGGAGGGAGGGTGGGGAGGGAGGACACTTCACGGGCGGAAGGATGCGCATTCATAATTTAATAATGCAGCCTCACAAGCATTGAACAAGCCGACTTAAAAGGGACTGACCACAACACACTGGCTCGATTATTATCCGGATCACAGCTTTGATATGTCACCACACTGTCGTCATATTGTATCTGTGCCACAGTGAAGCAGCCCCCCATTCATGCAGCAGGACTGTGTAATGTTTGTTGATGCGAGAGGAGCTGCGCCAAGGCCCCCCCCCCCCCCCCCATGTCCGTGACTACAGCTCGGATACATCGATGACAAACTCGTCGACGGCATCCAGACAGACAAAGCTCACCTTTAATTCAAATATAAAACGTCTCTGTGAAACACGACCCCGTACCGCATCCACAAACTCCCCAATTCAGCCGCTCGTCCCCCTCCTTCCTTTGTACGCTACGCCCTGAATCGGCTTCCCCCCATCAGAGACACCTGTTCCTCCGGGCTCCGGCTCACCTTCTGGTCTCCCATCTCGCCCCTCCGATGCACCGGCGCCGCTCGAGCCGCAAACCCCGCCGGTATCTCCGCTCCGTCCCCCGGTTTTTTGGTGTATTAGCACGGCGGAGCTGGTACTGATGCTGCCGGAGTGCAACGCATCTTCTTGCGGACACCAACCACCAACGCCTTTCGGGCCGTAGTGCGCAGTGCGCATGCGGCAGAGGGGGATTCTGGGTAGTGATGTTTAGTTCGTGGCGCCTTCAGGGACTGTCGGGGAAATGTAAAAGGGATTACTATTGGGCTCCACACGTGAAATTAATCCGACACAAAATATTGAGTTAATTTAAAGTACGTGTAAATTAGCAAAACATCATTAAAATATGTTGTTTTGGGTCTTGTCGTATAAAAGTAACATTAAAACACTATTTGTGTTAAATAAACCAAGACATTGAGTGAAAACAAATGCTGGTAACATAACGACATTTAAACAATATTTTAATAGTTTCGTGAAAACTTTAAAAATTGACTTTATGTGACCAATAAAATTCACAAAATGCATAAACCATTAAATCATGAATCAGGATGTAAACTGACTGCCTCTAATTAAATCAGATGTTATATTTTACACTGGGAGCCAGAAACAAGCCAACACTCACATGCTGTAACACTGCTTTGCTCCAGGTTTTCTCTGTCAAGTTAGTTTGTGGAAATTTGATGAAACATAAACTTAATAAATTGTATAAAATAAAAAAAATATATATACATTTTAGGAAAATGCACCCTGAGAGCACAATATAAACTAAAAAATAAATAAAGTTATGGTGACAAGGCCTCTCCATATAATAGAATATTATATAATTATGTAGAGCACAGTCAATATTGCAAATAACCAACACATTATCAAGTCATGTAATCACCAAAAAAGTAACTGACACACAGTGAACCTGCAGGTCTTCTTTCTTCCTGAGGCCCTGGTGCAGTTGGCTGCTTTGTCTGCTTTGTTTCTTCATCCAGCCTTGCTGCAGATTAAAAAGAGAAAATAAATCCAAATTTAAGCATTATGTAGCAATTTTTCCCCTTGATGAATCACATTTGCTTTGAAAGGAGGTGTGATTTTTCAGATATCAGTTCAGGGTAGGATTCATTCAGGTAGCTTAAAGCTCTAACCTTTTCCTGGCAGCATCAACGTGACACAGATATCCTTTAAACATTTTCTCCAGGTAGCAGTTGATAAAATGACAGAATCATTTTTTGACTTGTGCTTTACCCACATTGTTATCAAATATATTGCAAACAAACAGAATGACTCAACCCTTTGTTTTTGTTTTTTTTTATTAGCAGGATAGGATAGAACAAAAAAGTAGAAAACATGTATAATGTTTTTATTAATGAGATCTAATAGTAGAACAACACTGTTAAATTCTATGGATGTTAAAAATTGTACATTTATATTTTTGATGAACAAACCACAGAATAAACTCTTAATTAATTAAGATTTTTTTTATTATAACACTTTAGCCTATTAATGTACACTGAATGAATATTCACCAACAGCACCTGTATAATATGGTATATAATTTATATATACGTGTACAAGAGAGGAAAAGTGTTTTCAGTTTAATTGAGATTATAGACGAGTATATTTCAGCACCCGCTTGCATCTGTGCAGACTTCTGTCCTACTAAACAAATCAAATGAGCTATTACATACAGGACCTACTTTCAGTCTCTTTGTAAATATTAAGTTCAAGGTTAAGATTTCCGATGTGATACGCCCTCCCTGTATTCTTGAGATGTTTCTTCTTGTGGTCTTTTTTTCACTGACAGACAGACACATAATATCATGCTGCATCCTCTGACCTAAAAGTAAATTAAAGACTTTAAAACAATGTTTAGAAAAGATCAGAGTAAATCAGTGCTATAGATATTTTAGATTTTAACCGTAAAACGTCACAGACGTTAGACCGTCCTGTATGAAACTCTCCTCTAAGAAAAAGATGATTCTGTCAGTTCTCTTGTTTCTTGGGTAGTTATTATGTATTTTGTGGTCTGAGACTGAATGAGAAAGTTCACCTGGCCTATCATACTTAGTTGTGTCTTGTCACAGGAAGCCAAGTGCAATTTTTCTAGTAGAGTGGAGCGGGGACATGAAGAAATGTGTTTAGCACCCTTGCACCAAAAACCCACAAGAGTTTCAGAAACCCCTTGTATCGCTGTCGTGTGCCCCCGTCTTATTTATTGTCAACCAGCAAGTCAGCACACATTCATTTGCATTCATTGTTTGCAGAAATGTGCCTTGAACAGGATGTACATTTTCAGCAATGAGGCAGCAGCAGGATGATGATGATGATGATGACGGCTTTGATGTCTTTTGATTAAAAGCAAATGAAACAATACTGTATTAGAGTTTGGTCAGTAATCTCTCTTTTTGAAAGCCTACGCAACTTTCCATCTTCAGTTGTCGTTTCTGCAAACTTCACAAATGAGGGAAGGCAACTTCTTACAGTGCAGTAAAAAAAAAAAAAGGGAAAAAAAAGTCTCCTCCTCCTCCCACCCACACACCCACAGGTTGCTGTCTAGCGCCGTCATATGTTTTCACAGAAGCAGGCAGTAGAGACAGGATGAGAAGAAGAAGCCCACCTCTCAAATGAAACAATGGAAATGTGGCTGACACGGTCGACTCTACTGTTCCTCACAGGTAAGAGTCCTGACATGATATTTAACAGACTGATTCACACAATACAGTACAAAAAAAAAAAAAACTCAAGATAAAACACAAGGCTGTTTCATAGAACAATGAATGGACAGACTGAAATTTCACCTGTAGAATGAAAAACATCTGTCTGTCTGTCTGTCTGTCTGTCTGTCTGTCTGTCTGTCTGTCTGTCTGTCTGTCTGTCTGTCTGTCTGTCTGTCTGTAGTGGTAGTAGCAGCCAAGATGACATCGGGTCAAGACCCTGTGATTCTGGATCGTGAAACAACAACCAAAGTGAAAGTTCCTCTTGGTTCCCCTCTGATTTTCATCTGCAATTTGGATACGACTGGACTTGAGAGATTTAGGATGAACCTCTATTTTAACAGCGCTGGACCTTCATTCAATAAGGAAAATATAATATCTCCGAAGTTCTTTAACAAGAACTCCAGCAAGGGGAAAGATGATGGCCAAGACAATAAAAAGACTTTCAATTGCACTTTAAATGCTACACGCAACAACAGCGGATTCTACCAGTGTGAAGTAGAAGCAGAGATTCCCGTATATATTTCTAATGTCAGTGCTGCAAGAGAAGTAGTTATCAGTAAGTATAACTTGTGACTGATGTTGGCAACACTGTACTTTGAGTTCTCCTATTTCCTATGTATAAGCAGCATACAAACATTTCATGAATAGCCTGTAACACATTATAATGCAACTGTTGAAAGTGTTTAATAATGTGCAGTATTTGTCAACAAGTATCTCCTATAAAGACATGTCTTATATTGTTACACCTGTGCTTTTCATAGTCATTCATTATCTCACATATAGCAGTGCACAGCAGGAGTTATATCTGCTTACATTATAGAGGCATGGCATGTTTATATGCTGCTTATGAATGCTGAATAGAGGTGCATAACATAACCTGTGTTAAGATGAAACATTATATCATTACGGGGTTGATTTTCTTGTACTTGATTACAAAAATTGCTTCTGAAAGTATCGTTCTGCTTCCTTCATGACAGCAAACAGAGTGGAACTTACAAGGCACCCGTCACTGTCCATAGTTACGAGTAAACCAGGTGTGTGTGCGTGTGTGTGTGTGTGTGTGTGTGTGTGTGTGTGTACATGCCAGTACCTATGAACGCTAATGCAACATATATATTTTAGGAGCCGTTTTTCTGGTGCTGGTAGTTGAGGGCTCATTTCCTGTCACATGTTAAACTGTCAAGCGTTAATTTTCTTGCACTTGATTCCAAAAATTGCTTCTGAAAGTTTCGTTCTGCTTCTTTCATGACAGCAAACAGACTGGAACTTACAACGCACTCGTCACTATCCATAGTTACGAGTAAGCAAGGTGTGTGTGTATGTATGTCAGTGTGTGTGTGTGTGCTACCTATGAACACTAATGCAACATATATTTTTAGGAGCTGTTTTTCTGGTGCTGGTAGTTGAGGGCTCATTTCCTGCCACATTAAACTGACAAGTGTTGATTTTCCACTTTTAGATGTGATGAAACTTCAAGAGTGAGACTGTGTCTACACACACACACACACACACACACACACACACACACACACACACACACTGTGTTGGCATTGTGTTGTACACATCAGTGTTAGTCTTATCTTAGCATGTACGCTGGCCATTGTGTAGCCGGAGTATAGTAACTTCTCACTAAGTCAAACTTTGCGTACTTTGAATGAAGTAAAACTGCGATACTGGACTGTTGTTTGCACACACTGGCCAACTTATACACTCTCTGATAAACTGACAAAATCACATTTTAAGACAGTATTTTTTTTTTTTATCTCTTACAGCGACTGTGTCTCCCACAGAAAGCTTCTCGCTGAAGTGGCTGTGGATTGTATTGGGAGTGTCTGCTGTCATCCTGGGCATCCTGCTGCTCACCTATATCCTGCTGAGGACAAGGCGCCGCCGAAGCAGAGGTATCAGTCTGCCGTTTCAGTTCAGAGGGTTGAGATACTCATCTAGACATTAATTAAACAAGAAGACAAGATCTATAGTTTGTAGACTAGCTCTGCACGAGAAGCTGCAGGAATGCTGCTCGGAGAAAAAGACGTCAAGAAACAGTTCTGAATGAATGCTTGCAGAGATGTGCATTTAGCTGAATAAATGAGGGGCAGAGTGAGTGACAGAACAAAAGAAAAAGACTCATCCTCGTTCATGTCATAGCAGGCTGTTCTGCCTGCCCGACTGATGGCCGGTGGATTCAGACTGAGCGTGCAAGTGGTTTGTGTGGTTACACAGCACAGCGTGAGACAATCTACGGTGTCAAAGTAGGACAGTCTTTTGCTGTCTTGAGTGTGGTTTAAATAAAGATCTAGAAAGATTTGACTCTTCAGAACAGCAACAGGAACACAGTGAGTTATGATCCCTGCCGACTGACCAATACTGAGAAAAATGCCACATATTTGCAGAAGTAAAAGCAGAAAAAATCTCTCCACGCTACGTGACAACTATGACAGCTCTGCCACTCATAGTAACCATTTTACCAGAGAAACAGCTTGTGGTCGCCGACTTTAACAGAAGGGTGATGTTTCTTCTTTATTTAAGTGTGCAGACAATCCTCAAACAGAAATCATTATTAAATATATGTGCAAAATGATCTCATATTTCTCTGTTTCTCTCTATTTCACTAATTTCATCCAGAGCTGAAACTATTCAAGACAGATCAATGATTTTAATAATCGTTTGACTCATTTAATCAAACGATTCAAAATCAAAATCAAAAAAACTTCAATAATTCACTGGCTGCAGCTTCTCCGATGTGAAGATTTGCTGCTTTCTTTGATTTTATATGACTGTAGACATTATAGACAGATATTTTTCAGTAGTTTGTATCATATTATACACTAATCCATTAATCGGTTAGTTGAAGGGAGGCAGATTGCAGATTTATTCGTCTATATGTTGTTGCTCTTGCTTTTCTCATGATGTTTAGTATCATGCAAATGATTTCAGCTGCCATTTACAACTCTCAAACATACACGTCTCATCATTTCACTGATTCTTTAATGTCCTGAAGACAAAAGAACTGGCTCTTGCATTTAGCGCATCAGTTTCAGTGGTTTGGACACAGAGGACGGAGAAGTAGGGCAGAGGCTGCATGCTTCAAGCTTCATGCTTCTATTTCTGTCAAGCCACAATACTTCTTGTGTGTTCTGAGGAAGATGATTTACCCCTGATTCCTACTTTGTGCCTTTGTGAAAGGCGAGAAACCCGTATACGTGGACTTTTTTTGTTGAAGCTAAAGTTTGTTTGGTGGATACTTTTCAGCTGTACGGTTGTACATGTACTGTACGTATCAGTGTGTTAGTAAGAAATGAGACACAGAAATGTAAGTGGACTTTTTCACATGCCCACACAGTTTCTTTGCCCTTTCAGCACATTGATTGTAAAGAGTAATTTCATTTTGATGCCACTGACAGCAGCAGTTGCTGAAATTACTTTTGGAACATGAGTCAAATTTATTAAGTTGAGTAAGCGATGTTTTTTTTTTCTTAAGGTAAATGAAGTGTTTTGTTGCGCAGAATCATATTTGTCAAGTTTGTGAGAACTGTGACACAGAAAATGTGTTAAAGCAACGCGGCATGTTTGAGGCTTCGAAGACGGTGTCAGGTTTATTATACATTTGAAAGATTTTAAAGACGTGAAATGATAATGACAGTGTTTGGTAGGAACAGCACAGAAACCACAATAACAGCATTAAATTTAGACTTTCAAGACACTGTGTGTAAATTTAGACTGAGGAAGCTTCGTCATCCTCATCTCACAGCATGTAGAGTTTATAAATAATATCTGTGAATTGTTTCTGCTGGAAAGAAATATTACATCCGCCAGTCTACGCTGCTGCTTTTAGGCCTAACTTAATGTAACTGTGAACTTTCTGTTGTGTGTTTTCTTAAATCATTTGATGACACCAATTTAAATTATTTATAGAATTTAACAACATGGATGTAATAACAGGAGTTAATTAAGTCAAAGGTTGCACAGTAGTAAATTAATGAAATTAAAACGAATGACCAATAAAAATACAAGATATTTAATTTAAGCCATCAGGTATTTTAGTTTATTTTATTTTGTTTTATCACTTGTGGGACGTAAATATCTTTCTTTGTTGCAAAATATATGATTATATTATTATTATTATTATTATTATATTAATTATATTATTATCTATTTTTCTATCTTTTTTATTATGTATTTATTTATTACCCAGAATACATTTTCTCTTCCTTCAAAACAGATTTCTTTTCTTTTCTTTTCTTTCTTTCTTTTTTTTTTTTACTTTAACTTCATTGATCATCTTCTCTAAAACAAGTAAAACATCTCTCTAAAACATTTTAGATTCAATTTTAAAATGTTATAAATGATATATAGATGTAGGAACAAAGAACTTTGTTGCCATGCTCTGTACAAAGATTCTCATAAATACACACATTTTTATAAACATAAATATAAATACATAAATATGTGTGTGGTTTTCGGCCTAACATGTGACACTTGCCTTTGTTTTGAATGCAACAGAGGAGCCTATCTATGCAAACACTCATTCGTGCAGCAAACAGCCCTCACCTCGGATGCCTGCGGACAACCTGAAGATGGTTCCCTCATCTCAAAACCTCCGGAACCCGAGTCCAGGCAGGAGATACGACGAGGGGAAACGGAGACAGAGACACTGAAGAAGTCCTGGACTTCACTGTCTCAACCCCTCCACATGTACTTTTTTTCTCATTATATTTGGTTTCTTCTTGTACAATATCTGTTTCCACCCACAAGGTGGCAGATGGTGTTAGCTGTTTTTTTGCATTTCAACACCTGACAATATTTGAATGTGTTGCCAACAGTGGCCTTTGTATAGCAAATAAAACAACAAGAACAAAGCAGCTGTGAATTAAGGAGCTAATGACGGGATGGGCTGTTTTTTAATGAACAATGTGCTTATTGTTTGAGATTAAAAATGAATGTTTTTGCTGTACAGTTACATCCTGAATGTAAGTGTATGATATTAATAGTTAGATTGTTACATATCATAATAAAACAAATACCTGATCAAGTCTCTGTGTGTGTGTGTGTGTGTGTGTGTGTGTAGTTTTGTGGTTGCACAGCTGATTGGTTGCAAAGTGAGTGTTTTTTTCAAAAGAAAGGTACAATCAAAAGTCACATGACCAGGCCACTGCCTACCTCTCCGAGAGCTGCCAGATAATCGCTCCCTGCAGGAATTAGATGCGGAGTGAACGTTACAGGTGGAGCACAGAAAAAAAAAAGCGTCGAGCCGGATCCAAGACCAGAAAAAACAACAGCACAAGTCCCCCCCACGAGCGGGTTTCCTAAATGTAGATCCTGACAACTGCCCGGTGAGTCTTGGTGCTGTTGTGACTTTACTGGCTTGTTTGTGCGCATTAGTGTTACTGCTCGGGCTGTTTGGGGGAATTGGATTTGTGGTGTTGAGAGGACATGCACATGAAGCCACGCTGTAACTTCTCTGTCTTATTTAAAGATTATAGGATATCCCAATCTAATAATAGCAGCCGAAAGCTAGACTAAGCAGTAGTAGGGATATGCGTTTAAACCGCAGCGAGGAGGGAAACGCTCCAACTTATCGCCGGGTGCAGCTTCAGGACAAGTGTCAGAGCAGCGGATATGTGGTTGTGGAGGGGAAAACAGGCTTTGAACCGCAAGTCAGCTCGTGTTTATTAAACTTAACCACACAGATTTTCTTATTTAGCTTGCACCGGTGCAAATCAGATGTATACATATTTGATTAAATAAGGAAAGCACGTAGAGAGGACATATGTGTTCAGATCAGGGAATATGTAGATCTATATGTATATAGAAACAGCATTAATATTTGTAGACAGAATGAGACACTGGAGCAAAGGATGCTGAAATAAATATATGAGATAGGTATTTGTGTTTTAAGACTAAAAAAACTGAGTATTCTTTTAAATATTTGTGCAATTTTAGAATAATTTGCATTTTCTCCACAGCTACAACCCAACACAGCTATAATACTGATACTTCTTTTCCGGGGTTAACTGGATGTTGTTGGGGTTAAAGTGATATTTTAAGGGTGTGCAGTTTTATGGATGGTGAGAGCTTTAAGCACATGATACGTGTGTCTTGGCTGAGGGAGCAGAGGATATACTAAGTGCTGTCAGTGCAGTTGCTCAGGGGGATTGCCCAATTTTAGCTTTCAGACTGCAGCTCACCGGGGGTCACGGCTGCACACAGCCACGCCACGTTATACACCGGGTACTGGCAATGATGGACGTTTCCTTTCCCCTTTATTTACGGTTTGTGCACACTTACATAGTGTATGGGAAACGGTAAATGTGGCCTCCCTGTGCAATAATGAGCAGGCGTCAAATGCTTGAAAAGTATATCCTCTCAATATTCAGTGAAGTTCTCCTGCTTCATGTTGGTTCACAGCCGGCGATGCTGAACTCAAACAGCTGAGCTCAGGGGCAGAGTTTTTGTCTGTTGTGCATCCTCTGCACGCCTGCACAGTTGATCTCTCAGTCATTTGAAATTGGCAGCATCACAGCTGCACATGCTGAGTGTTAAAACAGTGCGTTTCTGCTGTGGATCAACACGTCGGGTCAGATGTTTATCAGGCTGGAGGATGATCTGTTTCACTTTTGTCTTGAGTAAACCGAGTCTGTACTTGAAACGTCATTGCGGTGGAAAGGTCTCTGCGGTTTACTGAGCATCCAGCATGTAGCTGCTGGTTATTGAAAATACATAAAAGTACAGAAAGACTTTTGATAACATACTGTAAGTCTTCAGGATCAAAGCAGGTTAATGTTTGTGTATGGCACATGACGGGCTGACGTGACATTTGCCAGATTTTGTACAGCTGGAATCATTTTGCCAGTTAAATGATGAGTTGATGGTTAAAGCAAAAATGGCAAACAATGTGCTTTTCTCTGATCTACATCATCGTAAATTGAATATTTTTGGATTTTTTGAGACAAAACGTGACACCTGAAGACATCAGCTTGGACTTTAGGACACTATTGTGGTTACTGTTCACTATTTTCTGACATTTTAATAATAATTTCATAGTACATTTTATTTAGGAGTGTGTTTCTAAGTACTCAAAGAAACTTCACAGGGTAAGAGCATCAAAGCAACACAATAAATACACATAAGACTTGGGTGAAATATTCAAAGTACTTTTCAAAGATGTGTTTTTGTCGGGGATTTGAAGGTCAGTGCAGTCATGGATGTGTTTGGGGAGGGGGCAGCTGTTGAAAAAGGCGCTGTTACCCAGGTTTTTGTAAATGATTCATCAATTAATGAAGACAATAATCAAAATATGTATACATACAGACATGATTGTTTATTGCCACCCAGTGACAAGACCCAGCGGCTTCATGAATCCTGAAATCAATTAAATTTCTTTGTCACAAGTGATCAGAAAAGTTCCACATTTTTAAAAATCTTGGGTGTTCCCGTCTGTCAGTGAACTTGTCACACAATACATGCAGAGCAGGCAGAGGGATGTTTTCATATTTTCCTTTTGTGCCCCGACTCTTGCTCAGACTTGCCTGGACGTACGCGTGTGTTTCTGTGTCTCCGCGTGTGTCAGATTCATCTCGTCAATGACAAGTACTTTGTCCGAGCAGAGGCAGTTGCGTTTTTATTCCGGTTTATTCGCTTAGACCGTCGCTTAAGGATACTTGTGGTAACAGGCTTGAGAACTGTACACATGGCACGTTTCTGAAGTATTGTTTTCAGCTAATTGCAACTCTCCTGCACATCAAAACAAAAGGGTGGCGAGCTACTGTCATGATTATAAAGGAATGGATTGTTTTAGCCATCTGAGCT
The DNA here is from genome assembly GCA_028641955.1 of Protonibea diacanthus. Classification (NCBI taxonomy): domain Eukaryota; kingdom Metazoa; phylum Chordata; class Actinopteri; family Sciaenidae; genus Protonibea; species Protonibea diacanthus. The sequence continues at coordinate 8,475,791 of CM053979.1, read as the reverse complement.
TGCAAAAATATAACCCGCTGCTGAACTGGGGTGTGTTTTCCAGTGAGTGTTTCACAACAGTGAGTCTGTGACACAAGAACTGTCAAAGGTGAATACCCTCCCACAACCGGTTTCCTGTTCAGGCCCCTGTGATGGAACTCTTTATCATAGCCGGCTCACCAGCCGGGCCTTACATCTGACTGACAGGAAAACAGGCATCACTGGAAACGTGCCAGCCAACCAGTCAGCCAGTGACTCAACCTGAAAACAGACCTGTAGACCAGTTAGTCAGCCACTCAGGTAAATCGGTTACAGCCGGAGGAGACCTCGCCTTTACGGCACGGCGTGATGCAAAGGAAGATAGAAAAGCCCCGGCCTGTGCAGTCACAGCTCACTACAGCTGTTTGACTGTTCACACGGCTTTTAGGATTTGGATCTGCTATCCTGACTCACGGTGACGACAACAAGAGTGCTTGTCTGTGCATGTATCAGACGCTGCTGCTTGGGGCTTTACTTTGTACGCAGTCGTACAGCGAGAGTCCACAGTTGGGTATTGTAGATATGATTGAGGCTCCCGAACACGCTATAAATATCCTCATGCTTTAAGTGGCTGGAGTGTCGGGAGATACTTGTTGCAGGGCTTCTTCTTCAGCCTGTTGTACGAGCTCATGTGTGGCCTTTGAACCCACGGTGGTTCACGCTCAGCTCGATGAGTAAAAACCCACCAGCAGCTAACCTCTTAAAGATGTGTGCAGGTGCGTGTGGGAAATACATTTTCTTTGTGCATCTGTACTTATAGAGGTGTATAGATGCCGTTTTAGTCACACTATGGCTGTTTGTTCTGGTTTTTGTAGACGTTCAATGTTCCCTGACGGTGACTTTGTGGTTGCTGTATATACATACAAGCAGCTCTTCAAATGTCAGGTTGACTTTCAAGAAAAACAAAAAGAACAATGTTTCACAGTGTTCTTCATTGTATGCGGACGGCTGTACTATTTTTTCATAAACAATGTCATTCATTGGAAGTTGTGTAACGCAGCTGTGTGCTTAATGACTGATCCCTGAGCAGGTTTTGCTGGCTGTACATGAATCGGCGTTGATCCCCTATAAACACAAGACACGACTGGATTTCACACAGGTCTTTCACAACGTACCCTTTGAGTCAGGGGAGAGCACACCTCATTTAATGGTAGTTTGATATTATTTTGGTTACTAGGTGTCAAGAAACAATGATTCAACCTGAAAGAGAGAACAGAGATGAGGTCTTAGCTCTGACGGGAAGTAAAAAACTAGAAATATAAATGGAAATCACATTTAAAATGTCATACACATCCTGCCGAACTCCACAATCCTTTATTAATGACCTATTAGTCAGGGTCATAAGCAGCCGCCATGCGCCTGCATCTATTAATATTTAATTTTTTTTTTCTCCATCCATTATTTCAAATAGATTTTTGGCAATGATTTTGTGTGACCTTCTTCTGTCAGGTAAGGGGTCAGACCGTCCATGGGAGGGTCCTTCCTGATTAATTAAAAAGAACAAAGCAAGCAGCAAAGAGCAGCAGAGCAGACGAAAAGAAAAACACATAATCTGGCAATCCAAAAGATACTTTTATTCATGCATTTATTGCTCGTATGGAAATACTAAAGCTGCACTGATCAATTTTTTATGAAGAATAGATCAGACGACTGTGAGTAATGTGAAAGGTGTTCGTAGATGAACTCTCAGTGCTCTTGAAAGGTTTTATTTTGGTTTGCTGCCCCATTAAAAAAAGCTCCGATCAATCAACTGTTGTTGAAACTTAACAACCAGAGTCTGAAGACGGTGGAGCTTTCAGCAACTGAAGAGCCAAATCTTCCCCTGCAGAGCTGGGGATGACCTGAACAGAGATAAAGCTGGGTAAATATTTGACTTACTTTTGTCAGTTGGCCAGACACACGACTCCAGATGAATGGCAACGTTGCTCGTGTGTCTGTTGGATGTGTTAATAAGTAAAATGTTATTCATAATACATGCACAGCGTGAGGTGTTTGTGTGTCAGCTTGTTCCATCTGCCCCAAAGTGATAAAAGCTTTAAGTAATTATAGATTGACTGACTGATAAAGAAGCGTGCCAAAGATTTAATTTACTTAATAGATGTTGACATTTTTTGGTGATTAAAATTCTCAGACTGTAAGACAGAAAAACAACAGTTTAAATCCAGTGACTTGACAGATTGTGTCCTGTTTTTTTTTCCCCCCTGTGTTACTAGTAACTTGTGCAAAAACCTCAGCTGTGCGTCCACACGTGCACGTGTCAGTGTCTGAGTGTGACCGTAGATAAACAAAGAAGGACAACTGCTGCATGCTCTTCTATTGTTGTGGCCATACCTGCATGTCTGCAATGCTCTTTCTGTAAGTTGTCTGTCAAACGCTGTGGGAAACAACCTGCAGTCATTCCATTCAGCTGTAACGCTTCAAGTCCCCGTAAAGCCCCGGCCCTCCTCCTTACACCCCGAGGGGGGAAAAGTATGCAAGACATTGGCCCTCTGACAACAGATGAGCCGTCTTTTACATGCCACAGCTCGTCCCGTTGTGTCAAGTAACAGCAAGGTGGGAGCACGGCAGTTTGTTGCAAAACGCGCGTTCAAAAGCGAGGTTGTTCAGAGGCGCAGGGGAGGAGAGCGCCGGGCTGCCTCTCGAGGAAATTTGGATGCTGTCATTTTTGGTTTCTGTCAACAGGCGAGGACTCTGTGGTGTGTGTTTCAAAGGATGCATCTCTATAAAACCTGCTTTTTTTTTTTTCCTCTGCGAGCTAAAATCTAAATAACAGTTGGAAAGCAGCTGTGTGGTGCGGCTGAGTAAAGTTTTTACCTTGAGAGTTTGACTCTTAAGTACGCTTTATGTGTTATTCTGAGGTTTTTAAAAAAAAAGTACCTTGATGAATTTTGAATGAGGCTGCGCTGCTCAGTTAGTCAAAACAGAAAGAAACTTGCCAAAGAAGTGGTAAGTCTCAATTCGGCATGAATCCCAGGGTAGGGATGGAGCGCCAAAGCAGTGAAATTGTTGTGATCTGCATGCATGCCCAAACCTGAACTGATCCCCCCCCCCCTTCTGCAGCGTGAACCCCGCTGAGCCCAGAGGAAGCAGGTTCTTATCAGGGAGGAGGACAGGAAGACACAGAGAGAGGAGGAGGAAGAGAGAGTGGGGGCTGGTGGGCATTTCACTTGACATCGGTTTCCTCTGTGAAGTTTCCAATTATGACTTTTCACAGCGACGGCTGTGTGTGGCGTGGCTAGACTTCTCTGACAACAATGACGCCGTCACTGTTTTGCATAATGTGAGTGTTTTTGAGGACTGTGCTGAGCATGCAAGCGAGGCGTGTTTATATACTGTACGGCGCTTTCCTCTGCCCTCGTTGTTTTTGTCTTGTTCCCTCTTTGGCTACATCTTTTAAACTTCAGGTTGGCAGCAGAATAAGCCGCACCGGTTGTAGTCACAAGAAGTACTACTCAGTTCTTTTATGTCTTCTGTGGATCTCTTGGGCAGCTTTCTGAAATCTTTGGAAAATAACCAGGTCAACGTGGTAATCTTGGACAGAAAGCCTCTGTTAACATGCATGTAAGCATTTAACAGGAAGGGAGAGTCCAATGAAAGATGGTTTTCACCTACATAGCTGCTATATTATCAGAGTCTTGTTTGTTTTTTAACTTTATGGTTTTATTGTGGGCGGCACTGTGGTATAATGGTTGGCACTATTGCCTCACAGCAAGCAAGAAGCACAGAAGACATTGGACCTGGATGGAGTCAGCTAGGATAGGCTGGCCTGTGTCTCTTATGAGTCCTCCATCGTAATAAAAGTGCAACAATTAAGTGTTTTTTTTTATGGTCGCAGTCCTCTGGTGAAAGATCTGAGTGATCATCTAAAGCAACTGATTCTTAGACTTTTTACACCGTGTACCACCTCAGAAAATAATGAGCTCTCCAAGTACCAACATCATGTTAAAATACAGCAGCGTAGGCCGAACCTGTGCAGCTAGAAACAGGTCACACCAGAGGAAGGTTTATTCCTAACATGAAGATTATTTATTGTTGTTGAATTCTGAACAAACCGGTTCAAGAACCAGAGTTGATTTGCTATAAACGCAGTACTCCTGATCCTGAATATTTCCTGTTTGGAGCCACAGTTGCAGTGTTTTTGAAACCACTTACTATCATAACTAATCGTGGATGTGCATGCAGACTGTGTGCATGAATGTGACCACGCAGCAGGCTGATAATGAAACTAAATATTGCAGGAAATGCAAAACTTATTTTAAATTGCTTTCCAGATGATTCTCACTCAAAATGTTGTAGTATTTTGATGGTATAATATACTTGTTCGCGGTCACGTACCACCAGTGGTACACATATGTAAGAAGCAGCGATCTAAAGTCTGTCTTTCCTTCGTGCTGACTTGTTTACATGCATGTTTTGTTTTTTAAATAAAGGCACCAGATATCATCACAGTCACAGTACAATCACTGAAAATAGGGGACATCAAATCTTTAAGAAGCTTCATATAATAATTATCCACGAATGAGAAAAGTATACAAGAAAAAGTTGAAAGAATTAAGGTGTAACAGGTGAACATCATCTTCCATTTTGTCCATCTTTTAATGAATTTCTAATCTTAGCGTTAAAGTCAATCTCTCTTTAATAATTTAATGCATCAATGTTTTCCTATATTTCCCAGAGGGTGACACCATGAAGATGATCTCCTTCAACATCCCTCACCTGTAGCAGGGCAGCAGCATGGCTTCTGCTCTTCCGCCAACAGAAGACACCAGTGGCTCATTAGCACTGCGCTGGAGGCTAACGCCGACATAGATACTCACCACGCGGGACTTCAAACTGAACCGCGGCAGGCGGAGCTGCACTCAACAGGCTCGGTTAAACACACGTATGAACTGAATTTCAAAGGATCTTTAAAAAGCAAAGATGACTCGTGCCAAAGCGGCACACGTCTGGGACAGTGACACAGTGTAACAAAAGCAGCATCTGGACCGAGACCTCAGATCATGTTCTCTCTCTGATCGGGTGATTTTTTTGTGGCAGAGCTGGACTGTGCAGCTCTACCACACTTTGACGAAACCTGGACTCGGAGCCATGTCTCTCCTCTTAGCCCTGAGCCTCATCTGTGGATTGATGCTCCATGTTTCATTTAGTGCACTCAGCAATCACTACTGTGTCCCACGAAAGACTGTCCCCTACCAGAGTAAGTCACACACTCTCAGCACCTCCTCGCTAAATTTGTCATTGCATCTTCCTCCTGTGCTGTGACAGATTTACTCCTGGGTTGCACTAGATTTTTTTTTTAGCAGTTTAAGAATGAATTTGAATATTTTAACCATGATATATGAACAAACATTGCAACTTTAACTGCTTGGTTTCTGTGCTTGCCGGGACAAGCTTATAAAACTTTAATGAATTTTTCTTCTTTTGCTGTTTAAGCAGCACAGCCGCTAAAAATGTAGAAAAGAAAATCTGATGAAATACAGTGTGGTAATGCAGATGTCCCGTTGTTTAGACGAGCTGAAGTCGTTCAGAGAAGAGGGGATCTTCAACTACTCCACTATGCTGATGAGAGACGACCTGGGTGTGCTGCTGCTCGGGGCCAGGGAGGCCATATACGCACTGGACATCAACAACATCTCTGTCAGAAAGGCTGTGGTAAGAAGTCCATCAAAAACATCAGCCTGCAGAACTGTGCAGGTCTGTTGGTAGATAGACACTGATATTAATGTCCTCCTCTGGGGTCCAAATGACCCCGCACCTGGCCTTTTATTTAAAGCATATAGTATAATTTGTCAATCAATTCTGTGTTACACATTTAGTCTTACTTCAGTCCAACAACATTACAACAGATTTTTCCCTGCCTTTTGAAATTTAGGGCCAATAGATGAAGGTAAACAAGGTCAAAACAACAAGGAGGGTTAACATGCAAACGCTCTTTGGCTTGATGGAATAACCGTGAATTAACTTTTCATTGTTGTTGATAAAAAAACTAAAGATTTATCGAACATTCATGACATTTTATGTGGTTGAAAACACTTCAGTAAGCCACTCGAGGCTGTGCAAACCATGGAGAATATCAGTGCTTCCCAAATCTTGTGGATGTGAGTAATGAGAAGTTGTTTTCCCTCAGTATGTCAGATATGGAGGATTTTTAGAGGACATATTGTGAAAGTATCTGGGATTTCACCATCTCTGCTATCTTTCACTTGTTCATGTGTATTTTGGCTGCACTCAGAAACACATTTGATTGATTAAAAAAAACTCCTCCCACATCAGCAGCCAGTTCAACACTATCTCACTCTATTTGGCCAGCACACGTTTGCACGAGGAATCTGAATGAATAATGGTCTTGTTGAGCTCCTGATAGTGGTCTGTTGATTTATAATTGGAGTTATGCAGCTAACCGTCACAACCCGAAGAGGGATTAGTGTCCCAGAGTGCACTGACTGGTCTTGATGTTAGAAAAACAATGAAACGTGTTAGGGTAAACGGGCTCCGCTGTCGTGCTGTGGGGTTGTGAAACCATTCCTGCATGCTTTGACAAGACACTTTCCATCTGTTGATGCAGGTGTATTGGCGAGTTACCGAGGAGAAGCAGAGGGAGTGCACGTACAAAGGAAAACATGCTGAGGTTTGTGTGATGTCTCTCAAAGCAGCGTAACTTTAACTTCTTGGCATGAAGCGTTAAAAGATGACTGCAAACTGCAGTTTACTCCCCCGTGCAGTTTATCTCCATTTGATCTATTTGTAAATCATTTATACGGGAGTCTTTACACAGAGTTCTCCATGAAGTGCTTCGCTCACAGCTTCGAACCGAATGTCCAAATAAAGGCTTGAGAAGAAAATGCATGTACACATCCTTGACCTTTTGGTCAGCAGCTCGCTCCCGGCAGCCGGGCAGTCAGTGTGTGTGTGTGTGTGTGTGTGTGTGTGTGTGTGTGTGTGTGTGTGTGTGTGTGTGTGTGTGTGTGTGTGTGTGTGTGTGTCATGCTTGTGTTTTTGCGGCTGAACTAACAAAAGCTCTGACCTTGGCATTCTCTCTGCTGGATCCTGTTGCAGGTGGAATGCCGTAACTACATTCGAACCCTGCACAAAATGAACGACACCACAGTCTATGTGTGTGGAACAAATGCTTTTAGCCCCACCTGTGATTATATGGTAAGTAAACGGAGTTAGTTAAGAGGATTTTATAAACAGTTTCTGCAGGTAGGAGCTCTGTTTATCAGCTAGGGTTGGGTCAAATTCCTCTGTCATTGGCTTCTTCTTCTTCTTTCCTGGTTTTGCCTGTTTTAAAGGATCAGGTTGACACGCTGACAACTTCTTTTTTTATTGTCAACAAATCCCATGAGAAGATCAAAACCATAGACAGGTTAAAATATGGACGTCGTATCCGTTACGTCACCCACAGGTTTCTAAAGAGCCACTGTGGTGAGTGTGGTGGCTCTGGTTGCCGCCATCTTGCTGGTGTGTCTCTGCCGCCTCACGGCTAATCCAAAGACGTGGATCCTCTGTGGAACTGAGGCGCGCTGAATAAAGCCCGGTCGCTCAAACAAGCCCCCTGTAATGGCACCATCAATATGTTAGCCCATCTCTCAATACCGTGTCGATGACACCAATGGCCATGACTGTATGCTTTCATAATTTCTTTTCCATACAGAGTAAATATTGTATTTGTTGAGGACTATTTACTGAGCACACATACTGAGCATATCAGCCAGTATAACAGTGTGGCTCATTAATGTGTTTTTAATATTTTTGGACTGTGGCACACAGAAATATGCTATAACGGAGTTTGAACACACAATACTTTAATTGTTTTTACTAAAAATCACCTGACTTGTCCTTAAAGACCAGCAGCAACAACTGTAGTTTAATATTGCAGTTCATTGCGGTGCAGTTCCACTGCGTGCTTCTAAAAAAAAAAAACCCTCTAAAGTGTATTAAATTATGAAATCTCTCTGCAGTAATACAGAATATTATTATTATTATTGTGTCAGCAGGTGGTTTAATGTTCACAGCAGGTCTTATCCGCTTCGTTTCCTTCTAATGTTCTAAACGATTAAAAAAAAAAAAAGAAAAAGTGAAGCCCATCCCTTCATAACTTCTGTGTTTGCTTGTTTGTTGTCTTTGTTAGGTTTGATTGTTCAACAGCATCCATTAGCTCATGAATGCAGTGTATTTTGGCAGGCGGCTCACATCTCACAGGATGAATCAAATGGTCTCTAAGTGGAGAAGCAAAACACAATGGCCTAACTTTAATATTATCTAAAAAAAAAAAAAAAAAGAAGCAGACGTTATGTAATGTATGATCTAGCTCAGTGACTTTAGCCTCTGGATATAATATTGTATATTTTCCTCAGAGGCTGAGCTGAAGGGTGGAGATCAGTGTAGAAACTTGTATGTATTCTTTTGTATCCTTTGGAAAATAATAATACTTTGGTGAGTAATAATGTAAATATGTGTGCAAGTTGTGGTTAATGGGCTGACTCACACAAACCACTAGCCAAAGTCCTATAAATCCAGGCCTGTGTTCCAGCCCGGTGTGTGAATAAAATGGTAGTTTTTCGTTCTTTTCACTCTCTCATCTCTCTTTCCTCTCCCTCTTGCTGTGTTTCCGGCAGACGTTCGTGAACGGACAGCTGAGGCTGGAGGGAAAGCAGGAGGAGGGAAAGGGGAAGTGTCCCTTTGATCCCTTCCAGAGATACTCCTCCCTCATGGTCGGTAAGTATCTGAGTCAGGTTTTACTGTCAGAGGGAACAAAGCACAAAACGCTGCTGAACGTTCAAAGTGCACCAACAGAAAATCAGAACATCAGTGTGTGATAAGTGTGTGTGTGTGTGTGTGTGTGCGTGTGAACTTAACACGAACCACAAAAACGTAGAACCAAATCCATCATAAATGTTGCTCAATATCTTTGCCAGTGCAACCTGCTCGCTCCACATACTGTATGCATGTTGCTGGAGTCCATTAGAGGGCTTATAAATGAGATATTGTTCCAACTTAATATGAATAATGGATCTTCAGGAATTTAACCTCATCTCTTGTTCCTGTCCAAAAGGAAATGACCTGTATTCTGCTACATCCATCAACTTCTTGGGCTCTGAGCCTGTGGTTCTGCGCAGCTCCGACTTGGCTCTCCGCACTGAGTTTAAGAGCTCCTGGCTCAGTGGTGAGTGAGTTTCCCCTCTTCAAAAACTGTGCAGCTGCAGCAGCACACTACATATGCATAAAGCAGTCAGTGATATCTGTAGATATCTTTAATGTAGATTTCCCTGCACTCCTAAGCGCTAATTTCATATTTTGTGATTCCAGAGCCAAACTTTGTCTACATGGACTTTGTGAGGGAGAGTTTGGATAGTCCCGATGGTGATGACGACAAGGTGTACTTGTTCTTCAGCGAGAACGCCATGGAGTACGACTTCTACAGCAAAGTTGCAGTGTCTCGAGTGGCCCGTGTCTGCAAGGTATGATTAAGTACAGAATAAAAAGTCTCTGACATTTTCAGAGGCATTGAAAATGTAAATGTTGTGTTTTTAATAAGAGAGAGAGAAGGTTTAATAAGATAAGATTTGGCCTCACGCTCACTGTCTGACAATGCTCTGGCTGTTGTAGTTAAGTGAGTTAAGAGCGCTCTATCTGTGTGTTTAGGGAGATATGGGCGGCCAGCGGACACTGCAGAGGAAATGGACGTCGTTCCTGAAAGCTCGTCTGGATTGTTCCCTCCCTGAACCCAGCCTGCCCCCCATTGTCCAGGATGTCTTCCTGCTGAAGCACAGAGACTGGAGGAAGAGCGTCTTCTACGCCGTCTTCACACCCCAGTCGTAAGTGCTCGCAGACAAATCAAATGGCTCAGGGTGTGCGTGTCGGCGTGTGGTGAGCAGTCTGTGTTCACACAGTTGCTCAAAAAACTAAATATAAACTTTCTATTGAATTATTATTTTCAGTTTTTTGGATTCATTATATTATATGATAGATGATGTTTTCTCCAGTCCTACAAATAAAACAAACATTTGCCAGTTTGCTTGACTAAATGTTTGGTGTTTTCCAGGAGCTTGTCCCAGGCGTCTGCAGTGTGTGCATACAGCGTGTCTGCCATCCAAGATATTTTCAATGAGGGCAAGTTTAAGACACCTGTTGCTGTGGAGACGTCTCACGTCAAGTGGGTGATGTACACTGGAGAGGTGCCGGTCCCCAGACCAGGAGCAGTGAGTCTAAAAGACTTTGTTGCAACCAAAGGTGATATTAAAGTGCGCAAAGCAGTTCTAACCAGACGTTTTGTATTTTTCAGTGCATCAATAACGTGGCACGTAAACTGGGGATGAATCGCTCTCTGGATCTTCCTGACAAAACCCTCCAGTTCATCAGGGACCGCCCCCTCATGGACGAGGCTGTTCGTCCTCTGACGGGAGGGCCGCTGCTGGTCAAGAGGGGAGCTCTGCTGACTCGGATCGTAGTGGACAGCGTGCTGGCACTGGATGGACAGAGACATGCCGTCATGTTCATCGGCACCGGTAAATTATTGGATATCCGTAACAAAATAGGTGTTTTAACAAGGTTCGGGTGAAACAGGACTGATGTTGGGAGCTGTTGGATAAGTTAAACTAATTATCTGAAGGTCAAGTATCTCTCAATGTGAGATTTTAAGTTCAAAAACACAAATCAAGTTATTATTTACAGCCACAGTCAGTAACTTTTAAGATGTAGACATTCAATGTGAGCAATAAGAACCAGTTTTTGCCTGTGATGTGCTTTTTATATGTATACGTTGAATATACGTATATAAATTGTCCTTTTTTTTTTGTCTCCTAATAGAAAACGGTTACATTCAGAAGGCTGTCAACTACGATGGAGAGATGTTCATCATTGAGGAGGTTCAACTGTATGAACACCCCGTGCCTATTAGCACCCTGCGCATCTCGTCCAACAAGGTAACTCACAGCAGGTTCAATATGAGGGGTGTGTTAGCTCATCATCATAGGTCACAGCTGCTGGTGTTTTTCTTGGCAAATGTCGTACAATAAGCTTCAGTCTGAGTTATATGTTACTTTAAATATGCTGACACTCAATTGCTGGCAATCGAGAGGCTTTAGCTGTAATAAAGATTAAGTGCTGTTGGTTTTGTTGGCTGTGTGTGTGTGTGCAAACATAGAGCCAGCTGTACGCAGGATCAGAGTACGGTGTCGTCCAGATGCCGCTCAGTAACTGCAGCCGCTATGACACTTGTGTGGACTGCATCCTGGCCCGGGATCCTTACTGCGCCTGGGACTTCACCATCAAGCAGTGCGCCTCAGTCTACAGCTCGTCCTCGTCCTCTAATACTGCAAAACAGAGTCTGAAGGAGGGAGACGTTTCACAGTGTCCCCAACCAGGTTTGTTTCTTTACAGGGCATTGTTTGCATGCATTAGTAGGCAACAGCGTCCCAATAGTCTTACTCATTAGCATGCAGTGGGAATAACCTTGTGTGTGTCTGTCTGTTTTTAGATCCTGTAGCAGCTGTGGACTTTACCCTAGTTCCAGGGAACAACATCCAGCTGCCTTGCCAGCTCCACTCCAACTTGGCGCAGGTCCTGTGGCAATTCTCTGACCAAACACTTCACTCCAGCAACAAATACTACATCTACAGCGGAGGCCTCCTCATCCTGAGTGCCTCTGAATCGGACACCGGCGTGTACACCTGCGGCTCAGTCGAGCAGATCAACGGCAGAACATACAACCGGACTGTGGCGGTTTATCATTTACAGCTGCACGCTGGCCCAGACGTTAGGGACAGCACTACTCCTAGCAACGAGGTGATAGATTCCTCAGACTCTAATCACGGTCCGAGTACGACCGCACCAAAGCCGGAGACGACCCCGGGCGTTGAGGACCCGGTGTCCCCCGAGAATCAAAGCGACACCAGCAGGGTGACTCGTTTGGAGGTGGCCGTGGGTCTGCTGTCGCTGCTTTGTCTCTTCCTGATGGGGGTCATTTTTTTTATCTGGAGTCAAAGACGTTGGGGATGTTTCAAGTCAGCGAAGCGCTCCAGTGAGAGCGAGGCGAAAAGGCAGTCAGCTGAATACATGCACATCCAGAACAGAACTTCAGAGATAAAGCTCCTGGGGCCCGAGTCTAGAAGACCTTGCAGTGCCAATAATAATCACTCTGCTGTTGACTTCAAAGGCAACGGGGAGCACCACTTCACACCTATGGCCAATATTTCAAGTCTGGACGGCCTGGGATACATAAACGATGAGTCAGAGATTTGACTCTGCTGAGGTAAAGATTTTAGACCAAGGCCACCGACAGTGAACTAAAAATCTTCCAATAGATGCACATTATAAATTCCTTTGATTGGTGTCCTGTTCCTCTTTGCCAATTTCCAACACTGTCAATCATTTCTGTACTTTGACGGGGCAGCTGACGTTCACTGATGAGACTTCTGGTGAAGTTTTCACTCCAGGAAGTCTTTTTTTTTTTTTGTACAGTTATTTTTGTACAATGATACATTGTGAATACACTTTGTGTAATATATTATGTACAGCCGTTTTTTTTTTCAACTATTTATTTGTCGATGATGTTTTTATTTCAATTCTAATCTTGTAAATATCTTGTCAACAACAACAACACGTTAACCTCTAAACTTCCAGGCACATTTCATTTAACTGATACTTGTACTACTGTTTAATTAAGACAACATTCATCAGTCAGAGAACATACTGTTCAGTCCTTGGCTGTGTTAATGATTGATCAGTAGCCTGTACTGCTCTTTTATTTCCGGGTGGCTGTTGTTAAAAGACGCATTACAGGTTTACCTCCAATGCCAATGAAAAAAAAAAAGAGATTCACTCCAGTAAAGTTAAATAATCACTGACAATGATGCAGAAGTGAAATGTGCGTGTACGTGTCTGTCAGTGAATCAGCTTTTTGCATCAGAGATTAGCTACAGATTTGGATTTGGTGTCAAGCTTTGGAAAATGCAGTCGTTGTTGGTAATAAAAAAATAATTGGGAGTTTTGACGTGTGTCTAGCTGTCACTACAGATTACCGTCTCTCTCTCTGTCTCACAGAAATTATTTACAAGTTTAACTGGCTTACTTATCTCGATGTTTTCAAGAAGACACTCTTGTGGACAGTGTGGCCAGATACGATCAACAAAAACACACACTGACTCCACAGTTGACTCAGACCTGTTTGTTTTCGTCGAATAAGTCTGAGGCTGAACAAAATTACAGGAATGCAGCCTGAATCTGCTCTGTGTTTTTCACACACTGTCATTAACATCGGCGCTCAGTGACGCCTTTGGTTTCATCTCAAACTAGTACTGTACGTATGAAAGGTAAGAAGCAGCTCTCTGCTCAATTATTCAACAGTGCTGCCTAACAAAGTTGTCTTGAGCAGAATTAAGGTTATATATTGGTCTAATAAATTACAAATAATAAAATATTGAGAATGCAGTTGGACAGATTTGGACTTTCATGCTTAGCAGATGCATATTTATGCTCACAGTTTTTTTTTTTTTAATCCCACACTCACTTTCTTCAAACATTTCTGAATAAATCAATACGACGGCATCGTCTTGTTGCCAGGGTGAAAGATTCTCCACCAAGAACAGATAAAACACAGCAAAAAGGGAGCAACCAGACCACATGTGCCAAGTGGAAGACAGTGGAGGAGAACTGGTGGCCCAGGGTAACTGTTACTGATGTCGAATATATAGATATTGAAATCTGTATTTAACATGTATCAAAGCTGAAGGATAATGGGGTTGTCTCATGTCACAGACCGCGTTGTAGTACTCAAGGTTGGTCTTGATTATGAGGCCTCGTCTCCTCTCGAAATTGACTGCACTCGGTCTCAGACAAAGACGACTCTGGATTTTAGTTCAAGACCACAACTGCAGGGATATGACTCAATCGCCTGGGCATTGTCTGAATTATTTGTAAAGCGTGGGGGAGAAGACATCAGCCAAATCTTTTGTAATAAAATTTCCTAAACCCGCAAAGAGTTCACACAGAAAACACACAGTGGTTCACTCAATGCAGCAACCTTCACCTAAATAGGTTTCATGGATATTAGCTACCTAAGTATGCCATATAGTGTCCGGTCTTGGTCTTGTCTCGGTCTCGATAAACACATTTCAACCATTAAAATGTCTTTTACATTTACTCAAGACAGACAAACATGGTGGGAATAAGAATATTTATTGAAATGTTGTCACTTATCAAATAACAGAGAAAAATCAAAATACTAATTTTGGCAGTTGGCCATGAAGGACACTTTTTGTAACAAGAAATAAAAGAATAAATATTCAAATCACAAGGCAGGTGCCTTTCACTTCCAAACGCTGCTCGCACTTCATACAGGCTTTGACTGGATCATTGAGCCAAAATAAAAGTAGAAGAGCTGTTAGATAAAAGCCACATCGAGTTTAATCAGATTCTTTACCGAGGTTTGTTCGAATTACAGCATATCAGGTTGCATTTTAAAAAGAGACTGTGACTACATTCACATGCAATATTTCACTCTTTTTCCCCATTTTAAGTTGGGTTTTTTCTTCTGTCAGTTGAGTTGTCTGTGTATGTCTGTGTTGGTTATATGAGGTCAGTTCATTTGAAATAAGAAACTTCTGTTCAGTCTCACACCCACGAGGCTGCATCCAAGCACACTGCAATCACTAAACACAAAGATTCAGTTTATCTGGGGGAAAGTGAAAGTGACTGGAACATTAACAACAGCTGATAAGGTGCTTTCACAGCAGGGCGCTGACCACTAAAAGCAAACAGTAGATATGGAATGAAAGAAATTGAGAAATACTGAGAGTACGAAACAACGTCGACTTTGGGTGTGGCTTTTTTTTTTTTTTTTTTCCCCCACTATCAAAAATCATGACACAAACGTTTTGGCACATCAGTGCTCAGTGAGAAATCACAGAGAAGGATTACGCACCAACAACTTTTTTTTTTTTTTTTTTTTTTCCCCACGTTGCTTCACTGAAGCAGAAGTCCAGTTTCACAAAAGAATTAGCAGTAAGGCGAGAAGTCAAGCAATGTTTTTCCACATGCAAAAATCTGCACGCAATATTAAGGCGCATTTCAAGAAATCACAGCCAAAGCAGGCAAGCGTGGAGATATAAAGCTAACATATCAAAAATAAACTGAACTCCTGCCAGAATACACGTAATACACCGATTAAAAAAAACAAACAAAAAACGAACGTGCAGCTTTAAGACATTCTCTTGTTGCAAAAGAAAGAAAAAACCCTGAACTTCAGCATACTACGATTTCTAGCATGCAGAGTCTGGCAATACATAAAACAATGCTATCAATAAAAGGTCCATAAGGCACACATCCTTCACATACTGCAGCAGTTTTGAGTTTCCAATTGCATATTTGCAAGACTGTTCATGTTTCTTTTGAGCATAAAATTGTATTTCTTTCTCATTCATCTGTAAACAAAGTTGAAATTAAATGATATATTTTAATATTTTGAGAGTGATAAAACCTTTTTTGTAGCAATCCTGTCCTCTCATTCGGAAAAAATACATTTTGTCGTGTAAGGTTGAAATGTTATGGCGCTTTGAAGTGCTTTTACAGGCACCACAGAATTGGCAAGTTATCTGTCTCCATCTAGGGGCGACTCTCGGCTATCACCAGTGACTGTTGTCGGGATAGCTCGGCACTGCGGCAGGGTACTGAGGCAAGCTCGGGCCTTGTGCCGTCTGCGCGACGGCGTTAAAGCCTGCTTCCCTCACTGGTGCACTCTTCCACATCCCGGTGCTCCACTCCTCCTGGGCGCGCTGCATACTACCGCCGCCACCGCGGTACAGTCTGTGCACCTGCCACATGAACAGAAGAATAATTAAACACTAGAATGGAAAACATGCGATGCCTTCAAAGTTAAACCGTAATAATTCAAAATCTGTGAGAGATTTTAAAAAGCTGAACACAAGTTCAATAGTACAAAGTATTACGTACAGTTTCAAGTTTGAATGAAATCTGTAGCTGAAAGTATGTAGAAGCAATGGAAGCTGATTCGACATCCACACTAATAAGTTTAGGGTGTGCATTTTGCGCCTTTGTGGGTTTATACACATGAAGTTGTGTGTGTGTTTACTCACCTTAATGAGGACCAGTGCCATTAAAGCAGTCACCACAGTGAAGAGCAGAGTTGTGATAAGCATCACTATGGCAGAGCCCACATTTTGGCTGAAAAACATCACTGTCGCAATCCAGCCGCTTTGAGGTGTCGGTGAGAGTGAGACGGAGTAGTACGGGTTAGTGTATCACACAGTGTGCAAATTAGCAGAGTGGATTTAATACAAATTAACAAAGTTACTAACGAGCCATTAAGCAGTGAGGGAACAGATGCAGTGACAGACAGCACAGACATGATCAGTGTAAAACTGGCACATTATATCATGAGTGAACAGTGTTATTATCACAAGCAGATGTTCAGTTACTGGACATGAATATTACTCGACAACGTGGTCTTTAAAAACTGATGCAGCACTCTGTGTGTTCTTATTTAAATTCTTACAAAAAAATCTATATATAACATGGATTAATTAATCGGTTCCCATCAGATTTTGTTGCTGCATCATTATAATTGGTGATTTGAATATGCATTTTAATGACTCATCTAATGCTTAGAGATAATAATAGAGCTTTCACAACAGGGTTAGGATTTTCTCTGAACCCACACACTGTCCTACTTAAAGCAACTAGCAAAGGTGGTGGGCAACAAGATGAACTCAATGAACTCAAAATTAGGGCAGAAAAAGCATTAAAAAAAGGCTATTAAAAAGCATGAAACCAGCAGAATTAAGTGCAGTTGGTTTGTACAAATCTGAATAATTGGATAGATCTAGATCCCTTCAAAAATAATTTTGTGAGCCGACACATGTTTTGACAGTTTGCTCTACAGAATTTAGAAACATCGGCGTTCAGAGTTTCTTTCTTTCTTCATCAAGAGGCGAGCGGTTCTGTAAACCAACATAGCCAACGCTGCTCCGGCAACTCAGAAACAGATTTCAACCGTCAAAAATAGGAGTAAAAATGTAAAAAGCCGCTTATTTTGGTGTTAAATCTATCTTTGCATTATAACTTCAAGCAAACATGAAGATGCTAGTGTCTGAAGTACAGCACATGAGACCTCATGACCCACTCTGTGGTAAAAAAAAACCCCAAAAAAAACAAACAAACACCAACTGTCAAGCAACATGAGCACAGTCTTCAAAGCCGCTTTGGTTCAACTCACCATGTTCCCCAGCCAGAGATGCCTAAAGTCTGGATGAGAGCCAAGACACACTGAAGGAAGAAGACGAAGAAGAAGGCCATGAAGTTGAACGAGCTATCGGCCCTGCGAACAATGTGGAGAAAAAAAAAAAAGAGAGAGAGAATACAAAGGATGATAAAACAAATAAGCCAAGAGTTGCTTTATTTTTGTTGCAGCGTTGCTTCCTCCTACTAGTGGTCAACAAACTGTGGGTCTTTTTTTAATACAGCTTCACACTGTTACTCTCTCCAGCGTGAAAGTACAATGGAAAACCAGTAGGACAGATGTGGCCTAAACTTCATTTATTATTATAGTAAATGCTGCTTTACTTAAATTTATTTTGCAGTATTATACAATAATAAATCCTAATGTTGTAGCCAACTTTGTTGTGTGTTAGAGGTAGTGTGTGTGTGCATATGTGGTAAGTTGGCTGCATGTTGCTGTTGCTGTTGCTGCACACCTAAACACATAAAAGGTAATCACAGATGTCACGTAGCCTACATAAGACCAGAAGGGGACTTCCCATGACGCACTGAGCTTTTCTCTTCTCTCTCTCTCTCTCTGTACTCATTCATGCTCCATCAATACATTTCATTAGGCAATGAGCTAGATGCCGCTCGAGTTTCTGCCTGTTCAAAGAAGGTTTTTCCTCGCCACCGTCGCCCAGTGCTGGCGGGAATTGTTGAGTCTCTGTAGATGACATTATAAAGAGTACGGTCTGGACCTCAATATGGAAAGTGCCATGAGATAACTTTTGTTATGATTTGGCGCTTCATAAATAAAACTGAATTGAACTGAATAAGGGAGTCACAGGTGAATGGAGGGAAGTTGTAACTGCACCGTATGTGTGTGTGTGTCCGTATGGGTTTTTTCGTCTGAACATAGAAGTTTTGTTTTATATTTACAAGCTCGTTTTTTACGTCAGTCATTCAGTGCACCGGCCATTTGTAGGGGTTTAATCCACATTTATTTATATATAAAGGAAACGTCACATACATACTTCACGTGAGACCTTATTTAATGCACCACTACATGTTTGAAATGACTTCAAGTTCCCTCAAGTGGCTTTTTTTTTGTTCAGTCTGCTGCAGGAAATGGATGGCTGAACGAAAAACGATGAATTAATCCAAGTTTATTTTAGCTTTTCCTAAAAAAGACACTTGTCCAATATGGAGACAATGAGCTTCCAAGCTGCAGCCTACAGTGAGTACTGTCATCAATTATACTTTTTTTTGTGGCTTTATTGGTGATATACAGGAAATTCAAAAACAACTGGTAGCCCACCAGTTGCTTTAAATAGATTATACTCTTCCAATCAGTCATTAACAGACCATGCTCTCATTCAATCCACTGTTTACTGTTTACACCAACTTCTAACCTGATGTGAAGACACCAGATTTTTTATATATAAACACTATTGACAAGATAAACTAAAAAACATCTGGCCCACGTGGATTTCCCGTTTCACAGCTAGTTAGGAAAGACATGACTGATAAGTAGGTTTCCCTTTCCCCAGAATACTCAGCATAACCTGAACTTTGTAACTTCCTACTTCTGAGTGCCCTGAAGACAATGTTTTTTGCATGCTGGTTCAGTCAGTTCATCCATTTTTATGGATTTTTACAAAAAAATTCTTGATAGCTGTACAGTTCTCTGAGAGCCATTCAGTTTTTTAACCCTCCTTGTGTTTTACTTCCTTATCAAGTACGTCACAATGTGGCTTATTTAACATATCTAAAATAAACCCCATTTGCATCAAAGTTCCTCCCACCATCTTTGCAAAGTTGATGAGCAGTGGAGATAAGGAATGAATGAACTCTTATTACTGTGGTGAAGAGGCACGTGCCCCATCAGCTGTTTGCCATCTGGACTGTTTGCCCAAGTTTATTTTAGATGTATTAACATAAATTTTCATTATTTCTCCCTTTGAATCATAAATGCCAAGTGCACGATGGAGGGTCGTGCGGCAGCACCTTTTATTTTGGTTGATGTAGGTGCAGCAGTGCAGCGTGCAAAAGGGCTGGATGGAAGTGAGCAGGTGTGGTGATTATCGGATACTCTCTCACATAACTGGCCTCATAAGTTAAACGTAATAATGACAACAAAGCGTTACCTCAGGAAGAGTCTTGATGGTTCAGAGCATCACGACATAGACACATACACATAAATCTGCACCCAAAGACCGGTGGAGTGTGGAGTCTTCAGTTAGCTATGATATTTTCCAATCCTTGAGTAGGAATCGATGACCGACTAACCTGAAGGCTTTGTAGAGTGGTCTGTACCAGCAGGTGTAACTGCATGGGCTGAAGAGGATGAGCCAGAGAAGAGAGAAGCCAAAGTTGGTGGCATTTCCACCTCCGGCCCACCAAGCAATACAGGAGATCACATTAAAGCACAGCGTGCCTGAATACACTGCAGGGGAGAGAGGACAGTGATGCATCTTCTTCCAAACAACACAAAAAGTTTTTATTAATGTATATTTGAAAAAAAACTCACTCATCCAAAGTGTGTAAACTCTGCGCACCAGCTGCTGGTGGGGTGCGGGGATTTCCTCCTCAATGTTATGGTAAAAGCATGGCTTTATTCTCATGAACTTGGGGATGGGAGGAAAGTTATTCACCCGTTCTGAAACAGGAAGGAAAGCTTTACCACAGAACTGCTCGCCTTGCTATTTTACTATTCGGTATTTCACAAGATGCCTGAACACATGGCATTTACATACATCTACTTTACGGATAGAGACCTATAGATAGATAGATAGATAGATGTTTGAGGTTACAAACCTGCCATTTTCAAATCTTCACACCTGTATAACAGGAAAAAAACAGAAATGGAAAAAGCAGTTAACGCTCTACTCTCATATCATTCCAGGCAGAAAAACTTTATTTTTTTTTTTTACAACATATATACTCCTTATTTACTTTGAAAAAAATAATCAAGGCTAAAGAGCATTGCACACTGATCTCAGTTTCCAAGTCAGCGTTAACATTTAACCAGTTAAAGTAGAGATTTAAACCCTGGTCACTCTCCCAGCAACTTTAGGCAAATGTCTCACTCCTACTTGTTTAATGTATTAACATATACTGGTTTACAGACCACATAGGTGTGGTGCATTTTACCCATGTGATATTATTGACACTTGGAGCTTGAAAGGCCACACACTGTTTGTGTTAGTGAGAGAAAGAAAAGAAGGCACAGATCCCAAATGGCTGACAGTCAAGAAGACTCCTCCACACTTACCTCCACATGAAAGTAATGAAAGTGTGGGAGCATTTGTGGGAGAGTCTCTGCAGGATCTCTTCGTGACCCTACAACCTGAGACCTCACTCAACGTCTACGTGTGTGTAATTTGTGTTGATAAAGTTAGAGACATGTGACCATTAGACCCAGACGTTTCTCCTCTCACTTAATATGGGAGTCAGTGTCACAGTTGGTCGGTGCTCCTGTAACTTTGGAGCTCACACATGCAGACATAAAATAAATCTGTTTGCTACTACATGAGTACAACCAGCACAAACTTTTCCCCAGATCTGATGTAAAAAAAAAAAAAAAAAAAAAAATTGTCCACGAAGAGCAAAAGTGAAACTGATGTCAAGTTTCTGAGTGTGATTTAGCATAATAAAGTAAACATAAAGTAGAATCTGGTCAGTTTTCTAACAACAACATCACATATGTTGCATTTACATGTGGTAGAAACCCATAAAAATAAGAAGAAATGGCCCAAATCTGAGCAAGTTAACTAAGTCATTGGCGAATCTTAATGATGGGATTTGCATATCAGACGCACTAAATACTCCTGTGGCTTGTTTATCTACGAATTAATGAAGTTATGTGCTCACTTCACGTGTGATATCATACAGTAAATAGCGGCTAAAGCGTGTTGTTGGGTAGCTCCAACGGACACAGAGGTGAGCGTCCTTATCAACGTTGCTGCTTCATTTGACTAACTGGCTGACAGTTGACAAAGAGGGCAAAGGCTACACGTTCATTACAGTTAGCAAGTCAACATAAAGTATGATATAGATATGTCAACATTACCGGGACAGCGTCTATCTCCTCACGTTTCCGTCGACAACTGCTGCAGGGGTCCGGGAATCACTCAGGATGCGCTTTTTCGACCCCATCAAAGACACACTGCGCCTGCGCACCACCGTTGCACTTTGTAGTTCCGAACGGTTTACATTCTACGCGTTCGGGGGCCTCAAGAACTACAAGTCCCAGGAGTCATGTGAGCGGTAAACGGGAAACGCGTGACTCATTTTTTTTTTGGTATGTATCCCTGCCTTGGATGTTTAATAAGATCCCACCCCCGGTAATTACAGGAAGGAGATCATGTATAATCCCTCAAAATTAGTCCCCAATCTGCTGTTTAGGACCGGTTTCTTATCGTTTTGGTGCACAGACATTAATCATCAACATTTTTACAACTTTATCTGATATCAAAAGTTACTGCGGGAGGCGATAAACTATGTCAGCGGTGTCCAAACTTCTTTTAAAGAGGGCGAGATTTGACAATGTGAAGATGCCAAATGCCAATGTAACCAAATCTAAGAACAAATTTAAAAACCAGTTCTTCCTTTCTGTCTCATCTGAAGTCAGATAACAAAGAACAAAGTGTATGGAACACGTTAAACTTGCATGAACTTTATACAAATCTTAACCTCATGTTCATTCTAAACCAGACTTATATGAGTAATATAAGATAGATAGATAGATAGATAGATAGATAGATAGATAGATAGATAGATAGATAGATAGATAGAATAAACTCTAAGGAGGAAGAACATATGGTTCTACCTCTAAAAAATATACATAAGAAAAATATACACATGGACTCAAATGTATGTACAATGCAAATGTGCACTGTGAAAACTTAAATGGGGAGAGTGTAATTATGCATCCATTATTATGTCCATCATATCAACTGTTAGAGAATTACCATTTAGATTAAAAACGTCTCACTCTTGCTCTTGTCTTTCACAATATCATCCAGAAAGTAATATTTTGTGTCACATCTACAGCTATATAATACCAGCAGTTATGTCCTTAGAGGTTAACGTTTAGTGCAGGGATCTTCAACCAGGGGTCCACGACCCCTAGGGGTTCCGCAAAGGTATTGCAGGGGGGTTTGTCATAATAATTGACAATTTATTTATGCACAGCTCTGGCAATTAATAACCAATAATAATTATGCATAAACTTAAAAAATCAATCATAAACACATACAGGCTAAAAAACAAATATATAAATAGGTTAATCGTGTGAAATAAAAGTTGAATAAAGTAAATATATATAAAAATAAAAGGTTCTGTTTGTCTCTCATTTCTCCTTGTATTTCTTCTCCTTGTGCTGAAAAAGGTTGAAGATCCTGGTTTAGTATATTCAAATGCTTCATTATGTCAACCGGAGAAGTTTCGGGCGTGACTGGCCCCCGGGCCGTACTTTGGACATCCCAGTTTTACAACTTCTGATATCAACAAAACTGTGGGCGACGATAAACTATTGTTGTAGTCTTTTAATGAACGCAAAAGCAACATTTGGATTGGCTATTTATAAATGTATTGTATATCCCGTGTGTTATGGCTAATTCATGATAACTTTTGTTGATAACGTGTGATTCCTTTCTTTCATTTTACTCCCCCCAAAACGTCAACATGGCAACTCTGACCTCCACCTTAAAGTCAAACTCCGCGCAGTGAGGCCCAAAACATCAGACAGAAGGCGTGACCTATGGGACACAGCTGACATACCTCGATTTATAGCACAGGGTGTCCCGGACGGAGTGAATGGTAATTTTTAAGGGAAAATGTAAATAAATACATTTAGTCCATTGAACAAAATGATCTCACATATTTATAGCATTTCTGATATACAGTGTGTGTATTGCACACAATTTGAAACTCTAGCACTGTTGCAAACGTTTCTAAAGTGCTTCACTACACGAAGCGCCGAGTAACCGTGCAACGCCGCTATGACAAAACAAACACCTACTACCCGTGATCAGCAACGTGGTTTCGACCAATCAGCGACGGCTATTGATGCAAGTGACACACTCCCGCCAATTCCGACTGAGGAGCGCGAGGCAGGCAGTGGGGGTAAACTACAGGAGTGATGCGGGAGATGCGGAAAGAGAAATAGTTATGTTTTAACGAAATAAATTAGAAATACATGTCGTTTATTTAGCTGCACAGTATCTGGTTCATTATCTGGGGGGCCTTTACAGGCGTTTACGCGAGCTCTACCGTTGTTTTGAAGCTGTTTTTGCCGGACAATATCGCAACCGAGTGGAGGACCCGGGTTAGTGGTTGGGATGTTGGCGGCGGAAAACCCATCCGTGGACGGACATTTGGCAGCATCGACTCCCCGCAGACGAGGTAAAACTAATGCCACGTCTAACAAGCTTAAAGATTAATATACATTTATATCAACTCACTAAAATGTCTACTATTGTAATATGGACGGTGTGTCGGCTCGTCTGTACGCTGTATAGCCCACAAAACGATGGCAAACATCTGCCCGTTGCTTCACGTTCAGCTAGTTAACTTTGCTACGACCTCGTTTTTCCTACCGACACCGGTTAGTATGAGATAATGTCATTGTTACGAGACAAACTGTAACTGATTTAATATGAACGTCTGCCGCTAGCTTCGCTAGCTGTGTACAGCTAACTTGTCTGGCTTCGCTAATGTTACCGTGTTGCCTAATTTCGGTAACCTTAACGTCAGTTAAGAGACAGTTGGGCCTCAAACTACAAAGAAACACCAACATCACCATTAAAAACTAATTTGCTGGCTTGCTACCATAGTGGCAGACTCGGCTACACGGCTTGCTCTGTCACCGTTGCTCCGGTGCTTAGCAAAGTAGCTCGTTTTGTTAGATTAGCACACAGGCTAGTCGTGTTAGCATCTGTGAGTTAGGTTGAAAGCTGTCTTCATGGGTGAAACTCTAGAGCTGCCCCGTTGTCTGCGCTCGTCCACACACACATACACACACATAAGAGTTTCGCCTGACTGTAGTAACTCAGCGTTAACCTACGTGCAGCAGTTATTTACTCTAAGTAGTGTGGTCGGCGTGCATCCGTTGCCTGACAGCCCTGTATAAAGGTGCCAGCCCTGCGGACTCGGCTGGGCCTGCAGCACTCACTGAAACACCGGTTGGCGGGAGAGCAAACCAAACACAAGCATTACATTCATTGTAATACTGTAACGTTAGCACACCGACGCTGCAAACGAATATAACATTTAATGTAACGCTTTAAAAAGTAACAATCCCCTCGGGACATTTTGCTACATGATGGACTTTAACATTAATGCAGTGTGATTGGGATTTGATCCCCCCCCCCCCCACAGTACTTTAGCTACACTGACATGTGGTCATTACAGTAGTAAATTAATCATCTGCTCCTGCAAGTGAAGTGTGAGTGTGTTACTGCGTTGAATGTGTGATGTGCTTATGTTCTTGTTGTTTTCAGGTATGGA
Organism: Protonibea diacanthus; assembly: GCA_028641955.1. Classification (NCBI taxonomy): domain Eukaryota; kingdom Metazoa; phylum Chordata; class Actinopteri; family Sciaenidae; genus Protonibea; species Protonibea diacanthus. The sequence goes on along the minus strand of CM053979.1, from coordinate 8,451,044 downwards.
TTGTAAGTCAAGTAACAATGCCAACAAGAAACTCATCCAAGGTAAAAACCTTTTATTTTTTTAATTTCACAAACATTTTACACAGTTAAAAGATTATTGTTAGATCTCATATATAATAATAAGCACTGAGGGTTGATTTTAATAGTATTCATGTCTTACCGTACCTTTACAATATCTATTAATGACTGCTGCACCTTTTTATTGATTCTGTTCTCCCCACAGGTATTATATTTATATAGTAATAGAAAACTGACTTGCATGCACACTATCTCCTTTCTTGTACAGTTACATCACAACTACTGCACAAAAAAATGATGTGTCCTCTGAGGAAGTTTCTTCTCTCTTCTGTCACCTTTCTATAGTTTTTATTATTAGTTCAAGTATTCGTTGTTTAGAGATGAAATGTGGACAGAAACTGACAGTGTTCAGTTGTTAAAACCACATTTAACCATGTTGTTCCTGTCAATGAAGAAGTGTCTATAGTTTGAGGTTGTAAGATTCCAATAATAGTGCGTTATGTTTTCTACTTTCATATGCGTTTATTAAATTATGGTTCTATTTCTCTAATGAAAACTCTTTTAATACAAATTAGATCTTCAAAAGTTAAGATCAGATCTGTGGCTATAGCTGCCCTTTAAATTTAGAGACCTGAACTTAAATCCGTGTTGTCAGTGAGATCACTTTGTATGTAATCTCTCAATTAACACATTCATGGACCTTTACAGTATTTTTTGAGACAGCATGTTAATGAACAACTTTGTGACAGCCCAATTATCTATTCTACATTATGCAGATGGATAACGCCACAGCCATTTTGATGACTCAGCTTTTTGTGTTTTCTTCTGCCTGCAGCTCGTCTCCCATTCAAGCGCTTGAACTCTGAACCGAAAGAGAACCAGCCACCTAAACGCCCCTGTGTGCACGCCTGCCCTGAACCAGGAGTCACAGACAGGGAAAATGAGAGTGAGTCCTCTGCAGTCCCTGTGCACAACGGCCCACCTTTGGTTAATGGTCGCGGGCCCCTTGATGGCTTCCTGAGCCGTAGACGCCCTGCATCCTCAAATGCGAAGACAGTAATAGATCTGACCACAGAAAATAGTTCATCTCCTGTAAAGTGCCTTGTTTCACCTGCTCCTGTGTCTCCCTGCCTCCCAACAAAAGACAAGCATCAGGGCACAGACAAAACTGCCTCTTCTGGGAAATCCAGCAATGTCGATAACACTCCTAAAAAACACACTTTAGACTGCACAGAAGTCAACAAAGATGAAGTAGAAGAGGTGGAAGAAAAAGATGGGAATCAGACTGCGTCTACATTGCAGCTTGACACAACGCAGGAATCTGAAAGTGAGCCAGAGGAGCAGAATGAGTCAGGAAACGTTTCCAGTGTAGGAAACAGGTCCATGCTGTCGATTTCATCAGTCAGCTCCTCATCTGAAAGCTCACCTGAGAAGACTGATGACCATACACCTGATTCTACACCTACAGTATGTACATCTCCTAATGCTTCTAATCTCACTTAGCTAAATTATACAAATACCTCTGCTGTGACTGTGTTTTGAGGATGTCTTTTCTTTTGTTTTTTTACCTATCCTTTATAGGAGCCAAAGACAACCCCCAAGATACCAACAGATCAGAAAAAGATCAAACGACGCTCATTGAAGGTGGGACTGTTGATGTATACACTGCAAGCGGGTTTGAATGTTTCAGATCCCTAGTTGTAAGTTTATAGACTCGGCTTCAAGCACATCCTGATTTGTTGTGTATTGTATCGAACTTTTGCGTTTGCAGAGTCTACAGGAACAAGAGGAGAGGCTTCGGCTGCGACAGGAGAAAGAACGGCAGAAGGAGGAGGCTAAAGCTGCAAAGGAGAAGAAGAAAGAAGAGGCCCGTAAGATAAAGGAGGAGCGTGAAAAGGAAAAACGAGAAAAGAAAGAAAAAGATGAGCGGGAGAAACGAGAGAAAAAGGAGAAAGAGGAGAAGGAAAAGGCGGAGAGGTTAAAAGCAAAAGAGGAGCAACGGAAATCAAAGCTAGAGTGAGTAATGCAACTCCCTGTTAAAGTCAGTGTTGTTAAAAATGTGACTACACACACTGATTTTGTTGTGCTAACTGTTTTGCTTTAATCTCGCTTCAGGGCAAAGCTTGAAGAAAAACGGAAGAAGGAAGAAGAAAAGCGAATGAAGGAGGAAGAGAAACGGTTGAAAGAAGAGAAGGATGTAAGTTTCTGTAGAAAAGTGTTTGAACTTGGTAGATGCTCCAACTTTTTTGTTTCAGATTTGTAATCGGTCATTTTACTGAATTGTCTGTTTACAGCGCCTCAAAGCTGAGAAAGCAGAAATTACACGGTTTCTACAAAAACCCAAAATCCAACAGGCTCCAAAGGTTAGTACATAACAAAAATGTGAAATTGGTTCCACTTCAGCGCTCTTTAAACAGTGTTTGTTCATAAATGTGTTCATTTAGCCCTTATGTTTGTGCCTCACATCTAAAATGCATAATTACCATTAGTATAAAGGGCATAATGTTTGAGTTGTAACACATGATTTGAACCCCTGTATCCTCTCTTTTAATGAAGATAGTACAAATAATACAACTGTGTCCTTTTTCAGACACTTGCTGCTGCGTGTGGGAAGTTTGCTCCATTTGAGATAAAAGAAAATGTGTCTCTGGCACCACTGTGCCGGGTTCAGTGTGAGGACTCCGTTCTGGAGGAACTTGACCGGTGTTTGTTGAACCCTGCTGATAATTTTAACGGGCTGAAGGACTGGATCGGGCAAAAACCTCGCCAGTCAGGACCCACCAAACCTCGACAGATTGACTCACTCAGGTAAGGCTGGCAATAGTGATTTCCTAATGTGCTTACTCTGCTTTCTGCATGTCCACTCATCTATATGTTTATTTCTCCTGTGCACAACACGAGGGCCTTTTCCTCACAAACCAAAACCAATGTGAGAAACTGTTTCCAAAACTTCATTGCTAATTGGTTGCATCTTGGGTTGACTGTGGTAAGACTGCTCGGTGGCATTTGTTGTACAGTTTGTTAAAAGCTCACCTGGCTCAAAAGTTTATGCCTGTGGGATTCCTCTGTAACATCCAGTGCTGTTCACCAGGGTTCATGTTATTTAATATTTAATATGTAACTTCAGAGACTTTGTTTAGGGTGTCACATGTACCATTGCTTATATTAAAATCTATCTTCCTGTAGCTTTAACTAACCCTAACTAACCCTAGTGCATTCTCTTTATCTTCCTCCATGTGTGCTGCTGTCTCAGTGAGTGTATAACGGTGGAAGGGCCTAAACCAGACGGTGTGCCGGATCGTAAACGTTATGGACCCATGAAGCTGCTGCAGTTCCATGAAAACTACCGTCCAGCCTACTGGGGCACCTGGAGTAAGAAGAGTTCACACATCTCACCTCGCTGCCCCTTAAGACAAGACAAGGTAAGACTATAGCAGAGGCATCGATATGTTCAGTTGACTCGACGCCCCACATGTAAAAAATCCAAATGCTCCTAAGCATTATTTACTTTTTAAACGATAGATGGTGGATTGTATTGATGTGTTTTAAATGTAACAGAGAACTCTGGTTTAAAGATTTTAGCTTTGCTTCAGTATTTTGAATTTATTCAAGAATTGTACTTACAGAGTTGTTCTGTCACTACAGGATTTGTTGGACTATGAGGTGGACAGTGATGAAGAATGGGAGGAAGAGGAACCAGGAGAGTCTCTGTCACACAGTGAAGGGGTGAGTTTCACTGGAGAGTGAAAAACTACTTCTATTTCAACTATTTCTTTATTCAAACATTTTCTCTGTCCACTATCACAGTTTAAAATATAAGCAAAAGTATCTCTATGTATCCTGGCATCTACACATCAGATGTTATTGTCATTATTGCCAACCAAAGCGTCCCAACTCTCAAGCAGCTGCTGATTTCCATATCTCTCAATACACCATAAAAATTGTAACTTGAAAGGCCGCCATGAAATTGGCCTGACTCTAACCATTTTATAGAATAGCCAATAGGAAAACCGGATATTTTGAAAAGCACAGTGAGGTTTTTGTTGGCTGCAGACTCTGAATTTCAATGCAAAGCAGTTTTTGAAACAGCCTGCTTGTGTCTCCATGTAACGATAATGTAACTTAAACGGGTGATTGAATGTACGCAGATTCTCGTATTAAGCTTCTGTCTCTGCAACCACAGCATGAACACAAGTTTCATGTTGTGATCCATGCATGGCCTTTTCACTGTCCTTAATCATCTGTACCACATAATCAAACATGTCAGTAAGTGTCTGCTCTGAATGTATTAAAACAGGGAAAGAAATGGGCTTTAATGAGCCAGCAAAAAAACACTGTCATCTTGCGTCTTCACAACCAGGACAGATGTATAAACAATGCGATGATGATTTTACTTAACAAAATATTTTGAACTGTTGTTCATTTTCAGGAAGATGAGGAGGAAGGAGGTGAAGATGATGACGATGACGGCTTCTTTGTACCTCATGGATACCTTTCAGATGATGAGGGTGCTCTAGAAGAGGAGGTATGATATTGGTTCTTTTAATCTGACTGCTAGTGTTTGGTTTTGTTTTCATATTCCAGAATGCTTTTAAGTTTCTGCTCCCCAAATGAACACACATGCAATCTCCCAGGAGGGCGGCGACCTTGAGAAGCAGAAATTACGACAGAAACTGAAAGCGAGGGAGTGGGATGAGCTGATGTCCACCAAGAAGAAGATGAAGGTGCTGGAGCCGGTGGTCAAAGGCTGTGTATGGGAGGGAGAAGGATCCAGTTTGCAGCTCTTCCAGCCTTATGCTGTGTGTCTGGTTGAGCCCTTACCGAAGGCAGACAACAGCCCCAGCCGAGAAGAGCTGTCACAGAGGTGTCAGAGAGAAGCACAATGTAAGTGTGTGTGAGACACAGATTAAAGTTGGAGAACAGCCTTTCTTTAGGTGATGATTCATTAGGGAGCTGACAGTTTAATAGTTTTCATGTGTTGTCATGCTTTAATTGTGTTTATCAGCAGACAAAACCTTACAGTGTCTCTAACAACTTTTATGACAATGAATATGGTTATGGCTATTTTCAAGTCAAAGTGTGTGTGAAACTCCCTCATGCTCTTTTTCTCCCACAGTACTCGGTCAGCTGTTGCCTCTGCTGCACGGCAATATCAACAGCACCAAAGTGATCATCAGTGAGTTTCAGGAGTTTTGTCGTCAGCAGAACTCTTCATCATCGTCGTCATCATCGCCGTCATCACCTCCTGAACTGTCCAGCCCTCAGAGCCCAGCAGAAAACATTCCCACCAGGTGAAACAACAGAAATATTTGATAACTATTTCTGTGTAAATCTGATTTTGTAATTCAAATGTCTTTATGATTTTACCTCCCAAAACATCTTGAACTTGAACTTGTTTTACTACTTGTTTTACTTGTTGTGCTACAACAAGAACTTAAAACAAGTACAAAGACAGAAAAGTGTAGTAGTAGTAGTAGTAGTATCTACAAATGTGTTCAGCCATTCAAATATTTGGTTTCAATGACCCATTGTACATCATAAACATACTTTTATTTTTTCCCCTCATCAGGATACAGGTGAAGCGCCTCATGAAGAGCAATGCTGTTTACGAGAAGCGCTCCACCTACAGACGCTGCTGCTGGTATGTGCACTCGGAGGTCCTGTCCCGTTTTGGCCAGGAAGCTCTTCCCGTGCCCTGTCAGTGGACCTACCTCACCACAGGAGCTCGAGAAGAGTCCCGTGAAGAACCCCAGGCAGCCACAGGCTCTCAGGGAAACTCTCCCACTACACCTCAGACCTCCTCCGCCACATCTTCATCCTCCAACAAAAGGAAGAGCACAGGCAGCATGTCGATCACCAAGTTCATGAAGCGATGTACTGACACTGAGCAGGTAGAGAAACAAAAATAAATGACCACGTGTAGACTTCTCTGGAACGTTTTAGCTGTGGTATCATTTTATTATCTTGCTTTTCACATGTTGATTGTAAGACATTAGTGTGTTAACTTATATTAAATGTATTTGTCAGACGGAAGCAATGGAGGCAGACGGTTTTCAAGCAGATACTGAGGATGACGACGAGGAAGACTGCGTCATCATCTCCACACAGAGTGGTGAGTTACACAAAGTCTTAATTTTTACTCCAATATTCAGACAAACAATTTAGTGTCATCATGGTTTAAAAAGTAAAAAATCATATTACTTAGATCAGCTCTGGAGATGAAATGGGACATTGTGGCTTTTCCAACTACAGCTGGACACATACAAAACACATTCAGACATATTTTCTTATTATTCCAGATAAATCAGTGTTTGCAGGACCTGAATAAGTTTGTTTTCTTTGGCAAAGTTAACATGTTAACATGTCTGAACATGGAGGAGCTGATGCACTCACCTTCTAGATATCAGTGTGATGCAACAAATGTTGTTAGGGGTGTAACTGTACACAAAATCCACGGTTTGGTTCAGCGTTGGGGTACAGCAGAAAAAACAAAAATGGATAATAATGGAAAAATTAAACATTCAACCTCGACCCTTTAGACATAATTCTTATTGCATGTAAACACTGGTGTTTTGTCACTAAGAAATCAAAATAACAGATGTCAGTGAAGCTCTTGTGTTTATAACTCCTGAACAACCTGTGCTCATTTATAGAGGGCAGGCTGACTGAACAACATGCACACATGACGGCACACTGTAGCATAGACAATACTCTTAATTGTGTTTAATGCTGCAGATATACGACCATACTCTGTTGGTTATTGCTTTGGCACAGTCTGAATCTGCAGAGGATCCCTGAAAGCTGCGAGGAGAAGGACTTACCTTCCAGTCTGTTTTTGTCTCCCTCTGCTTATCGACACATTTGGGTGATGCAGTCTTAAATCACATGTTTGTGTTTCCACAGACAAACCTGACCGCAGTGTCAGCGTACAGTTTAACACTAATCATGACCCATTTTTACTGTAACTAACCAGGAATCCGTGATTCTCCTATACAGTGTCTTTAAATGTCACAGGATGTTCACCAGCTCTGATCTCTCAGTTCTGTCTGACTACACAACATGGACTAACCTGTCCAGACTATTTTGACTGTTTGTTTGGGTTACAGGGTGTACAGAATCGAGGGTAGTAGTATACCAACATCCTGTAGTGAACGCTTCAGGATGAATACATGTACTGTTATACAAGTGTGTTATGAAGAATACAACTATAATACAAACATTAGAATGACCGTGTGCCTGTTCAGGGGGAGCATGTTCCAGTCATGAGACGAGAACTATCATGTGTTTGTCAAGCACATAGCAGGAGGTAGTTTAAGCCTCGGTCATGCTGCATGACTTTCAGAGTCATCGGATCGCTGTGCTGTTTACACTACACAACCTTCTGCAGTCTGGATGTTGTGGCTGCACACTGCAGTGACTGACAGACAGCAGAGGATCACACATTAGATCCTTCACAAGGAATAATCCCAGAGTCTGTCTGTCCTCCAAACCAGGTTTCATCATTAATAATGACCACATTGTGTTTAATTAGGGGAGCAGTTTAAAACCTGCACGTTAGGGGCAACATTTACTGCATACTGCAGTGCAGAGTACAGTTGGCTAATTAAATTAGCTAATAACTAGCAGCAGTTAATGTCAGACAATCTTATCATACTTTAACAGTTACTTGGTGTTACTGTAATGGTAACGAACATAAAAAATACACATATTAGCAGTTTGAATTAAAATAAAAGCTCTCTGTGCAAAACTACCTTTGTAAAATATTACATATTAAAATATATTAACAGTTCATTTTAAAAACAAACATGTAACTCATAGATACACAAGATAAAAGGAGTCCTATGTCGACAATCTTGTCAATTTAGCATCAATATAATCCTTAAAGATAAACTGCATTTCTGTAGAAACTCATTTTGTTGCTTCAACTTGCTCAGCCTCTTGTTGGAGCGGCACTATTTCAGTGGGAACCATTTCAAAAATGAACATTCTTCACTGAAATAAGTGCTGATTGGTGGATCAGACTCCTAACAGTGGTAACAGCTAAAAAACTCAGTTTACTACATCCTGTTTGGTTCTGGAAAAGAGGAAGAGGGGCGAGGCTTTCTTGTCTGTAGCTCATTCTCACAGTCTCATGGCTCCCCCAACACGACCAGACATTTAATCTGCCAGATATCGTTCAGGCGTCTTCATCAGCAAGCCATCAGATCACATCTTTGACCAGTTCACACATAAGGATTCTCTCTGATTTGACTCTGCACCCAGAGGCTTTTGTCTGATCTCCAAAAACTGCCCACGAGTAAAATCCTGAACTCTGCATTAACTTAATTTAAAGGCTTGGAGCACGGGGAACCTGTTAGCTGTCTGGAGTTAAGCTAATCACCTCCTTTTAATAATGTACTGATACAGCCGCAATGTTTAATTTATATGAAACTAAATCATGTGTTCCTCTGTAGGTCCGACCAGAGAGAACTCGTCCAGTGAAGGAGACTGTCCGATGGAAGTCACCCCCTCCGACACAGCTGCTCTCCCCGTGGCCAGCGCTGCTCCAACACTCGCCACTGCCTGAGGACAGGATTTTAGGCCGTCTCCTCTAACCAAGCTGCCGCCCCCTGTTCCCCTCAGTAACTCTTCCCTCCTGGTTCTGAACTCTACTGCGTCCAAGACGGAATCAATTCTTCAAGCAAGATGAAGCACCACACTCTGGTACGAGCGGCTCGCAGCAAGCGACGTCTGCTCAGTATTACGAGTTCCCTCTCACTTCATTTTTTCTTTTTTTTTTTAAAGGAGTCAGGAGTCATCTTGCCTGTAAAATTTAGCTGTGCATAAAATCAGAATGTCTGAATTGATTGAGGACAGTGTTCATTAACTATGTGTCTGATTTTTGTTGCATCGAAGTCAGGCATGTTTGACATGGGGCGCCTTTAAAGAGGAAGGTCACAGTCTCTCTTGCACTGCTTTAGCTACAGCAGATTGGGTTGAACAGAGAGAGGAAGAGCAGAACGAATGCCCAGTTTTCATGAGAAGCATCCAAGACCCCCGAGAGCGGCATTATTTTTTTTGTTTTTGACATGTTGACTTCATGACATGATTGGATTTCCTCTAGTCAAACTGTATATAGTTTACCAGAAATAATAGTTGGGGAAATGAGAGGCTGAAAGTCTGTCTGAACATTCCCCTTTTTGATGTCGATGGGTGCATTTATTCTGCAATTTCTAATTCTGACGACTCACTGGAGTAGTTGCTAGGCCTGTACTTGTACAGTTAGGTCCAGTGTCACAATGTTTTATAAATATGTATTTTCTTTATTTTGTTTTTCAAGAATACTTGAACAGGATAAATTCATTAAACATGAATAAAAGTACACACTTTTTATACTCAGTTCATTCCACACCACTTCAGCGAGGTACCTTTGTGGTAGCTTGATGCTAACACCTTCACCGCTCTGACGGTCACAACCGTTTCTCATCAAGAACTGTTGTTTAATTTGAGACGTGTAGGAGATAATGCAGTGACTGACAAGACTGTCAAACAACGTCCAATAAAAGAGCCAGTTCACTAGCAGCTGATTTAAACATTTTTACTAGCATTAGTAGGAGTTGATTGCTGCTGGAAACATCTGGGGAAATGACAAATCCAAAAAATGAAGATTTGCTACAGTTCTACTCAAGCGGTGACGGATTGTGGATCATTAACAGTCAGCTTTTATTTTTTAAAGTCCTTTTACAAGTCCTTTGTTTTGCAGCCTCTCCTGTGCAGAGATCACTGCTAACATCACCCCTCCTGTTAATGCACTGTTAAACTATCACAAAAAAAGGTCCAGAGTGAACCCCTTTAAAAGGTGCTGTGTGTTATTACGCTGGTCCAATCATGTGTTTTGGTTGTGAGATCAAGTAGAAAAAAAGCAGTCCACTTCCTAAACTTGGAGTCCTTATTTGCAGCTGCCCTTGATTTAAATTCTTCTACATGTCCAACACTGGAATCCAAAAGAAGCTTTTTACTAAATTCAGCATTGTAATTTATACATTTCTCTAATGAACGACGCCTGGCTCTGCCACTCGTACGCTCGGAGCAATGCAAACTCTTCTCATCTGTTGTTCCACGTTGGTGGAACGTCTCTACCTTTAAAAACCTCCTGAAGACCTCCAGCTCTTCAGAGAGGACCTCCTCTCCAACACTACCAACAACTGTATAGGCTAAATCTATCCCCTCTTTGCTGCACTAACATGTCCTTGTCTCACTGTGCCTCGATTGTTTCCCTTTTTGTAAAGTCGCTTTGAACAGAAGCATCAGCTAAATGTAAACGTACAGTATGTCGCGTTAGCAGCTGTACAGTAGCTTCTCTTAGCTGAACGCTGCTTTTGCCTCATAGTTCTGCTCATTAATCAAAAGCTAAGATGCAATGCAAGCAGTCTTTATTACAGGCAGGTTAAAAAAGCAACAGAACACAACTCAGAACATCTGGACAGATCACAACCGCTTACTGTTTAATAAGGTTACAGTGCTGATTAAACATTTACCCCCCCTCCCCTTCTATGAAACTGGTGGGCAGCAGAGGATAGGTCAACTTCAACAAATGCTGGGATTTATACTTGACATCAAATTATAACTTCTAGTTAGAAATGTGTTTTTGGTTTGTTATTAATATTACAGTCTTAAGGTGGCGACAAAGTTTCTATTGTAAAGGAAAAAAACAAAACAACCGCAGGTCTAAGATCTGTGTGTTACATGTTTATGTACAACTTACTTGGGATTTATTAGAGCAACGAGAGGTAGGTCGTTGTCATCTTAACCAACCACAAGCAGGACAAACTAATAAGCTTTAATAGATTTATACCTAGATTAATTAACCTTCAGTAACATGTTTCAAGGGGAAAACATTTTACACACTTCATTTCACGGCTCTGATTTCTCGTTGGGCTGGTAGGAATTGAAAAACAGACGTTATTATCTCAAAGAAATGTGTTTGATACAAACAAAATACAAGATTAAGTCAAATAAAACCGTCATCATCATCAAGACGAGTCCATGCTGCCAGCTTTAACAACAAATGAATTCATGCCTGCCTGCATGCCAATGCGAGTTGATAACATGAAGCCTCTGACTCTGCAATCATCGCTTGAGTAGTGTGAACAAAGCATTTTACATTTAGGGCACGCTTTACACCTTTAGCGTAAAGTTTTAAACGACCCTGGAAAGTGCTTCAAACTGGTAAAATACAACAAAATATTTTGGTTTGAAGATCTTCATGACATTTTGGGGGCCTTGACAGTAAATGTTTGTGTTTCGGACCTTCATTTTTTTAAGTCAGATTATACAGAAACAAAATATTTGATTCATGATTTGTGCTCGTACATGTAAAATCACATTTAAAGCAAACAGAGAAATTAGCTGTACAACACCATGGAGTGTAAGGCCACTGCAGAGCAGAGGACAAACGGGCAAGCAAGACTCTTTATCACACCAAATCAGACACAACACTGTTCGAACTGGAGCGCCGGCAAACAAAAGTTATCACATTTCAAGTCTTTAATAAAACCGGTGCACAGACGCCCCGCAATGCCGAGATAGCCCAACACACGTCAACAACGGCATCTGGTTAGATTCACTTCTACGTAACTGCACAGTCAGACGTGTACGCTGATAATACAGAAGACCGTTTACTTCGAAAGAACGGGGAGGAAGCGTCAACACAGTTTAAAGGTCTCTCAACACGCCGCGTGACGTACACCTGACTGGCTGACTGAGCACAGAGGACTGCTGCCGCCACAGTCTGTTCACCGCACAGCATGTACATTCATTTGGGAAGCAACGAAAACAACAAGACTCGGGCCCTCGCTCTCTCCTTGCATCTGTTAGTAATGCAACACAAGCGTGCTGCTGAGACAGTCTGCAGTGTGACGTTATCCTCCCGCACGGAGAGGGAGGGAGGGAGGGGTGTGCTCAGCAAAAGCATTTAGGGTGAGGTTGCCCCCTAATCTATCACTGCTTTTGACTTAAGTTAGAATCTGTAAAAAATAAACGTATCACTAGTCGGTTTTTTTGTTGTTTTTTGTTTTTTAAAGGGGCAGTTTCACCCCATTTAGTGCCATGGTGGGTGGGGTTGCTGTAGCCAGACGGGGAGCTCGGGGACAGCTCAGCTCAGGGTCCGAATGGTTTCTAGCAGCTCCGGTTTGAGGATGGAGGACCTCTTCCCACCTGCTGCTGCGATGTCGGCCTGCACGGCGGCGTCCCACGCAAATGTGAGCAGAGCTGCAGGAACCTAAGAACAAAAAAAAAAAAAAAAAGAAAGACACACAGGCGCACTTTGATATTAACAAACTGCTAATTATTTTCATTATTGTTATACGGATTGTTTATTTCATTAATATAATTACCAGAGCCCAAAGGTATTCAATATGTAACATCATAGAAAACAACAAATGTTTGGCGTCTTCTCTACTAGATGATAAACAACGTGCTAACTTTTCTAGCATAAAATGATTTAGATGCGACACTGAGGCGTAATCAGGTGAATGGTTACTGTGTGACAGTTCACCTTACTGTCGGCTGCTCCACACTAAAGCTGTTGTTATCTACTGCTATCTGATGTGAGCTCAGTATGTAAGTCGGGCTGCCGGGACTGTAAGCTTGACGCACCGGGGGCACGTTAGTGTTTGGACCACCAGGAAGAACCTGATGTTTGGCTGTTAGCAAAGCTGTCGACTCGCTAGTTTTTGATCGTAAGTAATATAATTGTAACAATAACAAATACACGTGTACAGCTGGGTGTACTATATCACAAAAAGATTTTAGTTTCTACTCGGTGTTGTGTTGATTATATGAATCTGGCATTCTGTATTGTTCTTTTTGTCAACAAGTCCCTCGACAGGACCAAAGCCAACAATGTGTCGTACGACCTCTCAGGGCTTTATGATTTCCCAACCCGTCTGTTTCCTCCTGATAAACATATTTCCATTGATACACACTTTCATTTTAAAAACGGCGCCTTTGTTGATTTTTTTTCAGCAGTTGATGAACACACATTTACAGGATCAGGGTTGTGTGTGTGAGACTGACTCGAAAATAAACTACAGTGTGTGTGTGTGTGTGTGTGTGTGTGTGTGTTCATGGTAAGAAAGGATTTGGTTTCAACCTTTTCACTGGTTTTGTTTACAGTAGAAAACTAAAAAGGGTTAGGGTTATCACCAGCCTTACCAGTACATGAACATGTGACTTCCATCTAAATATAATATGTTATGTAGGCCAGCTTCATGAGAGAAGTCTGCTTTCAACTCACCAGGTTACACTCTGCGAGAGCGACTTCCTCAGACTCTTGTAGTTTCTGACTTCCAGGAGCGATGAGCTCAAAGGGCTGCCAGCCATCCACCAAGGACTCCCGTACAAACCCAAACAGCACAGGCAGCCGGTCCCACGCATAAAAGGTCCCTGGAATCACACATCATCTTTCTCATTGGGGGTTGTCGACTCGCTTTGGATCGTTCTGAATTGATGATTTTTAAAAAACTTACCTTGTAGCAGGCTTCCATCAGGCAGTCTGATCCTGAGCAGGGTGTAGTTGTATTTCTTTCTCTCCCTCTGCTCCTCTCTCTCCCTCATGGCCTTAGTGCGCAGCATGGCGTTCTTCTCCACCAAATCACTCCTGAGAAACACAAACAAGACGTGCAGGATCTCTGAGATGATGATGGACAAACAGCACCAGACCACAGTCTTTGGTAATTTCACCGTCTCCTCCAGCATCTCTATAATTTGTGCTTAAAAACAGACACTAATGTGGTTGTTTTGCAACAGTTGTGTGCTGCTTCCGGTAGACTTTAACCGAGCACAATGAGTCAGGGCTTTATAATCTCACTTTAACAGATGCAGATGTTAGAAATCAGATATTGATCTTTACTCTTCCGTCGTGGCATCACTTCTAAAAAGTATTTATTTCTGTGCAATTAGACGATGTTTGGTGTTGGTTTTGGGGAGACCTCCACAACACTGTTTTACTGGAATGCACTTTGAATATATTCTGTTTACTGTAGTTCCTGTAACTATCTATTAGCAATGCAGCTGTACCTCTGCTGTTGCTCCTTCTTGAGCTCCTCCGCCGTCAGGTTGTAGAACTCTGGTGGCAGCTCGAAGCGCTGGGCGTTGGGGGAGGGTCTGAACACTTGAGGCTGCCTGTCCAGCTGAGCTCTGACTGGCTCTCCTCTCTGGAGGCGATCCCTCCTCTCCTTCATCAGCTCCAGGTCATCGGGACTCTGCTCTGGTAACACCAGGAACTCCTCTTCCTCCTCTGATACCCAGGAAAGGCAAATAAAAATAAATATATGCAACAGCCAGGCCGCGTTAATCTGTGATAACTTAAGGGACATAAACCCAACGGCCTGTTGATAAGGAACTTATCAGGTGGCTTCTGGGTTCATTTACCTTGACCATCCACAGGGAGCATAACACTTATAAAGCCCAGCGCCTCCAGGAACTCTCTACTGCCCTCCACACAACGAACTTTCTCCTGGAATCAATCAAATGAGGCAGTGATAAAAAAGAAATTGCTTCTACTCGAGGGGGTGCCATGAAATCTGTCATGAACGTGCAAACACACCTGGAACACCTTGTTGCTGAGTTTAATCTTCCTGTATTTCTCCTCTGTGGGGTTCTTACATATATTATCAACATACCTGTTGACAAAACAACAAAGAAACATGAAATGACGTCGGCGTTTAAAATATAAAAAGGTAACAGAGATATTCAGCTCTCTGAGAACAGCAGAAAACTAGACGTCTGTCATCGGCACGATCATCCACAGCTGCAGGGTGTCTTACTTGCTTATGATGTCCACAGCAGTCTTCACTTTCTCTCTGTCTTTGTTAAATGTGTGGATCATCATAACAGAGGCCTCCACTGCATCCTCCTCAAACCGCTGACAGTAACAACGGAGCACATGTGTTATCAGCACAAACATTCAGGCATGTTCAGATTAGAGGATTGCCAACACGTTCTAATTCGAAGCAAAACGACAACAAGGTACAACTTCTTCAGACGTACCATTAAAATGGCCTCTTTAATGTGAACCTCCCTCTTACTCTTAGTTAAAGTGGCTCCGGTTAGCGGACAGGTGAAATACACACCTGACACTGAGAGGCAGGCGAGATCTTTCACTGGCACATTGGATCCCTGGGAAGAGTTGAACCAACAAATATTACCAATAAACACTAATAATCACTGTGAACCAGATATGATCGAGCACATCACTGTAATACACACCTCTGCTGTAGCTGCATGTTGTTTTTCAGCCAGTGCTGCTGCCTCTGCCTCCAGCTCTCTCTTAACTACAAGCAAACAGAGAAAATCATTACAGGTATTTTCATGACAACAGATCATCAGCCACAGAAAACTAAACTGTAATTCTTCAACCAAACCTTCATATTGCAGGTTAAAGAACAAGTGTCTTCTGAGATGACTTATTTTACTTTATACAAACATGTCGCTTTGAAATACAGACTACAACCACGAGCTATAAACACATTCACAGGCCATCTGTTGTATTACGGGTACGACAGACACGTCTGCTTTCCATGGAAGGTCACAAACAAACAACACAGAGAATACAAGCACGACTAGCCGTCAAAGAGAAACCACTACATTTGTACGGCATGCAGCAAAATGAGAAACCGTTTTTCTGATCTGATCATATCAGCACTAACATAATAATAATAATAATAATAATAATAATAATAACATAATAATAATAATAAAAAAAGGATCAGAGGTGCAACGATTGTTTTTTTTGTAATCCAAAACTTCAGCAAATAATGAAGATATGCATTCTCTACACAACACATTTAAGCTTTTCAAAAATGCCTCCTTTATGATGACTAAGTGGTTTTCAAGTGGAAGCTATACAGCGATACATTTCACTGGGAGATCCTACAGAACGCTGTACGGCAAAACAGACGGACACAAGAACAGTTTCTTCCCACAAGCCAGCAGCGATGAACAGTTAACACCAGAAACACAGCGTCAGCAACACTCGCTGTGTCTCAAACATTCACTGTGCCTGGAAATGATTTATCCTCCCTGTTTAAATGCAGTTTTTGTTCTTTAAACATGTAAATATCATAACTCATACTGTCACATCTACCTAACATATGTACATAAAACAACCTGCTACATAAACTATATTTATTTCAGCATCCTTTGGACTACTGTCTTATTTTGCCTATGTAAGTGTTGTAGTATATACATGTACATGTCTGTAGTTTTAGCTGTATTTATATCTATATCTGTGTATGTGTGCATTGAAAGCAAAGGGAAAATGGACTCAAATCTCTTGTATGTATACACGTACAAATACAAATACACATCTGGATGATTAGTTCAACGATTATCAGCAAAAAAGTTCTAGATTGACACAAATTTCACTCTCTATAATTCACATTAGCTGGCCTATAAACTGCATATTTAATGAGGACTGTTCTCATGACCTACATCTGAATGTGATCACCACAACCTCAAACCTAGTATGACATCTGGATGTAAAAACATTACTCAAGTCCAACTAGAACTAAAATAAGCAGCGGTGACGGGAAGAGGGGTGGACTTCACCCCTGTGAATCACTGTCTGGTGATGGGTGTTTGTCTGTCTCACCCTGGTTCCTGATGGCGTCCTGAGAGGTGTGGACCTTGGGCCGCTGGTGCTGCTCGATCCTGGCCAGGGCTGCAGCTCCAGCCCGCTGGGCTCCTTCACTGGGGGCATAGCTTTTATTCTTGGCACTGGGGACGCTCGGCACCCTCTCAGGCTTCGCACTACAGTGTAATGAAGACATGAAAAAATATCATTTTCTGCACATAATGTAGCTTTAACACGTGAGAAGCTATGCTATTTCACAGGCTAACACTACCCCAAACGCCAGCAACACAAACTCTATTTTCTAATGAACAATAAAGTGGCTTAACGAGTAACTTTAATGACTGAAAACACTGTCTGAATAAGCTTCTTCAGGGATTAACTGCCAGCTACCCTAAAATTAGATGGACGCCTTCCGTCGTGCTGAGTATTACAGTTAGCTGCTAACGGCAGTTAGCCCGTTAAACGCGTCCTAACATGCCGCGAAAATCACCGTTAAACATTGCTCTGGTTAGATTTACACGCTAATGGCAACAAACATTAATCACTAGCGACTTGCTCTGTGCTAACTCAAATGTGCAGACTGGTTAGCTTCGTGGCTAGCGTTATAGCAGCAGTAGTAAAAGTTTTTGGCTTGCCTGGTGTCTTCTGTTAGCTTCTTCCCAGGCCCCGCTGATTTAAATTTAATGTCTTTCTTAATGTCTTCGAAAAACTTCTTCATTTCTGTTCAGCTTGTCTCAGGACAGCCTGATGGCAGAAACAAACAAGCAGACAGATGGAGGAGCGGCTAGCTAATCTTAGCTAAGAGGAGGACCAAAACAAGATTGTGGCAGCAGCTGACAGAAAACTACTTCCGCCTCATCGAGTGCTCGTGTCGCCCCCTCGTGGCTGAGTCCTGTATTCCGGTCGTGATGGGAAGTTCGGTTCTTTTTAGGGAGTCAGATCATTTGACTCGGCTCACCAAGAAGAGCCGACTCTTTCGGCTCCCAAACGGCTCTTCATTTTAACGCTTATACATTTTATAATACAGCCGAATTTAGCGCTGTTTTGACTTATGATTTGTATGTGTACACATATATCACTTTAATTATTCAATACATACTTTGTACTAGAGCATGCAAAAGTAAAAATTAAATTTTCTAATATCAATAAATTGCTGTAGCCAATTGTTTTCATTTCATTTACTGACAAGGGTCTCTCCGCTTCTCTGTTCCTCTCTCACCTGTCTGTGAACCCCAGACCCCGTCCCTCCCTGCTTGGTTGTATGATCCTTGTCTATCCTCATGTGATTGGTTGCACAGCGCGCAGGTGACATTAAACAACAACACAACGTCCTACTTTAAAATGACATTTATTGTTGCTAAATAATAAATGAAAGTGAATGTGATTTTGTCTGTTTCTAACACATAGAAAAGAGGTAAACATGTTGCTTTGCCTTCAGAGAAATCTCAACTCTGATCAAAAGGGCACAAAGGATAAATTAATAACAGCACCAACTGATTGTGTGAAATAAAGTAACTGATAATTAAGCATTTTTTAAACTTTCTATGGTATGATGAACGTAAATTAGCATGTCTAGATTCTGTGGTCGCTATGTTTTGTCTCCACATCATTCAGACATGATCATCATTTGAACATAAACAAACTCTTCCACACCTTTTTTTAACTGCAAAAAAGTGACGACCCACTAAAGGACCAGAGCTGTTTCAGGATGGAACGTGTAAGATTTAAGATTAAGATGTATTTAAAATTCAGCTTGTTTTGCTTCAGATTTTACCACTGAGAACTCTTCAGAGCTCATGATTTAAATTCAAAGATGCAAGGTCTTTATAGTGGGACAGTTGATGGTGTGTTCATGTGACCTGCAGCCAAGTTTAAAGAAGTTTGTTTCTGTCTTCAGATTAATCAACGCTACACTTGGACAGCTGTCATCAAGCTGAACCCCAACCGTCCAGACAGCCCAAGCCTGATTCTGAGAAGAGTCCCTGCAGCAGCAGCAGCAGTCCCTCAAACACCTCCTGGCTTTCCTCCTAGCTCACGCCTTAGCTCCTCTTCCAACTCATCTACCTCGTCCTCCTCCAACTCTGAATCATCTTCCAGCCCTTCCTTTGAATCTTCTTCCAGCTCTTTCTCTGAATCTTCTTCCAGCTCTTCCTCCGAATTTTCTTCCAGCTCTTCCTCTGAATCTTCTTCCAGCTCTTCCTCCAGCACATCCTCCCCTAGCTCGTCCCCAGGCTCTCTTTTTAGCAGCACAACAGAGGATGAACTCTGGACTTGTGTGCTGTTGGAGGGTGAGAACAAGATCATCTTAAGAAAGCTGCAAGTAGCAAGCTCATCTGACAGGCCTGAAGAACCCAGCAAGGTTTGAATGGAGCTTCCTTACGAACCCTTAGCCACTGACTTCGTCTTGTCTGATGACAACTGCCCTTTTATTCTGATTTAATGTAATGTGTGTTTTAAACTTATCTTATGGCCTTTGCCTGGTTAAAGCTGTTAAAGAAGACTTTTGGGGGATTATAGAGATTATACTTGATTATACTTGCTTCAAATAATAGTAGATACAGCCCCAAAAGCTGCATAGTCAAAGTTTTTCTCCAAAGTTCCTGTCCAGATCACATATGTAATGTTTGTTTGTTTATTTCAGCAGAGTACAAGTGCCTTGAATAGGACCTCTGGTACCTCAACTGAACACAGTTCATTTAATGATGCCAAAGATTTGCACAATGACATTTAACATGATAAAACTATGTAAAAAGAATTCCTCAAATACAGATATTCAAAACAAGAAGAATCGCTGTTGAATTGTTTCCATTTTCATCTTTTCATTGAATGTTTGACGATGAAAAATCTTACTGTATGGTTGGGAGGTGAATTAAACCCTAAAAAGTAAGACCTTTAAGTTTTACTGTTATTCAAACAGGGCAAAAACATGTCCAGACTACTTGCCAGACATAAAATTGCAATAGTGGCATTGAGTGGTGAAGTTGTAAATTGCAACCAACTGAATACCACTCGCCTTACCCTCCCATTCCATAAAGAAGAAGGATAAATTGCACCCGCTCCCTCTGTAGATATAAAAGGCTCATTTTAAGGCAATTAAGTTAGTAAAGTTAGTCAAGTTAATAAAAACATAACAATTCTCAATTCAGGTGCAAATGAAAACATAGTTATGGTTATCATAGTTTAATTCTGCCAGTAGATCCTCTTCAGAGCCGTGTCTAGACTATGCAGTTACATAGGGCCCCATAGCCACCAGGGGGCCCCCAAGCTGCACATTCAGCCTCAATATATTTTAATTAAAAATACTTGTCTTTATATGTAGCCAGGCAAACACCCTTTATTTGCTGTGTGAAGCACTTCTCTGCTTTATTTATTTTACTTGCTACTTGAGTACATGTTGTATCTGTTGCCAGTTTGTTTTCCTCTTAATATGGACTGTTGCATCACCACAGGTCATCTGAAAAAGTTAGAAATCTACAAAATAGAGGCCCCCCCAAACAGCATCTAGCATAGGGTCTCCAAACAGCTAGAAACGGCCCTGATCCTCTTAAAGGTGGGGTAGGAGATCTTGGGAAAACGGTTCCAGCAAGCTATATTTTGAAAATACACACATGCCTTTTCTTCAGACCTTCAAAGTAATGGAAGGGTCTCTATTCGTTCACGATTGGGTGAATGCGCAGAGGGGGAGGGAGAAGCGGACTGAAGTTTGATGGACGTGTCAGGATCCAATCGTAATGCGCAGCCTCATCAACGTGATTGGACGGTGTTTTCCCATGATTTCGCCCTCTAGACTGCACCAAAACATTTCGTTTTTTTTTTTTTTTTTTACAAACCTTCTATTTTACTGGCTGTAATGGGGTCGTGAGCAATATGGTAAAAAAAAAATGCTCCATAAAAAAATCTCACTATCCCACCTTTAAACGTTGCACACTGTACCTTTAAATAAAAGCTCGCTTTTACGAGCGGGACTTGAAAGCATCACACACACTCTGCCGTTAGTGCCACGTCAAACGTGACGTACCAGGAGGTGTAGTCCGGCTGGGAGGCGTCTTCAAAAACCAGTACAAGAAACCTCACAGCGGCAACTGGCATTAATGGTCTTAAAAGCCGAGAGGAGCGCTTCTCAGAGGTAAGAGTTCATCACTTCATTCATGTTATCTTTCATGTTTTCACCGAGCTCGCTGTTTACAGACGCGGTTAGCCGGTTAGCTGTCCGTTAGCATGTACTCGGCTGTGGTGCCGCTGTCACTCGTGTGTCCTCTCAGTCTCTGTCTGTCTAAATGTAACCTGCACGGCAAACACGCTCACTGCGGAGGGCAAAACTTAGTAACTGAAGCCTGTTTCATTACATAATGAATTCAAAGAGAGATAAAAAAAAGATTTTTTAAATCTCTGCTACGAGTTACAAGAGGCATATCTGAGGTTGATCAGGTAAGCGTCCCCTTCACAGCCTGCTGGGAACACAACACTTGAAAACATTATGAGGATTTAACATCTGAATTATGTCCTCATTTTAAGTGAATGTGCCGGTGTTATGTTGCTTTAGCTCTCAGCATCCCATTCAAATGCTAAAAATCCCCCCCTCCAGTAGTTCCTGGTCCAACAAGCTGCCTGTTGTGGGTGTTGGTTCATACCAAGACAGCAATTAGACATTCCTTACCACAATTACAGTTTTAATATAATTTGTAAGTGTCATGCTGGATGTTTGATTGTATCACCGGTCATACTAGTTTTACTGGCATTAATCTGGATTGTAGGAATACGGAGGTCATGAGTCCAACCCCACCCACCCACTCACTAAGGTTTTAATTATCTGTCATCCAAATCAAATATTTAATTTCTACTACATGATGGCGAGCTGCCAGGTGTGTAACTCTACTGGGGAACACCGAATTCCTTTCATTGCGATTAAACGTCTGTTGTTTTTGCTTAAACCTGAATCGGATTTAGTCCAATACATTCCAAGATTCAGCCGTGTAAACTCCCCTTTGTGTCTTTTATAACCATCAAATTTCTGGGGTGGGCCCCATGTACGAAAAGGCTGCCGTGACCCGGGTTGAGCTGTTCTACCATCCATCCATCCATCCATCCATCCAACCTCTTATCCTTATCAGGGTTGTGCGGGCTGGAGCCATCCTAGTTGGCACAGGGCGAGAGCTGGGGTACACCCTGTACGAGTCACCATTTCATCACAGGGCAGATACATAGAGACAAACAAACATTCCTGCTCCGTACTATCATAGAAACCCTCAAATTTCCAGAAATATGGTTCAGGACATGACCTTAGTATCGTCATTTGGTAGTTACAGCCCCGCTCACCAGTAACCACTCATCCCTTTTCTTTAATCTGTGTCTCAGTGTGGCAGAGTTAAATCAAAAGTACTGTTAATCATGAACCCGAGCACCAGTGGACTCGCCCAGAAGCTGGCCGAAGCCGGCCAGTCTCACCTCCTGCAGTTCTGGAACGAGCTGAGCGCCACAGAGCGGGCCAACCTGATCCATGACCTGCAGGGGATGGACTTCCAGGAGATCAATGGATTCTTCAAGAACGCCATGGAGATGTCCAGCAGCAGCAAACACGAGAAGATGGATGCCCGCATGGAGCCGGTGCCACGGGAGGTGCTGGGGAGTGTGACGAGGGACAGGGACTGTCTTAAAGACTGGGAGCTAAAAGGTGAGCTCCATCAAAATCAAAGTGCAGCGTACTGCATGCTGTAAGGAAATAAAGAGGATATTTTTTAGCAATATTTGATTTTATTGGATAAGGTTAGAGTTTTATTGCAATGTCAGGCAGCACAAGAGAATACGTGAGCAATCAACCACAAGCAAGACTTGGGTAGATACTGTGGGAATAATAATCCTCTAGAGAGACTGCAGCCTAGCAATTAAGTCGTGATGTTGAGAAACTATCAAATACGAAGTGAAGGCACACAGGTGAGAGACGGGAAAGATTTCCTGGTATCAGACTGAGAAGCCTAAAGGGGATTAAAACATCACATGGTAACCCAGATTCTTGGATGTTGAGAACAGCAGTAGGTGTCCTGATTATTGTGTTACTGATATTTTAGACTCACATAAAAGCAGCCTTTCTTTCTTATTAAGAAGTCCACATTGAGGAAACCAGCTCTTTGTCTGCTGTGTGGTCGTCTAAGCTCACAAACTTCTCCCAGCCTCTTTCGTAGATATGTGACATATGAGTAAGTCAGCTTGCATTGTTCATTATTACTTTTGCGCAATCCTTGCAGTGGGGGTCTGCTGGGTTTTTCTTCTTTCTTTGGGGAGGATGACAGTAGAAACAGGGCAGCAGCAAAACATCTGGTTTTGATTCGTGCCTGACGTAAATGCCATTGCTGCCTGACCCTCATTCATGAGGTCATGCTGCTCTGTTGGGACCATGCGTGTAGGTTGAGAAGAGTAGTCAAAGTCTAGCAGGCCCGCCCTGGCTGCTGGTACAAACTTGTCTTTTGGCACTCATAAGAAGTATTTCATATCAAGTCACGTAACAGCAGTAAGCAGTAAGATAAACTGAACCGATGAACCACAATAAAGGCAATCAAGTGCAGTTATCACATTTTAGTTTAGGGCCAATTTACTATGTCACACTGCCAAAGTCCTATAGGACTAGTCATAAAATGTTGTGCGAAGAATTAATAAATGTTATCAGGATTAATTTCTTTTCATTTATTATCCAAGAGGTTTTTCCAAAGGCAATAAGAATGCACAAGATTAGAGATTAGATTGTGCTATGTGTGGTGAATCATCACATCAAGTTATGTTATGTTTCAATATCTTAAATATACTTTATAGGACACATATTCATGTGTTTACTCTGCTCCTTCAGGTCTGCACAGCATCTCTCAGAGTAAAGTGGCGGTCCTGCTGCTGGCTGGAGGCCAGGGAACCAGACTGGGGGTCTCTTACCCCAAAGGCATGTACGACGTTGGTCTGCCGTCCCACAAAACTCTCTTTCAGATCCAGGCTGAACGCATACTGAAGCTGCAACAGCTGGCGGAGCAGAAGCACAAAATCAAGTGCTGTATTCCCTGGTAAGACGTCGTGTTATTTAAGAAGAAATGACTGAGGCATTTCAGTAAGTGTGCGTCAGTAAGTGTGTGTCAGTTCAGTTACTGCTTTATTTGAAAAAAAGAAACAGATCCAAGCTCTATATTCGTGATGAGCTATAAAACCATTTGTCCCAGTTGTTTTTTTTCTTCATAATGATTTACTGGGTCAAATCACTGCCAGCACCAAAGGGCACCCAGTCACGGAAATTGTATTACTGGAAAAGGATTAGTTCCCCGTGGATCCAAGTACAGTCTGACAGTGTGGAAGACGAAAGTGTCAGGAAGTCAGTGGAAAGCATAAAGTCTCCGCCGTAGTTAAGATTTAACGGTTATTGACGATTATGTCAGATATGGATGTTGTTACGTTTTTATTGTTTGTCACATGCTTAAACTTTATACCGTGTCTCTGGCTCGGGCTGACATCAGCATTGTGGTTTCGTTTTTGTCGAAATTTTCTACAGCATTTGGAAAATATTTTATATATTTTGATTAACTTTGAAGTGTGTTCCTAAGCATGTATCCACACCCACCACTAACCTCCCTCTGTGTTGCTTTCAGGTACATCATGACCAGCGGCAGGACAATGGAGTCCACCAAGGAATTCTTCTCAAAGCACAACTATTTTGGCCTGGGCAAGGACAACGTCGTCTTCTTTCAGCAGGGCATGCTACCAGCCATGGACTACAAAGGCAAGATCATCCTGGAGAGCAAAGGGAAGCTCTCCATGGCCCCTGGTGAGCCCACTCAGGACTTGTGCTGTGTGTCTCACTTGCCACAACTTGAATCTGTGTGTTTCAAACAAGTGTGTATTTGTATTTCAGATGGGAACGGGGGTCTTTACAGAGCCCTGGGGAACCAAGGAATCATGGATGACATGGAGCGGAGGGGGATCGAATTCATCCATGTGTATTGTGTAGATAATATCCTGGTCAAAGTGGCGGACCCCGCCTTTGTTGGTTTCTGTGTGCAGAAAGGAGCGGACTGTGGAGCTAAGGTTAGTCACGCCTCTGTCTATTGCCGTTTGTTTCTTCCTACACTTTAAGGTTTTTAAATGCATCTCAAGATGAATTAAAATGCTAATTAGGTATGAAAGAGTCATCAGATTGTGGTTTTAGATCTTTTAATTTATAGAGCTTCTTCTCATAGAATCATGACTTTTACCTTTTTTTTTAATTTTTGTGATCATAAAAGTCTATAGTCGTGTTCTTCCGAGCATTAAAACATGTTTCCGTCAGGTCAGGTGCTACATTTTAAGAGAAATTAAAGGTTTACGCATTGTCTGTTATAATTATTTCACTACTACTTATCATGCAACGCTGATAAGTTACCTTTTATCAGACCAGGAAGTAATAATATTGTAAGGCTGCACGCACACAACAATTAACAGCAAAGAAACACAGCAAAGAAACGTCCGTATTATTTATTCAAACATGGACGTGTAACAGATCAAGTACGGGCTGAATGTAATCCAGTCTGATCAGTCAGTCCACTCTTTTAAATTCCAGGATGTCCTAAAGGGTGACGGATGTTGATTCATGTCTTTTGTGTGTGTGTGTCTGTTTTGTGTTAAGAGGTGTGGTCATTTGCATCTTCCACAACTCAACACTGGGTGGCGATATAGCCCACTCTTCCTCCGCCTGTCGCGTCCTCCTCTCTTCTTCTTGAGCAATAAGCCCATTACAGCTTTCTAGGAAATTTGAGGGTTGAGCCCAGAATCTTTCTTCACTTTTCATCATGGTCTCAGATGACGAGTTCGAGGTGGAGATGCCACTTTTTTCCTAAACCGTGCCGTTGGACAGAGTGTACTTTCATTTCAGGAAGGCAAAAACTGTTTTTCCACAAGCAAATATACCATATTTGTGATTGATTATAACTGAATCCATATTTTTATTTGGCTTGTGACATGTATTAGCACAGCCAGTATACTGTACATGCAATAAATTGTTAACTTGGGATGTGCCTCACAGAACAGGTCCATCAGCCTCAGATAAGTTTAGAAAGAAGATCATCCAGTAAAGCTGGTTTAGTTTTGTTGTTACAGTGACGTATCCTCTCCTGTTGTCGTAATATATGATAGTAATGCTATAAATAGCTACAATCCAGTGTTAAAACAATAGGAAAAACAAAATAAAAATAAAATGATGATCAAAATCAAAAGTTTTGCTGACAAAGAGACAATATTTACTAAAATACCATGAAATGAGTTAACTATAGATATTTTCAAAAGGTATTTTGGTGATTATAAGTATTAGTATTTGATCATAACTGCGGCTGTGACTCGATTGGACAGCCTGTGCTGAAGCACTGTGCTGTTGGCTGAAACATATCCACAGAAAATCAGGTTTATCAGTGATAATATAAAAGAAACTGGCCCGTCAAAATTCAAATAGATTCTTCATCAATATGGCACAATAATTACACAGCGTGAAGCTGGAAGTCATTTGTTGGTTCTCCTGGTGAAACACTGATTGGCCTGTTGCAGTTTGGTCTCCTGCTGTAAATTGTTTGAGTAGTTGTTGCCAAGGTTACCAACAACAACAAGGGACCCAAGTGTCAATAAACAATGAACCAGACAGAGAGAGAGCAGACTTACAGCAATATAGGAAACTTTAGAAAATCCAAAGACAGTGCATATGATCTCCTGACTGGGTAATAGGATATGACCTTAGAGTTATTCATACATGTCTGACGAACAAGGTTCTGCTAATTAGAGTTTAAAGAAACGTTACCATGGAAACTCCATCAAAATGAGGTTTTCCTATATTCTCAGGTCATTTTATCCACTTCAAATGTAAATGCGGTTTCTTAGACTTCCAGAGTGCGTCTGAAACTCTTCTTCTTCTATTTCTCATAGTACCACACTGAACCACACCACCTAACACAGAATAAATTGAAATATTTAGCTGTGTGGATCGTCCAGACCTCGCTCCTGTTTGACATTACGAGCTGTGCGGTGGAGTAGAGATGGAAGGATCAGATCAGAGCACAGTCCCACCCTCCCATCATAAATTACTAAGCTCCACTACAGTTCATGTGGCTTCTCCACCACCCCTACCCCTCACCCCACCCCGTTCACCAACCCCCTCATCAGGACTCCACTCTGTCATTAGCAACTAACAGATGGGGAGAGGGTGTTTTTTTTTTCTTTCAGCGCAGACTTTAACTTGCTGGCTGTATAACGTGGAATACACAAAATCTGATCCTTTCGTCTTATTTAAATATTAAAACTATCTAAACTTTTGGCTTATTTCAACTCCTAACCCTGCTAAAGAGCAAAGTCCCAAACATCAAGCAAGTGCAACACCAACGACTGAAAGTCAGTCCCAGATTTACTCTTCTCCAGCAGATACCTGTTCGGTCACTCTCTCCTTTTCTCTCCTTAGCTTCCCCGTCAATGCCCTTTGCCTCTGACATTATGTCCGTAAAGGAAGCTGAGCCCGGCAACACAGACTCCGTTCCCCCATCAGCTTTCACCCTGCTCTTGAAAACCTCCGCTTCCTGGTGGTCCAAACACCTGCGATACAAACACTAACATTTCAGTTTGCAGCAGTTTATTTTACCGTCCAGCGGGAAACTCTGTAAATAGTTATGGTGGAGCAGACAGAGTGCAAACAGTTTTGCCAAAATCTGTGAAATAGTTGGAGGTGTGTAACTAAGTGCTAATTGTGTAAAAAAAAAAAAAAAATAGTGTTTTATTGTGTTGGTCTTTTCATGCCATGATTTCCAGGTGGTGGAGAAGACCAATCCGACAGAGGCGGTGGGTGTGGTCTGCAAGGTGGATGGGCGCTATCAGGTGGTAGAATACAGCGAGATCACCCTGGCGACTGCCGAGAAGCGCAGTGCCGATGGGCGACTGATGTTCAATGCAGGAAACGTGGCGAATCACTTCTTCAGCTTCTCCTTCCTCAGAGATATAGTACAGTAAGACTGATGCACACTGAACACATTCACACACACTTTTCATTCAGTTTGTGCTCTTCCATGTCACAACGTCTTCATTGGTTGCTCAACAGTTGTGGTTTCTTGTAGCTCGACCAGCATCCTTCTCACTTTTTGGGTCTCTGTTTCTATATCAGGAAGTACGAGCCACAGCTGCAGCACCACGTGGCCCAGAAGAAGATCCCACATGTGGATGGGGAGGGTCAACTAGTCAAACCGGACAAACCAAATGGCATTAAAATGGAAAAGTTTGTCTTTGACATCTTCCAGTTCGCCAAGTGAGTTAAACTGTGTTTTTTTTTTTCCATAGAGGGCACAGAATGTGTGACAACATCAGCAGACAGCCTCAAGCTCCAAGGCCTTAAAGCACCAAGAATACAATGAATATCTTATGTTCCTTTTGAGACGAGGCTGGGCTGCATATGTTCTTCTGGCAGGCCTTCGGGCCTGGGGTTTGACTGGTCCTTGATCTGTCCTTCCTTGCATGAACCAGCCCCTTTTTCCAGTCCCGATCCCTATCCCACCAGCCCCAGTCCTGCCATTGCTCCGAGGTCTGGTCCAGCAGGCCGAGCCTGCCAAACTCTCTGCAGGAGGATGGAGGTTTATGAGCTGTTCGCTCATTCCACCTCCTCCAGTGTTGCATGACATCAGCTTTGAGTCACCCCACTACTAATAGAACTTTACATCTAATGAAAGGATTCCTGTAATGATTGACTGATGGAAAAACACTGTAGACATGTCCAGCTTCCTTCGAGGTTTATTCGCTGTATTTCAAAGTAAGAAGGATGAAAAATAGTTCTCGGTGTTGCTCAGGAGATGGATTACAGTTGTGCCTGGATTGGCTGAATGGTCCTTTAGCAGAATCCAGATGGACTGACTCACTCTGCAGCTAGAGTTTTTTTTTTTTTTTTAAAGTACTGCTGTTTGTACTGTTTGGCCAAGCTCTCGTAGTTGCAAAGTTATTTACCAGTCAAGATGATAATATTTCATTTCTTACACCTTTTGTGTAACAGAGCACTTGCCCTGATTAGTTACTAGCAAGCTTCCAGGAACAGCGCTGGTCCTAAACTAGCAGCCCCATTTTCAGCTTTGTGACAATACATTTTTGAGATAATCAGTGGGATTTAAAATGATTTATTTAGCTTTATTAATTTGAAGAATTTCTGTATAATCTATAAAAGAGACCAAATCTTTGGGTTAAAATCAAATTCTCCAACTGCAATGGAAAGATACACCTTTGCTATCCAGCCTTTGGACCCAGTTAGCACAGATACTCTCCACCTCCTGAGCCGGCGCCACTCAGGAGGTGGAGCGGGTCATCCACTAATCAGTGTTGCAATCCCCGCCTCATTCAGTCTGCATGTTGAAGTGTTCTTGAGCAAAATACTGAACCCCAAATTGCTCTTGAAGACTGCGCCATCGGTGTGTGAATATGTATGAATGATTAGATCCAAAAACTGATGAGCCAACGGCGCCTCGCATGGCAGCCAATGCTGTGTTTTAATGAATGTGATGTGTAGTATAAAAGTGCCTTGAATGGTCAGAAGTCTAGAAGGTGCTACAAAAGTCCAATGCGATCCAATTTTTCCTTGTAATTGATATTTTTATTTAATAAAATATCAGAAAATGGTGAAATAGGCCTGCCATAATTTCTCAGAGCCCAAGCCAACATCTCCACATTGCTTGTTTTTCTGTCCAACAGTGCAAAACTAAAATATTCTTTATTTGCAATGACACAAAACAGAGAAAAGCAGCAAAACTCACGTTTGAGTGGTTGGAAGAGGAAAATGTTTGGCCTTTTTGCTTGATAATTAATGATAAATCGAATATTTAAAATAGTCTCATTAAAGGTTCAGTGAGTAGGACTGCCGAGATGGAGTATAATATATAATTGTTTCTCTATCTATACAGAGAGCAGGTCATCTTCCAGACTAAACCATGTTAAAGCACTATTTTTCTACTGTGGCTCATAGCAGACAAACCAAACAGCGGCTCATGAACTTTTGCTTTTTATCTGAATTTCGTAGCCACAGTTTTTCCTACATGCTTGGAAGGAGAGGCTGAAGAGTGGAAGAGTATTAAAACCTACACAAAACCTACACACTGGACCTTTAATTTTCTACAAATCAACTGGTGCTTTTTATCTTTACAGCAAGGTTGAATTGTGTGATAGCCCGTCATACATACAATATATGTAGTGTCAAATAAGAAATACAGGCATGAACAACCAAAGAACGTAACGTCACCAACAACTGCAGGTTGACTTTGCGTGATTGTTGCGTGATGCATTATTTTGTCTGGTTTTGCCAACAGGACCTTTGTTGTGTATGAGGTGCTGCGGGAGGACGAGTTCTCTCCACTGAAGAACGCAGACAGTCAGGACGGAAAGGACACGCCCACCACAGCCAGGCACTCCCTCATGTCGCTCCACCACCGCTGGGTGCTCAACGCCGGGGGCCACTTCATCGACGAGAACGGCAGACGCGTGCCCGCTATACCGAGGTGACCACAGCCAGCCTGCTTAAATGCAGCGTCACGCATGCCATGTTACTTCACAAACACACACACACACACATCATGTTTGGCATGAACATAGAAACAGGCTCCTTGTGGTTGTTCCCTCACTCCCCACACTTTGTGTACATGCGTTGGCTTTTTTTTTTGTTTTATACACATCATATTCTTTTAGCCTCACACTCTCACTTCCCATTCTCTCATGCTTGGTCTTGCTCCTGTGTGTCCCGTGCAATGTTTCCAGAGACGGAGCAGCAGGCAGTGTCACAGATGATGGCAACAGAAAGTAATTATTATCCCCCTGCAGTACTCAGTGCATGGTGATGGGGTTTTGGCTTCCTTTCCCTCTCGCTCAGACGTGTTAACACTATATAACTTTACTCCTGATCCTTGGCGTCTACTTTCCTTCATTACCGCTGAAAAGATGATGAAGGAAATGACAGCAAAGATCAGCTGAAAACGCAGTCCTCTTAGCGTCCTGGTCAGATGATGTACAGTCATAATGGCCTGCTGACAGATCAGATGGTTGCTACTAATTGTATTGCATGCTGGGTAATGGGCAACAGTCACTCTTTTCTGGCAATCAGCGACGACTCCGCAACAGATGATGAACCTGGTGATTTGTGTGTGGAATAGCTCCGACATGGCCAGCCGTTCATCGCTTGCTAGTTCCACCTGCTTGTTTTTTAAATGAGCGTGTGCTTCAATAACATTCGTGGCACTCACGGATGTTATTTGGGCTGTGCTTGTTTTTCTTTTTCTTTTCTTTTTTTTTGTACTTTGTCATTCAGCTTTTCCTTTTTATTCTCATGATACAGCTTTGTGGACACCTGATGTACCTGATCTGCGATTATTGATAGTTGTCTTTACCTAGAAAGAAACAAGCTGAGTGACGGCAATGTGGTGGAAAGTTCCTCCAGTTTTTCAGAAAAACTGCGAGGAGACGCCACCGCATTGCTTGTCGTTCATCTGTTTTCTTCTAGAGGAAGTTACGGGTCAAAGGACTAATCACTGTTCGTGTTTGGGAATGATGAAGCTCTGATTCTCTGCCTTTTTGAACTCTAATCACAAGCCGCAGTAGAAGCACAGCTGTGCCGAGGATGTACAGCTGCTTCTCTCAACTACCAGCCCCTCTCCTCTCTGCCTTTTCATGACAGAAGCGCTCACTCTGTTTCTTTTTTTGTTTTTCTTCTGATCCTCCCTGATTTCGTTTCTTTTCCAACGCAGCCTGAAGGACGGAACGGACCTGCCAATCAAATGTGAGATCTCCCCACTGGTGTCCTACGGGGGAGAGGTAAGGAGGCAAAGCATTTAGTGTGTTAAATTGAAACTCCAGATGTTGCCCTGCTCCTTGCTGTCCACCTGAAATAATCAATCTGTGCACAATGTCCTGATGATGTCGTTTACTACTTCTTCAAGGGACTCGAAGAGTTGGTGAAGGGACGAGAGTTTCATCCAACCCTGATGATTGACGAGAGTGGCGTCCACGAGCTGGTGAAGAACGGGGTTTAGACAACGAAGAGGGGAGAGAGAGATAGAGGGACAATCCAAAGACCAACCTCCCTTTGTCTCTCAACATTTGCGGGGAGAAACTGTGATGTCATCGCTGTGCAATAAAGAAATGTCGCGTGCATGTGTTCATGAAAGAAGCTGTCCGAAAACGAATGAACGAGCAAGATGAAGACGTGTGTCGTTTACTGTTTCTGTGGCAGGTTTTCTTTGCTTTGTATGTTGAAGTCATTCTTGGTTCCTATTTGTTTTGAAGAGCACTTGAACACAGCATGAAATGAAGGACGAAATCCCTGTCACACTGACTGGATGAAGCAGTCTTAAGGTGCTTCTATTTATTTTGCTTATGAGACTTATTTTTATATTTACTGATAGATGCTCTATAGGTGGAAATTACCATCTACTCATTTTACTCTGTGATTTTTATACAACTTGACATGAGATGATCTGAAAGCTGTTTCTTACTCGCATGTAATTGAGGTACATGGTACAGACTGTGGGGGGTATTTATAATATCTGCTTCTTTCCTGCTTGTAATCATTGAAGATGAGATATTATGCAGCTGTAAGAGATGCTATGATTTCTATCATCTTTATTAAAAGTTTTTCCTACTTGGAAAACCCACCAAATGTGCTGTCTTTGTGTGTCTGTGTGTATACATACTATAGATTTGTCAGTGAACAATTTGTGAATGTGTGAGTTTCATTGGCCTCTGCAAGGTGTGTTTTTTGCATTATAGCTCCTGGTGTCTTGAATCAGAGTTTCCAGCACATGGTTTATGTTTAAGATGGGCCAGAGCATGCAACTCTGCTGCAGCGATTCAGGAAATATTCTTTGTGGCTCCGTTCTGACTAATTTTCTTTCTTGCTCTCCAGGTCCATAACTGCATTATGATGTGAAATACCTGCAGTGTGGATACTTTAGCAGAAAAATACAGTGTCCTAGTTTGTATATGAATTTTTTGTACAGATTTAATATAAATCTAAATATGAAGTTCTATTGCTGATCTTCTTTTCAGTGTCTAATACACTGACAGTATAAAACATGGATGTCGTATCCATGACGTCACCCACAGATTTCTGAAGAGCCGTTTTGCAGCTCAGAGTGTGGTGGCTCTGGTTGCCACCATCTTGGCAATCCCGCCTCTCGGCTAACCTAAAAATGTGATGAGGCGAGCTGAATGACGACTGGGTACTCAAACAAGCCATCTTTAACAGTACCCATTTCTCAAAGCGGCCATACAGTTAATTTTGCATAACTTTAAGCCTTAATGAATTGAACAGGTGAATTTGAACAGGTGAGTTATATAAATATTCAGACTCAGTACAGTTGTCAAGAATGGGGAAATTAGCTATAGAGACCAAAACCGTTTTTTGTACCAGGCTGTAAACATGTTTATTTCAGCTGTGAAGTTGGACATTTTAACATGGGGACTTATGGAGACTGACTCGTTCTGTAGCCAACCTCAAGTGGCCGTTTGAGGAACTGCAGTTTTTGGCACTTCTGCACTGGCTTCACTTGACAGCCACAGAGGTCGCCGCTTGATCTAACAAGACTAAGATTCAACAGTTATGCTTGTACGGCTGTGTTTTGAGCTAAATGCTAACCTTAGCATGCTACCATCAATGTTAAAATGCTAATGTTTAGCAGGTGTAGTGCTTACTATGTTCATCATCTTTATTTGGGGTGTTAGCATGCTGACACATGCCAATTAGCACTAAAAAACAAAGTGCAAATTCTAATACTGAACCTGATGATGGCACAGTTCATCCTGAGGGGAGCATGAATAAACACATTTAATGACCATCATCCAAAACACTTCACAAACATCAACCTCAGACACTAGAAGAAAAGCTAGGGAATCAACAAAGTAAGTATCATCCTCTGGGGACCATGAATGTCTGTGCAAAACTGAATTTTATGGCCATCCATCCCATAGTCATCGTGATATTTCAATCTGGGCCAAAGTGGTGGGCCGACAGACCAACACTGCGATCCTTAGAGAGAGCTAGCATGCCTAAAAATGCAAAAACAGCTGAATAAAATCTCCATTCAAGTATACAATAAAATCCTTAAAGTCCAATAAATTCCTCTGAGCCATTGGAGTCGCTTTACTGCAGGACATCATGGCTTCCTCATTAAGACACAACAGGCACATGAAGAAATAAGAAAACCTTAAAGCCAGCGTCTTTGTGAATTGAAACCTGTCGAGTCTCTAGAGTCTGGTCAAATGGTTCAGAACCAAAAAAACAACGCACTTTATGACGTCATTAGAGGACGACCTCGCTCTGACACTTGACTCACACTTTTTGTGGATCTGGTTTGGCTATTAAGGCTGTGACGAACTGCGGCGCTAGTGTCACTGAGTTTAAAAAAAAGTGCAGTCAAAGATCAGCGCTTTATTTTCACATTCGGCAGACGTGCAGTATAAAATACAACACAAAGAAGATAGAATTGAAGCGTTTGCTTGATTAGAAAACCTGTAATGCAGTCTACGACAAATAAACACGCTATAAACTGACAGAGAAATGACTTCAGCGCAAGCGTTACCTTGCGTTAAGGTTGCTTCAGCCTCTAGCTGTCAAAAGAAAGGCTCTTTTCAGGAGGAAGAAAGCTTTCTGATTGAGCGTTGGATTCAAAGTTAATTGAAACCTTATGTGTGGCATGTGGAATTCTGGGACTTTGGCACGCGCCCAAGAATCCACAGAATGTGAAGTTTTTTTTTCCTGCCTCCATCTCTCTCTCTCTCTCTCTCTCTCTCTCTCTCTCTCTCTCTCTCTCCTCTCCCTCTCTTTTTTTCCTACGTGCAGGGGTGTCTTACATCAGCCCAGTGAGTCCTGGTGAAGGCGACTGACGGACAGAGAGTGGGCGAACGAGAGAGAGAGAAGGGCTCGGATTGTAACATCCAGCCGTCTTGACTCTCACTGGAATAGTCTAAAACCATCTGTGAACAAATGGTCTGAAAGGATAAGACATCTCAGAAGTAAGTCATCCCTTTTTTTTTTTTCTTTTATAACTCTTTTACACTTTATCAGTGTTTCAAGTCAGGACTTTCAAACTCTGACGAGCTTTCCTGGAGCCTTTGTGAGCACCTTTAAAAGTTTCCTTTAAGTATTTCATAGTGGGAGCTTTTGTTGCATGTTTGAACTTTGTGTACTTTTTGTGTGAAGTCGCTGCTGTTTGCATGGCAGAGCAGACGAGTGGAAGAGCCGCACGAAGTGATGCAGTACCAGATTCAAACTCCTCTGTGCTCTGCTGCAGATCCGGCTCTCTAACTTTTTCTCTTCAAATAATGATGAGGTTGACTTCTCTTTCTACATGTCATCAACACTCCGGCAGAAGCTCTTTAATATCTCTTCAATCTTACAATACAGCAATATTTTTATAGCTATATAAAATGCAGCATCTTCCTCAATAAGCTCAAATAACATTTCTATAACTACATAAAATACGAGTTTTCATGATTTAAGTGTCATTCTGGCTGTCTGGAGGTGTTTACTGCATCATATAAATCCCTCTATTGTGCAGACATGGCAACAATTCTTTTTTTTTACAAGCTACAGAAGAAGTGTAACTAATGTAAAAATGATGTGACTCTTATTTTGAATGCCTTGTGTCAAGCTCACGCACATTTTTTTGTTTGCTTTATTGTGGCGGGGTAGTTAGGAGTATGTTTTTGGAAAAGTTAAACAACTGACTCATTTATGGCTGCTTCGATTCTCTCAAAGTTTACTGCGGTCAGCTGATGAAATGTTGAATACTCGAGTTACAGCTTTGAAAAAGATTCCCGTCCCCTCCAGTACATGTCCTGCTTTTTTTTGTGTGTGTGTGTGTGTCATGGAGATGGTGTGTATGTTCCTCTGTGTTATGTAGGTGTTACGTAGGTGGTATGTAGGTATCCTCCTGTGGTATGTGGGTGATAGATGTCCACACAGAGGCCTCTTCTCTGCCTCGATGAAGTTATTTGGTAACTCAACCCGACACTCATCTGAAGAGTTAAGAATACGTACGAGCAGACTCGGTGGAGCGGTTCAATGGAATAATTGTTCTGGAGAGGTTAAGGTGATCATAAGGCCATGTTTGGAGGCTGTGTATGTGATCGCAGTAAGTGGGCAGGTTTATTTATCTGCACATCTGGCTGATCTTTGTTTTTCTCAGTGCTGTTGTTGGTCTTTCTGCAAGTAAAAGCTGATGCTGACCTCAACATCTTCATACTTACATTATTTGGGTTGTTTGCTGTGTACAGCCTGAGTAACAGTCTGAGTGAACTAAAATACCGACACTCTATTGGCATCTCTAACTAAAATACAAATGGTTATGTAAAAGTTCAAGTTTAATATTTTTTCTGTGGATTTATCTGTTTTATACAAACATGCTTGTGTACAGCTTCTAGTTTACATCTTAGGGCACCAAAAAATGAAAAAAGTAGTTATAATACAGTAGATTATCACTGTTTATTGTTCCTTATGTCACTTTATTTCATTGTTTTCTGTGTCTGAGTGGTGAATTGATTAATTATATGTCACAAATCCTGAATATTTGTTATTTTTCGCCCCCAGTACGATAATTTACACCTTTTCTATTATGTTTTTTCGTCATTATAATCGACATTTGCCATTATTTAGTACTATTATTTAACTGATTAATATAAAAGTAATGTACTGTACTGTGTCATTAGCTGCTGCTGGAGTTTCAGAGAGGTTTCCTGTTTACTTTTGCTCTGAGAAAATAACTTCAAACTACATGGAACTGCAAAAAACTTTTACCTATTTTACTAATTTAAAGAGAAAATTTACCTTAAAACACTTTTTCCCGTCAGCCTTATTGTCCGGACAAGTGACAAACCATTTTGTGCATGACATGATGACGTATCAGGATGTTTTCTTCATCTACAATACTGTGTAAAATGTCTCTATCCGGCGCTGAAACATCAATCGTAACCATGTTTGTTTGAATGTTTGTTCACATTCAGGCATTCAGATAGAAACCCATGCAGCGCAGGGCCGTGGTATCATGTGATTTTAATTTTATTTTTAACTTTGTTGCTCTTGTCCTTCTATCAAATCTCTGCTCTTCATCCAAGCGCAGGCTTTTCCGAATTCTGCGGAACAAAGAAGTCATGGAAGTACAAGCACACATATCAAGTTGAGGAAAACAAAAAGTGAAATTACAAAACCTGACCACAAATTAAGTCCAGGAATGCACTGGTCACCACAAGACGGACGATTTATGACAGAATTAAGGAATAAGGGTGTGGATTTTCCACTTTAAGACCTTCTTGTTGTGTGCTCTCTTGGCTGGATGCGTAAATAGGAAACCATCTTTATCAGAGTAAATAAGCTCTTTGTCAAAGCAGAAACGGAGGAGTTATTGCTTATGACAGCGAAATATATGAAATGCCTGTGGTGGATGTCAAAGGGGAGTGGATAATGTACTCACGCTTGGTGTTTTTTATTCGTTCAGACAGCTGGAAAACAGAGGCAGAGAACATTCAAGGGTTTTTTTTTTTTATTCCATCACTCCATTATCTGGCTGTAACTTGATCTTTGATACACACATATAGGCTGAAATGCAGAGGAACCACGTTAGGAGTGTGTTATCGCTGCATCTCTCTGCCATGTCATTTCAATTAGCAACCCTTCCCTCCAGAATTTGGAGGCTGACTGACATCCTCACATACGGACCCTAATCACACAGCAAAGGCTGTAATTTCAACCCCACATTCAAAACACTGCACTAGAGGCACCCGGTGCTTACTTAGCTTAGCTGTAACTTGATGCAGACGTTGTTTGATTGGAAGTGTTTTCAAATCAATGCTTCTGGCAGAGAGAAACCCAGCCGTGCACTCGCTCGCTCGCTCGCTCGCTGAGGTGCATGCTGTAATTTGGTATAAATAGCTGCATTTCAGGGAACATCATCCTTTAAATACCGCGCTGTTGACTTTGTATCCCACACGTGCTTGAACTTCGACCCTGCCCAAACCAGCACCCTACTCATCACCTACCGTTTGAGGGGGATTAGGTTACTCGTAGCTTAAAGCAGACTGCATCTCTTATTTCTGAGCTTGAGTTACTTGTTTGGCTTTCCCTTGAGATCTGTGTCCAGACTCCAGAAATATGTGGCGTTGTGTCCATTGTAGAATAATTACTTTTGTTAATATTAGACTGCTGTAATGAGAGAAGGCTGCTCGAAATCACGAAATAATTACAGAGGAGCTAAAAGATAGATGCACATGAACACGCGGCAGTCGGTGCCTAAATCCTCCTCTGTGTTTGCACAAGTGGCCTCATCCTCTCTCTCTCTCTCTTTCCTGTTTACAAGTGGCACTCTCTTTTTGTTTGTCTGTTTGCCTGAAGCTTACTATCTGTCTGTCCACCTCGCTGTCTCTCAGTTGGCCCCGTCTTGCCTAATTACAGGCTGTCAGGGGAAGATCTGAGGTAATATTTCAACATCAAACGGACCTCAGGACAAGCTGCAGGCTGCCACTGTGTACAAATGACAGCCTTGGCAATGAATGAGTTGTAACTGGTGACGTATCCGGCATATGCACGGACAACATCGGCCTTTTTAAACAACTGTTACTATCTGCTCTGTTATTTCAGCTGAAAGTCTCTGGGGTGGAATTATGTTACCGGCAGTGGAAAGTATGTTTACTCAAGTACTATACTTTTTGAGATGCCTACTATTACCATACTATTGTATCTTTTACGCCACTACATTTATCTGACAGCCATAGTTACAAACACAGTGACTGCTTATAAAATACAATGTTAAAGATTTAGCCGATGGTTTCCAACATTTTTGGCTTGTGACTCCTTAAATCAGCTTTTCTCAAACTTTTCACGTCGTGTACCACCTCAGAGAATATTCACCTCTCTACCACCATCATGACAGACGTTAAACCGCCAAACTATAACAGTAAAACACTGTAAAATATGCCAGGAAGTATGACTGTGTTTTCCTGTATACAGTAAAACAAAGTTGATTTCAAAACCTTTATTTATACACCATTTTAAGAGAATTTATATAGAATAAAGTAGTATTTTATATTAGAGACTCTTAATTATACAGTAAATCACTGTGATATTTAATGCCATGTCATGGTTTGGAAGTTTTTTCATCGTAAAATCTACAGACATTTTAAAATATGGAATAAAACGCCAACCTTAATCGTGAAATCAACAGTACTAATAACCTTTTACAGTGATATAGAAAAAGCGATACCGTAAAATTCTGAATTTTTGAGTTTTTTACTGTAAAAAAAAAAAACGTTGTTGACTGTTGTTGAATCCTGAACAGAACCAGAGCTGATTTGGTGGAACAGTGTCCACACTTCTCTTTCTAATATTTCCTGTTTGGAGCCACGATTGCTGCGTTAATTTTACCTCCACTTACTAAGTCAACGTCACATTTTAGCTCACAGACATATGCGAGCTATGCACTACCTGCTTGAAACTGACTACCTATCAGGCTAAAGGTTTGACCCAGGTTTGACGCCGGTCTGTCTTCAGCTGTTCTATCAAATAAAGGCAAAAAAGGCCTAAAAAGCTATTTAAAGTTTAAAGTTCTCAACTGAATTCTGTTAAAATTAATCAATATTCACACAAATAGAAAAATGTTCTCCACAAATGAACACAAATCTGTTTTGTTTTTTTCTTTCCTGCCCCATCAATCATCTCATGACCCCTCAGATATATATTCTCTGACCCTTTTGTGGGGCCTGAAGCAGTTTGAACTAGCTTCAACCAGCTAGAAGAGTGAGATGCTTCATACACAAACTCCAAACACACTTTGCTGATGGTAATTTGTAAGAGTGCAGAACAGTAAAGCCAATAATTCTTCATTATTTGCTGCAGGAAGGAGGAGAAAAGAACAAAAGTGAAGCTCTTTTTCTTTGTTTGGGCTGGTATTTGTCATTTTTTAAGTTTTATGTTTAGTTTAAGAATACAGGTGTACTTTTTAAATGCTTCTCGTCTCAGTTGAATGCACAAATGCTCTCGATTTGAGCATCGTGCAGGGGATGGACCTCTGCTTTAACAGAGGAAATGGAAAAAAAGAGAGAGAGAGAGAGAGAGAGAGAGAGAGAGCTTCTTGGCGTGGACCGGTGTTTTTCCAATCTGACAGTGTAGCTGTAAAGTTCAGAGCCTGGATATTCAATCAAAATGGTTTTCAAGTCAAAAAGATTTTTTTCAGTCTACTCTCCTTACATAACAAACACAACCCTTGTCATTGCACGATATTCACAATGAACAGTTACGACTCTTTGTTGAAATATTTAGTGGATTTCGCAGGTCGATAAAACGCATTACTGAATCCGTCTGTGAGTACTTACAGGTTCTCGCTTTCTGTCTCCCTCGTGGACGCTAAACATCAGCTGGTAGCCTTTACGAGCACCTGCACGCTGGCTTAAACAGTTCACGTCCTCGGGCGACTAAAGGTCCCAAATGACACCACCTGTGAGGGGCTACAACAGGTGTGCTCCTGCTGGAGAACTGTCATTTCAAGTGTAAAAGACAAACATTAAACCTTAACCTCTGCTTCATTACATATCGTAGGGAGTCATTACAGTGAGTGTGTCCTTTATGGGCCACCTTTAAGCCCCCATGTCAGCTCCTGCGGTGCTTAGCTCTGACCTGCTTGTAAATTTCTCTGCAGAAGGTTCAGCAGATGGATTTGAAGCAAAGCAGCCCAGCCTGTGAAGCAGTGCACGACCTTAACTTTTCAGCTTTCGGGTTTTATGTTACTGTAAAACTATTGCTTACGAAGCAAAGTTTTGTCTTTATCCACTCTATCATAGAGCAACAGTCAAAATCTGCCTTGTATATCATTACATGCGCATACGTGGTGTAAGATATCCTATAATTAAAGAGCGTAGACTGGAACGCTTCTCCCCAGGTGTCACATCTTCCCACACAATAGAGTATTGTTTGCACAGTTTTCTGTTCCAGTCAAGAAAATTTAATTACATGTGTGTGTGTGTGTGTGTGTGTGTGTTTACACGGTTCCACCTGGGTCTGATTGAGAAATGTGATTCAGATTTCATGCATTCCCATAAAAATAAAATATCTGTGATGCTATGTTACAGCCTTCAGGGAGAAACAAGAGGATATAATAGAAAGCACATGTGGATGGTTATGGTGCGGAGAGTTACGGGCACACTATATAGCAATCAAGCCCAGCACCAACAGTGCACA
Source organism: Protonibea diacanthus (assembly GCA_028641955.1). NCBI lineage: Eukaryota > Metazoa > Chordata > Actinopteri > Sciaenidae > Protonibea > Protonibea diacanthus. Next base: position 8,410,195 of record CM053979.1, on the reverse strand, counting down.
TAAGCACACACACGCCCTTACACGTATATATACTGTACATGCAGTTTATAGTTATGAGGCCTCCAGGCTGGATTTTCTTGCTCGAGGAAGTAGATATGAACAGAGGAAACATTTGTTGTTGGTATTATTTGACTTCTTGCGTTAGCAGCTTATATATCCGGTATGTTTGTTATTATGTACTCAACATTTTTTTTTAGTTTTGGATGTTGTTTAGCCCAGGAAACATCATCTGAAGTGAACTGTGGTAATTATAACGCGTGTATCTGTTATGATTTCATTACCTATGATCAAAAATAGCAAGTCGATATCTTCAAACATCAGGCAGGTGCAACAACACAAGATAGCAGCCGGCTAATATTACTTCAACAGCAAGGAGCCCAGCTCTGTGCCTGTCTTTCAGCCTTCAGCCAGATTTATTCTTGTCTGGCAGCTTCTTGTTTGGTCATTTTCTCCTTTTCTTGTTGGAATTTCTTCTGTTAATTTCCTCTTCTGTCTTTTCGCCTCTGTCGTTATGTCCACAGAGGCTGCTGAGCCCGATTACATTGTCCGCTTGCCCAGCTCATTATTCACCCACCACATGCCTGAACTCATCCTCATCCCTGATGGTCCAAAACACCTGCGGTACAAACACTAACACACTCCAGGTGCTCTGAACTCACAGTCCTCATAGCCCGGTTAACTAACTGAGCCAACATGATTTGATATCACCAAATCCAAGCCAGATTTCGGTGGCTGGATGATGAAGCGTGCACTTGTTCTCGACTCTCTTAACCTCCACCTGGTCGCCGCTCACCCGTCTCATGTAAAGCATTGAGTGTTGACGCTGCTGTGTGTTTTTGTGTGTGCGTGTGAGAGAGACCGAGGCAGGGAAACAGAGTCGGGTTAACCTGTGTGTTGACTTTACAGGCTTTCCCAGGGTGCAGGAGCTGGTGGTACACCAAGGTTACTCTGTGTGCTGTGTGCTCGACCCTCCCAAGAAAAATCTGATTATTTATACAAACAAGAAAGCCTGGGAAAACAAAATAAAACCGCTGTCCTGTTTGCAATGCGAGAGTTCTGCTGGAGGACAGCGGTTAGTCTGAGGTTGTAAGACGAGTAACCATATAGAGGTAGAGGAAGTCTTCTTTATATTGTTTTAAAGTTGCAAATTATTTGTCCTGTGATTCATACAAATGTGGAAACTCATCTTCGTCGTCAACATAGCCACTCATAGTCATTCAAAAATGTAGATACAGCATCTGTGTGTGTTTCTTGGTTGAGCTCTGTGGGCTGGTGGGTTTCTGAGGGGGAATATCTGTCCTTCACCACTTCCTGAACTAGCCAAGAGGGAGCTGATATTTATGGGACACAGACTTTTTTTCTTTTTTTTCCTCCCCCCGAGGAGCCGAAATTCAAGTCAATAGTCGTTCTATTCAGCAACATCCTGCTCCAAGCTGATACAATAAACTCTGCTTGCTGCCTATCAACATTTGGAGTCCATAATAACGTGTCTGAAGTGAAAGTTTGTTCTTTTCTGTAATACTTCATGTCTGTCCAGTCCAGGCTACATATCTTTGAATATATCTGGAGACATACATTAGTCTGGAGTGAGTAACTGACATGTTAGATATTGTGTTAACGTAAAGTGACATGCCATAACTCCCACTGCAACAGGAGATACCAGTAATTTGCCTCCACATTCGGTAACATGCACCACATATGGTTTTATTTTTATACGTGATCTTCTGGGAGAAAGTAACAGCAGAGAATGGCTGTCGTGCTAAAATATAGGGTTGGGTATGAGAAGATTTTTAGATACAGAAAGGTAGATTGACAGTTGATTATTAATGCAAGTTTGCTTAAATAGACATTCACATTTATTATTTGACACATATGCATCCTATTTAAAGGGCCTGTATGTAGGATTTAATGGCAGCGTAGCGTACCCCCTTGCCTCAATCTCACCTTACCTAGAAATTAGCCGTGAATGTGTGTCTTGAGTCAGAGTTTAATTTGTCCATTCTGGGCTACTGTAGAAACATGGCTGACTCCGTTTAAGAGGACCTCCGGTGTCTGTAGATATAAAAGTCCCTTTCTCCGGTAACTAAAACACAACACTGCTTATTTTCAAGTGATTATCCACAAATCAAAACATAATTGTGCATGCATATTATGCTCCATTTCTGCCTCTTTGAGATTAGATTACATTGCTAGATACACACAATTTTAAGTTATATGAAACGCACATAAACACAAGGAGGGATTACTGATGGGGCTAATCCCCCAAACCCTGGTGGTGAAATTTCCCTGGGCACAGGGAATGTGTGTGTATTTTAACACTTTTGTATTCGAGGTTCAAGTCCAGCTCGGACCACAGTACTGTATGGAGCGTGAAGAGAGGCAGTTTTGAGCAAGACACTGAACCCATAACTGCTCCCAGGGTGCCACTACTTGGCTGTCCATCATGTCACCATCTCACGGGCATGAAACTGTGGTTGTATTATAATTTTATATTAAATTCTTCTTCTAACTAGTGACTGTGTACACTACAGTACAGTCAACTAAATGGTTTGCTCTCAGATGCAGACTGCTAACACATAATCATGATCAGGCCACTCACATGTTGAACACACAGCATGTACACACAGATGTGCTAAAAAGACACATTATGACAGAGATACTGGTTGTACAAACTCAGAGTGACGGTCTGCTCAGGACACATCATGGTTAAAAATGTCATATTTAACTTTGGGACAAAAAAATGTCAGAATATATGAGGCCAACTTTCCTTTATGAGTTCTTGCCCAGACAACATATAGTCTGGAGGTACAGCACGGTAAATGTGGGACCTGTGCTCTGTTACGTCTCTGTCATTTCTTCACAGTTACGAAATGGTGAAGTAATATTTTTATTTCTTCTTTTGTTCTTCATTGTGTCTTCTCTAATAATCCTATTTTGTATTTTCTTCATAAGTTATATCTTTTGAAAAGTGTCACACATAAGTCTCTACTCTAACGGGCCATGTTTTGATAACTTTATACACTTTCATCTCAAGTTTATTTTCTGTTCCTTTTCTGAAAGCATTTCAAAGTGTCAGATGACCTGACTTTGGTTTATTTTGATAACGTGACCCCAGAGGCTGCTGTGTTGTGGTATAGATGTTCATGAAGGTTAGCTCTGTATGAAAAAGATCATACAGTTCTGATTTTAAGATTATTTTTTGGGCTTTTGAACCTTTATTTGAGAGTGACAGTTGAAGAGTGACAGGAAGGTAGAGAGAGAAAAAAAGGGCCACAGGTTGGAATCAAGCCACGGCTGCTGTGGCAAGGACTGGTTGGGCGCCCCAGAGTTTAGTATATTTGACTGTAAGATTTTGAGTCTACAGTCACACTAGCGGCTCTGTGAGGCCGTACGTACCAGTGGCAGTGTAAAGAAGCTCAAAATGTGGCTCTGGCCACCGTCATGTTGGCTGTCCTGCCTCTTCCACCTTGCGGCTAATCTAAAAATCAGCAAACACGTGGATCATCGGTGGACCTGAGGAGGGCCGGATGCACCTGGGTTCTCAAACAAGCCACCTGTAATGGCACCTACCTGCCAATCAAAGTGGCCACTCTGTTAATTATGCATAACGTTAAGCCTTAATATACAAAAGACTGTTTTTTGTGCCAGGCTGTAAACATGTTTATTTCTGCTGTGAGGTTGCACGTTTTAATATGGGGACTTATGGAGATTGACTTGTTCTGTAGCCAGCCTCAAGTGGATGTCTGGGCACATGCAGTTTTTGGGACTTGTGCATTGGCTTCACTTCACAGCTGCAGAGGTTGCCGCTTGGCTGAGACCTGTTTGGTTTTATCAATTTAGAGTAGGTAGGCTTTGGAAAGTGACTGTAAACTGCATGAAATGTTGTGCGAAAATATGGAAGTCTTTGAAAAAGACCTTTAGAGGCTTTTCCAAAACATTTTAGGATTTATAAAATGTATTATTTAAGACATGTTTCTTACTGTTTTGGCCCTTTGTCTTATCCTCAGAGTTAAAGTTGCAAAGATGAGCTCTAAGCCATTGTTGGTATTGTTATACTTGACTATATTATGAGTGTACAGTAAGTTCAGTACTGGAAATGTTGTAGGCTAGATCATAGTTTAGTGACTGTTAAAACGTTGAGATGGATTTCCTGTGTATCAGTTGTGTTGCCACTGCCTCCTCTGGTTCCAGATGTGTTCTCAATACCTGTATGAAGTGAACAGCTGTTATTCCACCACTGGACTCTGTTACTGTAACATCGGATCAGTCAGCAGCGCTGGAGACGCAGGCACAGGTTCACAGCTCTGGAAATTTCTCTCCGGTCTCGTCTTACAGGAACACAGCAGGAAAAACTTATTCATGTCCTATCTCATGTCTATTCCAGGATTTTTTCCTTTTCACTTTCAAAGACATTTTTTAAACTTTTGAAGGAAAACTGTAATAAGCTTAAGAAAGCATCAAATCATCCAACAGGTTCAATTTCAACATTCAAAAGTGTCCGTAGACTTTTATTTATTATGCTCTCATTGTCATCAAACTTGAGTTTTTCCACACAAAGTTCATAAGTTGTCTCGTTACGTAACAAACTTTATTCTGGCAATCATTTCTTACAAGTAAGTGCAACTTTATGTTCGAAAAAGCGAATACTGCTCTACATCTCGCAGTAATACGGATTATTCTGCACTGAAAAACACAAGCTGTAATAGTAAGAGAGAGATGGGGGGGATTGGAGACAGAGGACCGCAACGAGGACCAGCTGCACAAACCCTTCAGTGGTGAATTTATTCTCATAGCTCCTGAGAGACGGAGCAGGAAAAAGACAGGAGATCTAGGTCACATAGCCTTCCGCACCTGTATGTCAGAACACAGAGAGATACAGTAAGTTTGACCTTTGGGATTTGTTAATTAGCATGCAGGAGAATACGTGCAGCACATTGAATAAGTAATGCTTCAAAGATTTTCGAATTTTCCTAACTTGAGGTGAAATTATGGAAACAAATGTCTCCTTCCAGATACTGAATGTGACATTTTACTGCAAATTAAACATTCAGCAGCGACCAGCGCACACATGAACAGGCAGAGTTTGGTTTGGATATCACTCGTCTGAGGTCAAGTCTGCTCTCCTCTGTCACCACGGTGACCAGGTAAACTTGGTCCATATACTTTTTGTGATGAGCTCACGCTCCAACGAACCAGTGCACACAGTCCAACATAAACAAGGAGAGTCAGGGGTGCTCTGCATAAGGGGGAGTAAAGATGCCATTCTGGGCTTTTGGATGGAGGACTTTCAAAACAGGGCGAAGGCATGTATTTAATACAGGCGACATAAACCAAGCGACAACCTCCGTGGCTGTGAAGTAAAGCCAATGCAGAAGTGCCAAAAAACTGCAGTTCCTCAAACGTCCACTTGAGGCTGGCTGCAGAATGAGTCAGTCTCCATGAGCGTCCATAATAAAATGTCCAACTTCACAGCAGAAATAAACATGTTTACAGCCTGGTACAAAAAACAGTTTGGGTCTCTATAGTTAATTTCCCCGTTCATGATAACTGTACTGCGTCTGAATTTTTATTTAACTTGCCCGTCGAAGTCTTAAGTTATGCATAATTACAGTGTGGCCACTTTGATTTACAGGTTGTTTGAGCAACCAGGCATCATTCAGCCCACCCAGGTCCACCAACAATCCAGGTCTTTGCCGATATTTAGATTAGTTGGACGCAGCAGAGGCAGGACTGCCTAGATGGTGATGGCCAGAGCCACCACACTCTAAGCTTCACAACGGCTCTTCAGAAACCTGCAGGATACAACGTCCATTCTATATACTGTCTATGATCTCAGCACATGTGCACTGAAGAAACCCCTTGATTATTTTTAGCAGAGTTGTAGCAGCATTACTGCAGCTAAAGCAATCTACCCGGTGGATCGTTCGTGTACTGGTCCAGTACATCTTTAGGGTGCATACTGGTTTGTTTGAACTGAATTAATCAAATTAGGTGTGAGAGTATCTTTAGATTTGACTTTTACACACAGATTTTCATTTTCTCAACACCCATGTTTGCTTAGTGTTTCATTTTCCATCAACACAGTTTGTCAAAGCTGCTTTTGACCATCTGAACGCTCATAAAAACCTCTTTACCACAGTTTGAATTAACCACCCGGGACACTTTTTATGCCTCTGCCTTGAAGTGCTTTGCATTCATCAATCAAACGAGACAAAAATACTTGGGTGTTCATGACTCTGTGATGCTCATACAATGCATACCAGAAAACAAAATTGCTGAGCAGATAAAAAATGGAGATTGCTAGTCTTAGATCTTTAACGCTTCGAGCAAAACCCTGTATGTTTGATGTGAGGGTGGTGTCTGAGGAATGGCCATGTTGTTATCTGATTTAAACAGGTTTTTCTCAGTGTGTAGTAAAATGTTGACTGACCCATGCTTTGGAAAATTGTAAGCAGTAATGTCAAATGTATGTGATTTGGAGTAAATTGGCTAAAACATTTAAACACACCGGTATGGTCCTCTGAGAGTCTCCAAATGTAGAACCAAAGGTCAGTTCTCCTTTCCCGATACAACACAGGCAGCCTTTACATAAATGTTCTCCAGCACATGGTAAACACATTTTTTTGACTTCCAAATGCACACAAACCATCAGGTGTTTGTGTTTCATTAGCTATGAAAAACTAAGAGGAGTTAAGCTTAGTAAAGAGGTCTCAGTGGGAAGTGGCCGTAACCTGAAGCTACAGGAAATGGAAGTTTAAGAAAAAAGCTTTAAGATTATGTGTGAAGGCACAATGAAAGAAGCAAGTCAGACCGTAATTAGTGTCACAAAATTCAGCGGGTTGGACCGTCAACACTGGTCGCACATGATTAGTTTGAGGTTGTTTTTACTACAGGACAAAAGCACTCTTAACTCAAGAGTTATAAGAGTAACTTCTGAGAATCAATTATTTTATCCACATTATCTTTGGAAAAACAAACAAACCATACACTCTAAGAAAAATCTGTTCTTGGTAAGTGATCTGGAGCACTTTGAGTTCATAAAATTTTAATAGCAGTTTTCTCTTTTTTTTAAAAAATGTATACACAACTCAGACATTTAACAACCAAACTGTTACTTTAAGCAACTTTATGTTATTAATGACACTAACAAAGTGTCACTGTGAACCACCGTAAAATAACAAAAACACTTTTTTTTACAGTAGTTTTCTGTTTTTTTTAGAAATGTATTCAAAACTCTGTGAAATAACAGATATTTTCCACAAACTAACAACCAAACTGTTATTACTGTTATTAAGTATTATGCCAATTAATGACATTGGATAAACAATATGTTATCTGCTTTCTTAAATTACATTCAAATTCATGTCAAATAACGATCTGTCAATAAATATGTATATTTCGGGGAACATCTGTAGAACAGTGTTTCTCTGCTGTTTTTGACGTCCGTCATTTTACCGTTTTTACCGTTTGGCTTTCATGGCTGCTATATGCTGAACTTGATAATAGGTTGTTCCAATAGCTAAAATGTTCCTTGCAGAACTGAAAAAGGTCTCACCATGAAAAACCACTTTAAGTTCTAACTCAAACCATTATTTTTAACGGTGTAACTATCAGTGTTTTCCAACTCATTTTTCATATTTCCAAATGCACGTCCTGTCATTGTAGCCAGGCGATGTGGAAAGCTGAGGAGATTTGGGCATGAGCTCAAAATCAACACGTCTGGACTTGTTTCCCATAGACAGAACGTGAACCTGCACTTCATATATGTCAGAGGTTAATTTGGACCGAGGCTAACTGGAGCGTTAGCAGACAAAGTTACTGCCGACGGAGATCCCCTGTTTAATATAAGCAACGGGAGAGATGCACAGAGTTGATGTTTTAGGAACAGGACAATACTGTACAGTCACAGGCATCAGCATGTGAATGAAAGCCTGCACTGTAGTCCTATTGACCAGACCGGAGCACTGCACTGCGCTGCGCTGATCTTTCTGTTATTTCAATGGGGAAATGTCAGGAAAATGTTGTTTTTGGCCAGTGATGAAGACCAGGAAACGTCTGATACACACACACTGATGTCTCTCTGTGAAAATTCCCACAGTGCTCTGGTAGTTTTGTTTTGTGTCATGTGTAATCGGGTTTAGATAACCCTGCTTTGGTTGATATCTTTTAGTATTTACATGAGAGCTGTAGTACAAAGCCTGCACTACAAGAAAGTTAGCACGTCATTAAGATGGCGGCTACAGGAGTCCGAAAGCATCAGAAAACAATAAAAAAACGAACACTTTCTAGATTTTTCTTCCTCTCTTGTTTCTCATTTGTTGCACAGTTTTGTTACATAAGACGTGATTAACATGGTGTGAACAATAAAACTAACCTCAGTTATATAACAGAGACTTTGTGCAGCAGTAAAAAAAAAAGTGCCCCATGCTGGATTCTCAGGGTAGTTAACTCGGCCATGATCAGATAACTACACTAAGCTGTTCAAGTGAAGCAAACTAAGTGAAACTAACTGTCGCCCAATGTGAAAACTGCTAAAGCGTGTAACTGCACAGATCCTGTTGTACGTGAAGTTACCGGGGGCTTTATGCATGTACTTGTTTGTTTGTTTGATTTTTTTTTTTGTGAAGTCACATCACAGATGAAACGCGGATAGAAACCAGTTGAAACTAGTTGTTTTGCTCTGCTGTTGGACTAAAGTGGTCAGTTGGAGGCGTCTTGTTGGCGCTGCGTCTGTCCAGCTGAAGTCATGTCTGTGACTCAGTGTCTCAACGTCTCTTTCTCCTCTCCCTCCATCATTTGTCCCTTTACTTCCTCATTCATCATTCGTTCCTACAATTAGTGCATTATGTAAAATTATATTTAAAAAAAAAAAAATGAACTGAGGCTATTCTGTCTCGTATGGCTGATATTGAAATATCACCACAGTTAGAGTTTAATAGGCTTTCTCTCAGAGAGTGATAAAGCACTAAATAAATGGAAATTCCAGTTTGGTGGCAATTATTTTGTCTTTTATTGAGTGAAATAAAAACACGGTTCCAATTAAACTCCAATTTTCCTCTTGTATATCCAAACAAATGTTTAGTTCCCATGAATACAGAGGAGCAAATACAAAATAAAATGAGCTATTTCTCACTGTTTGTTCTGTGTGTGCCACATTTAAGTAACCCGGTGTGTCCCCGTCTTTTCTTTCAGATTGGAAGCCTGTCTCTGTGCATGTGTCTGGGATGAAGCACCTGTGGGACATTCACTACCTCCTGCTCGTCCTCCTCCACCTGTTAGGAGCCGTCACATCACAGGTCAACCCAGGTCTGTGCTGCCATGAGGGGGAGCGAATTACATCTCCTGTTTTACTGTGCTGTGATTTAGGTGCCTCTGACTGCAGTGAGATCATATTCAAGAGTTTGTGAATACTATAAAATGCCTTTTGTGAGTTTTGGGTAGTGTTTTTGGATTTGGTGCTCCAGTCCAGACTGTGACTGATTCGGATTTTGGATAAGCTCTGCTTTGTGGGAGCCCTGTGGTCACCTCTTTCTGGTTTGGCCTCTTTGATCCCAGCATGCATGCCTTTCTCCAGCTCTCCCTCCACTGTGCGGGTGGTTTTTGTGATGTCAATGAAAAGGGACCAATAATTTTTTACAAGGAAATAGAGTAGCAACATTTGGAGCGTCAAATAGGAACCAAAGAGAGGTTTTTGGTTATTGTTGAAATTGTAGAAACGCAGCAGATATTTGCCAGTAAAAACTCTGATCTGGCTACTGTTTATGACTCTAGTCTCAAAGCTTCTGTCATCAGGGTGAGTTTTCTTTATCGTTGAAAGGATAATGAACGACATACTCGGATCTAAATGGTGATTAATGGTGGTACTGTCAGAGAGGTTCAACACAGAGTCTACAGGTCATACTGGCCTCACTCTGCCAAGCAGAGCATAAAAAGAAAGAAATAACAGTGGAAAAAAAACAACAACAAAAAAAAAAATCGCCCCATCACTTCCACATCCTCCGCCTTACTCCAGCCCACTTCCACTTTCAAAATAAAACCTGACGTTATGTTCTGTGCTGTTACACAGCTGCAAATCCAATTTCATTTTGAGGATGCACGAAAATAAAAACAAACATGAGGTCATGGTGACAGGCCTGGGGGGTTTCCTGCCCTCTCAAACGGAGAACAGTCGACAGTGTTGAAAACAAGGAAACAAAAAGTTATGTTTAAACCTGCTTTGGCTGTTGCACACACGCTCAAAAACTTGCCTTTCCCTGTTCGCCATTCATTCGTTCTTTGTGCCAAAGACAGAATAAAAAAGAGAGCAGAGAGATTTATAAGGAGCTTAAATAAAAAAAAGCGAGGGACGAAATGGAGAGGGTGAGTGAGATAGAGATCACAGAGAGCGTTTATAGGAGGAGTTTTCAAGTAAAACAGTGTGTGCACGCTGTGGTTACTTTCATGCGTCTCCTCACATATATATACTGTATATGAATAGCTACATTTCTGAGCTATTTAACCAGATGTGAATGTAACATAGGATGCTTCAAACATTTCACATTTTCTTTTTTTTTTTTCTTCCAAACTTTGTTTATTGGGTTTTGCAGATGTATACAACTGTATTAAAACATTTACAAAGAGTTAAGTTTACATTTTTTCTGTTCTGGAAAAACAACAGCAAAAGAAAGTGGTCATTGAAATATTGCTGCATACCCGAACAACTTATAAGAGCGACTTAGAGAGAGAAGAGAAACACAAGCACATCAGTCAGGTAATAGTAAACTGCAACAGACATCCCGAGTCAGAGTAGCGGCATGTAACTCCCATCACAACAGAAATAACATTTCTACCTCTCTTAGCTGCTTCAGTCGTGTCAGTCAGGGGTGAGTGGAAGATCTGTCTCCTTAACGAACTGAAGGAATGGGCCCCATAATTTTCCAAATTTACTGGAGCAGCCAGTTAAAGACAAAGTCTAATTTTCTCCAACTTAAGAAAATAAAGGGTGTCTCTAATCCAGCAGGCGTGACAATTAATTACAATTAATCTTCTGGCTAGCGAGGTAGCAAAAGCAAGTACATCCTTTTTGGACTTTTCACATTTTCTGCAGAATCTTCAGCACCGAACATTTCGACTGTGGATATTTTTTTATGAGCCATCTTCTCAACTACACTTAATTAAGGATTTGAGTGTTTGACCGTTGTGGGAAGAGCTTTCTTTGCTCGTCTGTCTTCTTGCTGTGTTTTCGTGAATGTGTGTGCATGTGTCGAGTGTGTTTGTGTGCCTTTGCTCGCATGCATATACCCGCATGCACACGCATACTGTGGATCCAGCTATCCCACTGGAGTCTGTGGCTAATGCATACCAGACATTCTGACAGCAGGAAAGTCCATTGAAATAGGCTCTGTCTTTCTCCCCAGCACTTGTGTGTATGTGTGTGTGTGTGTGTGTGTGTGTGTATGTGTGTGTGTGTGGTGTGTATTTCCCAGTATTTGACCACTCATAAGTCATGGAAAGGACTCTTTGTGCATGTGATTCATGGTCAAAGTTCAACAAGTTCACCATTCAAGTCAAAAGTTTTGTATCTCTGATCTGACCCATGGGATTTCTCCCATTATACCACCAGCGATTATTTGAAAAAGAGTGATCACCTCCAGTGTCACTAAGAGCTCAAATCTCAACCTGCTCTTATATATGGAGGCAAGATATATCCAGCTATAACTCTGTCTCATGCTTTAGTTCTGCTGCATTGAGAAGAGGGTCATTTTTCCAGAGTCTGGAAATATTCATGGCTGAATTTAGTAGAGCTGAGATGTCGAGTGATGCCAACTTTCCCCTGTTTAAAATTCCCAAGCAATGGAGTTATACCATCCCTGTCTTTCCCATTTTACTCGTGAGTGGGCGAACTTTATTTCACTGTGGAGAGGGGAGGAGGTGTGGACATGAGCAAAGGCCCGGGCAGAGCAGCCAAATATCAAGCCGCGCTATTATTGTGTGGGCTTCTTCACGAATGAATGAATGAGAGAGTGAATGGATAATAACTTTCTCTCATATATGACACATAATAACATTTAAAGTGAGACTGTGTCACAAAAAGCATTCATAAGCTATAACAATAACAGATTCATTTGATGCTACAGTCTTAGTTGTGCTGTGTCTGAAATCGGATACATGAGAACAGTTCTTGGCGTAGAGTTTATTAGTAGTGTAATTTTGACAGGGAAGTCTCATTGAGTCGTCTCAATTCGAGTATGGCGGTTGTGCGCTTAGAGGAAATGACGATTGCAACATTTTATTGCTTCTTCTTTGCCAAATTGCAACTTGGTGGAGCATCAGCGCCAACATTTGACTGCCAAAACATGAATATAAAATGATTGCAACTGCCTCGGCTGCAGTAGCTTCCTCAGCCGCCGGTGATCTGTCCCCTTTTGCTATTGAGCCAAAATGGCGACCATTGAGGGCGAGAAGTGTGCAGCTTTCCAAAGTCAGCTTTTTGTCCGTTATGAGTGCATTGCATTTTGTCATAATTGACAGTGTGAATACACTTATGCATGCATAAGATAGCAAATCTAAGTATCGAAGTTTGTAAGTGGAGACAATGCATCGGTCTAATATCCGCTAGCTTATGGTGGCTAATGCTAGCTAGAGACATGTTGACATCCAGCAGACACAAAGGAAAATTAGCATTCATGACAGTGAGAGTGAACCAAAACAGTAAAGTTGTGGGCTGCAAAGCCAAAACAATGAGCTAAAATCTCATAACAAGCTCCATTGAGCAGATCTAAACTGCTTTTTGCAGTTGTTAACATAAAAATATTCATCATTTGAGTTGCGTTCATGTGATTTACACTTTCCACTGGCAAGTAAAAGTCACATGTTCCTGATTTAAGATTTAATAAAGCAACACAACCAAAACTGTCACCAACGGACAGATATTATGTGGACATCAGCGTTGCGTGACTGCACAGCATGTATGCATGTGTGTGTGTGTGTGAGTGTATTTGGAGCCAGCGGTTGGACAGCAAACACTGCAGAACAAACCTGCCTTTCAGTAGTCAGGGTGCGGTAAAAATCAAGAGGTGAGAGAGAGGGTTCAGTCCGTTACTCCTCCATCTCTCTCTCTCTCTCTCTCTCTCTCTCTCTCTCTCTTTCTCTCCGTCTCCTCCACCGCACAAGACTGGTATTTTTCCACCTTTTTCTGGGGTGATATTTTTAGACACTGTGGCCAAATGTTGAGCCTGATGGGTGGTGGTGGCGGCGGTGGTGGTGTGTATGTAAGGGGGTTAATGTGTGTATGTGCGTGTACGTCCGAATGAACACACTCTCCTCACCCCTGGGGTCACCTCTGAGTGGGTTGGGTAGATAAATAAACACAGCAAAAACCAACATTTGGAAGAGCGGTCATACATCCGGCACGGCATACTGAAACCCGTCTCTCTGACTCTCTTGAGGATGTGGTTAAAGACCCTGATAATGACTCCTATTTACATCAATTATGTCCCGGGCATTTGCTGTGCTTTCTCCAAACTGGTGATATAGCGCTGTCTGTGTGTGTATCACTGTATTTTTCTGGCAAAAAAAAATACACAGTTTACTGTATGTCACCGCCTCATACCACATAACATCCACATAATCAGCCCAGCATTTCCACAAAGAGTGCTTAGTGGAAACTTATTTTGCCTTTTTGACTATTCTTCATCTCCAGTGAAGAAAGAGATGACCGTGAAATCATTTATTGGAGATCTGCTGTTTCTCTTGAAGCAGGTTCTGACGATTTTACTACAGCTACCATACGTGCAGCTTGTGCACCGCACCTATCATTAAAATGGTTTTGTAATTATGTAGCCAGCGATACCGCCAATATGAGAAGAGTATGAAGAGTTCGGTTGATGTGGTCTGCTTATAGCCAAGGCGATCTGGTGCGAGGAGAGAGAAATAGGAGCGGAGTGAAAGAGGAGGGGTGTAAACAGTTCGGGGGATAAACGATGAAGTGAAGAGGGCAGCGTGGAACAAAGGTTAGCGAGGACAAGATGAAAGGAGGACAGAGGAGGCGAATGTAGACATCTGGAAGAGTTTTTGTTTGTGCCTCCTTCATGCTGTCACTGTGTCACTGCCAAGACGAAAGCCTGCATGCGTGCATGTGGTTGCGCTGCATCTACGCCTGGTTTTGTGTGCACAGACATGTGAGCAGTGTATCAGGTCATCGGTCCCAGTCCCAAACCTCCAGGGGTTTCCACATCTTGACTTTTGAGCAAATATTTGGAGGAGATCAAGAATAGAGGAAGGGAGAATCTCATGGAGGGGAAAGAAAAGGGACAGAGAAGGCCTTGAACCCCGAGCTCTGCTGTTGCTGGCATCTTCTCAAAGGGTTTTTCTGTGAGACAAGAGGCCAGGCTAGCAGGGTCAGTCTGCCTTTAACTTCCGCCTCAAGCAGCACAGAAAGCCGCAACCCAAACGCTATCGCATACACAGAAATCACAGTTTTTCCAAAGGCTCTTTCATCCACATACCGGGCTAGCTAGCGGTCATATCCTGTTAGGTGGAGTTATCAATATTAGTCCAAAACACAAGATCAACCCAACTCTGTAGATAACACGAGGTGGGAAAACACCCTTTCATTTTAAACACACAGAAATCAGTAGTTTCTTTCAGGGCCTTGTAAAAGTTAATTGATACCATATCGGCTGTGTCACGCTCAGTTAGCCACCGAAATGAAAACGGTCTGAATCACGCTGTTAGCGTTTATCACCTCTCGCCACTGAGGACAGGAGAAATAAGAGAGGGGAGAGACCACACAGGAGGAGCGAGGAGAGGACACAGAGGAGACAGAGAAGAGAAAAAAAAGGAGTGTGAGGGGGCGGAGGGCCATGCAGGAAACAGAGGGCATATTCCTTCTATTGACCACACAGTGGGGGCGTGATGGGCTCAGACCAGCCAGCTTTACCACACACACACACACACACACACACACACACACACACACACACACAGTAACTGACTCCTGTACATGTGCTTGATACCAGCACTGTTTGGACTGGCAGAGACACTGAATGGATCCAGCTTATTATTTCAATAAAGCAACCACAATTTGAGTGGAAGGAGTGTGTAGTTACTTGGATGTGTGTGTGTGTGTGTGTGTGTGTGTGTGTGTGTGTGCAGTCCTCTCACATCACCATCCTACCCCTTCATCCAGCACTATCCATCACATTTTGCAAGTTTCTTGACAGAAGCTGGGAATTAAGTAGCTCTGTCTTAGAAGCATCTGGTGAATGTTTGAGTACGGTTTCGAATTTTCATCGCCGACCAGCGCTGTGGTTGGTCTGAGAGAAGTGAGGAGAGCCGCATGTTTGAGACTGTGATAATCCAGGTAGCCTTAAATACCGGGGGTGGAAAGAAAATCCTGCGTAAATAGAAGCACTGTTAAGTAGAAGTAAAAGTACTCTTGTTAAACTCCATAAACAATTGTCTAAAAGACTACTTCCTGACACTGTACCAATCAAAACTTTTACTTGAAGTAATAGTACAAACTGTACCGTGTATTGACAACAACAACTAAAACTAAAACAATGAGCCGATTCTACACAATATTGTTACAAAACTTCATGAAGACTAACTTGTTGGTTTGGCAAATGTACATCTGTAACTTTCCCGCCTCTGTTAAAGAGGTGCAGCTTCCCTGTTTGCTGACAACAAACAGATGAGACCTGCAAGGAGCGTACCAATGCTGTTGGCCAAGGTGGAGCCAATTACAGTTATTGTCTATAGTGTTGGGTAGTTTTATACACTGTGTTATCATATTTTATGTTACTGACTGAAGGTTTTTAAGCCACCCACTGAACAGGCAGAATAACAAAGGATGGTTGAGCGAATGAAATACAAACTAAATCCAAGAAAAGTCCATTAAAAAGAGGAGCTGGGAACAGACACAGACGACCTACATGAAAGAGAGAAAACACATGAACTAAATGCAAGAGAACTAATTAACTAATTAACCGCAGATGACAGAAAGCAGGCAGTAAAAAGACAAAGACAGGAAGTGTAGTAACACAAGGCATCTGACGAAAGACTTTTTCAACATAAAACAGTAAATAACAAACCAGAAAGCCAAAATACGACACTGTGAGTACTTTAGTGCAGTATAAGTATCATAAAATGCCACAAAGTTTTCAGTACTTGATAAATAAATGTACTTGGTTAGCGTGCACCGCTTCCATCCATTCCATCTTGAACCAAACTGGAGGCCATCTTCCCTTCATGAGAAATCATTTTCACAGGAAACCAGATGAAATATCAGCATCCTGAATGCGTCATCACAGCACAATCAAAGGCTTTTGTGTAATTTTCTGAAACTACACAATCAAAAACGGAGTTACACAAGTTAAAGCAGAACTACTGCTTTCAGAATTTACACAAAACAAACACAGATAAACAAAAAAAGATCATCTCATTAACAACGCCGCCTGTAATTAGTCAGTCACCGCTTTGTGTGTTTATGTCTAAACAATCATCAGGGTGGATGTTCGTCATCTGTTTGTTTCTTCTAATCAAGCGTGTCGTCGTGTCTCAGGTGTGTGTCGGTATCCTCTGGGCATGTCAGGAGGGCAGATACAGGACGAGGACATCTCTGCCTCCAGCCAGTGGTCCGAATCCACCGCCGCTAGATATGGCAGGTAGGTCTCTCTCTCTCTCTCTCACACACACACTGTAACACACACACTGTCAGACATGTGCTTTAGTGTATGTTTACCCTGATAATGAGCGTGTGTGTGGGTGGTTTATCCTGTAAGGTGCCTGTGCCTGTTTATTTGCAGTAAACCGCAAACTGGGGTATCAGTTCGACTTACAGCCACATGATTAAGGAGGCGTGTGTGCATGCGTGTGTGTGTGTGTGCTGAAAAACTTGGGTGGCCTTCAGTAAGTATCAGGATAATGATGTAATACACTTTCCCCATACATCCTGGCTGTGTTTTCAGTCCCCCCCCCCCATCCCCTTGCCAGCCTCTTGCCCAAAATTAACACTTTAAGATGAATTTACGACGCCGGCTGTCACCGAGGTGTTTTTATAACAGGCTATAAAGAACCCTCACTTTCCTCTCACCTTTTCCTCTTCATCCCGTCCTAATTTTTCTTCTCCCTTCCCTGCTGTAATTCTCATATGAACGTCCACCCACCGTTATTTCATCCCTCCTTCCCTCCTTTCCTGTCTCACCCAGGCTGGACTTTGAGGAGGGCGATGGCGCGTGGTGTCCAGAGATAACAGTGGAGCCAGACAGCCTGAAGGAGTTTCTCCAGATCGACCTGCGCTCCCTCCATTTCATCACCCTTGTGGGCACCCAGGGTCGTCACGCGGGAGGCATCGGTAATGAGTTTGCCCAAATGTACAAGATTAAGTACAGCCGTGATGGAAGCCGCTGGATCTCGTGGAGAAACAGGCAGGGCAAACAGGTCAGTTGTCATTCAAAGCTTTACACCGGCTGGGGTGTAACCCACACTGACCTTTATAACAAGATGCACTGTGTACTGACACTCCTCACCTGCCTTCAGGTTATATTTTTATGGCCTGTCATTGTTTATATCTGGCAGTCATAACAGAGATACCGTATCGAACTGATTCATTAATTCTTCATTATTTATAAATGATTAGGAGGCCGTGCAGAATCATTCCTCCTAATTGGCGAGCTTCTCTGTGAGGTCAAGGTGTGTTTGTTTTACCTGCAGGTGATTGAGGGGAACAGGAACGCCTATGACATCGTGCTCAAGGACCTCGAGCCGCCCATCATCGCTCGCTTTGTGCGCTTCATGCCCGTCACAGACCACTCCATGAACGTCTGCATGAGAGTGGAGCTCTACGGATGTGAATGGCTGGGTGAGGAAAAAGCGAGGAAGCTGGGAACAAAGATCACACCTGAGCTGAGGCATCATTCCTGACCTTTGAGCCCATAAAGACAAGACATAAAACCACACTACAATAATCATAACCACTATAAACATTCCCAGTATTACGACTCAATGTAAGCCACTTTTCTTTGACAATAAACATCAAGCAGGTGCAACAACACGAGACGTAGCAGCCAGCTAATATTACTTGCTAGTCCAATATCAAGACGTGTAGCTCAGATCTGTTTTTCAGCCTTTTATTTCATGAAACTCTCACCAACAACTAAAAGTCAGTCCCAGATTAACTCTTATCTGGTGTCTTCTTCCTCTGCCACTCCCTCCGTCATCGTTCTCTTGTCTCATTAGTTATGTACAAAGAAGCTGTTGAGCCCGGTTATGTTGCCCTCTCACCCAGCTCAGGTTCTGGCACGACACCGGCTCTGCTCTATGTCTACATTGCTCTGCACCCCAGGCCTGAAAACCTCCTCACCAACAACATTAACACTCCCCGAGTGCTCTGAATTCACAGACCGGCTAACAGACTGAGCTAACATTAGTTAACACCAGCTGTAGAAAGATTAGTGAAATAGTTGGTGGTGTGCCATAAAGCTTTATTATGGCAAGATTATTTAATCTAAAAAACTGAATCACTTTCTTTGCTTTACAGATGGTCTTGTTTCATACAACGCTCCAGCAGGAGAACAGATGAACCTGCCTTCTTTTCCTGTTTATGTCAATGACTCTGTCTATGACGGAGCTGTCATCCACAGGTGTGTTTTTGCGTTTCATTATCTTCCTCTTCCTTCCTTTTTCACACACCACCACCTCTGCTCCATAATTACTCTCATCCGTCAGTACCCCCCTCACCCTTCACCTTGTTGTTGCCCTGTCACCATGGTGAAAGCAAAGTGACAGACAGTGGTGAGTGGGTCATGGTGGTTTACTGTTGGGTAATACCTCATGGGAATGACTGAGTCAACCACGCTTATGAAGTTTAAACCCGGAATGAACCAATCAGTGTTTTGTTGACAGTAATGTTTGGATTATGGTGTGGTGAATAATATCCTCCATGACACAGGCGGGCTTCTTTCCCCCTGTCAAGGCAACAGAGGGAAAAGAAAATGGCCTTTATTACATTATCACAGCCGCAAGCTGAAGTGAGGAGTTGCTTTTATAATGCTGCCACCTAGTGTTAAATAGTTGTACCATAAAAGAAGCGCTAACTGTGAAGATGGGGGATGTTGCAATGATGTTTTCTGCCTCTCTCTTTTACACTCTTTGTTTCTCTGTTTCCCAGCATGACAGAGGGCTTGGGCCAGCTGACCGATGGAGTGTGTGGTCTGGATGATTTTACACTCAGTCACGTCTACAATGTGCTGCCCGGGTATGACTATGTGGGCTGGAACAATGAGAGCTTCCCAAGTGGATATGTTGAAATCATGTTTGAGTTTGACCGCACACGAAACTTTACCACCATGAAAGTAAGTCTCCTGATAGTACAGACTAGTAATTTTAAAGGTTTTATTTTTTTTCCCTCGTCATGTACTAAAAGTTTATCTGCATCCAGGTCCACTGCAACAACATGTTCTCACGCCACATCAAGACCTTCCGCCAAGTGGTGTGTTACTTCCGCTCTGAATCAGACTGGGAGCCCACGCCGCTCACCTTCAGCCCTGTGGTGGATGAGAAGAACCCCAGCGCCCGCTTTGTCACAGTCAACCTGGCCAATCACATGGCCAGTGCCATCAAGTGCCAGTTCTACTTTGCTGACGCCTGGATGTTGTTCAGCGAGATCACCTTCCAGTCAGGTATGGACCCCAAAACCTCAGCTTTATTTACCTCTGCAAATATTTAGATTGTTAAAGTATTAAAGTCAGTTTTGGTGAATTCATTTCTGATCTGCTCTGTGACACCTGGCCTTTTCAGATACAGCCATGTACAACACAACGCTGGCTCCACCCAAGACAGGAATACCACCACCCCAACCAGGTCAGTGGTCACTCCACACACACACACACACACACACACACACACGCACACACACACACACACACACACACACACAAACACACACTTGTCTGAGCATTTCATAAAGGAATTAGTTCAAATCTTTTTGTCGTGAAAATGTAACTGTGTACATTACACAATAAGAAAGCCAGTTTCTAAACCAATAAAAGGATCTTAAATTGATTCCGAAGGAGACAGATAGCCAGTGCAGAGACTTTAAAATTGGTGTAATGTATGCTTCAGTGCCAATAATTAAAACAGCTTTGTCCCAGTTGAGCTGTAGAGAATCCTCCATCCATAACTTGATGTCTAAGAGCTGTGTGTCATTAGTATAAATATGAACATTTATGCAGTGATGTTTGACTTTCCATTTAAGTGTATAAAATCTGTGTGAGAGTCTGAACTCCGTCGTGTCTGAGAGGCAGCCTGCTGCTTTTCTTCTCCAAACCAACAAAACATAAAGAAAGCAAAAGAGGGAAAAAAAATGAGAGATGTTATTTCCCTGTCAGAACAATCATCTAATAGTTCCATGCAAATGGTCCTAATGGAGCTTTCTCACGGCAGACAACTTCAACTTGTCAGAGCAAGCAAAGTGGAACTAATAACATTAATGAACTGGCTCTCTTCCATTCAGGAGTGTCAGCATGCAAAAGTGCTTGATTTGGCACACCTAAATGGATGTTATTATTTCTACCTGTTTGACAAGACACACTTAAATAGGTGTCTCTCCCTGTTCCCTCCCCTAGAAGATGACCCCACCCACAAAGTAGATGACAGCAACACCCGGATCCTGATTGGCTGTTTAGTGGCCATCATCTTCATCCTCGTGGCCATCATCGTCATCATCCTGTGGAGGCAGGTGTGGCAGAAGATGCTGGAGAAGGTGAGCTCACGTGCATTTCCATTTCCAGATTCTCTTTCGGGAGGTGGTCAGATCTGTTCCTTCACCCCACTTCCACCCCCGCGTCCTTTATTCTAGGCCTCTCGCCGGATGCTGGACGATGAACTAACCGCTAGTTTGTCAATACAGAGTGAGACGTTCGCCTACAACCACAACCAGTCGAGTACAACCAGTGAGCAGGAGTCTAATTCCACCTACGAGCGCATCTTCCCGCTCGGGCCTGACTATCAGGAGCCATCACGCCTCATATGCAAGCTGCCGGAGTTTGCTCAGAGCTCAGAGGAGCCTGGTAGGTGAACAAACACACATTTGCTTATGCATGCACATCCATTTGTAATCCTAACATGTTCTGGTTATTCAGATTATTCCTACATTGTGTTCCAGCTTCTACCAGCACTGCAGCTTCTAAATCCACCACATCTACTGTAGCCCAAGATGGCGTCCCTCACTACGCCGAGGCAGACATTGTAAACCTGCAAGGCGTGACTGGAAGCAACACGTACGCCATCCCTGCAGTGACTATGGACCTGTTGTCAGGGAAGGATGTTGTAGTGGAGGAGTTCCCGAGAAAGCTGCTCACGTTCAAAGAGAAGCTGGGAGAGGGCCAGTTTGGAGAGGTGTGTGTGTTCTTCGACAAGCTTCAACTGGTTTTCTCACAGCTTCGAATAAACTGAAGTCAACTTAAAAATGTTGTTTTACTCACCTCCTCTCAGGTGCACCTGTGTGAAGCAGAGGGAATGCAGGAGTTCATGAACAAAGAGTTTTTATTTGACATCCCCGAGGACCAGCCAGTTTTAGTGGCTGTGAAGATGCTCCGTTCAGATGCCAACAAAAATGCAAGGTATCACCTCGAGATGCCCGAGTGATCTGCATCAAATACTTTTTTTTTTTTTAAGCCTGTTAAGTTTGAATAATTCTGATTTCTTTCTGTGGTTTTGGTAGGAATGACTTCCTGAAAGAGATAAAGATCATGTCACGTTTGAAGGACCCCAACATCATTCGCCTGCTGGCTGTGTGCATCTACAGCGACCCTCTCTGTATGATCACAGAGTACATGGAAAATGGAGATCTCAACCAGTTCCTGTCCCGCCACGAACCAGAGGGACAATTTGCTCTGCTGAGCAATGCACCTACTGTCAGGTGAGTGGTGTTGAACAAACAAGAAGCAAGATACACCTTGCATATGTGTGTGTGTTCTGTTCCCAACATGCTGTTTCTTTTCTCTCCTGTCCAGCTTCAATAATCTGTGCTACATGGCTGCACAGATAGCATCGGGGATGAAGTATCTTTCCTCTCTGAATTTTGTCCATCGAGACTTGGCCACGCGGAACTGCCTGGTGGGCAAAAACTACACGATAAAGATAGCTGACTTCGGCATGAGCAGAAACCTGTACAGCGGTGACTACTACCGCATCCAGGGCAGAGCGGTACTGCCGATACGCTGGATGTCATGGGAGAGCATCCTGCTGGTGAGGACCACTACTCAATGAGTATTTCATGTATTTTTGACATATTTGTTGAGCCGGGAATTTAACCAACATGTTTGCAGGTTGTGCAGAAAAAGTGTGCTCATCTCTGTTGTCTTGTGCAGGGGAAGTTCACCACAGCGAGTGACGTGTGGGCCTTTGGGGTGACCCTGTGGGAGATACTAAACTTCTGCAAGGAGCAACCCTACTCTCAGCTCACTGATGAGCAGGTGATAGAAAACACAGGGGAGTTTTTCAGGGACCAGAAAAGACAGGTGAGTGTGTTGTTGCAAACATTTTGCCTGTATATGAAAACCTGCGAATCCCTGGCTTCATTAGTCGCCTCCCTTGTCGTGCAGATCTACCTGCCTCAGCCTGTGCTGTGTCCAGACTCGCTCTACAAGATCATGCTGAGCTGCTGGAGGAGGAACACAAAGGAACGGCCCTCCTTCCAGGAAATACACAGAGCCCTCCTGGAATAACAGCAGGGGGCGATGCTTAAGACAGTGATTCCCAGTCTGCTCATCTCTGGAAGAAAATGGCGCATGACAAGAGTGCAGACACAATCCAGGTTTAAGCTATCTTGTTTCAGTAGAGAAACAAGGTGAGAGCCACCTGTGGGCTCCAAACTACGATTTGGGGAAACACTGTTTCATGGACTTACACACTACAAAGATGGACTGCCAGGAGACTTTTGGTGTGTGTCTGTCAGTTTGAGTTTAACTAGCACAATCAAGATGTTTTATAGACATACAGGTATTCTTAAAAAAAAATCGACTCTATACTATCGACTTTATACTACAACAGCCCCGAAACACACATACACACAGAAACAGGATCAGGTTTGGTTGAGTTGAGGAAGCCAAAGTTAAATGTAGCAAGTGACATTCGGCACTTTTAAAAATGTATTTCAATATTTTATTTTATTATTATTTTTTTTTTATACGAGTTCAAATTTCCCACGTTACAATGTTTAATAAACAAACTCGTGTTTTCTTTTGGAAGACTGCTTGAATGTAGAAAGGTGCAGCAAACCATTACTGCCACGTTTCACTATATTTCAAGTATTTCATCTCAGTTTCATCTCATTTCGATTAACAAAGAAATATCTTTCTCATCTCCCTGCAGTTTCCCGACGGTGATTTGAACATGAAGTGTATATGACTGTGTATTTTCAATAGATAAGTTTAAATCTCAAATAGCAATATTTTGTATTAATATTTATATGTTCATATGTGTTCTGTTTTATGTTTTGTTGATATATTTGTGGATTAATATTCTCTTTAAGTGTTTTTTTTTATTTGATTCAGTAACTTTCCTGCTCACATTTTGAATCTTTTTTTTTTTTTTTTTAAATTTTCTCACTGCAACATGTTATTGTCTTGCAGCAGGAAGCTCTTTGATAACTGATCAGATGTTGCCAGATGTTTATCAGGAATGCAGGTTGTTTTTTGGTTACGTGCTATGTTGGTTCACCAGTATGTTATTGAGTGTTTTGTTGGTGTCGAACGAGTTATATCCGCTTATAGTTCATCTCAGTTGACGAAGAAAGTTGAAATCAGGAATGTAGAAGTAAATAATGTGTTTAATTAGACTGCTTCACATTAACTCATATTCATGAAAACACAGCTAATGACTCGTCTGCAGGTTTTAGTCATCAGCAGTCGTTTCTTTCTTTTTATTGATGTATGCTGGATTCTTTCTTCTTCTTTTTCTCTGTGTATAACTCGCTCATAGCTTGAACTTTATACTGCATACCACTGTTTCAGCCTGTTCAGGTGCTCTGTCATCTTATCAGAGGCCTTTGTCCCACTTAAATCGTCCAGAAACGGCATTCGTGTCAGCCCTGATGCACGATGAAGTCATCCTTATCTTTCTAGCGAGGCAAATAACCCAGTGATAAAACTAACCAAGTGAGTAAAATACTTGGTTTGGAGACAGATTTGGGTATTTGTGAAACCTTTTTTATGCCATTAAATGTTATGAATGAACCAGAGGTAGATGTACAGCTGTAAAAACAAAATGTAACGGCACCCTGACAAATTTCATGATTAGTTTTATTACATATTTGTACTCCAGTGAGAATGTTTTTATATACGTCATAAACAAAAATTTGTACATTGAAAGACAAAAATACAAATAAAATTTAAACAGGGAACTCTATCTGAGAGAGATCCTGATTTATTCATGTGTATTGAATATTTCATGCCGTGTGGGCGGTCCTCCAAGCTGAGCTGACTGATATGAGGATCTTATTGGCTGAGAGCTGCTGCGGTGTCCAATCACAACATGGAGGTGGAGTGAAGATGTTGACTCAGAGGGCTGCAAAACTTTCCATGGAGCAGACACAGAACTTGTTGCTTTAAAAGAACATTTTACAGTCATTTTTATGTCTTCATGTGTTAGTGTCTTTGCGTGCGGTTTGTTTCAAGTTTGGACCAGAAAAGATGAATAAGGTGGTTTTGGTGACCGGAGCAAACAGGTAATGGCTGAATTTGTTTTGGCATCTACGAGATCCTTAATGAAAGTTTTTGATGAAGCTAGCTAGCTCTAGCTCATGTTAATGTTTTATTGATTTATTTGGCCTTTAGAAATCAATTGGCAGCATGATTCTGTCACATACAGTACATGTGTTTGACATAAACAAGATTATTTTGGTCAGTAATGTAATTAAAGTAAACTTTGTAGATGCTATGTCTTGGTTGCAATAATAGGTTTCAGAATAATAATCAGAATCAGCTTTATTGGCCTAGTATGTGTACATATACAAAAAGCGTTGCTTTACTGAGTACGAAATTTCAGCAGAAATGAACTTGAAATGAATGACAACAAAGCTGAACAAAGATATTTAAACATTTTACTACAATGTACATACAAGTAGGTGAAAAGATAGGATACTGCATGTAAATATACTAAAGGAACAATGGACAAAAAGTAGTGAAATGGTGCATGGTAAATAACTTTAATTCAGTTTTATTTATACAGTGTAAAATCATAACAGAAGTTGTCGCATGACATTTTCCAGTACCTGTACCTGTACTCTGTAGAATACTATTTACAGAGGCTCAATGACTCCCACCATGACAAAGCGCTTGGTGACGGTGGTGAGGAAAAGCTTCCTTTTAACAGGCAGAAACCCCATTGGTAGGCAGAAAGGGTGATCGGTAGGTAAGTAGATAGATCGGAGGGAAGAAAAGAAGAGCTCAGTGCATCATGGGAAGCCCCCCAGCAGTCTAGGCCCATAGCAGTATAACTAAGTGGTGGTTTAGGACTCACCTGAGCCAGCCCGAACTATAAGCTCTATCATAAAGGAACATCTTAAGCCGACTCTTAAAGGTTGTCTTAGAGGTTGTCTGCCTCCTGAACCCAAAGTGGGAGCTGGTTGCACAGGAGAGGAGCCTGATAGCTGAAAGCTCTGACTCCCATTCTACTTTTGGAGACTGGTTGCGTTACACTGTATGTGTTTCCCTGCAGTGGTATTGGCCTGGCGCTGTGTGAGCGTCTCCTCTCCCAGGACACTGAGGGTCTCCAGCTGTGCCTGGCATGCAGGAACATGCGCCGGGCTCAGGCGGCTCGCTCTGCCCTCCTCGCCTCTCACCCCACAGCCCAGGTGGCCCTGCTGCAGATGGACACCAGCAGCATCTCTTCAGTCATTACTGCGGCACAGGAGGTCAAACTCAGGTGGGAGGACGGGCTCGCAGCAGCATCAAATATTTAGGTTTTACACATGTGCTTTTATGTATGACTGAACTGTCCACTGCAGGTACACCCGGCTGGACTACGTCTACCTGAACGCAGGCATCATGCCAAACCCACAGTTTGATGTAAAGGCCTTTTTCAGAGGCCTCTTCTCCAGGTACTTTGCTGATTTTACATGCTCACATACAGCATTTTACTAGAAACACCCAACTTGTGAAGCTTCTTCAACCTACTGAGCTGCACTGGTGTTTATTTCAAACATCTGTAGCCCATGCTCCCTTTCTAGAGCTCAGATTTCTATCATTCGTTGCAGCCATATCATCACCATGTTTGCCACCGGTGAGGGGATCCTAACACAGAAGGACGGCATCACCGCTGACGGCCTGCAAGAGGTTTTCGCAACCAACCTCTTTGGTCACTTCCTACTAGTGAGTGATTTTAGCAACTGAATCATGTAGCCAGTTTTTTTTAACTTCTGTTTTCTGCAGCTAGAGCAGTTATTGTCAGCTGTTTAACCTTGATGGAATAAATATAGGTGACACTGGATCTGTCTGTCACTTGGCAACGATGCTCATTAATAATTAACAGTATGTAGTGTTCTCGCCCTAAGGTCACTGCAGACAGTATTCTTCTTACAGTGCATTGGCAGATGAAGTCTTGGGTGTATAAAGTTGCAATCACAGAAAAACCTTCTCAAACTTCCTGTTTAGACTATGAAGGATCATAAATCTTATCGCTGCTGCTGCATTCAGACTCAGTTTAGAGAGAAAGACAGCTGGACTATTTTTGAAACACTCAATGAAGTCAATAAATTTAATTGAATTTAGCTTTACTGATTAGTTTAAGGAGCTGAAGCAGATGTCAGTGTCTTTGCTGCTTAAAATTTGGATCTTAACCAGTTAGTTTAAGATATAACTGTGTAAAAAGTGCCACACAAATCAACCAGGCATCTAAGATTTAACAAAAAGGTTTAATGACCCATTCATATGTTTCTATTTAAACTATGTAATGTGTTTGTCTTGTTCTCCTGTATTACAGATCAGGGAGCTGGAACCAGTTCTGTGCCGTGAAGGCCGGACCTCCCAGCTGATCTGGACCTCCTCGAGTAACGCTCACCGCTCAGCTTTTAACATGGAAGACATGCAGCACCAGAAAGGCACCCAACCTTACAGCTCCTCTAAATATGCCTCCGACTTGCTGAGCCTGGCGCTCAACACACACTACAACAAACAGGTTCGCTGCCACACACCTCACATGTTCATACATGTGTTTTTTTAACTTCTCATGATGTTTATTAATGTGATCCTGCTTTTATTGTAATTTCCAGGGTTTATACTCATCTGTCATTTGTCCTGGTTTTGTGATGACCAATCTGAGCTACGGTATCCTGCCGTCCTTCCCAGCCTTCCTCTGGACGCTGCTTATGCCTCTCTTTTGGCTTGTGAGTATTGGCACATATACTTGTTTTTCCAGTCAGTCTCATTCGTCCTTGAGCTGTGATGTAACGTAAGAATAATGCCTAGAATTCTTTGTTTGTATCTGAATGCATTTTTCTTTTATGATCGCAGATAAGATTGTTCACCAATACTTTCACTTTAACCCCCTATAATGGAGCTGAAGCCCTGGTAGGAAAAAATAATACAGTATAATTATTAAATTCCAAATGTATTCCACAGACAGTTAAGTTCAAATTTGTGAATGCTGCTCTTTGTTGCAGTTCTGGCTATTTAAGCAAAAGCCTGAATCACTGGACCCTCAAGCCAAGTATCACAGCTTAACATCTGGGCTAGGCAGAAACTACACACAACCGCGTAAGGTAGGGCACAGAAGTCCATTCAACCCGAGTCTTGTAAAACAGTTCATGCAGTGAGTTTTGTGTCTTCTGTCCGGCTTTGCAGATGGACATTGATTTGGAAACATCAGGAGCTTTGTATGAGAAATTACTGCAACTAGAAAGCGAAGTGAGAAAGAAACTGAAGGAGAAGCACAGTCGTCCTGCATGATGACCCAGATCACCTTGATGGATGGATATTATGGATATTATTCCTGCAGGTCACCAGGGAGCAACCTGCACACACATGACAACCCACAACACTAAAAAAACAGTGACACTACAAACATTATAAGTTTGATTTCCTATTTATTATCTGTATCAGTCATGAAATAAAATGTCTGGTATAAGGCAAAGAGCTGGAATTTTGTATGCTGTGATGGTTTGGTAAAGAGTTTACAATAAAAATTTCATGCACAGCTTCTTTTCAGTGCATTCACCTCGTTAAGTAGGCTGTTATGATTGGAGGGCGTCACAGGCAGGCAGGCAGGCAGGCGGCAGGTCTACACGGTCCAGGAGGGACTATTTCCAATTTGGTTGTTAATTCCGTGATCCTCGCGGCAAAATGGAGTGCAGTCTGACAGCAGACTGTCAGTATCATCACAAAAGTTGACATAAGTGGTCTGCATGAGCCCCTCTGCGGTGTACGGAGGTGCCCGCAGATGCGTGCAGACGCACCTGAAATTCTGCGCTGGAGGATTTGGGGCGCAAACCCAGGAGTCGTCCCCGTGTTCCGCTGCTTGTTTCCCAGTCTCATACTCCTCCTCTGATCCGCTCAGTTTCGGGTTGCAAAAAGCCCAAACCATCCCGCAGAAATAGATGAAAAACGTACCCATGACCATTACCATGAGTGCGTATGCCTCTATCATGGCTTTGGTGACGATAGATGTCATCTTTTTCTTTCTTCTATCGATGCGCAGGTATCGATACCAAAGTGTCTCCTGCAGGGACTGTCAGTGCGAGTGGCAGCATCCTGTGGGTTGGACCACTGAGTTGAGACGCGTGAATGATGCCACCTCTGTCCTTATTACAGTAAAAGTGGTCATGATGACAAGCTGTGTGAGAAAAGGAAGTCAAACTGTAGGAGGAATAAACCCAATCTGATGTTACAAACCAAATTAATAGTGCAACAACACCCCGGACACTCCTGTAATTACACAGATAATTAAACCCCTTCATTAAACTTACTTTCATATTTCAGGACAGGAATATTTCTGCCTCACAGGAAGAAGACTGTCAAATTTACACAATTAACTGATTATTACTATATTATTTAATTTAATTTACAATTGGAATACAATATTTAATTGATTTCACTTACTTAAGATGTTAATTGTTGGACCAAAATTGTCACGAGTATCATTAAATATGACATGATTTTCAGCAGCTCACCAAGTCCTGTGTGATAAGAAACTAGCTGGGAACAAAATAACACGTTTAAAATCCTCTCACACTGAACTTTTGTAGTCTAACTGAAACTTTATGGAGTGGACAGATTCTAGAAAAGCAGACTAAGCTGAATGTAATTACTTAGAATTAATTAATTAATTAGTGCATACAGTAAAAACTTTAAAACTTTATATTTTTCAAAGTTAACTTTCTTATCCTGTTTATGCTTGGTTCTTCATTCTGAGTGTAAATAAGTCTTCATTCATTTAAGCAGACACTAAGT
Organism: Protonibea diacanthus; assembly: GCA_028641955.1. NCBI lineage: Eukaryota > Metazoa > Chordata > Actinopteri > Sciaenidae > Protonibea > Protonibea diacanthus. The sequence continues at coordinate 8,380,766 of CM053979.1, read as the reverse complement.
ACAAGCGTCCATCTGTCTTCCAGACAATCACAAAGGTCAGTAAGTCCATCAGCTGGCAGGGTTTGACTCTCCTTATAAGGTCAAACACAAGCACCCACAGCTCCGAAAATATCTTCAATGATCATTAACACTTTTTGTTGGGCTTCACATTTTAAGATGTTAGACCAAGTTTTAACCACGGAAACTAGACTTGCTGGGTTGAATTCAGGGATAACACAATAAAAGTTGGATTCTATGTGGATTAAATGTGTTTATGTTTATGTAAATGTTTAATCCTTGACAAAAGTTTTGTGCAGGACAATGAATAGCTGCTACTTCCTACAGGTCTTTACCACAGAGAAACACTGTTCTTTTACAGATTTCCCTAAAGTATTACAATCAAACACTTCAATAAAGTGACAATACGCATAGATCTACAGACAAACACTATTATTTTACAGATAGACAACCTGCAGTGCCACAGCCGCCCTGCATTGTATTCCTGACTTCGCCCTTACTCATTTTACTTCAGTCTGATTCATATGAAAGCATGTGCTTTTACTCACTGGGTGTGGCCAAAGGTGCAACATGCCAGGAAGTTTGAACTTCAAGTGAGCAGTGCAGCTTTGTACTAAAAAAAAATGCATTTAAGACAACTTGATTTAGAGATTTCTTTTAGTTTTTTCTCCTTTATTTGCATCAAGTTTTATTACCTCGAGAAGTGGTGCTAACCCCACATTAAAGGTCAAATCTTGTTTCCATGAGCGGTACATACAGGCCTTAAAGAGGGCGTGAGGCTCAGTGTGGTGTGAATACTTGTTCTGACCCGATTTACATAAGCAGACACTCTTATTTCAAAGTTAGTCAGTGGGAAAACTCCTTCTCCTTGATTGAAAGTGCGTTCTGGGTCAAAACTTCTCCACCCTCTGGTATGGGGATATTTTTAATATCCTCCTGCATGTAAGGTTATAAGCTGTTGTGAAGTGACTACTTACCTCCTACTAATGGGAACACAGTTTTCTGAGTGGAATAGGACCCGTTGCAACTTGCAACAAACTGAAGGACACAGAACATGTTGCTGATAACTGGTTACCCTCAACTCATGCCTACATGCTACAAACTATAATCAAACTAGAACTATGTTGTTTCTAGTGATTATTTGATGTAGCTTTTTTGTTTCTAATATGGGTCTGTCTTTTTGATTATTTCTTCCTCGCCATCATCATTATTATTATTATCCATCAATTTTCTGTAACCTCTTATCCTTATCAGGGTTGCAGGGCTGGAGCCCAGCTGATATTGGGTGAGAGGCAGGATACACCCTGGATGAGTCGTATAGTGTTGACACATTATAAGTATAATGAACAAACAGTTCAATGAAGTGACGGTACTCATAGATCTACAGAAAAACACTATTTTTTAATACATATTTATATATACTTATATATTATTAATGATAATAATAATAAGGATCATTATTTACACCCTTCCATTGTATTTTGTTGTTTAGTGTTGTGTGTGCTGTCTGGCTGTTGGGTTTTGTTACTGTTTTGTACTCTTTTTACATTTAAAACCAGTAAAAATTATTTAATAAAATCAAATAAAATAAGCAGACAGTCTGTCAGTGTAGAGTTTGTGACTCTTTGGTGAAGATTTTGTTAGTAAATTACATTTTGACCTTTCCTTCCTTCCTTTCTTCATTTCCTTGACTTTCTTCTCACTAAACTGAAACATAAACAGACGCACCTGCTTGTTTTGCAAAGGTGATATAAGAGTATAAAACAGGGGTGATGGAGGAGGTGAGCCTTCTTTAGTTGTGGACTACATGTGTGAGGCCTCAAAACAAAAGCTCTGAGCCTGAGCGTGTGTGTGTATGCATGTGGGCAAACCATGCTTCTTCTTCTGCTGATTAAATGTGCAGCAGACTAGACCCCATGCTCGCTTTTACAGAGGCGAGTATAGCAGCAGAAACACTGGCATTGTGGGTAGTGTGGTTTTTCGTTGCTTTGATTACGTACTTAAGTGAATCGCGTCCAACTTTTTATAAAAACTACAAATCCCATCCGCGCCGGCCTCCGAGGTCCCGGATGTCTATCGCGCCGGAAGAGAAGAAGGTCCTTTTCCCAGCCATCTTGTGGCTTCATCTAGCGAAGTGTTCGCACCAAGCCTCACAGAATCGGAGGAAAATCCTGCTGAAGGGGCGCCATCATGCCCGGACAAATGCAAGAAGGTTTTGGCTGTGCCATAACCAATCGGTTCGACCAGTTATTTGACGACGAGTCGGATCCGTTCGAGTTGTTGAAGCAAGCTGAAGTGAAGAAGAAGGAGGCTCCTGCTCCTGGTGCCGCCAAGACTGTAGCCCAGGCTGCTAAGCAGCCGAAAAAGGAGTCCCAAAAAGACAGAAAGGTCCCACTGACTGACAAGAAGGAGGAAACCCAGGCACCTGTCCCACTGAAGAAAGATGGTGAGATCTATTTTAAACGTTTTTAGCTCAACTGAAAAGACGTTAAAGCTAACGAGCTGTGCTGCTAAACGTACCAACGGTTAGCTCGCGAGCGGTTCATCAGCAGCCGTGACATGAGGTCCGCGTGGCTGCTTTTGTGCCTCCTCTCCTCGTTTGCTGTCAGTTGCTGGATCAGTGACATTAACACAAACGTGTTAAAGATTTGGTGTCAAACCGTGTGCAGGCCGACTTGTTTTGGCTTGCACCCGTACCCCCCCTCTCCTCAGTCGGCCTTGTTGAACGGGCAGAACCCGAAAGCCTGGCTGACCCGGAGAAAGAGCCTCAAGATGTCTAAAATATTTCTCCTGACTCTCGTTAAAACTACTTTTTTTGGGGCGTGCTTCTCTTTTGGATTTAGCCGGAAGCGGATAGTTTGACTTTATTTCGACAGTTATTAAAAATATAAAAATGCCTCAAAATGGTGCAAATATAACGACGCGTTTGTAAAAAATAATGTTGAACAGGTTAACTCTGTCCGTGGTGGGTTTGCAGGTGGATTTGACAGACTTTTGGGAGCGCAGCGCTCGCTCTCATGGTGATGAACCTCGTGGTTGTAGTGTGGGGCGTGTTAAAGCTCAGCCTCCAAACTGCCACTTCCCATTGGCGCACAATACACACTGAATGCATGTGATTGAGCATTAACTTTGCCCCTTTCTGTTTCACTCTTAGAGTTCGATCATAATTACTTCATGGTGTGACCTGTTACAGTAAACAAACACTCTCACATTTTGGCGTTTGTTCTAAAAGCATCCAGAGTCAGGATTTGACTCCATTCACAAGCACGTTATGTGGCAATTATCATCACGTATGTCAGCCAAGTGTGCTCGTATCTGTTTGGCCCGAGAGGAGATGAGACAGGTGCGCGGACTATGGTGCACCCAGCTGCTGCTCTGTAGTGGAGTGGAGTGTCTATTTTTGTAGCTGGTGATTTAGGCAATGGGTGGGACTAATGTCACACTGAGCCAGTGGCACTCAACCATGTATCATTGGTGTGTGAAACACATTGTAGGTGTTAATTACAACTACGAGGGGGTTTAACAGATCAGCTCTCACAGCAGGAAATAATGAGGGACTGTTGCTTACCTTTGTGCAAGGTTTCTTCCACAAAACACTGAACATTACTTTTAATAATCAGATTATGTTGCACAATATTTCTGGATCCTCCCAGCTCTCCCTCGCTACTTTAATTCTGCACATTAATTGAACTTATTTGCGCCATTCAAACAGAACAATCAACCCCCTTTTCTCTCTCTTGTCTGGGGGCTCAGCAGCAGGTCCTGAGCTATCAGTACTATTGGTTCACTAATCCTCCCTGTTGTGGTCAATCCTAGGTGCCGGCATGAGGAGAATGGGCCGCAAGCCGGAGGGCGAAGGCTTCAGATCCCAGGGCGGCCAGGGAGAGGGGCGCCCCCCCACAGACAGGCGACCTGTGGATAGGCGGCCCCCACGCCGCACCGACAGACCTGCCGGCGACGGTGGCGAGAAGCCCGAGGGCGGCGAATTCTCAGTGGAGAAGTGAGTTTGGTTCATCAGCGACCATGTATGAAAAGATGCACATTTTTTAACAGGGTGTTTCCAAGTTTGACAGTACTCAGTAGGGGGTGGAGTAGGGTCAACAACTGCTTACAGTGATAAGGCTTAGAATGTATGACTGCAGACACATGAAGCTCTTTATCATCAGTTTACTGGGTAAAATTGATACAACAAACAAAATGTGCAGACAAGCTACAAACATGAGTAAATCCAGGCTATGATAAAAGCCTAAAAAGTACTTTATTTATTAAGAAATTAAATACGTGTTAATGGCACCTATTGAACACATCAGTGTGCTTCAGCTAACTATAAATCTTAAGAAGTATTGCAGTACACTTACCACAGAGCCTGCCATGATCTAATCTTCTGAGAAGCAGAGAAACTCGTGCTTTGATGAGAATTTGACGTTCTTTGTCCCTCTTTAGGCCCATTGGTGACAGGCCGATGAGAGGACGTGGCGGCGGCAGAGGAGGCCGCGGCGGTGGCAGAGGCCGCGGCATGGGTCGCAGCGATGGCTTTGATTCCCGAGGAAAACGCGAATTTGATAGACACAGTGGCAGTGACCGGTCGTAAGTACATATTCAGCTCTTACATGGAACCTTATTTAAATGAAATATTTGAAATTTACGCAAGGTGCAATGTGTGTATCACGATCCTGGCTAAAGCAAATATTGTTTCAGTAGTCTGAAAGGCGAGGAGAAACGGGGAGGAAGTGGATCTCACAACTGGGGCACCGTCAAGGATGAACTAAAGTAAGTTTTTCTCATGCAACATGACAAACTTTGCATGATGGGAGGTTGGGGAGTTGCTGAAGCTAAATGCTTTCTTACTGATGACTTGAGGAAATGAGGTCATGTGATGTTTGTCACGTTTCTTCCTTTGGTGTCTATTAGAGAACACTTGAGGTTTGGTTGTTTCCTTTATAGATGCATAAGATAGCCAAGTCTTTGTAGGCTTTGGTGGTCACAATGTCAAACTATATAAGTTTTTTTTTTTTTTAATTAATGCAGCAGCTCTGCAATAAATCTTCAGTTACAATATTAAGTTGTTGAAACTGATTTGGGAGTTTTTAACAGTTTCTGTCTTGGAGGCTGTAGTTTGTGGTGCTGTTGGACTGTATTGTCATACTGTTAAAAACTAATCAATGATTGTAAAAGACACTATAAGATGTACAGTAAAGAAATGACAAAGTTGTCTGAACATAACTTTCATGCAGGTAAACGAAATATATGCAGCTGTAAATTTGGGTCAAACAGTGAAATTAATGAGATGTCTGATTTTCTTCATAGCGAGCTTGACCAATCAAATGTCACTGAAGAGAACCCTGAAGGAGAGGAGCATCCACCCGCTGACTCTGAGAACAAGTAAGTTGCTTTTCGTCTCCGTATGTCTCCCGACTAACGAGAATAAGTTTTAGGAGTTTTAAGCAAGAACACCAAACACAAATCAGCCTGTGTTTATGTTGAACATTAACGCTGTGACACTGTGCGTCTGTGTGTGTTGAAGGGAGAATGAGGTTGAGGAGGTGAAGGACGAAGGCCCCAAGGAGATGACTCTGGACGAGTGGAAGGCCATGCAGGACAAGGAGCGGACCAAGGTGGAGTTCAACATCCGCAAGGTCAACGAGGGTGATGATTGGAAGAAAGGATTTGTGCTGCACAAGTCCAAGGCAGAGGTGAGTCAAAACTATCACTGCCAGTATAGGCCTACAACGGGTATCATAGTATCGCCATGTATGACATCTATGTGCAGATGTGCATGTTTCTGGTGTAGATAATGCAGAAAAACTGCTCGCTGCAAAGTTTATCCATATCCTTATAATATTGAGGCAAGCAGCTGACTTCACTGTTAAAGAACGTTGAACTTAAACATTCTTGTTTAGTTATAGTTACTTAGAGTATCTGTGCAAAATCAACAGAGGGCAAAAAATTCACTGTCTTGGTGAAATTTCCTCTTCTATAATCGTTTGGGCTCTAGTCAGTCATCCATATTTCACATTCAGTTTTGATGATATAAACTTGACGATGTCATCAGCTCAAATAAAACTGCAGTGCAATTGGATAAATAGACACCAACCAGCAACAAACCGTAGATCATTACAGCGTGGTGTATGGGGTTTACACAAACATCACGGTCTGAATTGGCTGCTAAATAAAAGTACAAAAGTCCTTGAAATTCAGTGTAAACTAAAAATAACACTGACTCAGTTTTCTGCATCTCTTTGTTCTGCATTTTTCATTCACGATGTAGAACAGTTAAGATTGAAGCAGCTCAGTGAGCAAATGCAGCCAGGAACTGTTGGCACTGTGGCATTTGTATTCTGTGCCAATAGTTGTTGGCACAAACTCGATTTTGCTCTGTATCTGTGCTTAATATTTTATTGTTTTGCTTTTCTCCAACACAGGATAAGAAAAGCGAGCTGATTGACGCTGAGATTGATGAGTCAAAGGTAAGATCTCTGCTGCTGTTGCTCCTCAATCTCTGAACTTAAATCATACATGTAAATATAAATAAAGAAAGCCAAAGCTATAAATTTATAAATAATTGTCTTATCTAATTTTAGCTTGATGATGGGCATCACTTCCGGAAGCCAGCCAACGACATTACGTCCCAGCTGGAGATCAACTTCGGAGACCTTGGCCGTCCAGGCCGCGGACGCGGTGGACCACGTGGTGGCCGAGGCGGTCGAGGCCGCGGAGGCCCCGGTGGTCCTGGTGGTCCCGGTGCCAGCGGTGAAGGCACTAGGCCAGTCCGTGGAGGAAGGACTGACAAGGTAGATGATCTTATACGAGGCTTAGCTGTTGTCTTATCATTCAAATCCAAGAATCTGCGATGAAAATATTCAAATGTTTGAATTTTCTAACTCCTAATATCGCTTTTCCTCGCAGTCATCTGCGTCTGTGCCCAATGTGGACGACCCAGAGGCCTTCCCAGCCCTGGCTTAAGCCCCGGCTGCCGTCTCTCAGGCCTACAGGAGCCTCCTAAGCACCTCCACTGAGGCTTGCATGTTCCTGGATCCTTCAGCAAAGCGACATGATGGAGAAGAGTGTCATCAAAGTGGCACTCAATGTGAGGACTGAGTTTTACCCAATAAAAACAAAACAAAGATGGAAAAAAAAACAGAAATTAAAAAAAAAAAAAAAAAAAAAAAAGAAAAGGACTTCTTGCTACTCTGGAGCAACTTATTGGTAGAGGTTTTGTACTTGGAAACAAAGTAGCAGGGATGTTTTCATACAGTATTTTTTTCAGAGGTTATGCATTGTCCATTGATAAATTTTTGTAATTGCTGCTTGAAAATATGCATTTCGAGGTGTAAGCATAAAGAGTGTCTTTAGCTTGGTATGAGCCATTGCTTGCTCGCTTTTGAAATAGGCACTGTGGAGCTCCAACCCAAGCTCATAAGCTCTGTCACACCAGGTGTTTCTGATGAAGTTAGAGCTTCACTCATTGAGATTTACAGATTTTTTTTCTTTAGCACTGGGGTATTGTTTTATATTTTATACAGGAGGTCTATTCTTCTATGATCTTCGGCCTGTAAATCTTAACTATTTTCATAAATTCTTTCAGAGACTGTATTTCACATGGTGCAAATAGGACACGTCTTGGTCTTTTGATCGAGGCGGGTCTACATTTGAACGCAAAGATGAAATGGCGCCTAAATCTGTATTAAGGTTCTTTTGTACTGAAATGTTCTAAAGGAGGAACATTAGGTCATTTTGGAGGAACACATTGGTGATTACTCGACTAAATTTTCATTGATCCCGAGACTTTTGTCGCGCGGATTCATTTGAAGCTGAAAGTTAGTATGTGTTCTGATTTACTTGTATTTGGGGTGCTAAACGCCATCTAATGTCTCTTCCTCTCTGCCCATTTCATCTTTGATTACTAGCCATGTGCAAGTCAATAAATGCATTTTGTTTTTACTTTAAAGAGTGACACGGAGAGGAAGTGTCTTTACACAGTTGAGATGTGGCTGCAGTCCTCTGGAAGCCCTCAGACTGTTTACACTCCACCGGAGCATCCTTCCACAGACGTAAACTCAGCCCAGCTTCAGTTTGTTTCTGCAGTCTGTGCTGATATTTTCCCTCCACTGTTGACTTGCCCTGTAGCTTCCACAGTGGCACCACTGCATAATTGCTCTGAAAGAAATACAGTCGTTCATTGTGTGGAACAACTGAAGTGCTCTACAAATGTGTGAATTCTAGCCCTGCTATTAGAGACCTCTGTCGGTAAATAAAGATGGTCGATAAATTTTTTGCATTGTCATGTTTTTTTTATCCCACAAATGTACGGTTTTCTTATTTATCTCTGGGTTCATACATGTTCTCTGACAGTGCTGTTTAAGGTAACCACACACACCTTTACTGGGAAAACTTGAGCAAATGTCACATGGTCACCTCCTACCTCAGGATTTTGTTAAATTGCCTTTTGCAGGATGTTTAAACAAACATTTAAGGTCCAGTGTAACATTTAGGGGAGTCCCTTTACAGAATGGCAGAAATTTAATACAATTATATTTTCATAAGTGTAAAATCACCTGAAAGTAAGAGTTATGTTTTTGTTACCTTAGAACGATCCTTTTACTTCTACAGACGTTGTGGGTCATCTTTCACGCAGTCCTCCGTGTTGAACTGCTGTGTTTTTAGCCCAGAAAGGACAAACTAAACTCTGGCTGTAGACGGAGCCTTTAGCCTGTTTTGTATGTTCCATGGCTGCTGTAGTTTCTCCTTCACTCAAGTAAGAAAAGGGTGAAACAAAGGGGTTGAAATCAGTTACCACTAGATGACACTAAATCCTACACACTGGTCCTTCTAAGTTCAGGTCGACTCACCTGGTTTCAGAACAGTTGTGAGAGAGATGGGTCAGACATTAAAGATAAAACTTGAGTTGCATATATGTCAGTGCTTCCATGTGCAGAGGATGAGATGATTTATTTAAATCAACATTAACGCGAACACATCAGACTTTCCCATTAAGGCTGTGAAATTTCTAGTTTCTCCATGAGCTATTGTAAACTGAGTATTAAATACAGATAGTGATCCATTGCAAATCTATTTAAAGAAGTTGCTGCTGAACAGTTTCCAGCCTGTAAAGAAAAATACAAACATTTTTAAACATCTCAGGTTTTCACCGTGCCAGCAGCCTGCCTCCAGGGACAGCAGTGTTGGTCCGTCCACCACTTTGGGACAGGTATGTGTGTGTGCCTTGAAATTATGAATAAAAATCCATGATCCACAGAGAGAGGGCGAGTTCAGCTTGTGGTGATCTGTTGACCTGTCCTCTGGTGCCACCAGCAGGTTGGAGCATTTTTTGGCTTTCAGTTATAACTCTGAGGTATTGATGATTCATGACTTTGGATGACGTCATGTGACGTGCCCACGAAGTTGGTTCATGGTCTAACACCATTCAGACGTTCCCATCAGCCTAAGCTGTGCTAACACGCTAAAACTAAGATGGTGAACATCGTTAACCTGCCAGCAACATGGCGGCGTCACAGAGCTGCTAGCGTGGCTCCAGTCCAGATATTTAAAAATGTATATACATTGTTGCTGCTGATTTATGATTCAAACCTTCAGAAAAAATAACAACAAATCATCTTACAGCAATATTACCACTAACACATCTGAAAGACATTTAACTTTCCTCCTGTTCTAGATGAGCTATGATTGAGGTAGCGTATGCATGTCCTTTAACACAGGACAGGAGACATTTTTGCCCGTCGCAGTAGGAAAAATGTATAAATAATAAAATTATTTCCTTTTAGCTGCTTCAGTTTGACATGTTTTTAGTAACACCTATGCCTTTTCTGCCCTGTCAGTAAGTCAAATTGTTTGCTGTGAAAAAGGAGCCGTCGATGCTGTCGGCATCTGGATGAGTTATTCAAACTGGCAGAAATGACAAAATCTGATACACTCTTGTCATGCAGCCGGTAGGTACTGCGTTCATTTCGGTCGTGGTATTAGTGTGCCCAATGCTGCTCTGAAGAGGAAACAATGGTAATGCATAAAATGAAAACAAAAGCACTTTTTTAGTCAGAGGTTATTAGAGGTGAGCGTTAGTTCATGGATGCATGACCGAAAAATAAAGAAGAATCCAGTCATCGCTTCCTGTCACTGTCCTGTTTCTTTAGGTTTTAAAAATTGTCATCCTGAAAGAGGTCGTTACAGTCGATTTTGACTGCATCCAGAGTCAACTTCCCTCCCAACACCAGCGAGTCCAAGACAATGTTACTGGGGAAGAAGCCCAGCATTTCTGTAAACTCCTCTTCATCCTCCTGGTCCTCCTCGTCCAAGTTTCCCATTCCGTGCGATGAGATGTAGTCGATGGTCGTGTCCAGCGAGGTCTGCGTTTGGTCGGAGCTGTCCGAGTCGTGGGAGAAGCTCTTGATGTAAGTGGTCAGAGTCGGGTAGAGCAGTGTGCTCACCGGGCTCAGGCTGGTTTGAGGAGGGCTCTGCGAGGAGTCGTCTGGAGGCACACGGGGGTCAGTGCTCTGCTTGGGCAGCTCCTCAACATCCACCAGGATGGGCTCTTCTTCCTCCTCGGTTACAGTGGAGTTACTGTGCTGCAGCTGGAGGTTCATTTTACCCTGATTTGAAGGGAGATACAGGCTTAAACTATGAACAAGGAGCTGCAGTAGTTTGTACTTTACCCACTTTCATATAATTACCTTCTCCTGGGTGCACTCTTTTGCCCATTTGCTGTTGGCAGGATCTGGCACATCACTGAGCATCAAGCACTGGAAAAACATGCAGAACCTGAGGGGGGAACGATATGTCATGGAAACTTTTATCACTTCATTGGCTTCACAACAACACTTCCTTGTTCTGACTCACATGTGACTGAACTAAACTATCAGAAGCGAGGACTGAAATAAACACGAGAAGAAGAATTAGCAGAACACTGTAACTGTTTTAAAGATGCAGGTTAAACTTTATAACTTTATTAAGGACACTTGGAGGTAAAAAAAAAAACAAAAAACCTATTACACTAGATAAAAAAGACAACATACACAACTGAGGGCCCGCGGCTCCACCATCTGGATGAGCTCAGCTCAGCTCAGGATTGGTCAACACCACAATGATGCCATTACGAGACACGAGAGGTCTCTACATAAGATTTCGTGTTAATGCAGAGCATGTCGGCACACTGGCATTAACAAACATTTGGCTGCCACTACACCATCGTGGAAATTTATCAGCCACGTCGAGCCTCTGCATGTTGTTTTTACTATAGACACGGCACAGGTGGGCTGTATATAACAGATACAAAAAGCTCTAAACAAAGCCACATCACAGTCCCCCGAACACGTCAACCTTACGTACACAGCTTGCGGCACTGTCTGTGAATGTATTTATCATCTGATAGATAATCTACTATACAGTGGTGGAGATATTCAGTCTCTTTGCACACAGAAGAAGAATTCAAGCAAGGCGATACTTCTCAGCCTTACATCTTCTTTCCAATACATGAATTAACTTCTAAACTTTACAGCAACGTTTGCTTGCTCCAACATTTCTTTGATACAACATTTACGTGTCTCCTCACGTACCTCTGCTTTACCGCTGAACTCTGGAACAGACACAGCAGAAACAGCAAGATCACGATGGCGACTACACACACCAGAAGGAGGGATAGTTGTGTCTCCTCTGCAAAAAGAAGTGACGGTGAAACAGATGTAAGAGTGTATATTTAGCTCCTCTGGACGCAGCAGACGTTAGCAACAGCTGTCGTGGTGAAGCAACAGAAATGTTCACACTCCACTCCTGTGATGAAAAGCGATAGTTATAAAGACAAATGGTGCACATATTGTGCATGATTAGGGTGCATCTTTTCTATTGAAACTGGGACTATTATATTGAATTTATTATTATATTAGGCATCAAAACTATACAGTTGATCCACGTTCTTTTAAAGGGCAAGTTCATATTTTTTCAAGTCAGTCAGTTTTCTTGTCCTGTGCAAAAGTTAATCTGCAGTTAATGTGAGGCTTCAGCAGGCTGAGCCTTGAACTTTATGTTAGCATATCCAGTTCTGCTGAAGCCTTGAAGAGAAAAGCTGTTCAAGTTTGACATTTTGGGAAATACATTAATTTACGTTTGCAGAGCTTTCGAAAATAATAAAGGCTGCAACCAGCCGTTAGCTTAGCATAGCTTAAACACTTGAAACAGAGGGAAACCGCTAGCCTGTACTGTAAAAGAAATTGTAAATTATAAATTTATGGAAAATATCTTTCTTTCCTGTGTGTTTAATCTGCACAAACACCAAAGTGTTATGGGGGTTATGTCCCAGACTATTTCTTGTCCAGCAGCAGGTGGCATGCAGCCAGTCACCGATCATATTTACTGTACAGACATTTATATTGATCTTCTCCTCTAATTCTTGGCAAAAAAAAGCAAATAAGAAACCCGGAAAACGACTGACCCTGGATGTAGAACTTGAGCTTCTGACGTGCAGAACCTTCTCCTGCAGCAGTTGAAGCAGTCATCCACAGGTTGTAGACAGCTGGAGACAGGTCAGTGATGATGTGTGACGTCTCTGATCCTGGTATGGAGTCTGAAACACGCATTTCATTTGTTTTAATTTCTCTCACTTCAGCGTACAAGATGTTTCAGTAAAACAACACCTCAACGGTTCTTACAGCGCTGCTCATCTCCGCTGCCGTTATCTAAATAGATGGTGTAGTTGGTGATACAACCCCCACGTTGACCTCTGGGAATCTCTGTCCAGGTTACTTTCACTTTGTTTCCCTCGACCTCCTCTTGGACTAACGGACCAGCTGCTGGGGCTGCAAACAAGAAGAAGAACCCAAACGACACGTCAATACATTTCCTACCAGTTATGTTCAAGAGTTTCATAAATAGTGAATTATTTATTGAGTTACCGGGATCTTACCTGACTCCAAAGTAGTGACGCCTGTAAATCTGGTCCTACTCACTGAGTTCTCATTGCAGACAACATACACCGCTCCCTCGTAGCACTCAAATGGCTTAATGCCTGCATAAAGAAAGATGGCGGTGAACAGTGAACTCCAGAGAAAACATTACGGGTGTGCGTTATTTCCACCTGTATTTACTGTAACTCTAAATGTCCCACCTGTGATAACAGTTCTGGTGTCTTTCCTGCTCACTCTGACCCATCTGAGCTCCTCCAGCTTGTAGCCCTGCGGGTATAACTCCACCACATAGGCTGCATGTCCCGGTGCAGTTTCAGGCTTTCTCCAGGAGATGGTGACACTGTGGTTGTCTGCAGGTTCGTGCTTAACTTCAAGGGGCTTGGCTTGAAAAAAAGGACATGCAAAGTAGTATAAATAGATGAACTGCTTCACCTTCACTCTGGATTCAGAATTACTAATGCAGCTGATATCGAAAGGGCTTTTTGTTGATTGCATGTTTTATGTTTTATGACTTTTTTTTCTCCTTTTTTTTTTACCTTTTGTGTGCCGGGTTGTTATTCTGGCAGGAGGGGACAGCCCTTTGGAGTTGCAAGACCACACTGTCACTTCACAGTCGGCACAGAACTGGACCGAATAACTCCTCACATCTGCACTGACGTTTGTGCTGAAGACCAATCCAGAGTTTAGGTTGTAAACTTTGAGTTTATACTCAGTGATCTTCCCTCTGGCGATGGAAATGTTTGGCTCCTGCAGTGAGAGAAGTGTTGAGAAATAAATCATTGGAGTTTGGCACCCTATATTTGTCTCTGTTGAAGAAAAGAACTTGCTGCAAGGACAGCAAGTAAGACACATCATTTCTGTTCAGCTCATCTTTTCTTGTAAACTGAAACTGTGGCGTCTGCTGACAGGTTTCACTTAACTCTTACTGTCTCTATATGACATTAAATGACTGTGTGTGTGTGTGTTTGTGTGGTAAAAGGTGTGGATATGTGTTCGTCAGAGTGTGTATGAGGATGTCGCACCTCAAAAGTGGTCAAGGCTTGACCTTTAATTTGTGCAGAACATAGCAGGAAGATCAGAAAGTGTTACTATGGCGACAACACTGCTTGCCCACACAGACATGGCGCGAGGGAGGGGGAGAGGGAACGACTACAAACCCTCAAACTCATGAAACTGTGCGGCAGTGTTACGTGTTTTATTCCTCACGATCGTTACACTGAAAAAGGAACAAGGACGACAGTTTGACTTAAAACGTACCTTCCAATAAACTGTCAGGGATTTCGAGTCAGGGGCGGGTTCAGCGTACCACACATCCAGCTCTTTGGCAGGAGCTGAAACGACATTTTGATTGTATAAGTCTTGTGATGTGATGCTTTGAAATCCTTTAAACATCCAGTCTGCAGCTCTGCGACATTTTCCTGTGTGAGCTCGAGCAATGAGTAACGCTTCCAAGAAACCTTGTGCTGTCTGAGTCAGTGTATACATCCTGATTTTGAATGAAAACAAATACGAAACACAGAAGATGAATGGACAGCTACTTAAAGGCTGGCCGAGATAACAACGGACATCCTGTTGCCTTTATATTGCTGCCAAACACGTTCTTAAAGCGCTTGCACGCAGATAACACTTCCCTGTTGAGGAGTTCACGAGTGTTAGCTACCTCAGCTGCAGCCTGTTGAATGCAAGAAACTGTAAATTTCACTTCACCACATTGTAACAATGGCATTGACTTTTGGTTGTGACCCAGAAATACTAATGATCACAGTGTAACCCTCTAACCTCTTTAGCAGCTCAAAAAAACATATTTCACATAGTTTTATCATCCCTAGTTTTATTGGAATTACTAATAAATACAGATTTGTACCTGGTTAAATACCAATGGATGTTCACATGTTCACAAGGAGTTGGAGGTGTGACCCTAAACATGAGTAACATCACTTTCATCACATCTACAAGCTCAGTTTGTGGCTAAGAGAAGGTTTCACTTAAATAATATGCTACATATTTAGTTTTAATAAGTTCAAGAGAAAAGCAAAAAGACATTTTGTCTCATTTTGCAATTACTGTTAACATATTTACAAACAGAGCGTCAGGCTCTGTGGGCCGGAAGATTAAAGCCTCACAGCACTTCTATTTAAGGATGTTATTACTTTCACACAAACAACTAACCAAAACTAATTGTTTATTGTGACGGAGTAGCTTCCTCAAGCCTGTTTCAAATCTCTATAGGTTTATTTTCATAATGTCATCAATGAAACCAGCGGCTGCCTGGAAGGTCGTGATTCAATCTAGCTGTTGTTGACGGGATAATTTAGTTACTTATTTAACATCATGTGCTCAAAATGAGGATGCCTCCGTTCAGCTATTTCAATTTTGACCTCTTCTGTTGATCACTGTTCGTGGAAAGGTGATGATGTCAACAGAGACCTGCGTATCTTCACACCATCAGTATATGCAGCAACGTTTCCAAATGAGACATCACATCTTAGCCACTTTGCCTTTCCCTGGTTCAAAGGTGACCTCGCATACAGCTACGATTTTATTATAATCTCAGTGTAAGCTGCTGCATCACGTCATGAATGAAATATTTTGCTCCAGGCAAACAAACTAATAAGGCCTGTTTCAGTGGCTCGTAGGCATCCTGAAGTGGTGAGCTGATAACTGCAGGAAAAACCAAAATGAAACGAAACATTGCTGCATTATCTGATAGCCGGCATAGATAAAGGGCCACAGAGATACTGTAAGCACCCCATTCAGATAAGTTTGCCTACAGACATAATGGTACTTTCATTCAGGAAGTACAAAAATAAACAAGCAGGCTCTTTGAACAGAGCAGCAGATTAATACAACACACTGCTTACCCTCCTCTTGAGTCCAACTAGAAACGTTGGCACTCCACTGACTCCAGCTGCCGGTGCTGAACCTGGATCTGGCTCTGAAATGGTACAACCTGTAGGGCTCCAGAGAGGAGATGGACCGAACCTGTACCAAACTCATCTGCGCACCCTGTGAATGAAAACACACGTGTTTTGCATCTTGGCTCACAACTCAACAAACATTTCTGCTTTCTATGATTAGAGAACACTTGAAGGGCAAATTTCAGCTTGCTTTTGAGACTTGTGCAACATTGCGAGTTCACCTCTGTTCACAGTCATATCTGTTTTTGGTTTTGAATCAACACATCTTGCAGTGACGCTGTGTTTTCAAAGGTTTTAAGTAATCTACAACATCTCATTGAAAGCCCCCGCATGTTCTGGAGTAATCAGAACGGTAAGACGTCTTACAGAGTCTGGATAAGACGTCCATGTCTGTGATTCTTCTCTGTATTGGATCTCCAGTTGTTCAGTGGTCACAGATTGGGTGACTTGGATGACGCACTCACGAGATGAGCACTCAGGTTGGCCAAGATCAGGGGTGGATGGCGTCGCTGCACACGTAAATGAGAAAAAAAAAAGCCTTTAAATCAAAGGGCACACAATATAAGTTTGTGACTTTTGCATATGAAAAATCAGTGAAAAAGATAGCATTCATCCTCATCAGTGCAGGTACAGTCATTCATCTCTGATCATAAACTTCAAGATCATCAAATAAAGACACCTTTCATGCTCCAGTCACGACATCATTGTGATTTCATGCCTTGCAGAACAACTAGGAACTGTCATTACACGTAAAACATCATGCACTCCTCTATACAGAAACTGCCAGGCACCTCAAAAACTATCTTACCAATGTCACTGAGTGTGTAGTTGTGGATCATGGACCGTGTAGAGCCAAGTGCATTTTGGGCTAGGACCTGCACAGAGATCTGCTGGACAGAGCTAGACACTGTGAAATTCGCTTTCAGTTCATCAGTTCCCTTACTGTAAGCTGTGCATGTCATTGGCCCAACTGTGTGGTTTCCAGACATTGTTGTCACCCTGAAACACACAAAGCACACGTTTCATTTGATGGTAGATGCGTATGATAGTATTCACAGAACATCCATTAAATGGGATGTTTTGTTGACTTCTCAGTTAGCCCTTTCAAACTCACCGCAGCACAGAACTGTTCCACAAATAGGTGTCTCGTCCGCATTTCCAAGTGCAGAACACAACTCCACTTTTGTTATTTAAGACTTCGTAGATGCATTGGATGTTTTTAGGGCTCTCTGGTAGGTCTGAAGGACAAAGAAGATGAAGAATTGAATAAATCCTGAAGCGGAGAACATAAATCTAACAATTACTCTTTTAAGGGAAAATTTTAAACATTTGCTTTCCAACTAATTACTGCGGGAGTATCCAATAAGGGAGTACCAGTCTTCATTGAAAACATAGATTATCCCGTTATAAAGGGTTTTAATTAATGTTAATGCTTTTGAATATTTGATGTGTCACTTCAGAACAAGTATTTCTACTGCTAACAGTCAGTACTTGTATGTTAGGGAACTGGTAGACTGCATTTGTCCAAAAACAAACTTGTTCTTACTCCCCAAATTAGTCACAGCTCTGTTGTCAGAGCAAGCAACACCTCACAGTTAGCTTTGACACCTAACTGGACTCAACCCACAGCATGTGAACAGGGTGTACTCAGTATAAAATAGAAAGCAGAACCAGCTGTGCCTTTTTTCTTTCTTTTTTTTTTTTGTAGCTTGAAAAGTCACCGTCAGATCTCGTCTTGAAACACCACGCGCTGTACAAAACAACACCGCAGCAATTCATCACTCACATCCAGCTGAGATGTCCAGTCCACATGGATCCAGAGCAGGACAGCTACACTGGCAGCTGTATGTCCGGTTCTTGGATATTTTTGACACACTCAAAAATAAAGTTGTAGAGTTGAATTCTTTGTGGGTTTGTGGTATGGGTGGATGGTGGCTGTACATGGATCCCTTGCACTTGCAATTAAAGGCGCAGTACACTTTAAAAGTGGAGCCTCGCTGCACCACAGGTCCAGCACTGGACCAGATGGTACAGGATTTCTCACCTGAAAGTAGAAATGATGACTTAGACATAGACTACATGTTAATTTAATTATTATTGTATATTTGAGAAGAGATCATGAGGAAGGTGGGACACAAAACACACTCAGCGTACAATTTCACAAACAGCTTTGATAAAATACAAAAAATAAGTCTGGAAACAGACAGAACAATAACTTTGTCTACAACTTATGTTCATGCACATCCACAGATTAACTTTTATCTCCAAATACTTAATCATAATAATGATATAATATAAGTCTATTCAAAGTCTGCCTTACAAACCAACCAAAATGCCAGCAGTCTGAGCCTTACCTATGCAGAGCTGCACGGCCAGCACAGTAAAAGCAGTGAAGATGGACCATGTTTGGGACATTGTCGCCATGAGTCATCGGTAACTGCCCTCTTATATGTCTCTTACATCGCCGCTGTTTACCTTAAAACAAGGGAAAAGTGCGCAAAAGCAATCGTGTGTTTAGATACAGCGAAAGGAAAGGAATTTATAGAGAAGTAATGAATGATCAAAGTTTATCAATCGATTCCTTTAAACATGATTTTCTCTCCTTGTTGCTGGCGCTATTATATTTTATAATATAATTTATAATTATTAAGAAAGCACGTATACAGTTTAAGCAGAGTTGTGTAGTAAGTAAGCAGTAAGCTTCGGACAGTAAGTAAATAATGACGATATATGTGATAAAAACAAAGATACTCACCAAGATATCACATCCCCGTCATCCATCATGTTAATCTATAGTCCTTGTGTGATTTCTGAAGCTCTATCCGTCATCATAAATCTCCCTAAACATCTTTATGTAGACCATTGTGTGTGTGTATAAGTGTGTGTGTGTGTGTGTGTGTGTGTGTGTCTGTGACTTGTGTATGGTATCCACACTGTGGTGAAGTGATGTCGGAGACTCCGTGTTGGCTGACTGCCTCCTCTTGCGTGATGCAACAAACGTCAGTCACAAACGTGTGACTGCACAGAGTCTGCGCAGATACAACCTGTACAGCTAACATGGCACATACAATAATAATAAGATGTCTAGGCATTTATAAAGTAGAGTTTTTAAAAAAAAATAAAAAATAAATATTCTGCTCTATTTGTTTTTGCGCATATCCATAAATATTCAGTCTCTTAGTTACCACAATGACAGGCGATATGACCCCACACAGTCCATAGAAGATGGAAGTTTCCATGTTCTGACATGATGTCTGCAGGTCTTGTGTTTAGATTACATCTTGCAGTGTATGGCACCTGTGAAACGAGGAGTTGCAACACCACATGACAACTTCTTATCATCACATTTTCCACCCAGCCCAATGCTTTTTCACTCCCTCAATCATATATGCCCATGTGGTGCAGGGGGGACTTTCCCATATAGCTGCACCACATTACAGCAACACAATAATGGGTTCAAGAGCAGATAAGCAAATACACACACGCAAAAAAGGGTGATGATGAACCCCCGTGGAGATTTCTTACAACTTCTAGTCTGTCAGTGAATGTGAGGACCTCCTCAAAATTTTGAATAAGGAAGTGATACAACTCTCAGGAAGTCCTAAAAAACGGTGTAAAACTGCAGGTGGTTCATGCATCAGTAAAACTTCAAGTTCAGTAGCCGAATACCACACTATTCTCTGTACTAGGGAAACCCCCAACTGACATTGACCTTGCTTTGTTTTGGAATAATATCACCCTCACATAACTGGGCAGATAACAGAAATACTCAGAGGCCACACCCTAATATTAAAATAGCAGAAACACTTTAAGCGGCTCATACAGAACAGATATTTTGACTTGATATTTTGTGCTCCGGGTGCGATCACACATGAGAAGTATGTAACGACTAGCTATTTCACTGATTTTGGTGAAACTGAATAATATTTTATGGACAAAATGTTTTCTGATTGCTATCTTATATCAGCTGCTGCACACAAACTCTCTGTGATTTACAGAATGGACGATGGACAGTAAACTGCTGTGAACTGTAGCTGCTGCTAACTAACGTTAGCTCAGTTTGTTAGCCATGCTGCCTGGACTGTGAGCTCTGAGCATTGGGGGAGTTTGGATCACAGGTGTTTTGGACCACTGGGAAGAAGAAGTTTTCAGGCCTGGTGCGTGGGGAAATGCTGATGCAGAGCAGAGCCGGTGTCGTGCCAGAACTGGAGCTTGGCAGGCAATGTTATCAGGCTCAGCAGCCTCTATGGACATAATGACAAAGGCGAAAAAAAACCCCAAAGAGGATGTTGACGAAGGAAGCTGAGAATAGAAAATGAGAAAGTGACTGAGCAAAAGGCCGTCAGACAAGAGAAAATCTGGGTCTGGCTTTTAGTCGTTGGTGAGAGATTTGTTAAATAAAAGGCTGAAAGACAGACACCGAGCTGGGCTTCTTGCTGTTGGACTACAGAGTAGTATTAGCTGGTTGCTATGTCTTGTGTTTTTGTTCTTGATTGATGCTTGAAGTTGTTGAATACCCATAAAGGACCCTTTAATAATAACTATATAGAAATACCCAATCTTCTTGTTGATGGTCTTGTTTCATAACCAGTTAAAAAACTCCTTGTAGATCAACCCACAGCCGTGCTATAGCTGCTCCATGAGGCTGTACTTAGCCACAGCAGCATTGCATTGAGCTAAATGCTAACACTAGCTTGCTAACATGCTATGTGTACCAAATTTCATGGCAGTCCATCAAATAGTTATTGAGACATTTAAAAAAACACACACATACACATATGTAAACCTCATGATGGCACTAGAATAAATATCAGTGGATCACCAAAGTCATTAGGATACATCCTCTGGGAACTATGAATATCAGCAGAAAAGTGCTAATCCGTCCAGTAGATGTTGAGATATTTCATCAGATATTTGATCCATTCTGATCATTACTATAGTAACCAAGGTCAAATCCTAGGACTGTCTTACTCTCTCAGCAGTAGCTCAGTTTGTAGGGATTTGGCATGGTAACTGGAGGGTCCATTATGGACAAAACTATGGAAGGTGGACTGGTAGCTGGACAGGTGCCAGGCTGGGCATTGCCGAGGTGCCTTCAAGCAAGCTACAGAACCGCTAACTGCTCACAGGGCAGGGCTCTGTGTGGCTGCCAAACCCTCCACCGTCTCTCCACATTTGCATGTCTGCTATGAGGCCTTTGTGTTTGGTGTATTTCGGGTAAAAACTGAGTGAAAAAAAGAATTTCCCCTTGAATGAAGTATCAATTCTACAGTAGACAGAACAGATAGGTACATAACGTAAAAGCCTCCACAGAGAACAATGTCAGACCACTAAGGGTACTTATACTGTAGATGCATTGAGTGTGTTCATACAGTAGATCCTCCATTCTCCTTGGCCAAGCTTCAATAAACCTTTCAGCATAAGACATCTTGGACTGCCTGAACTGACTCCATAAGAGTACAGTACATAAATATTTGAATGGCATTCAATCAATCATCAATATAAACATTTCTTATTTATTTATTAACTTGGTTTTAGCAGAGCTGATTATAGTTACATCATTTGAGGCATATTTTTCTCTGATTACACAAAGTCACTCGGGTCAAGCGGCAAATTTGAATAATGCTTTCTTGAAAATCCGTTTCGTAGTGCAAGTTGTCCTGTTTGTGTCATTCCCATCGTGCCCGCTACCTCTGTGCATCACAGATTGTAGTGCTGCTGACAGCGGCTACCTGAGGGAAATAACCGCCAGTCAGTGTTGTTTCAGCTGTATACTGAGGTAAACAAGTGTCTGCTGTGTCGTGAGTCATTATTTCACCCTGCTGTAAATCCAGAGATGGAGAGTCTGCTTCCACATCGTTCTCAGCGCCCATCATCCCCAATAAAAAGGCTCTATTTATGATAGTTGTTGTTGCAGGAGTTTTAGGCAAAAGAAGGCTTGTGACAGAGCTGAGAGTGAGGCCCACAGGTGAGTCAGAGTAATCCACCTCCACATTGGACAGAAAGCCTCTCAATAATCCTCCAAATACACATCTGTCTCCCTCCCAACTTGTTTGTACATCCCTCAGCTCTTCCTCGGTCTCCATCACCTCCTCCACTTCTTGAAAAGCCAACGCAGCAATCTGTGGTTTGTAGCTGACATGTTCCAACTCGCTGTCAATGAGCGTCGTCCCAGGATCTGACATTAGCAAACGTGTCTCCGCTGCAGAGATTTCCATGTGGATGTTGGGGTACACGTCGTCCCTCTCCCCCTGGGAGATGAAACTGATAGGGGACAGTGGAGGGTCACTGTAGGTGGATGAGAAGAGGGGTTCACCTCCGTCCTGCTGGAGCCAAAAAAACAAGAGCAAAGCCATGATTAGACTTAAAGTGCAAATCTCAAGTGTTGCAGCAACGCACAAAGTTGTGAGAGTGAAAGGAAGTAGCAAAAAAAAGCTTGCTTTGCTTACCTCCAGCAGTTTGATGGCAATGCTGTTTCCTGGTTTTGGTAGGTGGTTATCAAACCAGCCAGGTCCACAGGATATACATTTCTGTTTGATCCTGAGATAGAAAGAAAAACACAACAAAACAACATTAGTGAGGCAGCTAAGTTGAAGTATACATAACAATTTATCTAGATACATTTGGCACAGATGTAGGTTTATATGTACGGCCACTATGAACCAAATATGTGCTACATATTCTGGACAGGGGCGACACAGTGGTGCAGCGGTTAGCACTGTCACCTCACTACGAGGTGGTTCCTGGTTTGAACCTTGGCTGTCCAACAAATTTAACAGTTTGATTGGTGAATGTGAGTGTGCATGGTTGTTTGTTTCTATTTGTACTATGCCTCTCATCCAAAGTCATCTGGGATAGGTGATGAGGATAAGCGGTTACAGACAGTGGACGGATATTCTCTGTTGGAGATTGAATGACAGTCTTGATGATTTCGTTCAAACTGATTAGACTCGATGTCAGAAGACCATAGACATGTTTTTTCCCCTCCTCTTTTTAGAGAAAGATGAAAATCAAATCAATGAAGCGTGGTTGTTTTAGGGGCAAATTTTACCATCTTGCCTTTGTGCTTGGGACAACCAATACATCGTTAGAACGTAAGATCTTCAGCTTTCTATCAGCGCATTTTTCTTCTCATTAGCAGTAAAACTGACAGAATTATAGCTGGATAAAGTTAACCTCTAGTCACAGGTCGCATGATGCATTTGATGTGTAGTATGGGTAAGTGTTGCAGGTTTTAAAGGGGTTTTTGGTTTTCATGTTTTTCTCATGTTAAAAGATTTCACCCTTAAAACATAAAGAAGGGAAATACATGTCTGTGGTCTTCCAACATCTAATAGAATCACCTTGAACAGACATTGGCAATCATCAAGAGTCAAAAAATTTTTGGCTTGGAGGTAGAGCGGATCGTCCACTAATCAGATGAGCAGCGGTTTGATCCCCTTCAGTCTGCATGTCGAAATGTCCTTGGGCAAGATACTGAACCCCAAATTGTTTCCAAAGGCTGCACCATCGGTGTATGAATGATGAGCAATTAGCACCTTGCATAGCAGCCAATGCCATCAGTGTATGAATGTGTGTGAATCGGTGAATGAGGTATGTCCTGTAAAAGCACTTTGAGGGGTCAGAAGACTAGAAAGGCGCTACAGTACAGTAAGTACAGTCCATTTACCATTTATTTGGTAATCTGTCACAGCCCCTCAGGGGCAAAATTTACAGTGCCCTGCTCTCTATATCTATATATAAACATACATGTGAGCCAAATGTCTTACTTTTTACACAAAATGTATATCACGATATGCATAAGTGTATATCAGACTTGGGTGCTTTAACCACATCCAGTATGACTTTTGGTACAAAGCTTAGGTTTCTGTTCATCTCAAACATGTGGCTTCTTGTTCGTGTGCTCACGTTGTGTTGTGGCAATTCATGAAATTAGCCACAATGGCATCTATTCTACTAATAAAACAAAACTGATGTATATTCAAAATCAGCTGTAGAAGATGAAGACAAACAGTGATGTGTATCCTCAGAATACTTTTAATATTATTAGATAATGTCTGGTGACTGTTGTTTCTCATGAAAGAGCTCCAGATGTTTAAGCACAAATCATGTTCATGTTCTCACACAACTGCAGCACATCAGGTCGGCTATGATCGCTTTAAAGAGGGTAATGATGGAAAAATCCCAATCACCAGGCAAATCAATCAAACATGAAAGGATATCGAAATTAACAGAATATTAAAGCACTACTGAACCGTGGTAGAACTTTTTGTTATATCACTAATTAAGCATGACATGCCCAAATAAAGGTGCAAATCTTCATGGATTGCTCCAGATTACGAATTGTTGCTTGCTCATTTACTTTCTCCGTTGACTTCTATTGCTATCGAAACAGGTCTCTAATTATTCCACTATTCTGATCTTTGGTACAGGGCTTAAGTTTCTATTCGTGTTAGTCGTGTGGCTTATTCGTGCGGTCATGTTGTGGTGTGGCATTTCATGAAATTAGCCACAGTGGCATTCATTGTGATTCCTAGTAAAACAAAACCTATGTACTATCTAAGACGTGTATTCTGCGCACGAAACAATGAAAGATATTCAAGCATACATCATGTTTAATACCTTTTTCTCACACAACTCCAGCACATCAGATTGGCTATGATCGCTATAAAGAGGGTAGTGATGAAAGCAATCCCAGTCACCAGGCCAACTGGAGGAGACAAGAAGGGGGAGACAAACCATTTAAGAGAGACTAAAGAAAACTAAAGTTCTCTTTAATCTTCTCACTTTAAACTTCCTTGGGCTGAATTATAACACAGTGAAATTACGGTTACAGGCAAATGCTTTCACACAACAGACTTAATATGTTGAAGCTTGTGTTGTTAACGGGGGAATGGGATGGCATCAGGAGAGTGACCTGCAGGAGTCGCAGGCTGACAAAAGATCCGGCTCCCACGCGGTCCTTCTCCTGCTGAGGTGGATGCTGTCATCTGCAGAGCCAGACCTCCTTCAGGACAGTCCAACCACTTCTGCCTGTGGTCGGAGCCAGACACTGTCACTGGAGAGAAAACAGTCATGGATGTCTTTGTTAAGAAAGCGCAATCAGGCAATCAGGCAATCAGGCAAGATTAGCTGCCTGAATTTAATCGCTACAACCACGTAGAAACAATAATGTAGAAGTTAAATCAACACACTTTGGCCTTTGGAAACAACACAAACAGTCTAACTCTCTAAATTGACCCTGTGGTGAAACTGTTTTGCCAGTCATGTCCTTTAAGGCGCAATTTTATATCAGTTGAGCAAATTTTAATTTCCCCAACATTGTGTGATATGATGTGGAGTTGTGATGAAATGATGAAGATGATGAAATATGAGTGCGGAAAAATCCCAGTACATTTCTGTGTGCTCAGATCTCACTCTTGACCTTAGTTTAAGAGTCAAAGAGTGATATATTATTGTACATAATCGTCTCCAGACTGTTACCATCTCACAATAAATGATGTTTACGTAGCTGCAAAAGAAGGATGAGACCACACTTCACACAAACACAGAGACACTCAACTAACTTTTAAGCAGATGAAATAGATCCAGTGTACACCCAACGTGTTACATAAAGATGAGGTAAAATAAGCTCTCAGGTGTCTTAACATTGATGTTCACAGGGTAGTTAGTAACAGCTTCACGGTTGCATGTGTGCACGTAGCCACACAGGCTTCCTGTTCGTGGTCAAAGACAGTTCTAGAAAACTATGATTCACTGAAGTCACACAGACAGGTCTGGCACAACAAGACGTTTATGTAATGATACAAGTCTAGCTGTCTGAGACTAAAACTCACAACTGTTAAATATATGGTGATGAATTTTCTTAATCATCTGTTATGCTCCATTGAGTCTAGTGCCACTGTTGGAAATATGTATAAGTAATTAATCACAAAAAAAAAAAAAAACAGACGCAACCATCAGTTTAACGTTTTAATCTCACCACATTACTGGAAGCGCTAGGTGAAAAACCCTGCTGATGCGCTGAAGGTTTGTGGGAGGGAAGTATCACTGGGATGCAGGTTGCACACTTTCCATTATGTAACAGTGTTTTGTGCTGAAACACCAATATGTGCATACTACTGCATATAATTTCCCACACGTGTACATACATCCGTGCTCGAAAGCCTTCGCCTGACCAAGGTAAAGTACACACACACACATAAAGACATGGCACCTTACAGACAAGTACCCTTGATCTACAAGAACAGGAAACGACTTCGCTGTAAGTCGTTGTGTTTCCTCCAAAACTTTGAGAACAAACAATTTAACTTTGACCCAAATTACAGACCAGTGGACCACCAACTCCCAGTGGATTCTAGCAAAGCACATAGTTTTAGTCTCATTACAGGATCTGGCTCTCTCTGACACTGGAAATGAAGGGAATCTTGTTTACGGAAAAACTGGATTAATAAATGTAGAAAATGTTCTATATTTTGGATTTAGATCGGGCTGAAACCATAAATTATTTTCATTATTGATCGATCTGCCAATTGTTTTCTCCATTGATTCTCTCAAACGTCCTAAAGCAGTGCCTCAAACTTTTTTTTACAGCACAAAACATTTAGTAAGTCTTAGGCTCTCCAAGTACTACCATTATGATCAACGTTTAATAAAGTACTGTAGATTGTACAGACATTTGACACAGGAGGCAGGTTTGTTCCTAATAAGATCACTTATTGTTGACTGTTGTGATTACTGAATGTGACCGGTTCAAGACTGAGAGCTAGGCGGACATTTTTTGATTGATCAGATTGTTTCTAAATTAATTTATTTAATTTTAAAGTAAATATTTCAGAGATTCCTCCAAGTACCACTAGATGGAAGTTGTGTAGCACCAGTGGTAGACACATACCATAGTTTGACACATACCAAGTTTTGTCTGACTTACAGCATCAGCCCCAAAATATTCAGATTTGTATCACATTAGATAAAAAAAAAAAAAAAACAAAAAAAAAAAACAGCTTGAACATGTGAATATTGTCCCTTTTTCTAGAAAATGCAACTTAAATGATCATCAAATCAGCTCCTGATAAATATCCTGTCTAAATTGTTTCAGGTATATTCTCACACAGAAGACAAACAAACACAAAAAGGACACAGTGCAGCTGCTTACCTCGGAGCTCAGCGCTGCTGGACTCCAGTGTGCGGATATAGATGGTGTAGTTTGTGATGAAGCCTCTCTGCTGGCTTACAGGCAACTCGTCCCACTGGATCTGGATCTGTGTGGCCCCAAGCTCCAGTATAGACAGGTTAGGACCAGACACTGGCTCTGAAACACAAACAATGAGACAGAGAGAGGATGATGACTGAGTATAGTTTTATATCATTTTTCACATTTCTATATTTAAAAGAGCAGGAAATATCTGGAGTTATGGGGACTTGAGGAGATCTATGACTCTTACTCTCTTCTTTGCCGTACACCAGCTCAGTTGACGGCGCACTAACACCTCTGGTGGTCACAGCATACAGAGAGATTTTGTACCTCACACCTGCAGTCAGTCCTGAAACAATGCAGAAACACTCTCACCATTAAGTCAACCATATTTCACAAACATAATGAACTTCAAATAAATTAAGAGCATCACAATAATTTTAGATCTTCAACAGATTATCATAAAAACTAGTGTAATTCACCAACTGCCCACAAGAGAGCACTGCTTGACTGTAAGTTGAAACCATTGAGTTTGAGCAAGTTTAGTTTATTCCACATTGTGTGTGTGTGTGTGTGCAGACAGTAACTGTTTGATACCTGTGATAAATGTGCTGACTTGATCTTTACTCAGTTTTTGCCACTGCTGCTCTGCCGCAGGTATACTTGTCCACTCTAACACATAGTACAGCAGTTCTCCTCCAGATGTTGACCAATGTTTGTTCCCCGGCCACGACCAGGAGACGAATGTCAGACGGCTGTCATTAGCTGCAGGGGCCAACTCTCTCAGAACAGGTCCAAAATCACCTACAGAGTTAGTCAAGAAAGAATAGCAGTTTATTCTTCTCTTTTCCTTCACAACTTAAACATGTTGCGCTGTGTTTTGTGTACCTGAGTGTCTGAGTGACACTTCCGCTGGTGGAGATGCCCCGTACGAGGTGATAGCACTGACGCTTAGTGCCTGGACCTCTGCTGGTACCTCAACCAAACACTGACTCAAGGCAGCATGACAGGTCACTTCCTGTTTCTGGTCACTACCCCAAAAGATCTTATACTGTTGCACCTCTCCACTGAAATCCTCTGGAGACGGAGGCTGGGGAAGAAATCCATCCATCACTTCAGGGTTTGCTTTTCAACATCATCCACTAAGTATGTTGTTGGCTTTCTCGTCAGGGGTTACCTTCCACAAAACCGTCACCAACCGCAAACTGTTTGTTCTGTCACTTCCTAACATCCTCCATGCATGCAACTGCTGAGATGGACCTAAAGATAAGCTGAATGTCAAGTTGCTTGTTTTGCATAAGTGACAACAAATACACACATTTTCACAATCAGATTGCCTTTGTTTCATGATAAGTCAGAATTGCATGATTGCCTTTTCCGGGGCTTTTCCTTGTCACAGATGGACTCCATTTGCTGCAGAGAGACTTCCATTTGCTGGTGGCTGACCTGGGCGTGCTGAGCCCTGATATTGAGTTGCATGTTCTCATCTGGAACTCATATTCAGTCAAAGGCTTCAGGCCTTTTACTTGTATCAGACCCTCACTGAGCTCGGTTCCCTCTCCCGCTTCCTAAAAAAACCCCCCAAAAAACATGAAGAGATTATGTCACCTGCACACTACCTGACTGAAACTGAGTGATGGGTGTCATAACGTCACTTTACCCAGGGGCCGTTAACTGTGCGGAGCCGGACAAAAAATCTGAGGGGCTCTGAGGATTCAGCGGTTTCCCATTGCAGCACGGCTGCTATGGAGGTGTTCCCAAACTTTATCTGGATAATGCGAGGGGTCTCTGGTATCACTGCAACAGAAAAGCACATGGAAGCAGCAAGCACACAAGTGACGGCTTGTCAGGCAAACAATGAAACAGCTGCTAATAATTCAGTAATGACTCAAAAAGTGAAGTCTGAACAACAACTTGAAAAAGTTGACTGTGTTGTGGAGAAACTGCTGAAGTCAAGGGTCAATGGTTGATCAAACATCAACAGCAAGTTATCTATTATGTCTAGGAAGGCAACATTAGGTCTCTTCGACCCTGGTCACCACAGCATTGAGATAGCACCTGCTGTTCTCAACCACTACTAAGCAACTACTACTGCTGAGGACCCACATGTGACCCTGTGTAACCTAAGGATAGAACAGTAACACGCTGAAACGGTAACACGCTGAAACAGTAACACGCTGAAACAGTAACACGCTGAAACAGTGATAATGGACATTTGTTGACTTCAATGGAAGAGAGATTAGCTGATTGCAAGGTAAAAATTAGTCACGCTATAACGATGAAACATGAACAATGATTTCTTCTTTTTCCTGTTTAGCTAGATGCACACACGGTTAGAAAAGATAACATAAATGAGAATCTACCTATATCGTTTACACAGAAGGCGACTGGATCAGACTGCGATGTTCCAAAGTGGTTGTAAGCAGTGATGATCAACTGGTATTTAGTGTTTTCATCTGTCATTGCTCGTGGTATTTTAATTTCTTCAGCATATTTGTTCCAATATAACAGCACCTGGGTTCCGTTTTCTCTGAAATAATAAAACATGTGTTAAAAAATACGGTTTGCTGTAGGCAAATGGGAATGTGAGACAACAAGGCAGAAGCTTAATTTAACCCGAGAATAACAACATACCTGTTGACTGAAATGTTGTAGGTGGTAGGAACGTGTGTTTCCTGTCCTCTCTCCCACGAGCAGTCTATAAAATCTGAGCTTCTTGACGTCTCACAGGTAATATTTTGGGGTTTATCTGGAGGGACTTCATGGATAGAAAACAAAATAGAAAAATAATCAAAAGCAAACCATAAACCATCATTTCTGTATGTCTGCTAACAAACACAAAATCTGTGCTCCCTATGTTTTTTTGGCACATTACTGCTCATCAACTAAAAGTGTGCTTTTACTTCTTCCTTTTCAATAGCTCTTACTTTTTCAAGTCTATGTTTTCCAAGGTATTTATTCTGCAGTGTCAGACTGAGCAACACCAGTGGGTGCACTACCCATTGCCTGGTATTGTGAGTGAACTACAATAGTTTGCTTCTGCAGCTAAAGCCACAAATGCGGGTCCAGCTCTCTGTCTCTCCCAGAGGACTTCAAACTGATGATACTTTTCTGTGATACCATAAAACTACAACTACATCCAAGCCATCATGTAGAATTTTCATAGTAAACAGCCTAAAAACCGGCTGCCATTGACACAGAAATGTGTTTAGTAGTCACCCAGAACTCTCATAGCAACTATTTAGTGACACCAACCACACTATGAGCATCCTAGCAGCAGCACATAATGTTTACCAACCACCTACAAAACATTTTAATAACCATGATGACACACTTTAGTCATTATCTTACCATTGTAGCAGTGAGGTAGTAAGTTTTAAATTTATGTTATTGGCACAGTTTCTTCAGAAAATATAGCCTTTTAATTCATACAATCCTAACGTTATATGATTGTAGACATGACTGTAGAAATAACTGTACATACGACCACCATGTAGGTCCAGTCCATCAACAATCACAGCATAATCCTTCTGTAGGATGCAGTACAATGCAGAGTATGGCGTCCGGACATTGAACAAACTGAATATCGTCGTGGTGCAGTTGACTTTCTCCCGCGGTGCCACGGCCTTACCGTTCAGCTCCAGGAATGTTTTGGCCCTGGAAGACAGTAACAGTAACTGCATCTGAACAAACATAAACACTGGCACAGAAAACACATTGTATCATATTATACATTCCTACCTGTCATAACATTTTGACAGGTGGCAGTACACTGTCAGGTTTGAGCCTATGAGGAAGAGTGGAGCTGGTTCTACTGTCATGTAGCCATGCTTTTTTAAGACCTGGCAGTCAGCAAGCAGAAGAGGGCAACCTGTGCAGACAAGCAGACAGTCATGGGAGTCGTATGCAAAAGTGAGGAAAGACGTTTGATTTTAAAAGTATTTTAAAAGTCAGATGGCACACAGGAAGGATTAAATTTCACGTGCAC
Source organism: Protonibea diacanthus (assembly GCA_028641955.1). Lineage (NCBI taxonomy): Eukaryota > Metazoa > Chordata > Actinopteri > Sciaenidae > Protonibea > Protonibea diacanthus. Next base: position 8,349,758 of record CM053979.1, on the reverse strand, counting down.
TGACGGTGTCAGGGATGTGATTCTGTGATACAAACGATCCCCTCTCTACCCATTTTCATCCTCATGCCCCATTCCTGGCTTTGATATGTGACAAAAAAACTGTCTTTCTATGATTATTTTAATTTTATACGAAGAAGAAGAAATCAAAAGCACTGTGGTCAGAGTTAAAAAAGCAAGGTGTAGATCTGGAAACCACAAACGCTACTAAACTGTGATACAGTTTTCTCACTGAATCAGAGCTAACAGGCTAACAGCAAAAATGTGAATGGATGGATGTAATACTCACGCTCGTTGGAAAAACTGGTAAGTATAATAATAAATATCCAAATGATTGAGTGGAGATTCATCTCAGCTCATCTTTCTTAATTTCTCAGAACCCGCTCAGCATGACTCAGCAGCTGGAAACAAAAGTTATTCTTTATAAATCATCAAATATTGTTTTTAATATGACATTCTTGGAATTTCCCAACATCCCAACAACACAAAATTATCTTCAAAGTTCAAATCTCAATGATACAACCTGAATATTTGGTCTTGAAATGAAATCATCATCATTTTTTTTATCTAGTCCTGTCATTTTCTTCTTCTTTATCAAAGATCTCACAAAACACCAAATTATGTTTGATGTGTTAGAAGGATAAAACTCACCCGAATTTCATGTCATCTGCGTGCCTTTCAAGGTTTCTTAGTGAGATACAATCCAACGAGGTTTTAACCATAGTTATATACCGCTCAGGTGACTTGCTTCATCTGACTGTTGAGCGAATGAAACATCTTAAAGAGGGCACTGACCTAGTTTGGTGGTATTTTGGCAAATGCAAAAACTTTGAACTTTACTTCAGTACTTTGGTGTCCTACTTCTCTTGCTTGTTTTTCATCACCACAAAGGTTCAGTTGGCTTTCATCACACACATGCTGAGTACCTGCTCTCATTAAACGTGCTGCTGTCAGAAAATAAACCAAACGCTCAACATTGAAATTTACTTAAAGATGCTGACCATAGCTTGACGACAACCTCATTTCTTTTTGTTTCCTAACACTTCTAAAGGCTTTGTTACAGTAACTCTACATGTGCTGATCCAGTGAATAGCGAGGCCAGCATGATTCACATTACATCAAAAACATTTAAATATAATTCACCGTTCTGCCTGAACTGACAATAAATTTACATGTCCTGCCTTAAATGAGTCAGATTGGTAAAACAAACTTACACATTTGGTCTGAAAGAGGTCACCTCACAAGAATCAACCCATAAATTTTCTCATTTAGCTGGTTCCATATGTTTATAGTCCCTCGGGGTGCTAGAGAGTCGACTGTGTTTGAGGAAAAACAAGTAGAGACTGAGACTGTCTTGATGTACATAGTTTTAATGATTTCCTTCACTGGTTATTTTCCATCTGCAACTTCAAAAGCTTTACTGGGAAAACCCAGAAGTTAGAGTGGGTGTATGTTCAAAGATAAGAGAAACCTCATGCTTGTGGTTTGCAATTTTCAGAATTGACTTGTCTTCTTACAAAAATGTCAGAGTTCAATTTAGCTGAAATAGCTACTTTTTTAATGCTATTTTAATGTAATAGAATTTGGTGCTTCTGTGGTGGCGAAAACGAGGAGCCAAGAGACGATCTGGATAAAGGGCGGCCCACCGGGATTGTTTATTCTTGTAGAACAATGCACCGAGAAAAAGATTGCAAATATGTGAAAACACCCTCATGTTGGTAATCAACAGAAATCAGGGTTAGGCAATCTCTACCAGTCCAATGCACGTCAATTAGCGCTGCAAGTTGGTGAGTTGGTTATTTAATCACTCTTTCGGTCAGCTTCAAAGAAAATACCAACGAGTACAAGATAAGGTCACAATGTTCACATATTCAGTTCAGATCAGGACAGGGCAGGTTCAAATAAAGACAAATAGGCTGCAGTGATAAACTGATTCTCCAGCACTTCATGCTGACAATATAACAATTTTTGAGATTTTGGTCCAGATTCATGCAATTGCTGCGTATTTGTGAGCTGCATATATTGTAAACAATGCAAATATCAAGTTCCTATCCCATAGATTGTCAGTACAGTGATCATGTCCAAGACTGTGCTAAGATCCAGGAGTGCAAGGAACAATCACATGGCAACATCAGCAGCCATTCAGATAAAATAAGATAACATGTCATTCTGTTTGCACGTAAACAGGTTGTTGATAACCTCAAGCAGAGCAACCTCAGTGCTGTGATACTTAATTGCAGAGAAAAACTGTCTGGACACAAACTTTTGCTTTAAAAAGGTAACTTGGAAATTGGTAGATGGTATTGGGAATTGATAAAGCCCAGGGTTTATTTTTAGCAGAGTGGACACACACAAGCAATTTCAGTCACTGGGACATGAAACTGTTAAAAACAGACCCTGTGGCCCCAATGGTATAAATAAAATAAGGATAAAGTACTATCAGAATCAGAATCGCTTTATTGGCCAGGTGTGTGTACACACACAAGGAATTTTGACTCACTTTGCTCTAAATTGTACATACAGGGAGACAGGAAAAGGACATGACAGGTAGGCGCAAACATAACATAAACAACATAAAACATAAACATAAAAATATATATACATATTTAGAAGGTATATATTTGCAGAAATATAAATATATGGACATGAGTATTTATCTATAGATATTTGTAGACTGGGTAAACGAATGGTAATGTGCAAGGGTGCAGGTGGTGGAATAAATATGGTTTCTACAAACGGTTGTGTTCTGTACATGAGGTAGGTGGATATGACAGTATATACATACGTATATATATCTATGTATGTAGATGTATATAATCTGGCTTATTATAAACTAATCATATAGTTTCTAACAGTAGTATGCAGTAAATAATTGCCCCTTCTGTCTGTGTGTTTTAAACTACTTGTATATATGTCCCTCTTTGTTTTGCAAATGTTGTGCATGCTTTTATTGTGAAAACGTTAGCAAAGCTTCACAGTAACAATATTTAGCACCACTTCGTATTTTAGCTCAACCATAAATCAACGAACATTTAACATCAAGTACAGACTAAATGATAAACTAGCGTCAAAGTTCAGCCGTCTCTGACAGTGTGGGTGTTTCGGATAAACGAACGACCCTGTTAACTTGCGACTGTAACCCGAGTAATGTGTATGTGGTGCGGTGGTTACGACAAACATTGAAACAGGAAGAGAATACGTAGCTGTGAAAAAAAGACGCGATTCAGACGAGATAGGTATTTTTTTTTGTACAGTGTATACAGTACAACACAGTGTAACGTTAATGAACCTAATGAATAAAAAAAATAAACAAACAAAGCGGCACTAACGAGGACAACTACGTGTTTACCCGCTGTCGTAACTATGACAACCACAGACGCATTCGGCTGAAGGTCTCCAGTTAATAGGGTCGCTCGTTAGACCGAAACACCTGTTAGCATAGTGATCCCATGGCGGATACCTGAGCCCTCATGTCCACGGCGGCTAACAGACGTTATCTGTAGCTACATCAACACAAGCAAAATACAAAACCACAAGTATTGCTTTCAATTGCTGCTTGACAAATTTAGCTGTTTGTGTTCTGAGGTCTTAAGACAGAAAAAATCTCTACTACAGAAGTCAAAAACATGTCTTTGCCATCTGCGTTGTTTATTCACAGACCGATTTCTGTCAAATTATTGTATTACAATGAATAGGATGACATCCATAACTCGATAATAATGACCTGAAGTTGCAGCATGTTGCATGTTTTTACCCAGATAACCAGAGGCATGAGGCAACACTATCCTGGCTGCAGGAGCAAATGGATTTTACAAAGGACTTATTACTAATATTTTTTAATATTCATTATTTTTCAAGCACTGTGTGGGTGCATGAACCAAATTAGCACGGATGCAGAATGGTGTTCTCTAATTTGAATGCTTTTCTCACCTGCTAAATGTCAGACTAAAACCACAGTGTGAAAGTGAACACACAGCGGTCTGAATACGAAACACTAAATCTATCATTTATTTACATATCAAGTTTTAAGAAAACGTGCAACTGAAATTACGAATATTGTTCCCAGTGATTCTTTTTTTTTTTTTTTTTTTAAATAAACTTGAATGTTTTTGTTGCTTATCTGAATTCAGTTCACATTAATAACATAAAAAGGCTGAATTATGTTTCAATCACACTACAGGAAAAGAACAATGAAGCGGACGATCATCATTTATTACAAGATAAATTAAACTGTGTTGTGAAACAGATGGCTCAGTTTCGGTCAGTTGGTGGTTTATCGTTGTATGGCACAGAGGCTGTAAGGTTTGGGAGCGCGGATGCCTCCTAAATTATACTCCAAACTGGGCTGCTCTCCAGCGGATGGGGAGAAAGAAAACCTCTGAAGCAGGGAGGTAAAGAAGAGGAATAACTCCATCCTGGCCAGCTTTTCCCCGAGACACACACGCTTACCTGAGGACACACAACACAACAGATGACTTTATTCACACAGTTTTTTTTAAAGGATTCACTTTGACCATCACCATTTTTTGAGGGTGACTAATATAGAAGAATAGAAGAAATCAGGAAGGGGAGACACTCTGTGTAACTTCAGCTTTAGAGGGTTTTAAATACTGACTAACCTGCTGAAAAAGGAAGGAAGGCATCCCTCTTCCTGAATTTGCCATCCTGGTCTAGAAAATGTTGAGGGTTAAAGGAGTGTGGAGTCTCCCACATCGACTCATCATGGAGAACTGAGTGAAGTGAGGGCAGGATAATGGTTCCCTGAGGAAACACACAGTCCATCAAATCAGGTATCTTTGTTTTTATTAACGCAAACACGGAAAAAGGATGAGCTTCAAGGATCAGTTGATTAAATAACTGAAAATGAAGTCTCATCTAACAAACAATAAGGTTTATGCTCACATAAAGGGTCAGGGTTATTCTTTCCCACATGTGCATCGTGTACCTTTGGGATTGTGTACTCGTTAAGCTTGGTGTCCTTGCTTGCCATGTGGACCACATTGAGAGGAATGATGTTGGCCATTCTCTGGATTTCATGGATGACTGCGTTCGTATAGGGCATGTTTTCTCTGTCAGCCAGAGAGGGCTGTCTGGATGAACCAACGACTTTATCAATCTCAGCCTGAACTCTCTCTGCACACAGTGAAAACAGGAAACAATGTGAGCCAGTGTACTGTGGAGACGACTATGGGGGAAATTATGTAGGACAGATGTTATTCATACACACGAACACACCTTGGATGTGTGGGTAATGGATCATGTATAGCAGTCCCCAGTGTAAGGTAGTGGTAGTTGTTTCAGTTCCAGCACCAAAGAGGTCTATAGTGCAACAACTCAAATTCTTCAAATCAAAACCTGAATCTTTGTCCTCTGTCTATGAATAAAACAAAAGACAGTTTATATTATCAGTTGTCATATTTCATTTGAAAATCTAAAAAGAACAAACACAATAGAGACAAATACTGTAAAAACACTCGCCTCTCCCATCTCTGTGAGGAAGCTGTCGATGTAATCTCTTGGTGAGGAGGGGTCATGACTTTGTTTGTGTTCGTTGATCTTGATTTCTATGAACTCAAATACCTTTTGTAGCAAAGTGAAAAACCTCTGGTGAGGTCCAGGCACCCACTTCATCAGCCAGGGGAATGTGTTATAAGCCTACAGAATATGAAGACAGGGACCAGATCATCTCAGACTCAGTAAGTGCAATAGTTCACGACTGTTTACAACTGAATACTAAAACGATTGGTGCTGGCTCACTGTCACAATCATGGGATGCTTAAATGGAACAGACCCATTTTTGTGTAAATATTATTACTATAGTAACACCTGTGCTTTTCCTATCGTGACAGGTCAAAATGTCTGCTGTGGAAAAGGCCTATGACGTTGTTAAGTATTTGTCTGTGGTTTTGACATATGAATACATTTACTCATACAGTTTAGGGTACTTGAAAATGTTAAAATTTCTCACCTGTGCCCACAAAGTTCCCTGTATGGTCACTACCTCTCTGAAGATCTGCAGAATATGCTGGAACTGCTCGTCAGTGTACTCAAAGCGCTGCCCAAACACCAGGCAGCAGATGATGTTGGACACAGCATTGTTTATCAGTAACTGGGCATTAAAAGGCTTGCCTATAAAATAATTAGAAAATGTGGATAAGATACAAAGAAATACAAAGGCAAAGAATAAATGTATGCTGAGCTACAAGTACTGTGACATGCTGATATAGGGAGATGATAAATATGGATGATTAACAGGTTGGCAGAACAGGTATACTCTGTACAGAGTTCCAGCTACTGCTAAAAATTAAGCAAACACATGTGGGCCCTGAGATAATGAAGCAGGAAAATAAAGAGTCACATGCACATGGTCTAAGGTGCAAGGTCCAATGCTGCATGATGTTGGTGCTTTCCTCTGTGTTGAGAACATGTAATGAACACTAAGCAAAGCTAGGTCAATACCTGATCTATAGCTGGACCTGTACGGTCAAAGTGCTAATCTTTCTGTGGCCATATTGTTGGCTTACATTGTCAAGGCATGGATTAGTTGCTGATTTCTCATGAAGTGCATATGTTTTCTGTATTTGGACTCTGGGGCATGGACCACATCTGGCTTCACCCTTTTCCCACCAGTGAAACAGAACAAATAGTTCTGTAGCTCCAGATCTGCGTCTATACTCATAGAATCTGGACCAGAATCTTTGGACCAGCCAAAAATAATGTGTCATGGTATAAAAGACAGTAACGTTTTGTGCCTGCCTTCCTGAAGGGCAAAAGCCTCAGTGAGATATTCACACTCCTGCTGGATGGATGGCTCCAGGCTTTTCTTGCCGACACCAAAGTTTCTCAGTGTATGAAGAGCAAATCTCCTCTGCTGCTTCCACAGATTGCCGTTTGATACCACCAGACCTTTTGGAAACACAAAACAGCAGAAGTAACTGGAAATGGGTGTAACTAACAACTAGCTAAATATACCTATTATGGTCAGTCTGATGCTAGTAACATAACTAAATACTAACTAGTAACTTTTTAAACAGAATGCAATGCACAGTACCTCTATTCCCAGTTAACATTTCAAAAAGTGGTATGATGGGACGATCTATGAAGTCTTCTCCTCTTTCGACCAGCGCCTCTCTCACTAGCTTGTAGCCATTGATGACCACAACCCTTCCACCAAAGAGACGAAGGCTGAAGGTGTTTCCATATTTCTCTGCAAACTGAAGACAATATTAAGATTTGTCTGTTTCTTTGGGATTACTGACTACTATTATTAATGGTCCAATGTGCAAGAAAATGTCATACAGTGTCCTATAAGGTGCCTTCTTCCAGTGGAGAAAATCATAATAAAATGGCTGTTATATTGTTCCTTTGAAAACTTATCGAACATACTAGATGGCTATGGCTAAAGAATGAGTAGATGGCAGCAGTACCCTGCAAACTTTATTGTTGTGTTACCTAACCTATTTTGATGGGGTACAGGTTAAATGAGTAAATACTACAAGAGATGTTTGATCCCGTGTAAACTAGGTCAAACAGTGTTGAACCGTCTTATCTACATGCATTTCCACCACCGTTCTGCATTTGAGTTTATGATTTCCTATATTTCTGAACACCTTAAACTGTTGCAGAACAGCTCTGAAATACTGATAACTCTAATCTTGGTGATTCTTTTATTCATAGTATATTTCAAAATGCAGAAAGTGTTATACAAATGTTATCTTCCATGATGGAAAAGTAATGAGTATGAGTAGAAATATGTAAAAATCAATCACGTCCTACAAAGGTAATCCTAGGGTAGTTTTTGTAAGTATACTCAGACCTTTTATTTCACTGAATGGGGTCTAATAAGTATGTAAGTACTTGTACAATAAGAAAAATGTATTAGCAAAAGTACTAAACTGTCCCCTGTGACTGTTATACCATTATATATTACTATATACTCGTGTTAATGTAAAATCAGGACATTAAATTCAGGATTATTATGGATTAATCTGCTGATTATTTAATGCATTTTGTTTGGTTTGAAAAATATTCTGACAATAGTGATAAACGTTGTTGCAATAACCAAAAGTGACACCTTCACAACAATCAGTCCAAAGATCAAAAATATTAAAAATAAATGAAAATATTTAATTGACAAGATACAAGGAAAAGCAACAAAGTGGACTAATAGTTTCAACAGTATTTGTATATACTGCTGGGAAGTTACATTTACAACAAAACTACATATTTTAAAAGTTCTTCAGATGTTTTGTGTTCAAAAATCCTAAAAATCCGAATGTCAGGTGTCTAATGTCTGATATTTGTAGAAACTAAATATTATAATGTTTCCCTCTGGGATATATGTGTCATGAAAAGAATCGAGTAAAATACAGGGGCTTTTTGAAAGTTGTACTTGTATAATTTGCTGGCCTCGTCATACCTCTTTGAACTGCAGGTGAAGTCTGGCGGGTTCAATCCGATGAAGATCGCCAATCAAAGGCAGAGACCACGGTCCGGGAGGAAAGTTTGTCGGTGCTCTGTTCTTCAAAACATCAGCCAACAAGAGAAAAACACACAGAAATATCAAAATACTGCTGCAGTCCAGCCACTCCAAACCGAGTACATTCTTTATTGTCTCCATGTGTTCGCCAATTTGCTTATGTTACGGTGTTAACTACTTTGACTAACTTCACTACTGCGCAATGAAAAATACATCTTTGGACATGAGGACATAATGTCCGGTTTGTGTGTCTAACCTTCAAAATAAAAGCGCAAAACCCGCACTGAGGAAATCGTTTGTCTGAGTGCGCATGTGTGTTAGAAGAGGAAATCAGAACTTTAATTAAAAAGTTAATTCAATTCATATCAAGTAAGTATACGTTCAGAATTAATTACTATTTGCTTAATAACAGTGCAATGCAGTGGAGTTGGCTAAAAGTATATGGATTTACTTATACAAATAATTCTAATCTAAGGAATACTGGTGGCACTGGAAATGGGATTTAATTGGAAATTTGGGGCGACAGGGCAAGCACATTGAAAGGTAATTTAGGAAGATGAGATGCAGATAGGCTCATATAGATTTATCTGGACCCACAGAATTTTATTTCTCAGACCTTACAGTTTAAAAGTTATAGATGAAAACGTGAAGTTTCTGTGAAGTTGATCAGATCATGCAGTTGTACATGCAAACAGAGAGAGAGATCAGATCCCTGGCTTATAATTATTTGTGCTGTATTGAATTGGAAGACCTCCATCACTTGACGTGCATGTGCAGCCAGCTGGAAGAGTTCATGTTGGGGCCTTGTTTTCCTCTTCAGAGGTCCCGAGAGGCCACCACTGTTATATAACATTTCCTTGTTTAGGCCTCTTTTTTTCCCAGCTGCCTTCACTCCTCACCCAGATAATGTGACAGGCGCCACCATCCTGTCTGCAGGAGCAAATTGTGATTTTAAAAACTCTTTAAAAATATCTTTATCATGATTTTTCAAGCACTTTTTGAGTGTATGGACTTTACTGGTTGGCTGGTGTTCAGCTTTGTCCTGTTACTTTTGGCTGATGTTGTCAGAAACTGGAGACCACACAGCTTTCCACCTGGACCCTGGGCTGTGCCTTTTCTGGGAAATGTCTTCACAGGAGTTGACTACAGAACAATGGAAAAAGTGAGTTAAAGATTAACACTTTATTTTCAAAGAGAAGAGAAGAGTGGAATTGATTTTCGAAACATGGTAGATAGTCTGTGACAAACTGCAAGTCAGTACATGGAAAATAAGTCCTAGTTTACTTTGGGTGTCAAAGAGTTTCAAAAATCATGAAAGCATACTGTATATCAAATAAAAACTGTTAATCCAAAATATGTAATTGTACATTAGACAAAAGCTGTCATTTCTATCCAATACCTAATTAATGAATTGAGATAAAATACAAAAAGCTTTGTGAATGGTAATGGTAATTTTGTATATATTTCGTAATGCAGCTTGCTCAGAAATATGGTCCAGTATTCAGCTTGAGGAGAGGCAACCAGAGGATGGTGTTTGTTTCAGGATACAAGATGGTCAAAGAGGCTCTTGTTAACCAGCTGGACAGCTTTGTTGATCGCCCCATCGTCCCTCTTTTCCACGAAGCCTTCAAGGGCCTTGGTGAGCATGTGAGAGCAAGAATGTGTGGTATTGCAAATTTTCTGTGTAGTTTCTCCTCCAGGGCGAAACTTTAGTGTTGAAGTATTTAACCAGAAATAACAGCTCAGTCAGCCAACTCACTTGCAAAAGTATATTCTCAATGTTGATATTTTGTCATCTCCGCTCTGAAGTTGTCACTCCCTGCAGCACTGAAATAGTGTCAAAACATAACAGAAGCTATCTCATGACACTTTTAATACAGACTGTACTCTATAATATAATTAGCAGACCCAACAATTCCCACCATGAGCAAGCACTAGACATGGAGTGGCAAGGAAAAACATCCTTTAAGAGGCAGGAACCTTGAGCAGAACCCAGCTCACGGTGCAATCTTTGTGAAAGGCCTGAAATAATTCAGTGTAACTTTCCCACAGGCATAGCTTTGAGCAATGGTTACCTGTGGAAGAAGCAGAGGAAGTTCGCTAACACTCACCTGCGTTACTTTGGAGAGGGTCAGAGGACACTGGAAAAGTACATCGAAGTAGAAAGCGGCTTTATCTGTGAAGCTTTCAAAGATGAACAAGGCAAGTAGATTATAGAGATTCATCCGTTGGTTCACACAATTAGTGGCAAATAAAGAAATGTTGCATCCTAATGATATTTTTCACCACTTGAATTGGAAGGAAGACCATTCAATCCCCACTACATCATAACCAACGCCGTGAGTAACATCATTTCCTCTGTGGTCTTCGGACATCGCTTCGAATACAGTGATCAAAACTTTCGGAAGGTTCTGGAGTTGGACAATGAGGCCATTATAGTCGCCGGCTCTGCTCAGGCTCAGGTAATTCCAGATCTTCATCCACTATCATGCTGTGATCACTAAACAAACTGAGCCTAATACTAATCTGAGGGGTTTGTCTCATCAATAGTTGTACGACGCCTTCCCTGGCTTGCTGCGTTACCTGCCAGGACCTCACCAAACTGTCCTCGCAAACTACCGGGAGATCATGTCTTTCCTGAGAAAACAAGTAGAGAGGCACCAGGACGAGTGGAACCCTGATAACCCCCGTGATTATATCGATGTATACCTGGGAGAGATGGAACAAGTAAGAAAAACTCTTTTGTTCATTTGGCTTATTTACTGAGTTAACTTCATCTGAAAGAAAGTCCAATATCCAGTTAATGGTTACAATGAAATATCATGTTCTACATATGGCTAAAGTAAAAACTAGGCTGTGAGTGAGTGTTTTCTGCTGACGCACTGCCAGAAAAAGGGAGATCCCCAGGCTGGTTTCAACATTGAAACCCTGCTGGTTTGCACCCTGGACCTGATTGAGGCTGGTACAGAAACAACTGCCACCACCTTGCGCTGGGCCCTCGTGTACCTGTTGCACTATCCAGAGATACAGGGTTAGTTATTTTATCAAATTCCATTTAACACAGGAGTATTCTCACGATGGATTTCTGGTATTTCAAGTGTAAAATGGCCAATGAATTGTAGTAGTGACTCTACTTCCCCTCTCAGAGAAAGTCCAGGCGGAGATAGACAGAGTTATCGGACAGTCTCGTCAGCCCAACCTGACCGACAGACCCAACCTGCCTTACACTGATGCTGTCATCCACGAGACTCAAAGGATGGGAAATGTTATTCCCTTGGGATTCCCCAAAATGGCCAGTAAAGACTCCACACTTGGAGGATACTTCATACCTAAAGTAAATGACTATTACCAGACTCTATCCGGGAGGTGTAAAATCTGTAAATTATTTCTACACAGCTGATACGAACATCTCATCACTCTGTTTTAGGGCACAGCCATGGTGACAATGCTTACATCTGTGCTGTTTGATAAGAACGAGTGGGAGACTCCAGATGTCTTCAATCCTGAGCATTTCTTGGATTCAGAGGGACAGTTTCGCAGGAGAGATGCCTTCCTACCGTTTTCAGCAGGTATTTTTCTGATTTGCTCGACTTTCAATGATACTATTTATCTTACAGGAATTGTTACCTGCTAAGTTAGGCATCTACTAACCTGAAGCTGCTGTTTTTCCCCTCAGGTAAACGTGTGTGTGTAGGAGAGCACCTGGCCAAAATTGAGCTGTTCCTTCTGTTTACATGTCTCCTTCAACGTTTCACCTTCTCTCCTGTTGCTGGAGAAATCCCCAGCATGGAGGGCGTGCTGGGCTTCACCCATTCCCCCGAGGAGTTCAGGGTGATAGCAACGCCTCGCTGATTTAGAGCGCCTTTCATCTAAAGACAAAAGCATCAGCAGAAAGCATCAATGACATCAAGGACCTCTTCTTAAGAGATTTATTGGTGGCCTGACAGGTTTACAGGATCTCAGATAATTTAATGACATGGTCATTAACTTATGACATACATTAAGAGTTACATGATGTACTGAGCTAATGCTGACTCGATCATTTACGTATCATAAGATAATGTAATATTGTGCATATATAAATGTATTAGATCATAATGTCTCATGTATTATTTTTGTAGCATTATTTGAGGGATGACTTTCTTCACATGTCACAAAATAAAAAGTCAATATATCAACGCTGCACTCCATATTTTTACACTGATTTAAGTGAAAGTTACTGATGCATAAATTGTTTCTTCTCGGACAGTTTGAAATTTGTCTTTGTAAATATTCTAAAAATTGTGTAATGTTCTTCTGTTCCTGATCTTTTGAAAACATTTGATAAACATAAATAATTGCAGAGGTATAAAGGTCTTCATCTGAATCCATAATAAGCTTTTCTGCCCAGTGACCATCATGCTACATTTATTTCATGCCTTCTATTCCCACTGCACTTTGTACTGTTGACTTAATCAAAGTCTATTAGGTTACTGAAAGACAGTGAACGTATTACAGGTGCAATGTACAAAACAGGTTATAAAACTAGTTATAGTTGAAATCGCTGTCATGCGAACCTTTGTTCACACTCCTGGAATCTGGCCACAAAAGGGATTTAAAAAAAAAAAAACACACGGGTTTTGGCTGCTGGTTTAACTCTAACGATGTGGCTTTATAACTTTCTGCTGAATTTTGACCTCAAGGGGCTCTTTCTGTTTATTTTTATTTTCATCTTAATAGCAGACTTCCTCAAATACAGGAATCCTCCAAATTTTCCTCCAGGACCGTTCCCTCTTCCCTTTGTTGGGAACTTCTTCAGTATGGACATGAAACATCCACACATTTATTTTACTAAGGTAAAGTTGAATACACAGGTGGATTCACAGAACTTGTGAGCTTCAAGGATCAAAGATTAAAAATGATAATGGTTGCTTCTGGCTTTGGTTTAACATTGTTTTGTTTTTGCTGTGCATATTTTCAATTGCATCTGTTTCATTTAATTTACAATCATCTCAATATCATGCAACTGCTATCAAGAAAGGGAACAATAACAAGTATAACTTTGCACAAACTTTACAAACTTTGGCAAAAATGGATTTGAATTATTGTGTAGAAACATCTGGTAGATACTGACATCTGGTGGTCAAATAGTAAACACAAATATAAATCTGAACTCTAAGCGCACAGAGGTTTTGTTTTATTAACAGTGCAAAATGTTGCTGCAGTAACTTACTGTGTTTGTTCCTGATTGTACTGTCCTCAGCTGGCTGACGTCTATGGGAATGTGTTCAGTGTTCGCCTCGGCTGTGAAAAGGTGGTGTTTGCGTCTGGGTACAAGATGGTGAAGGAAGCCATTGTGACACAGGCAGAAAACTTTGTAGATCGACCGTACAATCCAGTCAGTGACAGATGTTACTTAGGAACCTCAGGTGTACAAATCTCTCTTTTTATTGTCTCATGCTGTGCAGAAATCAATTTCCTTGAACTATTAATCTAATTTTCCCTGCATGCTTGTGTCCAGGTGGTTTGTTCAACAGCAATGGTGAAACATGGAAGAGACAGCGACGCTTTGCCTTGTCTACCTTACGAAGCTTCAGCAAAAGCAGTCTGGAGCAGAATATCTGTGAGGAGATCCGACACCTGCAGGAGGAGATAGAGAAGGAGAAAGGTGGTACACAATGAGTACAAAAGCTCATAATCAGTAGCTCTTCAACAGTTGTCTAAACAGTAGACTCCTCTCCTCCAGGTGAACCATTCAACCCAGCAGGCCTCTTCAACAACGCTGTGTCCAACATCATTTGCCAGCTGGTGATGGGAAAACGGTTTGACTACAGCGACCACAAATTCCAGATCATGCTGAAGCGTCTATCTGAAACACTTTCTCTGGAGGGCTCTGTGTGGGGACTGGTGAGTCAGTGATATGCATTTAGTTCAAGCATTATCAGAGCGACAGCATTCTGGTTCTCAGTGAGGTACAAAAGGTGAAAGATAAATGAATGAATGTTCCTCTCATCTACTGTTTTCTTCCGAGTAGCTGTATGAATCGTTCCCTAATGTGATGAAGCACTTGCCAGGTCCTCACAACAAAATATTCAGCCACTTCGACAGCATCCTAGAGTTCATTGGTGAGGAAGTCAAGAGTCACAAGAAGAACCTGGACCGCAACAATCCACGGGATTACATCGACACTTTCATCATTGAAATGGAGAATGTATGTAGATAACTTCATCACAAATTTCCTTCCTGTTAATTTACCCACCATTCACTACTGTATCCTCTCTGCATTTCTGAATAGCACAAAGAGTCTGACCTGGGCTTCACTGAGACCAATCTGGCTATGTGCTCTACGGATCTGTTCTTGGCTGGAACAGAAACAACCTCCACCACTTTGCTGTGGGCTTTGGTTTACCTCATCAAATACCCTGATATCCAGGGTAGGTGACATTCTAGGGGCACAGTGGTGCTTTAAGATAAACCCTTTCTCAATGTCCTTTCCTTCAATTTCCTGTATTTCCAGACAAGGTCCATGCAGAGATAGACGGAGTGATTGGACAGGCTCGTCTGCCCAGTATGGCAGACAGACCCAACCTTCCCTACACTGATGCTGTTATCCATGAGATCCAGAGGATGGGAAACATTGTTCCTCTCAATGCACTCAGAATGGCTGCCAAGGACACAACACTGGGAGGTTACTTCATACCCAAGGTGCATTTAGTATACAGTTATTGTTAAGTCTTAACAGATTATCTCTTCAAAGAAATGACAAAGTGTTGTTGTTGCAGCAATGCTTGCTGTTAACCTACAGATCTTGAATTTCAGGGTACTACTTTGTTGCCCAACCTGACCTCTGTGATGTTCGACAAGACTGAATGGGAGACTCCAGACAGCTTCAACCCAGGACACTTTTTAGACGCTGAGGGAAAGTTTGTGAAGAGAGAAGCTCTCCTGCCTTTCTCTGCAGGTAAACCACATTCAACTCAATCATAAGGCATGATCTGAAATAGAATATATGTTTAACCCTGATCTCTGAAACCTAAAATGTGTCTATTTGTTACTTTAGGAAAACGTGTGTGTCTTGGAGAAGGCCTCGCCAAGATGGAGCTGTTCCTGTTTTTGGTTGGTTTGCTACAGAAGTTCTCTTTTTCTGTTCCTGATGGAGTAGAGTTGAGCACAGAAGGAGTTACTGGAGTTACACGTGTACCACACCCCTTCAAGGTTTACGCTAAGGCTCGCTGAATCATGCAACAGATCACTGAATCATTTTACATCCATGAACTGAGGACCAGCTTATTTTAACTACATTTCATTATGTGTGATAAAAAAAATCTTGTATTAATAGCACTGTTATTAACACTTTGTCCCTGTAGTTATTAATGACAACGTGTATGTAAGATTTAATAATCATAAATTCTTTAAACTTACAATCAAGCTGTATTAGTTAAGTTATCTTTCTTTCTTTGTCATGTATAAGCCATTACTTTACTTATTTGTTAATAAATGATTTACTGATTTATCTAAACCTGGTTTGTTCTTTTCCTTTGGCTTATAAGGAGTGGGGTCACGGTGGCAGCAGGTTTAGCAGGGTGTCACAGACATCCCTCTCACATCAATGCATTATAGCTTCTCCTTGGGGATCCCGAGGGGTTCCCAGGCCTGATGGGCTACAGTATATTGATGTATTAGAAAAATTAAAAATATGAATTCCAAAATTTATCAAGAGAGACAATTTGTTACAAAAAATTGTGCCATATGCACTAACCAAAATGACGCATGAGGGTTAAGTTAAGCTGCACTCGTTTCACAACATGAAATGGCTGTTTATTTCTTTGTCACTCTGTGTGCATGGATGATCGATGATGTATGTCAAAGCATTTTTATTTTCCTTTGCAGTGAATAGAAACTACACGTGTAGTGTTATATAGTTAGTGTCAATCTCAGTTTGGGCCCAAAGATGAAAAACACGAAACCAAAGCATAAAATCATCAAGTTTAATTTAAAACAAATCATTTGACACACAGGTTTCATATCATCAGCGCATCTCACATGTCACAAGCATCTATTTACAGATCAACCCTATCAGGATAGATCCAACCATGTCTTATTATAGTCCAACTGAAATCATATAGTGAGAAAGCAACAGCAGGAAAGGGTTTAGCTGCAGCTGCTTGCTGTCTACAAAACAGCGTCAGCGACAATTCATCCGTCGCACAATAAGAGTTGCACATTGTGGCAAAACAAAGAGCATGCTATAGTCCCCCTTCATTACCTCTACTATAAAACATTTCCTTGTGCCACCATCACCAACAGGACACATTGTTGAACGCTGTCTCTACTGCACTGCTTGAAAACTGGTATTGACAGAGAAACTAGCCGCAGTTGCAGCAATGTGTTTGTCTATTTTTATACGTATAATTGCAAGGGTCAACGAGCTTTGGCATAGATCTTAAATGGGTACGGTGTGCGTGTAGCTCCAGTGATTCCTTCTGTACTCAGCTCAGCTCCATCCAGGGTGGAAAAATTAAATTTCTGAAATAAACTGACGAAAAACAGGAACAGCTCCATTCTCGCCAGGCCTTCACCCAGGCAAGCGCGCTTTCCTGAAACAAAGAGCATAAAAAGCATTGAAAATATTTCATTTTACACCCATTGTTTGGCAACAAGTACAAACTTTCTGCATAGTTAATGATTATATATATGTATATATATATATATATATATATATATATATATATATATATATATATATATATATATATATAAGTATCAGTTAAATGTGAAAGTTACCAGCAGAGAAAGGTAAAAATGCATCCCTCCTCACAAACTTTCCTTCAGCATCCAGGAAGTGTTCAGGGTTAAATGTGTCAGGAGTTTCCCATTCATTCTTGTCAAACAGCACAGAAGTCAGGTTGGGCATCACAGTGGTTCCCTGCACACAAAGAGGCACCGATCAATTTAATATTTTTATACAAAAGAATAAAAAGAGATACAGTCATAGTACAGCCACACCTTGTCAAGGTTTGCTTATAATGTTTAACATATACTGAAAGGCTTCCAGATTGTATGAAAGGTTTTTTAGGGGCTTCAGTACCTCCTTGATCCAATCTTTGAGGTGCTGCATGCTAAAAGTAGATGCACTTTAGGTACATACCCTAAAATAACACCAAGCATTGCTGTAACAACACACTTTTTCATTCCTTTAACATTTTCAAGAGATAATTCTGTTAAGACTGGATACTCAGTGCACCTTGGGTATGAAGTAACCACCCAGCATCATGTCCTTGGCGGCCATTCTGAGTCCATTGAGAGGAACAATGTTTCCCATCCTCTGGATCTCATGGATAACTGCGTCCGTGTAGGGCAGGTTGGGTTTGTCAGCCATAGTTGGTTGTCGGGTCTGTCCGATCACTCGTTCTATCTCTGTCTGGACTTTGTCTAGGAGGTGAAATAACAGATTTTTCACTTATTCATTAATTATTTGATCTTCTTTCTTTGGTATCTTTCAAAATAAATCCTGTGCTGCTACTGTGGGAGTCCTATCTGAACACCCACCCTGGATATGAGGGTTTTTGATGAGGTAGATGAGGCCCCACTGCAGGGTCTTTGACGTGGTTTCACTACCAGCTAGGAACAGATCCAGACAACAGAAAACCAGGTTGCTGTCGTCAAAACCCAATTGACTGTTTCTGTTCTTCTGTCGGGCCGAGCAGAGGGACAAACATACAGCAAAAAGGTTAGTTTCTGGTTTTCGTACAATATATAATGATTGGCTTTTTGTAAGCGCCATACTTTCACCTCCATTAGGAAGGTGTCAATATAATCTCGTGGGTTACTGGGGTCCAGATCCAACTTGTGCCTCTCTATCTCTCTCCTGATCGAAGCCTCCAAAGAGCTGGCGTTGCTGAAGATGCCATTGTGAGGCCCCGGCAGGTGTTTCATCAGTGCTGGGAACGCATCATAAAGCTGTTCGGAGAGAAAACAGGACATTTATTCAGTAATCTGAGGATCTCACTTAACATAACTAAGTCAACATGATGGTCCTGATGGTCCATTTTATGAATGGGTATAGCCATGTGAAACTGGATCTTACTAGAGCCCATATGGAGCCTTCCAGATAAGCCATCTCCGTCAGATTCTCTAGCATGCTCTGGAAATTCTCGTCACTATAGTCAAACCGTCTCCCAAACACTATCTGGCAGATGATGTTGGCCACAGCATTGTTTAGGAGTGGCACAGGGTCAAACGGCTCACCTGAACAGAAGAAGTGTCTTCAGTCACATTATGTGTGTATTTTTTCCTTTTCATTTGCTTACATTTATACAATAACACTTTTCCGTTTCATTGTTTTTGCAAACCTTTCTCCTTCTCCATTGCCTCCTGCAGATGATGACCCTCTTCACAGATGCTCTGCTCCAAGGAGCTCTTGGCCAGACCAAATGTACGTAACATGGTCATGGCAAAACGCCGCTGCCTCCTCCAGACGTTGCCATTACTGAAGAAAAGCCCAGCTGAGTCAGAGAGAAATCATGCAACTTTACTCAGGGAAGGATCAGGAGGCAGGTTGATAACTTGAACACCGATGTACTCTGTGTTTGTGTGATTCACCTGAGTTCCCTGAATATATCCTGGTCACCATGGGGCTGTAAGGCCGATCCACAAAGTTGTCGGCTTGTGTCACTATGGCTTCCTTCACCATCTTCCATCCAGACACAAACACTGTTTTGTGTCTTCCCAGACGTATGCAGAACACATTCCCATAAACATCAGCTAGCTGCAGATGCAGGAGCAGAAAATAAGTGGCCTGTTGTCTGGCATGTGACTCTGGGAGGATGCATATTTTAGAACAATCATTTCTGTGACACAGGGCCTTACGATCAGCAGGTTTTCAGCATTGTTTTCTCCCATAAACATTGTAATCTTCTCATATGAATTTTTTAAATGTCCCTTCATTTGAAGACCTGTTTCTACTGTATGCTAAAGAAGAGAGTTATAACCAAGTAGCTCAAGTTTTCAGAATCACAAAAACACCACTGCCACACATAAAAATATGATTCTGTTATCTTACCTTGGTTAGGTAAATGTGAGGCTGTTTAGATTCAATGCTGAACACGTTTCCTAAAAGAGGAAGAGCTGGAGGTCCTGGTGGAAAGTTAGGTGGATCTTTTTTGTTCAGAAAACACACTACGAGGAGAATGGCAAAAACAAAAAGCGGCAATCCCCTCAGATCAAGCCACAGACCCAAATCACACAGCCACATTGTGATGCAGAGGAGCAAAGCAAGGGACTGAGAAGGTTTGCTTGCTCCATCATCAGTTTCTACGTAGAGATGGGCTGGCACTCAAATGACTCATAGCTTATGTAGACATAATGATGCATGTGTGAGAGTGGAAACAGCCCTCCGTTAACAAAACGCAGGGAGAAAATAAGCTACAATCCAAGATCCAAGATTTTGATTCCAGAACCAGTGCTATGCTTAAAGGTGAGCCAAACTATATAGCTGGTATTGCTCCAGCTCCAGCACCAGCTTCAGGGTACTTGCATGCTATAGATAATATCACAGAAACATATACAAAGTTTTCTAAGTTTACCATAAACATTTTTCCAGAACATACTGCATTTGTTGCATTTTTTTAATGTACTCTAGCTGAGACTAGACTGCTACATTGCCTCAGATCATCAGAGGCTGACAAAACAGGGGCCCCCAAATAGCATCGTGCATAAAGGATAAAACCTGAAGTGCCAAAGCAAATGTATTTTACCAAAACATAAGAATATTATGGCAATGACATATGAGGAATGAGCTTTTCTGCCCATTGATTATGATGCTACATTTTTTTCTCTGTGTTGCAAAAGATACAAAAGATTATAACACATGACTTGCATTTATTCTCTAAGAGACTAAATCCTCTTCTTCTGATTGTTGTTTACATGCAGTGGCACAATGGATTAATTAGAAACCTTCTATTCCCACTGCACTTTGTACTGTTGACTTTATCAAAGTCAGTCAGGTCACAGTAGAGACAGTAGAGGTTTCATATGTAGTGTGTGCGTTATATTGCTGAGCTGAGACTGTGATTGTTCATGTGTGATTGCCATAATATTTCTATATTCAGATTAAACATTTTGTTAAACAGGCACCGTGTTATTGCTTCAGGTTTGATCAGAGGTCTTGTGTGTCAAAGGGAAAGTAGGTGTGTCTGAAGCTGGTTATGTAATAACACAGGCGCACACACCTTTGTACAGACTCAGAATTGCTGATGTTTTTTTTTTCTTTTTTCAGTCGTCGGTCCTGTAATTTGAGAGCTTAGAACACAAAAGATTTAGATCAAGCATAAACTGGAGTTTCAAGTGAGGAAGAAGAAGAGCTCAGACCTTCCTTCTGCTGCTGGTTTAACTCTAACGATGTGGCTTTCTAACTTTTTGCTGAGTTTTGACCTCAAGGGGCTCTTTCTGTTTATTTTTATTTTCATCTTAATAGCAGACTTCTTCAAAAACAGGAATCCTCCAAATTTTCCTCCAGGACCGTTCCCTCTTCCCTTTGTTGGGAACTTCTTCAGTATGGACATGAAACATCCACACATTTATTTTACTAAGGTAAAGTTGAATACACAGGTGGATCAAAGATTACAAATAATGGTTGCTTTATTAAGTTATGTTTAATATCTGTTAAAACAGCTTGAAAGTGTTTTATTTTTGTTGTGCATATTTTATTTTTTTTAACTTGCGTTTTTATTGCATATGAAATGATAAACATACACTCATACATACATGTAACATATATATTATATATCATATATAGGTACACACATTAGGAGCCGCTATTGCAGTTACATATAATCATGTCCTCACAACCTATCTTAAAATGTTTCTCCCTCCTTCTTAAAAGGAGAGGACATGAGTGACATGTAGCATTGAGTACAAATATTTATTGTCAATTGTACTGCAGTAAGTGTAAAAATATGACTAAAAATAAAGGAAAAAAATAAAATTAATTATAAATTAATAAAATTAAATTAAAAAAGAGGCGACTAAAGTTCTGACATTGTATGACTTTTCTTTATTTTTTATAATTTTGCTCAAGAATGTACACAAACTTTTCAAGTTACACACTTTGGGACATGTGCATTTGAATTATTGTGTAGAAACATCTGGTAGATACTGACATCTGGTGGTCCAATAGTAAACACAAATATAAATCTGAACTCTAAGCACACAGAGGTTTTGTTTTATTAACAATGGAAAATGTTGATGCAGTGACTTACTGTGTTTGTTCCTGGTTGTACTGTCCTCAGCTGGCTGACGTCTATGGGAACGTTTTCAGTGTTCGCCTTGGTGGTGAAAAGATGGTGTTTGCGTCTGGGTACAAGATGGTGAAGGAAGCCATCATCACACAAGCAGAAAACTTTGTAGATCGACCGTACAATCCACTAGTGGATAGAGTATACTCAGGAGGCTCAGGTGTACAAATCTCTCTTTCTATTGTCTCATGCTGTGCAGTAATCAGTTTCCTTGAACCACTAATTCAATTTTCCCTGCATGCTTGTGTCCAGGTGGTTTGTTCAGTAGCAACGGTGAAACATGGAAGAGACAGCGACGCTTTGCCTTGTCTACCTTACGTAGCTTTGGTCTGGGCAAAAGCAGTCTGGAGCAGAGTATCTGTGAGGAGATCCGACACCTGCAGGAGGAGATAGAGAAGGAGAAAGGTGGTACACAATGAGTACAAAAGCTCATAATCAGTAGCTCTTCAACAGTTGTCTAAACAGTAGACTCCTCTCCTCCAGGTGAACCATTCAACCCAGCAGGCCTCTTCAACAACGCTGTGTCCAACATCATTTGCCAGCTGGTGATGGGAAAACGGTTTGACTACAGCGACCACAAATTCCAGATCATGCTGAAGCGTCTATCTGAAACACTTTCTCTGGAGGGCTCTGTGTGGGGACTGGTGAGTCAGTGATATGCATTTAGTTCAAGCATTATCAGAGCGACAGCATTCTGGTTCTCAGTGAGGTACAAAAGGTGAAAGATAAATGAATGAATGTTCCTCTCATCTACTGTTTTCTTCCGAGTAGCTGTATGAATCGTTCCCTAATGTGATGAAGCACTTGCCAGGTCCTCACAACAAAATATTCAGCCACTTCGACAGCATCCTAGAGTTCATTGGTGAGGAAGTCAAGAGTCACAAGAAGAACCTGGACCGCAACAATCCACGGGATTACATCGACACTTTCATCATTGAAATGGAGAATGTATGTAGATAACTTCATCACAAATTTCCTTCCTGTTAATTTACCCACCATTCACTACTGTATCCTCTCTGCATTTCTGAATAGCACAAAGAGTCTGACCTGGGCTTCACTGAGACCAATCTGGCTATGTGCTCTACGGATCTGTTCTTGGCTGGAACAGAAACAACCTCCACCACTTTGCTGTGGGCTTTGGTTTACCTCATCAAATACCCTGATATCCAGGGTAGGTGACATTCTAGGGGCACAGTGGTGCTTTAAGATAAACCCTTTCTCAATGTCCTTTCCTTCAATTTCCTGTATTTCCAGACAAGGTCCATGCAGAGATAGACGGAGTGATTGGACAGGCTCGTCTGCCCAGTATGGCAGACAGACCCAACCTTCCCTACACTGATGCTGTTATCCATGAGATCCAGAGGATGGGAAACATTGTTCCTCTCAATGCACTCAGAATGGCTGCCAAGGACACAACACTGGGAGGTTACTTCATACCCAAGGTGCATTTAGTATACAGTTATTGTTAAGTCTTAACAGATTATCTCTTCAAAGAAATGACAAAGTGTTGTTGTTGCAGCAATGCTTGCTGTTAACCTACAGATCTTGAATTTCAGGGTACTACTTTGTTGCCCAACCTGACCTCTGTGATGTTCGACAAGACTGAATGGGAGACTCCAGACAGCTTCAACCCAGGACACTTTTTAGACGCTGAGGGAAAGTTTGTGAAGAGAGAAGCTCTCCTGCCTTTCTCTGCAGGTAAACCACATTCAACTCAATCATAAGGCATGATCTGAAATAGAATATATGTTTAACCCTGATCTCTGAAACCTAAAATGTGTCTATTTGTTACTTTAGGAAAACGTGTGTGTCTTGGAGAAGGCCTCGCCAAGATGGAGCTGTTCCTGTTTTTGGTTGGTTTGCTACAGAAGTTCTCTTTTTCTGTTCCTGATGGAGTAGAGTTGAGCACAGAAGGAGTTACTGGAGTTACACGTGTACCACACCCCTTCAAGGTTTACGCTAAGGCTCGCTGAATCATGCAACAGATCACTGAATCATTTTACATCCATGAACTGAGGACCAGCTTATTTTAACTACATTTCATTATGTGTGATAAAAAAAATCTTGTATTAATAGCACTGTTATTAACACTTTGTCCCTGTAGTTATTAATGACAACGTGTATGTAAGATTTAATAATCATAAATTCTTTAAACTTACAATCAAGCTGTATTAGTTAAGTTATCTTTCTTTCTTTGTCATGTATAAGCCATTACTTTACTTATTTGTTAATAAATGATTTACTGATTTATCTAAACCTGGTTTGTTCTTTTCCTTTGGCTTATAAGGAGTGGGGTCACGGTGGCAGCAGGTTTAGCAGGGTGTCACAGACATCCCTCTCACATCAATGCATTATAGCTTCTCCTTGGGGATCCCGAGGGGTTCCCAGGCCTGATGGGCTACAGTATATTGATGTATTAGAAAAATTAAAAATATGAATTCCAAAATTTATCAAGAGAGACAATTTGTTACAAAAAATTGTGCCATATGCACTAACCAAAATGACGCATGAGGGTTAAGTTAAGCTGCACTCGTTTCACAACATGAAATGGCTGTTTATTTCTTTGTCACTCTGTGTGCATGGATGATCGATGATGTATGTCAAAGCATTTTTATTTTCCTTTGCAGTGAATAGAAACTACACGTGTAGTGTTATATAGTTAGTGTCAATCTCAGTTTGGGCCCAAAGATGAAAAACACGAAACCAAAGCATAAAATCATCAAGTTTAATTTAAAACAAATCATTTGACACACAGGTTTCATATCATCAGCGCATCTCACATGTCACAAGCATCTATTTACAGATCAACCCTATCAGGATAGATCCAACCATGTCTTATTATAGTCCAACTGAAATCATATAGTGAGAAAGCAACAGCAGGAAAGGGTTTAGCTGCAGCTGCTTGCTGTCTACAAAACAGCGTCAGCGACAATTCATCCGTCGCACAATAAGAGTTGCACATTGTGGCAAAACAAAGAGCATGCTATAGTCCCCCTTCATTACCTCTACTATAAAACATTTCCTTGTGCCACCATCACCAACAGGACACATTGTTGAACGCTGTCTCTACTGCACTGCTTGAAAACTGGTATTGACAGAGAAACTAGCCGCAGTTGCAGCAATGTGTTTGTCTATTTTTATACGTATAATTGCAAGGGTCAACGAGCTTTGGCATAGATCTTAAATGGGTACGGTGTGCGTGTAGCTCCAGTGATTCCTTCTGTACTCAGCTCAGCTCCATCCAGGGTGGAAAAATTAAATTTCTGAAATAAACTGACGAAAAACAGGAACAGCTCCATTCTCGCCAGGCCTTCACCCAGGCAAGCGCGCTTTCCTGAAACAAAGAGCATAAAAAGCATTGAAAATATTTCATTTTACACCCATTGTTTGGCAACAAGTACAAACTTTCTGCATAGTTAATGATTATATATATGTATATATATATATATATATATATATATATATATATATATATATATATATATATATATATATAAGTATCAGTTAAATGTGAAAGTTACCAGCAGAGAAAGGTAAAAATGCATCCCTCCTCACAAACTTTCCTTCAGCATCCAGGAAGTGTTCAGGGTTAAATGTGTCAGGAGTTTCCCATTCATTCTTGTCAAACAGCACAGAAGTCAGGTTGGGCATCACAGTGGTTCCCTGCACACAAAGAGGCACCGATCAATTTAATATTTTTATACAAAAGAATAAAAAGAGATACAGTCATAGTACAGCCACACCTTGTCAAGGTTTGCTTATAATGTTTAACATATACTGAAAGGCTTCCAGATTGTATGAAAGGTTTTTTAGGGGCTTCAGTACCTCCTTGATCCAATCTTTGAGGTGCTGCATGCTAAAAGTAGATGCACTTTAGGTACATACCCTAAAATAACACCAAGCATTGCTGTAACAACACACTTTTTCATTCCTTTAACATTTTCAAGAGATAATTCTGTTAAGACTGGATACTCAGTGCACCTTGGGTATGAAGTAACCACCCAGCATCATGTCCTTGGCGGCCATTCTGAGTCCATTGAGAGGAACAATGTTTCCCATCCTCTGGATCTCATGGATAACTGCGTCCGTGTAGGGCAGGTTGGGTTTGTCAGCCATAGTTGGTTGTCGGGTCTGTCCGATCACTCGTTCTATCTCTGTCTGGACTTTGTCTAGGAGGTGAAATAACAGATTTTTCACTTATTCATTAATTATTTGATCTTCTTTCTTTGGTATCTTTCAAAATAAATCCTGTGCTGCTACTGTGGGAGTCCTATCTGAACACCCACCCTGGATATGAGGGTTTTTGATGAGGTAGATGAGGCCCCACTGCAGGGTCTTTGACGTGGTTTCACTACCAGCTAGGAACAGATCCAGACAACAGAAAACCAGGTTGCTGTCGTCAAAACCCAATTGACTGTTTCTGTTCTTCTGTCGGGCCGAGCAGAGGGACAAACATACAGCAAAAAGGTTAGTTTCTGGTTTTCGTACAATATATAATGATTGGCTTTTTGTAAGCGCCATACTTTCACCTCCATTAGGAAGGTGTCAATATAATCTCGTGGGTTACTGGGGTCCAGATCCAACTTGTGCCTCTCTATCTCTCTCCTGATCGAAGCCTCCAAAGAGCTGGCGTTGCTGAAGATGCCATTGTGAGGCCCCGGCAGGTGTTTCATCAGTGCTGGGAACGCATCATAAAGCTGTTCGGAGAGAAAACAGGACATTTATTCAGTAATCTGAGGATCTCACTTAACATAACTAAGTCAACATGATGGTCCTGATGGTCCATTTTATGAATGGGTATAGCCATGTGAAACTGGATCTTACTAGAGCCCATATGGAGCCTTCCAGATAAGCCATCTCCGTCAGATTCTCTAGCATGCTCTGGAAATTCTCGTCACTATAGTCAAACCGTCTCCCAAACACTATCTGGCAGATGATGTTGGCCACAGCATTGTTTAGGAGTGGCACAGGGTCAAACGGCTCACCTGAACAGAAGAAGTGTCTTCAGTCACATTATGTGTGTATTTTTTCCTTTTCATTTGCTTACATTTATACAATAACACTTTTCCGTTTCATTGTTTTTGCAAACCTTTCTCCTTCTCCATTGCCTCCTGCAGATGATGACCCTCTTCACAGATGCTCTGCTCCAAGGAGCTCTTGGCCAGACCAAATGTACGTAACATGGTCATGGCAAAACGCCGCTGCCTCCTCCAGACGTTGCCATTACTGAAGAAAAGCCCAGCTGAGTCAGAGAGAAATCATGCAACTTTACTCAGGGAAGGATCAGGAGGCAGGTTGATAACTTGAACACCGATGTACTCTGTGTTTGTGTGATTCACCTGAGTTCCCTGAATATATCCTGGTCACCATGGGGCTGTAAGGCCGATCCACAAAGTTGTCGGCTTGTGTCACTATGGCTTCCTTCACCATCTTCCATCCAGACACAAACACTGTTTTGTGTCTTCCCAGACGTATGCAGAACACATTCCCATAAACATCAGCTAGCTGCAGATGCAGGAGCAGAAAATAAGTGGCCTGTTGTCTGGCATGTGACTCTGGGAGGATGCATATTTTAGAACAATCATTTCTGTGACACAGGGCCTTACGATCAGCAGGTTTTCAGCATTGTTTTCTCCCATAAACATTGTAATCTTCTCATATGAATTTTTTAAATGTCCCTTCATTTGAAGACCTGTTTCTACTGTATGCTAAAGAAGAGAGTTATAACCAAGTAGCTCAAGTTTTCAGAATCACAAAAACACCACTGCCACACATAAAAATATGATTCTGTTATCTTACCTTGGTTAGGTAAATGTGAGGCTGTTTAGATTCAATGCTGAACACGTTTCCTAAAAGAGGAAGAGCTGGAGGTCCTGGTGGAAAGTTAGGTGGATCTTTTTTGTTCAGAAAACACACTACGAGGAGAATGGCAAAAACAAAAAGCGGCAATCCCCTCAGATCAAGCCACAGACCCAAATCACACAGCCACATTGTGATGCAGAGGAGCAAAGCAAGGGACTGAGAAGGTTTGCTTGCTCCATCATCAGTTTCTACGTAGAGATGGGCTGGCACTCAAATGACTCATAGCTTATGTAGACATAATGATGCATGTGTGAGAGTGGAAACAGCCCTCCGTTAACAAAACGCAGGGAGAAAATAAGCTACAATCCAAGATCCAAGATTTTGATTCCAGAACCAGTGCTATGCTTAAAGGTGAGCCAAACTATATAGCTGGTATTGCTCCAGCTCCAGCACCAGCTTCAGGGTACTTGCATGCTATAGATAATATCACAGAAACATATACAAAGTTTTCTAAGTTTACCATAAACATTTTTCCAGAACATACTGCATTTGTTGCATTTTTTTAATGTACTCTAGCTGAGACTAGACTGCTACATTGCCTCAGATCATCAGAGGCTGACAAAACAGGGGCCCCCAAATAGCATCGTGCATAAAGGATAAAACCTGAAGTGCCAAAGCAAATGTATTTTACCAAAACATAAGAATATTATGGCAATGACATATGAGGAATGAGCTTTTCTGCCCATTGATTATGATGCTACATTTTTTTCTCTGTGTTGCAAAAGATACAAAAGATTATAACACATGACTTGCATTTATTCTCTAAGAGACTAAATCCTCTTCTTCTGATTGTTGTTTACATGCAGTGGCACAATGGATTAATTAGAAACCTTCTATTCCCACTGCACTTTGTACTGTTGACTTTATCAAAGTCAGTCAGGTCACAGTAGAGACAGTAGAGGTTTCATATGTAGTGTGTGCGTTATATTGCTGAGCTGAGACTGTGATTGTTCATGTGTGATTGCCATAATATTTCTATATTCAGATTAAACATTTTGTTAAACAGGCACCGTGTTATTGCTTCAGGTTTGATCAGAGGTCTTGTGTGTCAAAGGGAAAGTAGGTGTGTCTGAAGCTGGTTATGTAATAACACAGGCGCACACACCTTTGTACAGACTCAGAATTGCTGATGTTTTTTTTTTCTTTTTTCAGTCGTCGGTCCTGTAATTTGAGAGCTTAGAACACAAAAGATTTAGATCAAGCATAAACTGGAGTTTCAAGTGAGGAAGAAGAAGAGCTCAGACCTTCCTTCTGCTGCTGGTTTAACTCTAACGATGTGGCTTTCTAACTTTTTGCTGAGTTTTGACCTCAAGGGGCTCTTTCTGTTTATTTTTATTTTCATCTTAATAGCAGACTTCTTCAAAAACAGGAATCCTCCAAATTTTCCTCCAGGACCGTTCCCTCTTCCCTTTGTTGGGAACTTCTTCAGTATGGACATGAAACATCCACACATTTATTTTACTAAGGTAAAGTTGAATACACAGGTGGATCAAAGATTACAAATAATGGTTGCTTTATTAAGTTATGTTTAATATCTGTTAAAACAGCTTGAAAGTGTTTTATTTTTGTTGTGCATATTTTATTTTTTTTAACTTGCGTTTTTATTGCATATGAAATGATAAACATACACTCATACATACATGTAACATATATATTATATATCATATATAGGTACACACATTAGGAGCCGCTATTGCAGTTACATATAATCATGTCCTCACAACCTATCTTAAAATGTTTCTCCCTCCTTCTTAAAAGGAGAGGACATGAGTGACATGTAGCATTGAGTACAAATATTTATTGTCAATTGTACTGCAGTAAGTGTAAAAATATGACTAAAAATAAAGGAAAAAAATAAAATTAATTATAAATTAATAAAATTAAATTAAAAAAGAGGCGACTAAAGTTCTGACATTGTATGACTTTTCTTTATTTTTTATAATTTTGCTCAAGAATGTACACAAACTTTTCAAGTTACACACTTTGGGACATGTGCATTTGAATTATTGTGTAGAAACATCTGGTAGATACTGACATCTGGTGGTCCAATAGTAAACACAAATATAAATCTGAACTCTAAGCACACAGAGGTTTTGTTTTATTAACAATGGAAAATGTTGATGCAGTGACTTACTGTGTTTGTTCCTGGTTGTACTGTCCTCAGCTGGCTGACGTCTATGGGAACGTTTTCAGTGTTCGCCTTGGTGGTGAAAAGATGGTGTTTGCGTCTGGGTACAAGATGGTGAAGGAAGCCATCATCACACAAGCAGAAAACTTTGTAGATCGACCGTACAATCCACTAGTGGATAGAGTATACTCAGGAGGCTCAGGTGTACAAATCTCTCTTTCTATTGTCTCATGCTGTGCAGTAATCAGTTTCCTTGAACCACTAATTCAATTTTCCCTGCATGCTTGTGTCCAGGTGGTTTGTTCAGTAGCAACGGTGAAACATGGAAGAGACAGCGACGCTTTGCCTTGTCTACCTTACGTAGCTTTGGTCTGGGCAAAAGCAGTCTGGAGCAGAGTATCTGTGAGGAGATCCGACACCTGCAGGAGGAGATAGAGAAGGAGAAAGGTGGTACACAATGAGTACAAAAGCTCATAATCAGTAGCTCTTCAACAGTTGTCTAAACAGTAGACTCCTCTCCTCCAGGTGAACCATTCAACCCAGCAGGCCTCTTCAACAACGCTGTGTCCAACATCATTTGCCAGCTGGTGATGGGAAAACGGTTTGACTACAGCGACCACAAATTCCAGATCATGCTGAAGCGTCTATCTGAAACACTTTCTCTGGAGGGCTCTGTGTGGGGACTGGTGAGTCAGTGATATGCATTTAGTTCAAGCATTATCAGAGCGACAGCATTCTGGTTCTCAGTGAGGTACAAAAGGTGAAAGATAAATGAATGAATGTTCCTCTCATCTACTGTTTTCTTCCGAGTAGCTGTATGAATCGTTCCCTAATGTGATGAAGCACTTGCCAGGTCCTCACAACAAAATATTCAGCCACTTCGACAGCATCCTAGAGTTCATTGGTGAGGAAGTCAAGAGTCACAAGAAGAACCTGGACCGCAACAATCCACGGGATTACATCGACACTTTCATCATTGAAATGGAGAATGTATGTAGATAACTTCATCACAAATTTCCTTCCTGTTAATTTACCCACCATTCACTACTGTATCCTCTCTGCATTTCTGAATAGCACAAAGAGTCTGACCTGGGCTTCACTGAGACCAATCTGGCTATGTGCTCTACGGATCTGTTCTTGGCTGGAACAGAAACAACCTCCACCACTTTGCTGTGGGCTTTGGTTTACCTCATCAAATACCCTGATATCCAGGGTAGGTGACATTCTAGGGGCACAGTGGTGCTTTAAGATAAACCCTTTCTCAATGTCCTTTCCTTCAATTTCCTGTATTTCCAGACAAGGTCCATGCAGAGATAGACGGAGTGATTGGACAGGCTCGTCTGCCCAGTATGGCAGACAGACCCAACCTTCCCTACACTGATGCTGTTATCCATGAGATCCAGAGGATGGGAAACATTGTTCCTCTCAATGCACTCAGAATGGCTGCCAAGGACACAACACTGGGAGGTTACTTCATACCCAAGGTGCATTTAGTATACAGTTATTGTTAAGTCTTAACAGATTATCTCTTCAAAGAAATGACAAAGTGTTGTTGTTGCAGCAATGCTTGCTGTTAACCTACAGATCTTGAATTTCAGGGTACTACTTTGTTGCCCAACCTGACCTCTGTGATGTTCGACAAGACTGAATGGGAGACTCCAGACAGCTTCAACCCAGGACACTTTTTAGACGCTGAGGGAAAGTTTGTGAAGAGAGAAGCTCTCCTGCCTTTCTCTGCAGGTAAACCACATTCAACTCAATCATAAGGCATGATCTGAAATAGAATATATGTTTAACCCTGATCTCTGAAACCTAAAATGTGTCTATTTGTTACTTTAGGAAAACGTGTGTGTCTTGGAGAAGGCCTCGCCAAGATGGAGCTGTTCCTGTTTTTGGTTGGTTTGCTACAGAAGTTCTCTTTTTCTGTTCCTGATGGAGTAGAGTTGAGCACAGAAGGAGTTACTGGAGTTACACGTGTACCACACCCCTTCAAGGTTTACGCTAAGGCTCGCTGAATCATGCAACAGATCACTGAATCATTTTACATCCATGAACTGAGGACCAGCTTATTTTAACTACATTTCATTATGTGTGATAAAAAAAATCTTGTATTAATAGCACTGTTATTAACACTTTGTCCCTGTAGTTATTAATGACAACGTGTATGTAAGATTTAATAATCATAAATTCTTTAAACTTACAATCAAGCTGTATTAGTTAAGTTATCTTTCTTTCTTTGTCATGTATAAGCCATTACTTTACTTATTTGTTAATAAATGATTTACTGATTTATCTAAACCTGGTTTGTTCTTTTCCTTTGGCTTATAAGGAGTGGGGTCACGGTGGCAGCAGGTTTAGCAGGGTGTCACAGACATCCCTCTCACATCAATGCATTATAGCTTCTCCTTGGGGATCCCGAGGGGTTCCCAGGCCTGATGGGCTACAGTATATTGATGTATTAGAAAAATTAAAAATATGAATTCCAAAATTTATCAAGAGAGACAATTTGTTACAAAAAATTGTGCCATATGCACTAACCAAAATGACGCATGAGGGTTAAGTTAAGCTGCACTCGTTTCACAACATGAAATGGCTGTTTATTTCTTTGTCACTCTGTGTGCATGGATGATCGATGATGTATGTCAAAGCATTTTTATTTTCCTTTGCAGTGAATAGAAACTACACGTGTAGTGTTATATAGTTAGTGTCAATCTCAGTTTGGGCCCAAAGATGAAAAACACGAAACCAAAGCATAAAATCATCAAGTTTAATTTAAAACAAATCATTTGACACACAGGTTTCATATCATCAGCGCATCTCACATGTCACAAGCATCTATTTACAGATCAACCCTATCAGGATAGATCCAACCATGTCTTATTATAGTCCAACTGAAATCATATAGTGAGAAAGCAACAGCAGGAAAGGGTTTAGCTGCAGCTGCTTGCTGTCTACAAAACAGCGTCAGCGACAATTCATCCGTCGCACAATAAGAGTTGCACATTGTGGCAAAACAAAGAGCATGCTATAGTCCCCCTTCATTACCTCTACTATAAAACATTTCCTTGTGCCACCATCACCAACAGGACACATTGTTGAACGCTGTCTCTACTGCACTGCTTGAAAACTGGTATTGACAGAGAAACTAGCCGCAGTTGCAGCAATGTGTTTGTCTATTTTTATACGTATAATTGCAAGGGTCAACGAGCTTTGGCATAGATCTTAAATGGGTACGGTGTGCGTGTAGCTCCAGTGATTCCTTCTGTACTCAGCTCAGCTCCATCCAGGGTGGAAAAATTAAATTTCTGAAATAAACTGACGAAAAACAGGAACAGCTCCATTCTCGCCAGGCCTTCACCCAGGCAAGCGCGCTTTCCTGAAACAAAGAGCATAAAAAGCATTGAAAATATTTCATTTTACACCCATTGTTTGGCAACAAGTACAAACTTTCTGCATAGTTAATGATTATATATATGTATATATATATATATATATATATATATATATATATATATATATATATATATATATATATATAAGTATCAGTTAAATGTGAAAGTTACCAGCAGAGAAAGGTAAAAATGCATCCCTCCTCACAAACTTTCCTTCAGCATCCAGGAAGTGTTCAGGGTTAAATGTGTCAGGAGTTTCCCATTCATTCTTGTCAAACAGCACAGAAGTCAGGTTGGGCATCACAGTGGTTCCCTGCACACAAAGAGGCACCGATCAATTTAATATTTTTATACAAAAGAATAAAAAGAGATACAGTCATAGTACAGCCACACCTTGTCAAGGTTTGCTTATAATGTTTAACATATACTGAAAGGCTTCCAGATTGTATGAAAGGTTTTTTAGGGGCTTCAGTACCTCCTTGATCCAATCTTTGAGGTGCTGCATGCTAAAAGTAGATGCACTTTAGGTACATACCCTAAAATAACACCAAGCATTGCTGTAACAACACACTTTTTCATTCCTTTAACATTTTCAAGAGATAATTCTGTTAAGACTGGATACTCAGTGCACCTTGGGTATGAAGTAACCACCCAGCATCATGTCCTTGGCGGCCATTCTGAGTCCATTGAGAGGAACAATGTTTCCCATCCTCTGGATCTCATGGATAACTGCGTCCGTGTAGGGCAGGTTGGGTTTGTCAGCCATAGTTGGTTGTCGGGTCTGTCCGATCACTCGTTCTATCTCTGTCTGGACTTTGTCTAGGAGGTGAAATAACAGATTTTTCACTTATTCATTAATTATTTGATCTTCTTTCTTTGGTATCTTTCAAAATAAATCCTGTGCTGCTACTGTGGGAGTCCTATCTGAACACCCACCCTGGATATGAGGGTTTTTGATGAGGTAGATGAGGCCCCACTGCAGGGTCTTTGACGTGGTTTCACTACCAGCTAGGAACAGATCCAGACAACAGAAAACCAGGTTGCTGTCGTCAAAACCCAATTGACTGTTTCTGTTCTTCTGTCGGGCCGAGCAGAGGGACAAACATACAGCAAAAAGGTTAGTTTCTGGTTTTCGTACAATATATAATGATTGGCTTTTTGTAAGCGCCATACTTTCACCTCCATTAGGAAGGTGTCAATATAATCTCGTGGGTTACTGGGGTCCAGATCCAACTTGTGCCTCTCTATCTCTCTCCTGATCGAAGCCTCCAAAGAGCTGGCGTTGCTGAAGATGCCATTGTGAGGCCCCGGCAGGTGTTTCATCAGTGCTGGGAACGCATCATAAAGCTGTTCGGAGAGAAAACAGGACATTTATTCAGTAATCTGAGGATCTCACTTAACATAACTAAGTCAACATGATGGTCCTGATGGTCCATTTTATGAATGGGTATAGCCATGTGAAACTGGATCTTACTAGAGCCCATATGGAGCCTTCCAGATAAGCCATCTCCGTCAGATTCTCTAGCATGCTCTGGAAATTCTCGTCACTATAGTCAAACCGTCTCCCAAACACTATCTGGCAGATGATGTTGGCCACAGCATTGTTTAGGAGTGGCACAGGGTCAAACGGCTCACCTGAACAGAAGAAGTGTCTTCAGTCACATTATGTGTGTATTTTTTCCTTTTCATTTGCTTACATTTATACAATAACACTTTTCCGTTTCATTGTTTTTGCAAACCTTTCTCCTTCTCCATTGCCTCCTGCAGATGATGACCCTCTTCACAGATGCTCTGCTCCAAGGAGCTCTTGGCCAGACCAAATGTACGTAACATGGTCATGGCAAAACGCCGCTGCCTCCTCCAGACGTTGCCATTACTGAAGAAAAGCCCAGCTGAGTCAGAGAGAAATCATGCAACTTTACTCAGGGAAGGATCAGGAGGCAGGTTGATAACTTGAACACCGATGTACTCTGTGTTTGTGTGATTCACCTGAGTTCCCTGAATATATCCTGGTCACCATGGGGCTGTAAGGCCGATCCACAAAGTTGTCGGCTTGTGTCACTATGGCTTCCTTCACCATCTTCCATCCAGACACAAACACTGTTTTGTGTCTTCCCAGACGTATGCAGAACACATTCCCATAAACATCAGCTAGCTGCAGATGCAGGAGCAGAAAATAAGTGGCCTGTTGTCTGGCATGTGACTCTGGGAGGATGCATATTTTAGAACAATCATTTCTGTGACACAGGGCCTTACGATCAGCAGGTTTTCAGCATTGTTTTCTCCCATAAACATTGTAATCTTCTCATATGAATTTTTTAAATGTCCCTTCATTTGAAGACCTGTTTCTACTGTATGCTAAAGAAGAGAGTTATAACCAAGTAGCTCAAGTTTTCAGAATCACAAAAACACCACTGCCACACATAAAAATATGATTCTGTTATCTTACCTTGGTTAGGTAAATGTGAGGCTGTTTAGATTCAATGCTGAACACGTTTCCTAAAAGAGGAAGAGCTGGAGGTCCTGGTGGAAAGTTAGGTGGATCTTTTTTGTTCAGAAAACACACTACGAGGAGAATGGCAAAAACAAAAAGCGGCAATCCCCTCAGATCAAGCCACAGACCCAAATCACACAGCCACATTGTGATGCAGAGGAGCAAAGCAAGGGACTGAGAAGGTTTGCTTGCTCCATCATCAGTTTCTACGTAGAGATGGGCTGGCACTCAAATGACTCATAGCTTATGTAGACATAATGATGCATGTGTGAGAGTGGAAACAGCCCTCCGTTAACAAAACGCAGGGAGAAAATAAGCTACAATCCAAGATCCAAGATTTTGATTCCAGAACCAGTGCTATGCTTAAAGGTGAGCCAAACTATATAGCTGGTATTGCTCCAGCTCCAGCACCAGCTTCAGGGTACTTGCATGCTATAGATAATATCACAGAAACATATACAAAGTTTTCTAAGTTTACCATAAACATTTTTCCAGAACATACTGCATTTGTTGCATTTTTTTAATGTACTCTAGCTGAGACTAGACTGCTACATTGCCTCAGATCATCAGAGGCTGACAAAACAGGGGCCCCCAAATAGCATCGTGCATAAAGGATAAAACCTGAAGTGCCAAAGCAAATGTATTTTACCAAAACATAAGAATATTATGGCAATGACATATGAGGAATGAGCTTTTCTGCCCATTGATTATGATGCTACATTTTTTTCTCTGTGTTGCAAAAGATACAAAAGATTATAACACATGACTTGCATTTATTCTCTAAGAGACTAAATCCTCTTCTTCTGATTGTTGTTTACATGCAGTGGCACAATGGATTAATTAGAAACCTTCTATTCCCACTGCACTTTGTACTGTTGACTTTATCAAAGTCAGTCAGGTCACAGTAGAGACAGTAGAGGTTTCATATGTAGTGTGTGCGTTATATTGCTGAGCTGAGACTGTGATTGTTCATGTGTGATTGCCATAATATTTCTATATTCAGATTAAACATTTTGTTAAACAGGCACCGTGTTATTGCTTCAGGTTTGATCAGAGGTCTTGTGTGTCAAAGGGAAAGTAGGTGTGTCTGAAGCTGGTTATGTAATAACACAGGCGCACACACCTTTGTACAGACTCAGAATTGCTGATGTTTTTTTTTTCTTTTTTCAGTCGTCGGTCCTGTAATTTGAGAGCTTAGAACACAAAAGATTTAGATCAAGCATAAACTGGAGTTTCAAGTGAGGAAGAAGAAGAGCTCAGACCTTCCTTCTGCTGCTGGTTTAACTCTCTAACAATGTGGCTTTCTAACTTTTTGCTGAGTTTTGACCTCAAGGGGCTCTTTCTGTTTATTTTTATTTTCATCTTAATAGCTGACTTCCTCAAAAACAGGAATCCTCCAAATTTTCCTCCAGGACCGTTCCCTCTTCCCTTTGTTGGGAACTTCTTCAGTGTGGACATGAAACATCCACATGTTTATTTTACTAAGGTAAAGTTGAATACACAGGTGGATTCACAGAGCTTGTGAGTTTAAAGATTTAAAATGATAATGATTGCTTCTGGCTTTGTTATGTTTTATATCTGTTAAAACTGTTTTGCTGTGCGTATTTTCATTTTTTATTAATTAAGTTCATGGATTTGATTTTTTTTATATAGAAAATATGGGTAGATGCTGACATCTGGTGGTTAAATTCTGAATAAAAATACAAATCTGACCACTAAGCATGTATCAGTTTAATGTTTGTTTGAGTTCAAATGATGCAGTAACTTGTTGTGTTTGTTTCTGGTTGTACTGTCCTCAGCTGGCTGACGTCTATGGGAATGTGGTCAGTGTTCGCCTTGGTGGTGAAAAGATGGTGTTTGCGTCTGGGTACAAGATGGTGAAGGAAGCCATCATCACACAAGCAGAAAACTTTGTAGATCGACCGTTCAGTCCACTCATGGATAGATGTTACTCAGGAACCTCAGGTGTACAAATCTCTCTTTCTATTGTCTCATGCTGTGCTGAGATCAGTTTACTTGAGCTATTAATCCAATTTTCCCTGCATGCTTGTGTCCAGGTGGTTTGTTCATGAGCAATGGTGAAACATGGAAGAGACAGCGACGCTTTGCCTTGTCTACCTTACGTAGCTTTGGTCTGGGCAAAAGCAGTCTGGAGCAGAATATCTGTGAGGAGATCCAACACCTGCAGGAGGAGATGGAGAAGGAGAAAGGTGGTACACAATGAGTACAAAAGCTCATAATCAGTAGCTCTTCAGCAATTACCTAAACAGTAGACTCCTCTCCTCCAGGTGAACCATTCAACCCAGCAGGCCTCTTCAACAACGCTGTGTCCAACATCATTTGCCAGCTGGTGATGGGAAAACGGTTTGACTACAATGACCACAAATTCCAGATCATGCTGAAGCGTCTATCTGAAATTCTTTCTCTGGAGGGTTCTGTATGGGGAATGGTGAGTCAGTGATATGCATTTAGTTCAATCATTATCAGAGCAACAATATTCTGGTGGGTTCCTGGGACTCAACCCTCAGAAACCGACTGAGAGATAAAAAAGGTGAAAGATAAATGAATGAATGTTCCTCTCATCTACTGCTTTCTTCCAAGTAGCTGTATGAGTCGTTCCCTAATGTGATGAAGCACTTGCCAGGTCCTCACAACAAAATGTTCAACCACTACGACAGCGTCCTAGAGTTCATTGGTGAGGAAGTCAAGAGTCACAAGAAGAACCTGGACCGCAACAATCCACGGGACTACATCGACACTTTCATCATTGAAATGGAGAATGTATGTAGATAACTTCATCACAAATTTCCTTCCTGTTAATTTACCCACCATTCACTACTGTATCCTCTCTGCATTTCTGAATAGCACAAAGAGTCTGACCTGGGCTTCACTGAGACCAATCTGGCTATGTGCTCTACGGATCTGTTCTTGGCTGGAACAGTAACAACCTCCACCACTTTGCTGTGGGCTTTGGTTTACCTCATCAAATACCCTGATATCCAGGGTAGGTGACATTCTAGGGGCACAGTGGTGCTTTAAGATAAACCCTTTCTCAATGTCCTTTCCTTCAATTTCCTGTATTTCCAGACAAGGTCCATGCAGAGATAGACGGAGTGATTGGACAGGCCCGCCTTCCCAGTATGGCAGACAGACCCAACCTTCCCTACACTGATGCTGTTATCCATGAGATCCAGAGGATGGAAACATTGTTCCTCTCAGTGGACTCAGAGTGGCTGCCAAGGACACGACACTGAGCGGTTTACTTCATACCCAAGGTGAATTTAGTATACAGTTATTTTCAAGTCTTGACTGGATTGCCTCTTGAAAATGTAAGGAATGAAAAAGTGTTGTTGTTGCAGCAATGCTTGGTGTTAACCTAGAGATCTTGTATTTCAGGGTACATCTTTGCTGCCCAACCTGACCTCTGTGCTGTTCGACAAGACTGAATGGGAGACTCCAGACAGCTTCAACCCAGGACACTTTTTAGATGCTGAGGGAAAGTTTGTGAAGAGAGAAGCTCTCCTGCCTTTCTCTGCAGGTGAACCACATTCAACTCAATCATAAGGCAGAAGCTGAAGTAATAAAAAAAAAAAAACACTTTAATCCTGACTTCTGAAACCTAAAATGTGTTCACGTGTTTGTGGACTCTTCAGGGAAACGTGTGTGTCTTGGAGAAGGCCTCGCCAAGATGGAGCTGTTCCTGTTTTTGGTCGGCTTGCTACAGAAGTTCTCTTTTTCTGTTCCTGATGGAGTAGAGTTGAGCACAGAAGGAGTTACTGGAGTTACACGTGTACCACACCCCTTCAAGGTTTACGCTAAGGCTCGCTGAATTATGCAACAGATCACTGAATCATTTTATATCCAACCAATAACAGATAAGACATAGTAAGACACTTTGAGAGAAAGCTGTAGTTACTTTAATGTTTCTCTATTGTATTGCCTCATGTATTGAGGTTGACTTTTCATTACACTGATGATCATCTACGTCATGACTCATGTATAAGCCATAATTTAACGAGACATTAACAAACCGTTTCAATACACCAGATTTGGTGGCAGCAGGTTCAGCAGGGCTTTCAGATGTCCCTTTCCCCAGTGATGTACTGAAGCCCCTCCTGGGGGGTTCCAAGGTGTTCCCAAGTCAGATGGGTTGAGTTGGTCCAGCAGGCTCTGGGTCATCCTAGTCAGATGCCTGAACCCCATCACCTGGTTGCTTTCGACATGAAGGAGCAGTGGCTCTACTCCGAGCTCTATCCAGATGTCCAAGCTCCTAACTCTACCTGTGAGGTGGCACCTAGCCACCAGATGGAGGATCTCATTCTTTCAGTCACTACCCAATGTTCATGAACATAGAACAGTATAACTAAGAGCTTTGCATTTCAGCTCAGCTCCCTCTTCCCCACAATGGTGGTTTACTGCAGAAGCCACACCAACTGGCTGGTCCATCTCATGCATCATATCTCCATCATTCAGTATTCCACTATTTCACTGAGAACTATGGCCTCAGACTTGGAGACTGAGTCTCATCCTGGTCACTTCACATTCCAGATTTCCCCAGTGCATGCTGAAGGTCACAATCTGATGAAGCCAACAGAACCACATCACCTGCAAAAAAAAAAAAAAAGGCGAGTACCTGGCAGCCGGGACTTAGCCACGAGGAATCCGGGGTTTGACATTTGGTCAAAGCCTCCTTTCCAGCACCCTAGAATACATTTTCTTGGGGAGACTTGGCATTGTGATACCCCGATAATCCGAACACACCTTCCGGTTCCAATTTTGAAAATGGGAACCGCCAGCCCCTGCCACTCCACAGGTACTGTTTCCTTCCTCAACGCAATGTGAAAAGGAGGGTCAGCCAAGACTTCCAAATTAAACTTGATGATTTTATGCTTTGGTTTTGTGGTTTTTTTTTTTCATCTTTGGACCCAAACTGAAACTGATGGTACTGAATGTAAAACACACCTTTTAGAAAAAGAATTTATTCATTCACAAGAAAACCAAAGGATTTAAAATGTTTAACTCCTTAAATTCCTGAAAATTCATAATGCCTTCCTCACTTTTTTCTTCGTTTACAGACAAACATATAACACTACACATGTAGTCTCTGTGCTGTGCTACGCTTGATCGTACTTCTTATTCTCATATAAATGACACAGCTTTTAAATCAGCAATCTACAAGAATCATCCACTGCAAAGGAAAATAAAAGCGCTTTGACATACATCTATTGATCACAAATGGCAAAACAAAATGACAAAATAGCTCTTTAGTGTTATTGCAAACGTACAGAGTGACAAGGCAATAAACAGCCATTTCATGTTGTGAAACTAGTGCAGCTTAACTTAAGACTCCATACAGCCGGACAGCCAAGAACACACAATATCAAAGAAAACACCTCTTTACAGCGCTCTTCACTCTGAACCTCCACCGACACTAAAACAGCCTGAAAAACATGTCCGTGATTAAATACAATATCGACTACAGTACTTAAAATCCTCCAGTTACAATTTGCAGATACTTTAAGAAAGCTTAACCTGGTTCTGACATTTGAATCAGAAGCTGGTGTTCAAATCATGTTTACACTACAGTTGTACAACTTCATAGATTATAGACTTGATTACTCACTACTAAATTAGCTTCGAGATTCAGTGAATAGAAAGGCCTGTCAGTTTTAGAGCATGCTGCCACTGAGGAAGTCAAATCACACTTTAGGAGTATAGAAAATACACGATAAATACACTAGTCCTGGATATCTTGAGCAGGATTTGTTGTTGCAGCACTTCAGAGGTTGATTTTACTTAATATGATTTATAGGATTTTCACAGCTTTGTGTTGGGCTTGTTGTTATTTTAGTAAAAAAAAAACAAAAAGAAAAGAAATTGTAAGTGACTGATGTTTGACGCTCGAAAGCAGTTGGTGGCCAGCACCAAATATAGCAATAATTTTCTCAGTTTGATTTTTCATCAGTCTGCCTCATGATAACATTATTTCCCCCTTACCCGCATAGTATGATGGTACAGATTTCCCACACACCAACAATCATCTGAAGTTACATTTAGCTGGCTTTAGCATTCAGTTAACCCTTTTTAAAAATCACATTCGTACATATATATATATATATATATATTATATGTTCATACATATATTATGGGCTTTTGAAGAGAATAATTAAGCATTCATTTAGTTTGTCTCATTCCTGATCAGGTGCACAACATGACAGGATATAAAAGAGTGAAGTATTCAGCTGATTCTGCAGTTGGTAAAGCAAACAGGGCAGATGGGGAACATTCTCTAAATCTACGGTTGGGATAGTGCGCGCTACTCGAACTAGTGAGGTTGACACAGGTTGTGGGTTCGTGTTCTATGCAAAAGTCAGCCTGTGGGACAGTAGGTTATAACCTCAGGTGGGTTGTGATTGGTAAGTGCTTTGATCCCAATCAGCTCATCTGTGACCCCCTCACCCCAAGCGCTGAGAGCAGATGTGTTTAAGGTCACTTGAGTGCTCACTGCTGGGAGGGAGTGATTTTTTTTTTCCCTTAACTGAATAAAAGTGAGACATTTGGCTCTACGACAAGGTCTACTTGGAGGTAGTGGCAGGCACGCTGATGGAAAGCGCCCGCCGTGGGGCGTTTGAGACTTGCCGCTGCTGGGACAAGAAAGACTGAGCGGGTGACACCATGGACGAGGTGCAGCCACCGAGACGTGATTCAATCGCCAACTTCTGAAAGTTCAGACTCTGAAGATGAAGAAAGACAGGTTTGTAGTATATGCTGGGTGCCATGAAAGGCAGGATGTAAATTTGTAGTGATTTCATCTTACCTTGTTGTACCATGCTGTGACGATTAGTTTCTCCTCATACTCTCTCAGTCTGGCCTGCTCACACTGACGCTGACAGAAGCAAATCGACCGAATATGAGTGAAGTTTGAAAACAATTTGAAACACTGTGAGCGATTTAAAAGGCAGATTTACCTCCAGGTTGAGAATCTGCTTGTCCCGATCTGCTAACTGGTTCCTCAGAGCTTGGATCTCAGCGGTGGCTGGATTTAGCTTTGGGTCCAGCGCACGGATCACCTACGAGCAGGAAAAGAAAGGAATACAAGTCAGGACGCAACTTTGTATTTCTGAAAAACCAAAAGAAAAAAAGAGGAACACTCATCACTCACATTGCGAGCTTTCTCCAGGTACATTTTGTACCTCTCTTCCATGGCCCTCATGTCATCATCCTTCTTCTTCAGAGCGGCCATCAGCTCATCCAGTTTCAAGGCTTAGAGGCACACGGAAGAAATTATGAGGTCATATTGTGCCGTTGTATTTTGTACACAAGGTTACATTTTCCACTCCTGAGGTTACAATAGTTGTGTCATACTGACAAAATCAGATGATGTAAGACTTACAATTCTGAGTGTTGTCAGGCTGAAGGTCCTCCAGCAGCTCTTTCTTCTTCATGATTTCGTCCTGAGCTTCATTGAGCTGGACCCTGAGGACACAAATGCTGTTTCTTTACCTTCTTCAACTGGAGAACACAGTTCATTTTACATTTTACATGTAACAACTGACCAAGAATTGACAGAGAATTGACACACAGTTCATACTTACATGTGTGCGTCGAGTTTCCGCTTCAGGTTTGACTGAAAAAAAGTAAAAAGCAGAAAAATGTTAAAGCTTCTACAAACAACGCTCAAAAAAACGCTCTGAATAAGAAAAGTAAACAAACATGATTTCCTTTCATAATGCCATGCCAGCACAAAGTCTAAACATCTTAATAAGATTAACTGAGTGAGACATTTTCTCTGCACTGCTGCCAGTGCTCTTGGCACACTCACATCATCAGGTTTGTCCGCCTGACTCTGCAGAGCCTTCTGGAGGTCCTCGACCTGCTGCTGCAGCTCGGTGACCCGCTCTCGACTCAGTCTGTGGATTGATCATGACGAAGAGGGTGAAAACAAAAGAATTGGACACAATCCAAACATAACACAGCTAAAAAAAAAAGCAACAGCAGAGCAGTCGGTGACTATGGAGGAAAAGAAGCTCCATCACGTCGATCTGATGCCGCCGTACAAAGAGAGTCTAGCTCTGTTAACCTGTTCTCGGTGTCCAGTTCACTGCGTGTCTTATGTGCCTCCTCCAGCTGAGCCTGCAGTGCAGCGATCTTCTCCCTCTCAGACTCCTCCTGCTGCACTCTCAGCATCTTGTTCTCATGCTGCAGCCTGATGAACTTTTCTCTGAACAATCACACATACAAAGACAGCGTTTGCATGCACGCATACCAAACTGGAGCAG
Source organism: Protonibea diacanthus (assembly GCA_028641955.1). NCBI lineage: Eukaryota > Metazoa > Chordata > Actinopteri > Sciaenidae > Protonibea > Protonibea diacanthus. The sequence continues at coordinate 8,305,853 of CM053979.1, read as the reverse complement.
GAAGTAAACACACCGTCAGAAGCGGTATTACCTGTACTCAATGGGTATTAATTCAGCTGCCAGGTTATCATGACTGGGGCTGCCAGAAGGAAGCATCCCTACATGAAAAAAAAACAAGATATGTTCGCTTTAGAATAGCAAAGTGGCCACGCAATATCATTATTATCAGATAGGATAACATCACACACCTGCTTGGGAGAGCTGGTGCTGTTGAGCCTGAGTGCATCGCAGCTCCTCGTTGATCTCCTTCAGAGACTCTTTCTCGATAATGATCCTCTAGTGGAGGGGAAGAGATTTTAAACAGACAAAAGGTTAGTGAAGGATGTTTACCACAGCGAGAGTTTAAAATAAAAAAAATGCATGGATTGGATGCATTTCAAACGCTGTCGCACCTCTTTCTCCTTCATCACAGTGTCGTGCTTTTCCTCTAATTTCTTCATCTCAAAGGCTAGGTTGTCCGCTCGCCTCGTTTCCTCAGATAACTTCCTGTGTAGCTCCTGGACCTGACAGACAGCATGAAATGAAAACGCATGTAGACTGATAAAACAACAGTTAACACATTCTTTTTCTAATGAATGCCACTAAATATAATCACTGCTATCTGCTTTTTTTAAATAAATTTACAGCCACGCTTTGTATCACTCACCTGTCTCTTGTATGTCTCGAGCTGTGCACGGGCAGCGTTGGCCTTGCGCAGCTCCTCCTCCAAGCTAACAGTGTTCTGCATGTAAGTCATGTTATTCTCCTCCAGCAGCTTCATCTGCCTCTTCAGATCACCCAGGTTCTCCAGTTTACGTTTGTACGTTTCCACTGAGGCCTCCAGCATCACCACTCGGTCTGAGCAGTTCCTGCAGTGTATGAGCGCAACATGAACAGAGAAATATTAGATATAATAGAAGATCTTTAGGCTCTAATCTCTTTTTATTTGAGCTTGATTTTTACTCATGCAAGAAGTCAACCTGAGCCAGCGCACAGACATTTGTATGCTGATTTTATTCCAGACTAACAAAACAGCTAATTTTACTGATTAACACACCCTCAACCAAACAAGAGGAGCTAATCATGCTGATAATCATCAGTTGGCCTTCCCTCTCCACCTCTGCCTCTCATCAGGAGGTTTGTCTGTTTGTCAGAAAGAAAGCCACAGTTGTTCATTCTGTCTTGGTTGTTTTTTTTCTATCACTTGGTTTATTTTTGTGGTCTGTGCTCAAAGTACACTCAATCAACCTGTTGCAGAGCACCCACACACAAACCTCAAAACGTCTAGTTCATCTTTGAGAGCTCGAGATTCTTCTGCGAGGCTGGTGAGCTCGTCATTGCGGTGCTGAACCTCAATCAGCTGCTTCTCCAGCTCTTCACAGTGGATCCGGTAGTCATCCTTAGCGGCCTCCAGCCTAAAAGGATGCAAAGAGGCATGATTGTTCAGGATTCTACAACCACGGAGAGCGCGCTTACGCAGAAAGTGGCACACCTGAAATTCTCCTCCTGCAGCGTCTCGAACTGCTGCTGCAACTGGCTGTGTTTTCTCCCTGAGGGTGTGCTTGGGTCATCGAATGTGTCCAGCTGATTGGCTCGGTCTGTCAGGATGTCATTCTCAGCCAATAAGCTGTTCCGTTCCTCTTGAAGGCCAGCCACCTGTCCGGGTACAATAAGGTTTAGACCCACTCTCAGAAGTGATTTAAATTTTAAGAATTAAATATACAAAAAAAAAACATATTGTCAAGTCAGCAGGGAGAATGAGTTAAGTCTCTCTTTGGTCAATTAATTCCATGCAAAGCAGCAAAGTCACAATCTGAACATCAGAAGACACACCCCGTCCATTACAGATAACTCTCTTCCTCTCCCAGCTGTTAAAGCAAACAGTGAAGTTAATCCATGCTGGAGGCGGGGCGCAGACAAAGAGCACTTTAAGCAAACATGTTAATACACGGTTAGTTAATTTTAATTCTCACCCAACAATTCCCCATTTACTGCCAGACACTGGACAACTAGTCTGTGATGAAAAGTCTACACACTAGATAGAAACAAACTGTAGGATGATGTCTAACATTGGAAACTATATGTATAACTAAGGCTGTGTTCAAATCAATATCATATTGGAAACACATCTGGGAGGTACAACATACACGTACAATAAACAAAATGTGTCTCCCATGTAAAAGAAAGAAACTTCTGGAGCTAATTTTGTTGCCTATTTTGTGAGATCACAACAAGATATGATAATCGCAAGGATTAAACTGAAAGTCTGTGAAAGATAATATTGAATTACTGCCTGCAGACCGGTCTTTAACTCCACTGTCTTATCCTCTAAACTACCCTTCAAGTCAGACCAAGAAGCATTACAAAATAATGTGATGTTGCTTTTACCAAAAGAAGACGACAAAACGGTTATTACGACAGACCGATGTTCCTGAGTGAATTACTGGAACAATGCCATAAAATATTAAAAACACGCACTGCATGACTTGTCTCGAGCCTTCTGTTAGCTGAGTTAGAGTTTGAGCAGCCGGTTTAGATTGGTTTAGTTTCGCTGGATGGTCGGCCATGTTGGACTTACCTCGCTGCGACGAGAGACGAGCAAGGCTGGAAACAGAACAAATCAATCTGTCGAGAGTCCAGTTGAACAGTTGATCAGTGCCTGTGCTAAACTTAGCCTGCCTGCACAGTGCTGAGTGAGGCCTTCTAACTGTGGCAGAGCATGGGCTGGTTGCCACAGTGGGGACCAGCACAGCCCAGACTGTGAGCCCGCAGTCTTTCTGCCACAGCAGCTCCAGACAATAGACCCAAGCATTACAGCAAATCACACAACTCCTGTTTATACTGTACCACGGGCATACGTGTGTGTGGGTAGGAATAGACAAAAGGCAGTGAGGCTAGACAGCTAGAAATTAATCTTGTAAATGTACTTTTTTTCTGTAGAAATACTCAAGTATGTATAAGCTCTGTATTCACCTGGATGTCCAGCTCTTGACAGCGTTGGGCTAACGCTTCCTTCTCTGTTAGAAGTTCAGCGAGGTCCTCGAGGGCTTTTTTCAGCTGGACACATGAAGGAAAAACAGAATTAACTAACACATAACTTACAGACTGGTTCTGCTGCAATGCCGCTCTTTAACGATCACCGCCTCTTAAGGGATTGCCATTGACTCCTTTAAAATTGTATGATTAATTTTAGCTGGTACTCCGTGTGTTAGACAGCTGACAGGGGCATTTACAAAATAAGCAACTTTAAATCTTATGATGATTTATAGCACAAAACTTTTTGCCTCTATAAAATTCATTGCTGCATCCAGGGTCAATGCAAAACCAACCTTGCATTGTTTTTTTTGTCTGGGGCTCCAAATTTTCCATTAAGTCTGTGATTGACAGCAGTCATTAGTTAGCTAAAGTTTGCTAAAGTGAATCACTATTGGACCTCCAAGCCAACAATCTCATGACACTGCATGCTATGCTAGGACAAGATGGAGCTACACTTTACAGCTAAACTACACAACTGCGAGATTATTTTTATCCCGTTTCAATGACAGGTGTCAGGAGTGTAAATTATGCTAACTACATCTAGTGTTGCACACTTCACATTTCACAGCAGAAAGTACAAACTTTCCACTAAAAGTAGTTCCCCCCTTTGGGAGTCTCTGTGGAGACTGACCTGCTGTTCCAAGTCCCCTGACAGTTCTGCTCCAAATGGGGCCATGGTCTCTTTACTCATGAGCTGAGGAGGAAAAATGGATTCATACACTCAAAAAGGAGCAACCAAGCTTTTCCTGATATGATTAGTATCTCTAATCTGTGTGAGGGAGACACTTGGTATTAAGATGGACTGACCTCCTGGATGGCTGTCATGACAACATGCTGCACAGACTCCTCCAAGGTCATGATGATCTGAATGTATTCTGGCGATAGAGGGACAGAGACTCATGAACGGTACACTCACTGGCTGAATCGCTTATTAATTTTCAGCATTTGTGTCCCGCTTCTAAAAGTAACAAAGCTGTCATTGATTTTCGAGCCAGGCCGCCCAATGGGCTCTGCCTTTGTCAGTGGCTTGGCACGGTGATAATTAAACATTGTTAGGCTTAACCTAACTAGATTTCAACAGAACAATTCCCTTACTATCCAAACAGCACAGCACATGAATACTATAGATATTTGAGTATCTGCTTGTGTCTAATATGTGCACACAAAATGGTTGTAACATGCAGCTACATACCTTGTTTACGCTCACATCTAACAGCACAGCCCAACACAAGTTGTAGCAGCCTCCCAAGCTCCACGGGGTCTGAGTGCTCTGCCGCCAAGGCCAGATCGGGCAAGGGGAAGTCTGAGATTTCCTGAGCTAAGACCTGAGACAGAGATAACAGGTGAGTGAAACTGCACTGATCTTAAAAGCTCAACATGTAAACATCCGTGGTCGTAGAGTTTTGCTACAACTCAGAGAACTCAGGAATAAAATATGTTAATATAGGAAATTTAGCACACCAGGCTCCTGGAGCTTTGTGCTACGTAAACAGTGCGCTACACTACAACTCCCAAAAGAAATGAATAAAAATAAACAACTCTCACATACAGCATGTGGTTCTCCCAGTCATCTGACAACTGTGCAAACACAAGGAGAATAGTGTGCATACGGCCACAGCCTACCTCATTATAGTAATCAACCACCATCTGAAGGATCTTCTTCAGGTTGTTTATCTGAGAACACACACAAGGTTATAAAATATTAGGGACTTAGTTTAGAGTCAAACTGCGGACCAAGAGAACGACAACAACAGCAAACATCATTTACATTCATTCAATGACAAAATAAAGACGTTTCAAATGTACACAAGAGACAATAAGCCCTCTTCACAGCAGACATTTTTTCACATAGAAAAAGTTAATAACATTATGGAGGGCTCTTTTCTATCATATCCAATACCAGGACCTTTAAACTGAAGCAGCTAAATGGAATTCAGCCCTAATTAACCGGTGTGACATGTCAAAATGTCTACTGTGAAAAAGAATCTAAACACCAACGTAGATAAACAAAGGGAATTGCATGCGTTTTATCCCCTTAAGTTATATGGACAAACATACATGGACACATTTCACCAGAGGAGTCAGAGCGTGGGATCAGGGTGCAGGGCAAAGACAGGAGCAGCACCCCTGGGAGGGGCAGGCAGGAGGTTCAGTTTGGCAGGGTCGAAGCAAACATAGGATTTAGCACACGGGGAAGAGAAGTCAGAGAGGACAGAGAGGGAACGGGGAAGACAACACAGGTCTGTACCTTCAGTCTCCAGTTGTCCTCAACATCTGTTTTGATACGACCGAGCCATCCATCTGTGAACCAGGCTGGATCTCTGCAGCACACACAATATAGACAGGCACAGAGTGGAAGAAGGTCAAGGTCAGACCTCTTCTTGATCATAATAAATCTTGCAGAAGTCTGTGAAGGTCATCTTTAAATCTGGAGCAACAGAGGAAGCCTCTTGGATGAGAGGTGAAACATCTTCACGTATCTAAAACCAAGTCCAGTTGCCCCAGATTTAACCCTTCTATATAAATTACATGTTGTAGTTCGCTTAACTGTCTTTCACTTAAGCTACTTATTAGAGAACGGTGCCGAATTACGCGTTCTTTCATTCAGCTGTCGGAGGAGGCTTTGGTATCTCCTTCCTCTCCGATAGACTTATAAGAACCAAAACTGGTGCTGATCGATGAATGCAGAATAATCTGTTGTTGTTTGATTTTCAGTGAGTAATAACAGCTGCTGCTGAGGATTTACAGGCTCCTGTTGCCCCAGATTTAACCCTTCTGGAACAGATTTTGTGTTTAATGACATAATGTGGAATCAGGACTCTTGCGTGGTATTAGAACATTTAATTTGACTTTATTTAAACGTTTTAAATATATGCTTACATCTGTCCTTATTATACTTTTTCTTAGATAAACTTTAAGAAATTAACAAACTAACCCGACAGTTGTGCTTGACTGAAGTAGCAGGCATGTGATGTGAATTATTTGAGCCAAACCAGACTGGCTGTAAATAAATAATGTATCTGCAGTGTAGCCAGATATCATGATTAATGGGTCAGATCTGTGTGTGTGTGTGTGTGTGTGTGTGTGTGTGTGTGTGTGTGTGTGCTCTCACATTTGATGCAGTGCTTGTGATATTGCCGCTCCAGTGGTCAGCTCCCCCACTGTCCTGCAGGGTGCAGAAGTGTTGAAGGTCTGCAGCTGAGAGTCAGAAAAAACACAGCATCATCAGGAGGGCCAGCCGACAATCCATCCGAGCAGAGTGAAGGGAACAAAACACATTACATGGGGATAGCTTGCATTAACCAAGCTATCACTAAAGAGTTTATCCATAACACTGCAGAGAGGACAGGGATGTACTGAAGAATAGTGGAATGACAGGTTGGATTGGCAGAGAGTCGTGGCAAAGACACGACGACAGCCAGGTAAAGACAAAGGCTTCCCTGCTTAACTTAAGTGAAGATGTGAATAATTTAAGTAGCAGTCATGGTGTAAGGTGAGTTCTCCTGGACGAACAACGTTCTCTGCTAAACAAGAAGCGTCCAACTGTGTCCTGTGCTCATCCTACTGTTTACAGTGACACCAAACCTATCTAAAGGGTACTGGTTTGAAGTTCAATACTACCAACTACTGAAAGTTTTAGTGACAACTACCTTAAAGGACAATGTTTGGGGACAATTTTTAAAAGTTATGAGTTTGACTTCCAGTGGTGATTAAGATTTCCTTGCTTACTTTGCTTTTATTTGGGTATTTCCACTCCACTCTGGAGTCGATCCCAGCTGACCTGAACAAGTCGCCAGTTCATCACAGGGCTGACATATCAAGACGACAACCATTCATTCAACCTATTAATTGCATGTCATACCCGTGGAAAACCCACCCAGCGACGAGGAGAACATGCAAACTTCACTCAGAACTGGGGCGTTTGAACCAGGAACCTTCTTCCTGTGAGGTGGTGCTAACCACTGCATCATCGTACCGCCCTAATAAAACATTATACTGCTACAGATCCGGCTACCCATAGAATAAAATCTAAGGATGGTAAATGACATTTAGACACTTAGACAGTGGGGACACAAAAGGAAGAAACACACCACCCTCAGTTCTTATACTGACAAATATCTTCTCTGTTTTGCAACGTATGAATCTTTCTTCAGTCTCAGCAATAAAGTCAGTCTTTCCATCTATTGGATTGATGATTTCAGTCCAGTTCTGTGCTGTAGCTGGATCCATTTGTAACCATTTACCATAATGGTTGAAATAACAACACCCACTTTGCTTGACTTTAATAAATCACTCATTATGATTCAGTGTAGTACACATTATTCTGAAATTAGCATATTTTGATGCCGTGTACTTTCAAATGCACAACTTTTACTTGTAATGGAGTCATTTTTTTGTAATGGTTGGCATTTTTGGCCCGAGACTTCATCTAACCCTCTTTCTGACTGATACGGTTGTTCTACAGTCATTATATTCAGAAGATATCTGTTACACTTTCTGGTATGCGTGTCACACATTCAAAGGGAATCTGTGCCCCAATAATATGCTGCATAATTTTTAAAATACATCGCCAAATATATTTTATGTTTCATGCAGCACCATGGTCCTCGATGAAACACTTACTATACTGTGTATGTGGCTGAAATATAATCACTTATTATGATTCATATATTTTTCCAGTACTTGTGTACTTTAAAAAGGCACGACTTTTACTTGTGATTGAGTATTTTTACACCATGGTAGTACTGCTTTTACTGAAGTGGTACAGAGTGATACTGTTGTTGTACAGTCATTATATTCAGTAGATATCTGTCATTTACTGTTAGGACACCAAAATAGAGTGTCACACATTTAAAGGGAATCAGTGCCCCAGTAATAAGACAATAAAATCCACATGACTTGACTTTACACACTGACATAAGACTTCATCATCTAACCCCTCTTTCCTGAGTGATACAGTTGTTCAGCAAGGTGTGTGTGTGTGTGTGTGTGATCTGGCAGGACTGAACCTCACACGAGATCTAATTAACAAAGCAAAGAAAGACAACAACACATTCACATCCACGAAGAAGAAGTAGAAGAACAGGTGTAGCACAGCTAGCCTGCTAGCTCTCAGGCAAATAAAGGTGCTTAACTGTTGCTGCATTTAATCAGTTACATTAAAAAAAAACAGCGATTGGTGGGATTAGCACTGTAATCGTGGCGAGGATTGGGATATATTGTTGTCTTTGCAGCTGCTAAGTGTTAACTTTATATTTATTAGCCTGCTCCTCACTCCTCATCGAGCTAGCGTTACGTGTCGTGCCGGTGAACCGGACTAACGGCTTCAACTGACGCTAAGCTCCATAACTACGTACGTAGCCGTTAACAGCCGCCGTTAGACTAACTGACGACCACCCGCTGGCGTTCATATCTGCCCCATCTTTCAGTTAGTAAAGAGTTGTTTTCGCTGACATCCCCACCCCCACCCCCACCACCACTACCTACAAACAGGTAAGCGAAAACGCTTCCTTGTATGCGGCGAGACATTTACGTTAAATTTAAAAACTCACCCATATTATGAGGCTCTCGGTCAACGCCGCTTTATGCTCGTCCATTTCTTCCCCTTTTTTTTTCCCTATTTTCCACCTGTCAGCAAAGCTTTTCCGCTCCTTTCCTCTGCATTTGACCTCACCTGCTGCCCAAGAGGTAAATCTCTAACGACAAACACGTAGGGTGGAGAGTAAAGTCAGCCTTTCCGCCATTGAAATTAACGTAAGTGACGTACGTGAATACCGCCGCTTCTTAGTTCTTTGACGTTTACTTGCTTGCGGTGTAGTGTGTGGGATACAAGCCGGATCCAATCAGCGTTGAGATGGGTGAAGATTGACGGGTGTTAAAACGCGCTGTAGCCAATCAGCGAGCGTCATATGCGATTTACATACGCCCCTCATTATTTGGCCAAAAATCACAAGATAACTCATTATCTTATTCGCTCAGGTCGTTTTTGATGGCAAAGTGTCGTCGAGATAATCCAGTCCAAAGGAAAAGATTTAATGAAATAAAGACTATTTAATAAGTTGTAGTACTGTAGAGTCCACTGCTCTGATTGGTTGGTAGAGCATTGGAGCACTGTTGTGATTGGCTCAAGTTGTACAAGAACGCCCACTTTTTCATCCTTCTTCTTAACTTTACAGCATTTTAAATAATATTAACATTAATTAATATTTTAAATAATATTTATAGTAATTCGTATTTTTATTGTCTAAGATTGACAATTATTATAATCTTAAAATAATTCATTACATGTTAATTTGTGTAAAAATAAATAATTAAATATTAATAACAACAATAGAGTGTTAATTTACACCATACAACTAATTTAATTATTAAAACTGAAGATCAGTGGTTAGATCCCCGGCTCCTCCAGGCTACATGTTGAAGATACTGAGAGTGTATGATTGTGATTTCTGATGAGTAGTTGGCACTCCGTGTGTCACCCCAACTCGTCTTAAGACTAGAAAAAGTATATATACACACAGTCCATTTAACATTTACACACAAGCATACACATGCCAGAGGTCTGGGTCTAGAAACAGTGCTGTAGTCAGGACCACCTAAACCGAGACCAAGTCATGGCCAAGATCAGATTGTATTGAGACCAAGTTCGGACCTAGGCAGAGTAAGACTTAGTTAAGACCAAGACCAAACAGCATGTAGTCTACTTCAGTAGTTAATATGTAGCTAATAATCACCAATTATCTTTGGCTGTGGCCGTCTCAGTAAGCATTGCATATCAGAATTTACATACTCCCGTGTGTCGTCTTTTGGAGGCTGTTTTGCAGATTTGCAAATTTTATCACAGAAGATTTGTCTGACATCTCCTCCCAGAGAGCCACTGCTTCTTCTGCTTCTTCAGGTTTCTAGTTCATCACAGGACAATTAACAGTAACAAAAATTTCCAGTTAGGAATGAGTCACGAGTTACTTTATGGAGGAAGTTGTATATCTAATCACAGTAATGATATTTAAAAATAAAAAACAATGAACAGGTAATTTAATGATAAACATGTTGTGGTCTTGAAATAAAATCCTGAGTCCTCTTTGTCTGAAACCAAAACAAGGCTGAATAAACAGACCTTTAAAAAGTGGTTTTAAGACCAAGACTGACCTTGGTTACTACAACACTGGTTCTATATATTAACAGCAACTTTTAAAAGTACATGTATGATATTTCCTTTTATCCTTTTATACCTGTAATAACATCAGTATTTAAGAAGAGCCATATCACTCAAAACCACACCCAAATTGGACAGAAATGAAATCACTTCTCTTAATATGGAAGCAACAACTAATGCTCCATCCCTTTGTTTTATTCTATACAATTTTGTACATTGGAAACCTTTTTGCCAGAACGCCAAAACTACTTGGTTAAGTGTGGTAATAAAAATCCTCCAACCAGAAATGTATACAGCAAAAATCTAATAAACTATTTCAAGAAACTCCCTCATCTTGTCTGTCAACAACACAGGTGTTTTTGTGACTAGCTGTTAAACCTCACCTATTTGCCAACAGAGAGATGATCCTGAGCAGCCAGTTTTGCAGGTTTTTCTTGGTGTCAGAATTCAAATACAAATGTAATATTATTGGCTATATTAACCTAGAACTAACTAGTCTTCTCTGTAATCAAACTCCTCTCAGACAACAACTAAAACATTGTCACCATGCCAACCATTTTCTTACGGTTAATCATTACTCATGAATACAATAAACCTGCTCACATTATCCATTTATATATTTCACGTGAGTGTGTGTGTGTGTGTGTGTGTTATTGAAATTCAAAGGCTGTGGTGTGTTGCCAAGATGGCCAAGATAACAAATCTCACGTCACCTGATTTCTGAGCCACAATATGGAAATTTCCAAACAAAGTTCACCTCCATCACCTGTGTGTGAAGCCTTATTACACACTTCATTTGAATTTAATTTAATTTAACACGAAACATTGTTACATCACAGACAACTACGTGATGAATGGGCATAGTAAAACCTGGGCGAGTGTGACCTGAGACAGAACTTTAACCGTGTGGCCGACAGGAGCGTCCTCTGTCCTGTATTTAACTGTAGTAGGTGTGCACGTCAGTTTTATCTCCTGATTTATGCCACTCGGAGACCTTGACCTTCACTGACTGATGGCTGCTATTTTTGGATGACCTGAACCCCACAGACTCCATCTCTTCAACTCCAATCTGAGGTGAAGGGCCTATGTAAATATTTGCCAGGATATTTCTGCAATGACTGCCAGTGTGAAGAAGATTTATCAGATAATGTGTGCATCCTGTGTGCATCCTGTTCATTGCATTTGGACTTTACTTTATATAAATCTTAAAAGAATGGCACAACTTGATACCTCCTTTTTATTGCTGGGTTGATTATCTTCAGTTGACATGCCACCTCTCCTTAGTTTACGGTAAAAGTAGAAGTATGAGTAGCAGGGCTGTTGCCAGAGTAAACTTTAGGTAAATGATTGGCGAGATCAGATGTAGCCTACTTCAACACAGCGTGGGAGGGATCTTCTCCGTCTTTGATCCGCTGGAAAGTCATGTGACCCAAATAGTTTGCCCCAGACTGAAAGGGGTGGTGGGTGGTGGTTTTTTACTTACTTTATACAATCCGTTATAATGTTTCACAATATGGTTCTTTGGAAGAAGTACAGATGTGTACACAACACTGCTTTATTGATCAGACTGCAACACTGCTGCCTTTTAAGCAGGAAGACTCAGACACTGATACAGCTGATATTGGAGGGCGTAGTTGATCATTAACACGCAGCTCTAATTTATTTTGAACAGTGATGCTGTCAGGCAGTACTTCACTTCCTTCTGGGAGACAGTTACTACCTGACAGCTGCTGTTTCTAGCTCAACTATGCACCACTACCAAAGCTCGCAGTCCAGGTGAGTTTGACAATGTTTAGTGATTTGTGTTTTTCCTTAGAGTGTCTGTTGTAACTGTATTAAGTAAAGATACAGGTTTAGGGGAAATCTTAGCCAGCAGAGTGAGTTTGGATGTCTGGTTTACACCATCTAATTTGAAAGTAATCCACTGGAGTTGACAAAATATGAAGCGGAGCCATAAAAAACATGCTTGATCATGTGCACGTGTTTCTTTTTCTCATGTATTAACGATCTGTTTATCTGTTAATAACTGACTTAACTTCATAAGCTGATTACTGTAATCACTGAACATGTAATTTGATGATAAAAGCCCGGTTTTGTTTAAAGATTAATCTTATAAATCAATGCTTGGTAAGCCTTTAAAATCATTTAGTTAAGTGACTTGTGGATGCAACATGTCTAATCAGTCTGTAGTCTGAGCATTAGCATCAGTCATCCACAACTGTACAACTTTATCTCACAAATCATTAGTTTTGGGTCAGTATGTCCTAACTAGTTGATATGCAGTGCTATTTAAGACGTGTTTATCTTTGTTGCCGTGTTGTGTCACATCGCAGACTGGACCATCTCCCCTCTGAAGGTCCAGCTGATCTCAGGTCTCACCTCAGGTCACCCAGATCATCATCTAACTCTACGAGCTGTCACAAGGTGAGTTTCACTCACTCGCACTGAGTCAGCACAGATATGAAGCTGGTAGTCTGATGTTTTCTTCAGTCCTGGATTGGTGATATTTCTATATAAAAAAAAAGGAGAGGTATTCAGCATACAGTGACGACAGGACAAGCACGCAGGCAGTAAACAACATTATCACTGTAAGGCACTCCTGTGTGATTATTATTATTGCTTTTATTAGGGTCACAGTCTGGTGGAGAGAGCTGCTGCCAAACAAATGATAATAATCTCACTGTTTACATGTATACTCACAAACCTAATCAAAACTCCCTGAATATGTATTGTGTATCTATTATAATGACTGTTATTAGAGGTTTTTAAGCTTTGATATTACAGCACACAACTTCAGGAACACTACATACGATTTTTTTCAGATTTATGCTTCATATTTTGTTTTTCCTTCTTCCCCCTTCCTGTTTTCTTTCTTTTTTTTTTTTTTTTTTTACCTCTCACCTCTTAACGTTTGTCATCTGTTTAGGAATCCACACAGTCATGTGCATCCACGAGCCGAGACTGGCACTGTCCAGTCTGCCTGCAGACCGCCAGCTTCCCCGTCCAGACCAACTGTGGCCATTTGTTCTGTGGTACGAGCTCCCACATGCACACTCAAACAAACACAAACTGACAAAAAGTATCAGAGCAGATGGGTTTTCAATCCCTCATGCATCTGTTACATCATGCGTGCGTACTTTTGATTCATTGCTCTCACTCATTGGCTGATCAGTGTAGCATCTGCAGTCGCTCGTCTCGAGCCTTGAGGCCTTTCTTTTTCGGCTTTCAATAATTAACTGTTGCCATGGTTATTCCATCTCTGCCTCACACCTGACAGCTTTACTCACATCATTCTTCTCAGAGGTGTCTGATTATATAAGATGTAGTCGATTAGTTGTTCAGAGAAGTGCAGATCTGATCTGATTGTGTGTGTCTTCATCATATTTTACAGAGACAGGTTTTCTGAGTGCTAAATGCCTAAACTCACCAATATACAGTATAATCCTTACCTTGATTGTACCTGGGCTGCTGGACTGTTGCTAAAGTTTTATTTCTATTCCAGCACACACTTCCCATCAGTTTTACCGTAACATACTCTACACACTGTACCTGCCCCACTTACCTGAGTCTTACCTCAGCCTTACCCAGAGCTTTTTCAACCCTTGATCACCCAAACACTTCTGTATTCTTCTCATCTGTCGAAATCCTTCATTGCATGCCTCTTTCATCACAGTTTAACACGCATTTAAAGAGTATAGATGCATCATGGTATTAACTGTTAAATAGTTGATGAACAAGTGTTGATTTATGTATTTGATTCTGCAGCTCCCTGTCTGATCACCTACTGGAGACACGGCTCCTGGCTGGATGCAATCAGCTGCCCTCTCTGCAGACAGAAGGTACAGCTTACATGACCAGATGAAAGCGCAGTCTAAACAGTCCGCTCGGAGTGACTCTGAGAACACAAAGTAAAAACGTTTCTACTTTTCTAGGTCAGTGTGCTGTGCAATCTATTCAGCGAGAGTCGATCAGACCGTCAGTCGAAGGAAGTTCTTGGGAAAATCACAGACTACAACAAACGTTATTCTGGAGCCCCACGAAGGGTCAGTATTCTGTCCAGCCTTCAGACAAAACTTCAAACAAACTCCTTTTTTTAGTCTTAACTGAAAGTAGTCTCTTATTAGAAACTAACTTTGAAGTCTCTCTGCAGTAGTTTTCCACCCTCCACCTGTGTCTGGTTGTGTAAAAGTATCAGGCGCTGTAAGTTTCCCTTACAGCCTTGAATGTAATGTCAGATTAAATCGTGAGAAAGGTGAGAAGTCCTCCACCGTTCCCTTTGATAATAGGTTTGGCAACAGGAATACTGCTTATGCAACGTCAAGGATTTATTGTCTTATGAAACCATGTCAAACAACAGAGGTGTCTGGTTGCAATGACACACCCTACCTTGAGCATTTCCTTTCTTTTTACATATAATTCCTCTCTCTGACCTGACTCCTCCAGGTAACAGACTACCTGTGCGACGCACCTCTTCTGCTGCAGTTACTGGCAAGAGGCCTGGGCACCATGGGAGGACTCGTGTGGCTGTTTTTCTTCAGGGTGGCCCTGTGCTGCGTGGGGACAGTGGTGTCCATCTCCTACCCTCCTCTGGAGCCCATCTCCTCGTCAGCAAATGTCCTGGAAACAGACGCTTCCATTTGTGGACTGCTGGGGGTTCTGGATGACCTGGTGGTGGTCATCCTGCTCCTTATTTGCGTTATCAACATCAACCAGCAAATGGCGGAAAATGGTGGACAGTCTGCAAATGCTACAACCTCACGAGGAGTAATGGGGAGTTCGCTGTAGTGTCAGTACAAGTGGTTTGACATAGACTTTCATTGGATTTCTTCTTTCTCGCTGTAGATAGTTGGATTAGTGGATACAGGAGTATTGACAACAGCAGAACATGTAACAGTGGAGTTGTTAGACAGCGCCTCAGCCTCTCAGACTGTGGACTCCAGCCTACGTATCTAAAATACAATGTCATGCAGTGTGCTGGTTCAGCTGTGGCCATAAATCCTTACATTCCTGAGGCATGAAGTATTTGTTTTGGAGCCCTTTAATCCGTATTAAACAAACCAAATCTTTACTGTGCATTGACTTAAATGAAATCACGTTGATTTAAAATGTTTAGCATCTTACCCCCTGAAAACTGGCTACAAAAACTTATTTTTACTCCTAACTGGGCAGCAAAGTTGCCACTTTGTCCAAGCTGCCATGTCAGTACTGTAATATATTGACATCTATGTAAATACTTGATATTGTATGAATTTGTTTCTTTGTGTGTAAAATAAAGAATATTTATTGTCTTCTGTGGACTTTATCATTTCACACACTACACACGTTTCTGTTTTATTCATGTATTAATTAGCAAATTCAATTTATAAAGTTTCAGCAACACTGATAATGTCAGTAGACCTCATTGGTGTAGAACAGCTCTATAAAATATACAGCGACTGCCATAATGAAACCTTGAGAATGAATACAAAGTCAATGAGAATCCACAGTAGTCTCAGAGTGGAAGTATTGCAACAGGCATCAGGAATAATGCAAAAAGATCAAGTACCAAAGAAGAGTTACATGACAGTCATGTTAACAGGCCGCACAGTTTCAGTTGACCAACAAAGACGATAATACTCGTTTGACAGCACCAGAAACATAAACAGTATCATCACTGCGTGTTGCTGCACCAGGCAGCTGCGTTCTTGAACATGCGTAGCCAGGGTGAAGGTGTGAGAGAAGCTCTGAAGTCCCTCGGGGCCCACGGCCACTGCCAGCCAAGGGTGCAGCGCTCCGGGTGGGGCATCATGGCCAGGTGTCTCCCGTCCCTGGAGCAGAGTCCCGCTATGCCCTGTGGGGAGCCGTTGGGGTTCAGAGGGTACTCTTCGGTGGGATGACCCTGGTCGTCAAGGTAACGGAGGGGGGCAAACCCTCCAGAAATAATCTGGTCCTGGGCCTGGGAGCTACGGAATTGCATCAGACCTGCGAAGGAAAGAGGTTGCGGGAAAATCAATATTAAACACAGCTGCCGATTACAGAACACGCTGACCCTGTGACATGAGTCAGCAGAATGAGCGGTTGTTGTGCAAGATCAAAAGTTTCACACTGGGTGACCTTTTTGTGCACGACTATGATCCAATGCCGCATTCCTGTCCTTAATAGCCAATGTGTGGAAGTCGGAGCTTTATGCTTTTAGAGGACAGTTTTGCCAACTTTTGTGACAAGTTAAATGCTGTACCTTCTCTATGTGCAACCCAGACACCCAGAGCTGAGCCCTCCATGCCTCTGAGCCAGACGGACGGGGACTCCTGGATCCCAACGCTGATGAACCGAGACTCAAACCTGCCAGACTTATTATGGGTCAGCACCACTTCAGTGTCTGTGGGGAAATTTCAAATTTCTATTCAGAACTACAGACTTTTCCAGTCATTACTATTACAGGCAGCACTCTCTCTCTCTCTTTTCCTCTTACCTGCTCCGTCCTTGCCTTCTCCCACCCAGCCCAACAGCGCGAGCAGCTGGCAGCCATTACACACACCCAGACTGAGTGTGTCGTCCCGCCGCCGGAAGCGATCAAACTCAGCCTTGGCCTTGGGGTTATATGCAACAGTAGCAGCCCAACCTATAATAAAGGATGAACATGAATGTGTGAAAGAATATGTATATCAAAGACTGCATGTATGTATGAGTGTTTATTTGCCTTTGGCTGATCCCAGGACGTCTGCGTAGCTGAATCCACCGACAAACACGACCGCTTTGAAAGACTCCAGCGTTATGGACCCAGAGCACAGGTCCTGCATGGTGACATCCCACACCTACACACAAACGTAGACAGGAGTCACACACACCAGCTACACAGCTCACGTCACAATACATCCAGTTAATAAAGCTCAGAAGAGCTACCTCAAAACCGGCCATATACAGAGACGCAGACATCTCTCGGTCTCCGTTACTGCCCTCCTCCCTGACCACGGCAACACGAGGCTGTCCTGCAGCTGAAACACACATCAGAGAGAGAGAGAGAGAGAGAGAGAGAGAGAGAGAGAGAGAGAGGTTAATCATTTTCACATCACCACAATGAATAGTTAGTAAATTTTAACCTCTAGATATTCTGGTAAATATTTGTCATTTCCAAAAATGTATTAATCAAAGAATAATTACTTTATTATGAACATAGCCAATATTTCTTCAAAGAGGCATATGTTCATGCATCGCAAGGTTTTATAGAGGCTTGCGACAAATAAAATAATTCACTGTAGGTGAAACAGAAATGCGAAAAGGGAAGAAAGTCTGGGAATAATGAATAAGGACTGGGAGACTTTATGTGAGTTACAATAGAAAACTTTAAGTTCAGCTTTGAGGAGAGTTTTGTTGGAAAAACCTCATCAGGTTCTTCATTTCTCCAGTTCAAAAGAGCCACTGTGCCAAATCAGTGTGAGGCAAATCATCATCATATATTCTGCTCTTTATGATTGCTGACTCCTTTCTGGCAGGAGGTTCATGAGATTTTTACAAAAAGTATCATCAGTATAACCTGTATTTGGGCGCCCTGCCATCGGAGAACGTCTCAGGGAAGAAAAGTCATTACTAGAAAGTGGCTAAAAGCAAAAATTCCCTCAGTTGATGATTGCATTGACATTATTTATGATACGTTTATGAAGGGGAGGGTTACCTTTTCTATGAGACAGGAACAGGAAAAGTTCTTCAAAAGATGGGTAAGTTGGATTGTGTACGACCTGACTGTCATTTGTTTCAGGTAAGTTTATTGTCCTGATTTGCTTTTGTTTTTGTTTTTTTTGTTTTTTTTCCTACTGTCTTTCTCTTTGTAAAATGATTCGTGTATCATGAAGGCACACCTGACACTGATCACACCTGGTTCTGTTTAGTGAGTTTGGTTTTCTAGTTAAATTCTATTCCTGCATGTTTATTTACTTTGCTCCTTACTTGCTTCTTGGATTATCCATTTTGAATACCTTCTGTTATGTGGCGATTTACAGAAGAGTGTTTACAATGTTTGGATCTTGTCATTAGTAAAAACAGAATTTCAAAAAAGAAATTAACTGGAACCATAGGATACACAGTTAAATGGTAAATGGTACCGGTCCTTACTCAGCTGGTTGACGCTCGGCATTTCAGAAGGGTCAAAGGTCAGTTTGAAGTAGGGCTGTGTCCTCTTGGCTAGCCCCTCCTCTTCCTGTTTAACACAGATCTCATCGGCCTGGAGGCGCTCCAGCTGGAAACTGGTGTCCTCCCATGATGCTCTGAGGTTAGGTAGCGGCTCTTTTAGTACAACCTCTCCGTCCACGTGAATGCTAACCTGAAAGACAAGCGAGGCAAATAGAAAAAGGTCAACAAAGATGAGATGAAAGCACTTGAGGAACATGACGAGGATCTGATGTCTCACCACAGATTCTGGTCCGAAGCCGCAGGTCCTGCCGACACGATGGCACTGCACGCCCGCGTCGCTGTATCGCTGACACACCTCTTCTGCATGGAGCTGTGAAACCTCCAGAACCAAACCCAGCTCCTCGCTGAAGAGCAGCTCCATGACTGTGCAGCCAAAAAAAAAAAAAAAAACACTGCATGAGTTTACAACAGTTTGTATCCAGCAAGTGTGAATCACACGAAAACCAAGAGGCTCACTAACCTCCGGTTCCTTGTGATGTCAACTCGACGTCAATCCCACGATTTCCTGCAAAGGCCATCTCCAGCAAGCAGGAAATGAGGCCTCCATCGCTGATGTCATGTCCTGCACTCAGCAGGCGATCTGAAAGAACACAAACACTTCTCATCGATCTTCGTGCTATTTCAATTTACTTGCATCATTATTCAGGAGGTAATGAATTTCCCAGAAAAGACAAGAGTCCTGCTGCTTTTTAACTGAAAGTACTCAGTAAAACCACTAGATGGCTGTCTATCACTGTTCAAAATCACAGCCGTACCATTAAAGAATAAACAGAGTGAAAATAAAGCCGAAGAAAAGTTTCCTCGAGGATCATATCACAGTAAATGATGCTAGACTTTTTTTCTTTTCTGTGGCTCTTTGCCTGTGAGTGCAGTCTGACCGTGTATCAGTGTCTGTGTGGTGTTGAAGCACGCAGTCAATAGTTCTGGCTGGTCCAGGTCAGGAGAGCAGTCTCCCAGCTGGCTGTAGCACTGAGCCAGGGCAGAGCCTCCCAAGCGATGATGACCTGGAGTGAGAGGAACCCACAACAACACGCCTGCAGACAGAGGACGAAGGGTCAGACGCAGGTTGAGAGTGTGTGTGTGTGTGTGTGTGTGTGTTAGAAAAGGTGTGTGTAGTCAAACTGAGAACAGAACTGTGAATAAAGACAATCAGACGTGTGTTCTTAACAGATTATGAGTAATCAGTGTGTGTGTGTGTGTGTGTGTGTGTGTGTGTGTGAGAAATACCTTTGCCATCTGGATCCTCGAGGTCGGGCGTCACAGTGGCTGTGATGTCAGGACAAACAGCATATGCCGAAATAACCAGAGCACCTGGAGCAGCAGGGAAGCCAAATTTAACTGGATGTTCAAATCATGACTCACCCTTTTTTTCACTGCTTTAAATCATTTTCATGCTACATTGAGTTGTAATCAGGTGAACGGCGTCTCTTTCATTCCCGCTCTGCGTCATGTACGTCTGTAACTTTGTGCCGCAGGTACAATTACCCGTGAGGAGCATGTAACGCTAACTATTACTACCAACTACTTCATAGATTTTGGTGAAACTGGCTCATGTTTTATCACTTTCCCTCTGATGTCCTCTCTCTCTGTGAGTTTCCTGATGGACGGTAAAGTATGTTGCCAGTGTTGTGTCTGCTGTTGGACTAGTGAGTAATGTTATCTGGCTGCTCTGTCTTGTGAAGCTGCACTTTCTTGATGTTAGCAAAGTAGTATAATCATATAAATATATATAATATAATCATAACAAATAACTAATCTTACAAATGTATTATTATTATTATTATTATTATTAACTAAGACACACACAGTGTAAATGTACCTGGAGCTTTGACCGTCTCTTTCCCCACTCTAGCGGCCATACTCAGAGAGTCCTTGCCCCCATCGATGGCGATTCCCAGCTGACCCATGACGTCACACATGGCTTTGCAGGCCTCCCACAGACAGGCTCCCTCACCGGGCAACTTGGCAGCCCACATCCAGTTACCACTACACTTCACGTCCTGAAACCAAACCAAAATCCTGACATTAATGTCTACAGAGATTTTATTTAATTTAGCAGGGACCATCATGTGTTTTCATTTTCCTCACCCTCTTAGTTACCCGCTCACCTTCAGAGCTGTGACTCTGGCAAACACCAGATTGGTGAGAGCCTCTCCAACAGCCATGCGAGCCCCCGCTGCAGGACAGACCAGGCCTTTAATTGGTTGCTCCCCGATGGCGGTGGCTGCTCCCTCCAGGCTGAACGGCGACAGAGCAACAACAGCCACGTCAGCCAATGGGGTGTGAAGAGGGCCGACGCATTGTTGCTGGGCAACCAACCCAGTCACAGACCGGTCCACCTGAGAGAGGGGAGGGAGCGAAGACACGGGGAGTCACAAAGTGTCTGCACACATCTTCTTCTAAAGGCAGAGGCCGTGTAAGACGTGCAACAAACACACACACACACACACCTTGTTGGTCAGGTAACGTTTGGACGCCACAGCAGGCAAACGTAAAACTCTCTCCAGCGCATCCTTGACCTGCAGCCCAGCAGGAAGAGCCAGAGGCTGATGCGTCAGGGCCAGGCGCTCCATCTTAAACTCCTTCTGGGGCATCTTCCCCAGAACCCACTCCAACTGCAGGTCGACGGGACAGCGCCCCCTGTCTGCTTCATCGCCGCTGCCTCCCTCATCATCCACCAACACAATCTGCGCGAGATTAAAATAAACATGACGCTGACGCTTGAGGTTGTGCGGACTTGATTGCATGTGCATTTATCCACTTGATCCAGGCTGAAACGTGCCTTGCCGTCACCAGTGATGTTTCCCACAAAGTCAACGGGGCACTTCTCCCTCCGACACACCCTCTCTAGGAAGGCCCTGTCTGATGGACGGAGCAGCAGGGCATTGCTCTCCTGATACTCTGCACCCCACAGCTCCAGCACGCTCAGCGTGGGGTCACCTTTCTAAAAAACAAAGACAGAGAGAAGAGGAAAACAATGAGAGCAATATAAATTCAGACTTATCAGAATGTGTGTCTTTGTGTTTGCTCCACTACCTTGAATCTACTGGAGTAGATTACAGCTCCCGCTGGCTCGCTGAGCTCCTTAAGCACATTACCTGAAGATGATAATATGATTTAATATGTCAAACTTTTGTCTCATTATTAAAGCTACATAAAAAAAAAAACATTTGTCGTGTACCGTTTCCTCCTGCCCCCTGATCGTGTATACTGCAGATCGGGTTCCCGATGCTTCTTTCCAGACACGCCCTGAGAGCGCGATTCATCTTCTGCTCCATCTCAGCATCTCCTCTCTGCACTGCACCCAGATCTCTGTCGCTGGAGTTGTCCCCCTGGACCTGCGAGCCAAAAATATTTTTAATTACAGCGAAACTTTGGCACCGGGTGACGTCACTGCTAATCTTATTTACTGAAGCCAACGTACTTCTACAGAGGAGGCCGCTCCTCCTCCCACACCGATTCTGTACACCGGCCCTCCGATCTTCACCACTTCCATTCCTAATGGAGAAGTACAGCAGAGGGACACTGAGCCGCTGATCGATGCGTGTAAATGTAGCCTCTGCATTGATCAAACATGTTAAGAACATTACCAGCCTCTGCCTCTTCTTTCTTCACATGTTTATCTTCAATAGAGCCGAGACCGCCGCTGAACATGATCGGCTTAATCCACTCTCGCCGCTCTCCGTTAGCAAGACGCATGCCGAACGAACGAGCGAAACCTGCAGGAGGGCATTAGATTAGATCAATCTGCAGACAGACTGTTAATGCAACAACAATTAATCATTAGTAGATATATCAATAATCAGATAAATTAATGAAGAATTGAGTGTTAGAGTAATTCGAGGCATGCATCAGTTGGTTCTCTACCTGACAGGAGAGGTTCTCCAAACTTGTTGCCGTAGTCTGAGGCTCCATCGCTGGCCTCAATTGCCACCTGCAGCGGAGGGGCAAAGCTGGTCGGATACTCCCAGCCCTCGCCCGAAGACTCCCAGGGGAGAACGTAACCTGGAGGACGGACAGTAAGAAGAGAAATATTACTGACTTATGTCACACTCACTTCATTTCGAGTAAAGAAAGTGAAGCTTGCCGTCTTTTTGCACACCTGGGATGTGCAGGTTGCCGAAGCAGTATCCTGCAGTGCCGGCGATGACGTGGCCTCCCTGTCCAGCACTTTGGACATCTCTGATACGACCTCCGGTCCCCGTGGTGGCACCGCTGAACGGAGCTACACCTGGAGGTCAGATGGGGTTGACGATGTTAATTATTTGGGGGGGAAAAAAAAACAGAACAACTAAAGTTGGAATTAAACACGATGTTTTGTGTGTCCTGACCTGTCGGGAAGTTGTGCGTCTCTGCAGTGAAGATGGGATGTCTTAGTGAGCGCCGGGTCTCGTATGAACTGGCTTGGGATGGATCTTTGGGGTAAATACACTCCAGCTCCATCCCTTTGATACCACTGAACACACACACACATTTTATAATGAGTGCCAAAGAGAACACACAGACCCACACACACACACATAAAATGTTGTTTCCACTCCTACCTGCTGTTGTCGCAGAACTTGATGATGTTGTTCTGGTTGCTGTGCCGCTGGGTGTCCATTATAAGACTGAAGAGAGACTCCTTCTGCTCCTGCCCGTTGATCTCCATCTTTCCCCGGAAGAACCAGTGACGACTGTGCTCGCTGCGAGAGAGCATACAAAGAACACACCATAGAATTAAAAACACGCACAACACAAAGCGGTCCTGCTGATCTGCGTGCTGTAGACAAATCCCACCTGTTGGACTGGGCCAGGTCAAAGCACTCCACGCTGGTGGGGTTCCTTTTAATCCTCTGGAACATGGACGTGTAGTAGTCCAGATCCCAGGAGTCAAAAGCCAGACCTGTATCGAGAACAAAACATCAGACCCTGCTCGCAAAAAGCAGCCACCGGCAAAGACGGAAAGATATTTTATGTGCACGTCCAAAACAACACCGCAAACGTCAACCCAAAAAGTAGTTTTTCAATCGACTGGGATGCACAATGAATCAAACACACAAACACACACACAGTCAGCTCTGTATTCAAGACAGTATCTTCTGCATGCTTCAAGAGAACAAAAACTTTTTTTTTTGCTTTGTCCAATTAAATTTTACACTCTTTAAACTTTACAGAGACTTTCATTCCAAAGGATGATTATTTAAAGTGTGCACTGCTTTAAGATGATGTCATGCCACCTATAGGAATTTATGTCCCATTCATTAAAAAAAAAAAAAAAAACACATTTAACTCAACCGGGGAAACAAAACAGTGAAAGTGAATTCAATCCTCAGGGGGATTTTAGCAGCCGTACGGTGACGAAACTCCAGACAGGCAGACAACTTTTTAATAATCGCCCCGATTCACCGGGCGAGCATGGGGGAGCCTACAAAGTATGTGCTGAAATTATTCTCATCCATTCGAGCAGCTTGTGAATATTAACGAAGCTGGGCAGAAGTGAATAAGCCGAGCATGAACATAAGCACGCACACCACGTTCTGTCTGCAGTGTCGGTTTGAAACCCGTTCGTATAAAGAGAAGAATAACGAGCGCCTGATGAGACGTGAACATGAAGTGTGTGTGTAGTTCCGGTGCATGAAGAGTTAGAGCTGAGACGATTAGTTACTGATTAGTTAATATGTTGACTGACCCCTTTATGCTTTAAAAGGCCCAATGTGTAGGATTTAGTGGCGGTCTTGTTGCTGATTGCAACCCCCTTGCCTCAACCTCTACAGTGGTAAAACGTCCTACCCAGAGTCGGTCTTTAGTTCATCCATTCTGGGCTCCTAAAATGTTTAATGTTGGTTCAAACTGGCAGACTCCGGGCCCGACACATTCTCGTTCATGCTGAAGGAATTGTGAAGCACACACACCCAATATATTGTGGTTGTGTCTCAACGTAAAGACGTATTTGATGCTCAGGATGCACAGGATATACGTAGAGTTCCTACTGGGAATAATGTCTAAACGTCTGAATGGGAGAGCCAAGAAATCTCTTTTAAATGCATTACTTACAGCAGCCTTGAAGTGTATAACTATTAGATGGGCTGAAACTGACTCCCTAAATATTACACATGCAGGAGGTCTGGGACCTCATTCAGATGGAGCACATTACAAATTTATTGAGGCCGCAAAAAGTTCTGTCCTGTCACGGCTTTATTAATACAACGAGATTTATCAGACAATGACGTTCAGCCCTCGTCCTCACTCTTATACAAACTTCACACAGCACAGAAGTGTTGCGATGTTTGTTCTTACACAGTATTATACCTTGGAGCGGACAATTACGATCTACTCATTTGTATGCATGCACGTATATGAAAATTTAATTTAATACGAGTGGATATTTATGTTGTTTTTGTTTCTATAACTTCACTATAATGTGCAAAAAGACCCAAAAAAGAACATGGTGGACTCCATGGAAGAGGACCAGTGGTGTCTGTAGATATAAAAGGCTCATTTTAATGTAACAAATACATTTCTGCCATATTCTGTGATAACAGAGCCCCTGAAATCGTACACGCTTGACATTTAAGGAAGTGTAACGGGCATCTTTCACCATTTTCTATCACTTCATAATGGATTTAGTGATTAGCATGATAATTATTAGTTGCTGCTCTAATCGGGGGCACAGAAAGTCAAATGGTTACATTCTAACTTGAGAAAAAACGTCATAAAACAAACTTAAAAGCGGATCAGCTCATTCAGTTTGTGACTCGCCCTTCTCTCGTTCATTTGCCTTCATGTGACATTAAACGCAGACACGCGCACACACTAAACACACGCATGCACGTGTAAGATAATCAGCAGCATCATCACCGCTGTCCTGTGACTTTAAACAGCTAAGTAATAATGTCATGCATCATGTGACATTATTACCTCGAGCAGCGGACACAGTGTACTCACAGAGAGCTGCAAGGCTAAAAAAAAAAAAAAAAAAGAGGCATAAAGGAAGAGAAAAGAGAGGAAGGTTACAGTCCATTAAGGACGATAAGAGGCTGAGCAACATGAGTAAAAAGATGGAGAAGGAGGCCGAAGCGGAATATTGCTACGAGGACGTTAAGAGCGTCTCACCAAGATCATCATTTGCAGTCTCCAAGGCTGCACGACCCTTCCCCAGGATGTCCACTTCAAACACAGGCTGTGGTTTGATTTCCACAGTGAAGGAGGTGATGGGACGTTGATAGATGCATTCTGTCATGCTGTCATACAGACACTCAATCAGCTTCTTTATATCTCCATCGAGCTCCTTCACGCTCTCTCCATTCTTTGCCTGGAGGCGACAAAGACACAAACATGAAGTGAAAACCAATTCTGAATCAGTCACTCCAGAAAATGATCTTCCTCTCTCTCTCTGTGCAAACCTTGATTAGAAACCTGCGAGACAGCTCGACTCGTGTGACGTTAGTGAGGCCGGCACTCTGGCAGATGGACACGGTGTTAGTGGACCAGGCAGTGGAGAAGTTCAACCTGCAACAACAACAAGTGACAACAGCTTGGAGACAGCTTGATGTCGAGGTCCTACATTTCCTTGAAATCAATAGTAATCTAAAATGATGTTCATTAGATTAAAGAAGAGTTATCTTTAGGTTTTTAGTCCTGGCTCATGCAAACAGTGATGTTCAATCGTGTGAACAGTGTCGACAACCAGTAGATGCAACATCAGGAACTCATGGCTACAATGTAGCAAACATTGAGGGGGCTTCGAAGGAGGTGCAAGAACTGGAGGCTCGCCACAGATCAGGCTTTTGTCAGTGTGGCTTTTTTTGGGTGTTGTTCATCCTGCACATGCAAAAAAAAGTAACTACTGAACTTTCACTGCCCGACTGGGTCATTTTCCTTGATTCAAACCTTCAAGTATATTGTTATTCGCGTTTACACTCACAGTGATGACCACTGAACACCATCCGCTAATGAAGAACTTCTGAATACTCCAGAAAAAAGTGGACATTTCATCAGGATTTGTTTTTCCACACCTAACATACTGGAACCTGCGTCTGTTTGTGTGCCACTATTAAATGCACTTAGTCTAAAGGAAGAACCTGAAGCCCCCAGTAGTGAGTCGCTGCATGTGATACGTGTGGGTGCATTTGTTACCTCGGTCCGATCTCCACCAGTTTCTCCCCGCCGCCCTCTGTCAGGTTTGGTTTCTCAGACAGCGGCTCTGCCTGCAGAGGAGGCCGAAACAACCAGAGGAGAACCTCCTTCTGCTCTGCACCGAGACTCTCGCAGCCTGCAGCAGAGAGCGGGAAGAAAGAATGACAACGTTGTAACAGAGAAAAAAAAAACAAACAAAAAAAACAGAAGGTGTGTGGAAAATCTTCACAAGGTGAATTTATGCGTCTCTCAGTCGTCGCTATTTCTTTGCTGTCTACAACCTCTGCATCTTCGTCTGACAAGCTGTTTCACACTCACCTGTCAGCTCCACATTGTAGCACAGCTCCGAGGTGATCGACAGCTGGGGGTAGAGCTTGGCTGCTCTCTGTACGGCTCTCCCATTCACGACTTCACTACTGTAGAACCTCACTACAGCCATGACTGACAGCCATGAGAGACAGAGAAATGAATCTTAAAATAAGCACACTGGAAGTCAACTTTAATAAAGTAAAACATCTGAATTTATGCCGCCGCTTGACCATCGGAGATCAAAAAGTTTAGTGATCGCAGAGGAAATGTTATTTCTGAAGGACTAAAGGTCGACTAATATGGTCCGAGGAAGAATATTTTACATTCTAGGTGAGCTTTAACGTCATTATTACTGCTGACTGCGTCACTGTTGTGTCGTGTAATATCGCCTAATGTAAAGACCGATTGACCTGTAATGACAAAATCAATCGCTGAATGTCATAGATGATGAATTGCAGGCATCGTCTATCAATGACATTGATTTACTCAGTCTTACTGAGTGCATTTATATGAAATAATCAATCATTAAATAAGAGGTTAGAGGTCAATACTGGCGATCAATGATAAGAAAGGTCTTCTCACATCTTCTCACTGAGGTTGACCTTTGTCTCCAGATCAGGACCAACCAATTATTATCAGATAGCAGGTCACTTATGACGCTGAGCAAATCCCGACATCTCCCCGAGAGCTCAGTGTGTTCAGAACATTAACACAACATCCAATCCCTGCGTTTCAAACATCCACCTGCACCTGTAAAATATTTATTCTCACGGTTTAAATCCAGTTTTTGTTCTTTAAACATGCAAATATCATCACTCACACATGCCATATACGCTGTCATATCCACCTACCTCATGCACATAAAGCAACCTGCTACATAAACCATATTTATTTTAGCATCCTTTGCTCTCTGCACCATGGCACTATTGTCTTACAAATGTTATTCATTGAGGATGTGGATAAAGGAGTCTTCAGACTGTGCTGGACTGGAAGTTTCAGTGTTTTTAAAGTCAAGATACAAGTTTACATTTGGATTTTAGACCAAATAAATATAATCAAGTATTTGTTTTTTATCCACTTGAAGTTTCTTCCATAGATTGGGCCTTTACTTTACCTGGAAAGAACACAAAACTTCTAGGAAATATAACCGGAGACGATGTTGATAAAGGAGCTTTTGGATTGTTTTGGTCTGGAAGGACTAACTTCATATGATTACAGACAGAAATGTAGGCTTTCATATGTAATATAGGGAAATATTTCATTTTATTTGTCATTTATTTGATTGTCTGCGAGTGTGTCAAACTGTTGTATGGCTGTTTTCTGGCTTGGATGTTGTAAATACACACACACACGCAGTTCTGATGTTATGGCTCATTCATTAACATATAGACTCATGCGCACACACACACACACACACACACACACACACTCTCTCTCTCTCTGTCAGCCTTCTGATAATTTACTCATTGATTGTGTGCATGCTGCAGGTCACACACTGCACAGTCAGGAGCTTTCTGTTAGTACTTAAACCACATGGAGAAGACTACAACCCCCATCAAAACACACACACACACACACACACACACACACACCTCAGATATGTAGCCACATAATGGAGGACATAACTTCTTAATGTGACTTTTGGCAGGTTTGTTTACAAAAAGTTGGCTCAGTTTCGCTTGTTTTGCTTCCTCTGGCTACTCCAGCTGAAGCTAAATGGCTAAAAAGAAAGTTAGCACAACAAGCTAGTTAGTTTAACTCACGTGCAGCAGCTCGGGTCTTTGTTAAGGACGTGTTGGGTTCACCTCCTGAAGTCCTGGACGAACCGGAGCAGCTCCTCGGTGGACTGAAGGTGGTGTTGGATGTGGAGGTCAGGAGGACAGGATGGAGGGAGCTCTGCACCCACGTGGATAGCCGCTCAACTCTGGGCGCATGCGCAGATGCATCTCTCTCTTTTTTTTTTTTTTTTTAATTTTTTGATTGAGTAATCTCTGCTGTGGGATTCATTTAGGTTTATCCTCATCACAAAGTGATACTGTGGTCATGTTCTGAGTGTCTCTGTGATCATTTTAACGTTTATTCTACAGTTTAAAGGTTGTTTCAGTGTTTTTAGAGTCAAGATACAGGATTTATGAATAAATAAATAAAATAAAGTGTTTGTTTTTCCATAGAGAAGGCTTTAAAA
The DNA here is from genome assembly GCA_028641955.1 of Protonibea diacanthus. Taxonomy (NCBI): domain Eukaryota; kingdom Metazoa; phylum Chordata; class Actinopteri; family Sciaenidae; genus Protonibea; species Protonibea diacanthus. The sequence continues at coordinate 8,276,904 of CM053979.1, read as the reverse complement.
CAGCATTTAGACCTTCATCATGACGGGAAATAAGCTTAATTTTATATGTCATTTACCTGGAAAGAACACAAATCTTCTAGAAAATATAACCAGAGAGCTAACAGGGACAAAAAGAAAAGAAAAATCTGAATAATTTTTAATATTTTGGTTTCTATGCAGGTTTGGATCTCTCTGACAAACAACCCTAATATTTATAAAGTTAAAACTCAAACATTATGGCTGTTTATGGATTGAATCAAGCGGTTTGTTGCATATACTTGTGACAGCAGGCGTTAAGGGGATAAGATACCTGGAAAGAACACAAAACTTCTGTGTTCTTTTGGTTTCTATGTGTGTTTTGATCTCTTGGACAAATAATTTTAATATTTTTAAAGTCATGGTTACAACCCTGATGATACTGATGGGGGAATTTAATTATTAAACACATTAATTATAAGGACTTCATACGAACATGACGGATTAAACTGTCATATGGAAGAACATGGACACACCGTCACTGAGGATGAGGATAAACAAGCTTTCAGATTGGATTTGCCTGGAAAGACTAACTTAAAGGTCTGGGAACCAAACATAAATATGATTAAAGATGGAAATGTAGGCTTTATCTGAAAGGCAATTAAATAATGTTGGGAAATGTTTCATTTTATTTGTATTACGTATTATATTGGTGTTGGTTGGGTGTGTCAAACTGTTGTTACTGTATATTTTCTGGATAGGATGATAAAGACAATCTTTAAAAAGATTCTTGAGATTTTCTTTTGGTTTCTTTGCGAGTTTAGTTCACCTGGACAAATAATTTTAATATCTATAAAGTCCTGGTTACAACCCTGATGATAATGATAAGGAAATGTGTTATTACACTCCAGATCCAAACTGCCTGGATGCAGCTCAATAAAAGGCAATACAAGTTTTTTCCTCTCTGGTACTCGTGTTAATTGTTTCAGAGATGTTCTAAAAATATCGGCTGTCTTTGATGGAAGCACTGACGAAAAAGACGACACACTCCTCCCACACACACACACACACACACACACAGAGTCAGAAGCTGCACTCTTAGATATATTTAATAAATTAAAGCCAAGGTACAAAAAAAACAATGTACATTTCATACCTCCCTCCCCTCCTCCACCTACGACTCTTTCTATAAACTGTGACAAACATTGTTTTGAGTTTCCCACCTCAGAATGAGACCACAAGACAGACCGAGGATCAGTGTCGAACGCCCAATCATTCACTGTTCAGATCAGACCCGGAGACGGGATTGATTCCCCCCTCGGGTCTCAGTCTAAATCTTTCTGCAGCGTCTCACACACTGAATACGTTCACCCCACCCCACCCCTGAACCTCGAGTACCCTCCCCAACCCTCCAACCCTCCCACCCACCCCCAACAAAACACATACATGCTACATGTCTGCAGGCACCTCGGATAAGACAGAAGGATTAGACTGAGATAAAGTTTATCAGAGACCACAAAGTACATTTCGATGCTGAGCGTTGTTTAAGATGTCGACCGGTTTGTTCTGATTCACAGGACGAGTGTGTATTTTACAGCCGTCACGTCACTTCACCAATAATGTCTCTGGCGTGGATGGATGAGCGCAGAAGGTCGGCGTTAAATTCTTAGTTGCAAAGGCTGAAAAAACTTTCTCAGAGATCTTTGAACTCTCTAATCCTTCTTGGTCCTCTCCAAAGGCAAGTGACCAGATGGATGAAAAAGATTTGGGCCGGCTTGTCCACAAGCTTTTTTTTTTTTTCTTTTCTTTTCTTTTTTTTTCTTTTCTTGTTAGGAGCAGTGTCAATAACAGACAGATAGATAGATAGATGAGTCTGGTCAATGATTACCACCGGCTGGTCATTCCAGAGGATAAGGAGGTTAAATAGATGGTGTGTGATCGGCGGTGAAACAGCGGAGGTGAAATACTGAACATGCCTGGTCAGTCTGAACGAGTGCGGTGTGAAGAAATGAACGGGCTCTTTGTTTAAAAGATAGGAGGAAGTCATGGATGTGTACTGTAGGTCCAATATAAGTGCACTGAACAAGTGGAAAAAGATACATCCGTGCACACGCGCGCACACACACAACCTCTCACACTTACATACTTACATACAAGTATGAACACACGCATACACCCAAATACACAGAAGTGTTCAGCAATAACTGTTAATATGCACAACTTGATTAATATTTTTGCACGATTACAGTGACTAAGCAGTCCGTCGTCAGGATTATGAATCCCTCCAAACCCTCAGTTCCCTTCTCTGTTTCCAACTTGTGCCTCTTTCTCACTGCCAGCTACTATAATTCCTTTTTCCTCCCCCCTGGCCTTCAATCTAAAAGGCAGTCCTGCTTTTACCTAAGGGACCAAATGCATAAACACCACTCCCTACAAGCTGAGGAGACTGCAGTGTGACTCCGTGGGACTGTATGTACATGAGGTACAGCCTTGTATGCAAGAGGGCGGGGCAAAGAATAGTCCAGTTATGCGTTTTTTTTTTTTAAATCGGCTTTCTTTCTCCACTCATGCCCCGCAAAAAGGCATATATAACAAAATAAATTCACAAAACATGATCATTTGGCAAATGTAGAGATCACAGGGGCATGAGTGGGAGTAAATATAATCGTATTAACTGTAATTTTTCCTGCAGAATCTCCTCCTGACATTGGTCCTTCCTCTTTTCCCGTTAGCAGCAGCAGGACTGACGACCACCATCTTTCTTTCTATATGTGTATACATATACATTTATATAATTAATTAGATTTATTTTGAAAAATAATGTCAAGTAGCTACGTACGATACCACTACCATTTCATAATGGATGCTAATCACCAGGAAACAGCCTAGGAACCACGGGAAGATCTAGAAAGGCAGAACAAGACAGAGATAGAAGGAGGCGTGAGGCAGCATGCTGGGAGTGCTGCTCAAAGCTCTTCCAAAGAAAAGACCTTTAAATAACAGGAGAGAGGAGGGCGAGAGAGAGAGAGAGAGAGAGAGAGAGACAATCAATCAACAGAAAAAATAATAAATCGGAGCAGAGAGGACAGCCTCCCTAAAGCCACCAGGGATTTAATGTTTGTCCATTAATCTGATGGCAGGTCTGTGCTGGAATGGTTCCATGTCTTGTCCTGCGTCGGGGCCGATTATCGTTACAATCATTTCATGATATCTTCACTGATGGGGGGCGGGTGGGGTTTCTTTGTGAGAACTGTATTGTTGTGGCATCCAGCTGTTTTGCGCTGAGGGCAGAGGTCACGGTGAGGTGAGAGTTCAAGGGTAGAGTTTCAGTATTCAGCGGCGTACTCCGTACCGTGGAGCCCTCTGCACAGTAGTGTGAACTCCTTCACTATGTCCTTCACCCTCCTCTTGTTCACTCGTTCTCTGCGTGACGGGAGAGGACAAACACGCACAGTTATATATTGTAAACGGACTCATTAGCCAAGAAGCGCGTAAAACTAAACGTCCAGAAGTGTTACCTGAGTATCTGATGTGAGAAGTTGTCTTTCTGTTCAGTCGTGACCCGCGATGACGGGAACCCCGGAGGCTGCAGCGCATCCTTCAACCACATAGCGAGCAGAGAAAAGCAGTGCTTGTTTAGACAGAAAAGCACTTCTGCAAACTGGTCCATCAAGCTCCGAGATGCTCCGCCGCCGATGCCCTGGAGAGAGTGCAACAACGGGGACTTAATTACAATAAGACGGGAAGTGATAGCGCAGCCAAATGCAGCATTAGAGAAATGATGAAACTTAACTTAAATGATGAAACTCGTGTGCGGTGTGATGTGTATGTGTAAAATGTGGTGCTTCTCACCTCCAGCACGGCCTGGATCAACAACTTTCCGTCCTCCTGCACCACTCTGGCCAGTGGAGGCACATCTGAGCAGTGCGGTAACAGCTCAGTCTGCGGCAGAAACACAGAGACGATCAGCTCGCTTCAATCCAAACCTCTCATTTATAAACATGCATATTCTTGCAAGGTTTGAAGCTGCGTGTGTGCATGTGTGCGCGCTCACAAAGAACAAGCACGTCGACTTGACTGTCGGAGCCTCTGGAAATTTGAGCGACAAAACTCCTAGAAGTGGGAGAGGGAGTCAGAAACATGAATGAAAATACTGGAGGATGGTGTCAAACATTTACAGTCTGTACTTTGTACTGACAGGCACATATTTCACATGGAGCTGTAGCAATGACACCCAGAACAGTTTGCGGTTTGCTGTGCGTGTTTATGTACACAATGTGCAAACTTACCACAGTGGAACACTGCTTTCACGTCAAGACTCTCAGACAAGAACAAATCGGGCTTCCGTTTGAGGGCCTAAGAGGCAGATAAAGGCATTAAACAGAGTAGGTTTCTGTCCGCCCGACCCAATCGGTACTGCTTCACCACATTCCACTGCATAAGCTCCTTCAAAATACTGCTATCAACAATACCCGCTCAGCCTGGTAGCCGGATCTGACAGCAACACAGGACTGAGAACAGATCTGCCTACCAGGCTATAGTACTCTCTCTCCATCTGTTTAGGAAAAATTATATCCAAACTCATACAGAGATCCTCCAATGCAGAACTCAGCAGGTATAACAAACAAATTGCAAAAACTCAAACTTTGAAATCATTGGAAACTTAAGTCAAACTAAAGGCAATGATGGTTTTGTTTCTCAAAAATCAATTATACTTGAAACATTACTTTTCCTTGTTTTTGGTTGACTGGATTGAATATGCAACAGAAGTGTGTAAGTAATTAACATGTGCAGATAAAGAGAAATACAACTCATCTCGTAATAATGAACTCATTCAGGATGGAGGAGAGGAGAGAGGGAGAGAGGGAGAGGGAGAGAGATGAAGGTCAGATCTATCCAAAGATAGAAAACAAAAAGGAAGAAGAATGAAGACGGAAGACAAAAATATAAAACTGAAGAGCCATCAGCCAATTTGTCTGAACTGATTAATATTAGTTGAATATTAATTCATTTGGGCTTTGATTGGCTCTGGGCTGGAATGACTTCAGAGGAGGACCGGGCTCAGAGACTAACCAGTCACCTGGGACCACGATGCGGATACCGACGCCGTTACATCATCTTCCCAAGAGCGCAGCATCATCTGAAATGCTTCATCTGATCTTAATCCAAAAATCAAACATGGCCTCATGTTGACTTTACAGAAAAAAGGAGGAAAGATTTAGCAAAAATCTAAGTGCTGAAAATGGTGGATTTGCATATTTTCACAAGGCCACACACAAAGTGCTCATTTTTCTATCTTCAAAGCCTTTTGAGCCGTATAATAGAGCAATATGATTATTAATAGAGAGATTACATGTCTCTAAAGTGACTCATGAGAATTTCCAGACATGAAAAAAATGCACCATCATCTAGCAAAAAAAAAAAAAAACAAGACTTTCTGTCTTTGTTAGCTACTGAGAGTACTTTGGAAACACAAGGTCACCACTAAACTGTGACAGCATGTTTACAGAATATTATTAACAATAATATTTCTTGTAATTTGTATCCTACAATAGCAGTGTGACATTTAGAAGCTATTCAAGATCTGTTAATCCACTGAATACAGTGAAAGTAAGAATGATAAACACATAATATAAATGCTGATTTCTGTGTTTTCTGCAGATAAAACATGTAATTTGTGTGGTGAGGTGACTGTTAGAATCAAAAGCGTTTGAGGAGAGACAGATGTCTCTTTTTCAAACTTTTCCTCTCATGTTTCATTCCTCTGCCTCTGCCTATGTGATGGGACACCTTCAGGCCCAGTAACAAAGAACAGAAAAGAGGTAGAGAGGGAGAAGAAGAGGACAGAGAAACAGGGAAGAAATTAGAAAAAGAGAGAAAGAGAGAGAGAAACCCAAAGTGAATGAAATAAGAAACCAAAAACACACCTGAGCTTGGAGTTGCATAAATGAATCAACAATATCAGGATGATCCCTGGGTCCTAAAATATAATAAAGATGAAACTTAAGAAATCATAAGAGAATAAGAATAATATACAAACAGCAACTGAATAGATTCAACAGTCATGTGGAAATAAAAGAGAACTCAAAAATATTTCATTGAAATAATTCACACGTGAGTAAGGAACGAAGGGGAGAAAGGGGGGAAGGGGGGGGCATATGAAGCTTTGGCAGAGTCTTGGAAGAACAGACCAACCAAAAACAAAAAACAGGCAGAAGACAAAGACATGGGTCTGTTTGGAGAGAAAAAAAGAAAGAAGTAACGAGAGAAAAAAGAACAAACCTAAAGAAACAAAAGTGGGTTTGGAGTGGGAACCCAGGAGGCACCTCTGTTACTGTTACAGTTTGGAGGGAAAGGGGCACCGGACCTGAATAAACCCCTTTTTACCTCCATCCCACGAGGCACTGCGGGCATCAACGTGTTCAAACGATAGGCAACACAGATCTCAGATTGAAACAAGTGCCTCGGGGGAGGAGGTTTGTGTAAAGGGTCCATTCAGAGCTGGTCAATAAGATCCCCTTTGCTTCAAAGGTGAACCCATAGCCATCAGTATGAATCACACTCAAAGATCAGGATAGGTTCTGATATCTCTACCTCCCTTATGCTGGACACAGACTACAGGACCTTTATATAATGCACGATTAAAACACACGTTTCCTGGAGAAGCCTCTGGACTGAAGAATCCACATCGAGATTCCTGACTTTCAAACATGGTTTTTCTCCGATGGCTTAAGATTGATGTTGGAAGGACTCCAACAGCAAACTTGTAATGAAACAGAACAAACGTCTGTAGTAAGCGCCCAGCTTTAGCCGTTCCCAGACTCCAAACAAGTTTCCTGCTCAATACCCCCCTCCAGCCTTCATCCACACACACACACACACACACACACACAACCCCTGGAGAGAATACAGGGCTTATTCAGAGGGCTGTGATTGAAAGCCAGACTCTAATCCAAGCACAGCAGTGGCTGCAGCCGTATTGAGCTGTCCCGCCCTGCTATGTTACATGTCAGCCGACTGAATAAGCTAGTGGTCTCTGTGCTGCGACTGTATCCTGTACTGATACTGTCTACTGAAAGGCACCTGCTCAAAAAAAGAAAGAGTTTAGAGGCAGGAGGAGAGGCAGCCATCACTTCACCAGTCAAAGCAGGAAAGGAGGAGAGGAAAAGGGGGACAACACAAAGGGAAGGGGAGCGACAGACAGAGCACCCTGACCCAAGTGTAGTTCATGTCTTATGTTGAGTAAAAATCCCTAGGTCCCTAGGTCTGGCCCCGGGGGATAACGCACATAAAGAAATGCCTGATCAACTTTAAACACTTTCCAAAATGAACTGAAACACTGAAACAGTAAATTCAAATAAATGAATTAAAAATGATGAAATAAGCAAATACTAGACTGATAAATGTAGAAAACATTGATTGAATAAACCATAATAATCTTAAAATAATTCAGTCAACAAACAGTCAATAACAAAGTGATAATTTGAGACTTTGTTACTTCAAAACATCGAGCAGTCAAACCACTCTGTGGTTCCACTTGAATTAATGAGTACTGAGAGCAAACGTTTAAAGGTCGACTGAGTCAAACGACCTCTAACCTGTCGTTATTTTCCTATTTGTGGCCCAGAGGCTGAGCCTGCAGCACTCCAGTCTTCACACACAATTGCAGTGGGAAAGGGAGCATATCAGCAGAATATACATAAACATATTTAACAACTTTTATTTTTACAAAACGTCTTCACAGTTTCACTTGTTTTCACTTCGCTACACTGTGAAATGATTTTGAAACCTGTGAAATCAAACGTGGTCAAAAGCATTCAAAAAAGGTCTACTGCTGATTTGAACACACACATTTGATAGCATACACAGTCCCGACCCCTGCTGGACCCCCTACCTTGCTGGAAGATGGATAGTGTTACCGAGGTAACCAGCTCAAACAGAGCCTTGATGGGTGGGAAGTGGTCTGTCTCGCTGGCAAAGATATGCACCATCTGAAACAGCAGGAATTCACATCAGACACTCACCGTGTTTATTTGTATGCAAAAAAAAAAAAAAAATCAGGTTATAGGACAGAAAACAGGTTAAAACAGAGAACTGCAAAAAACTGTAAGTTACTATCAAATTTCTCCCCTACCCACGACCATATTTTTGAACTGAGGCTGTGAGTGCATTAGTAATATATAACACTCCAGCCTGCAGGGTTTACATTTTTTTTGTCGTAGCATTTGGACTGACGGCGCAGCGAGAAAACAAGCTCTGTAGTGAGAGCGGTTTGTGGGAGAACGTGTCTGAATTTTACAAATAAACGACTGTTCAGCTGTGAAAACAGACCTATTTAGACTTCTTGATTTTATTTCCAGTTCAGTCCACTTTGGATTGACTATTAAGTGTAATGTATGTAAATGTAAACATGTAAAGAACATAAAAAATTAGGTTTCTCTGGCAGGTCTGAATCTACATGCCTTAACTCAACCTCAACCTCAGTCAGCTGTATTTTTGGGACTTCTTGGGTGTTTTATTTTGAAAATATACCGGATAGACCCGGATTCTCATGACTGACTTCTAGGCAGCTCAAGCTGCTGTCAAAAATCAACCAGAGCGGAGAAGAGACGCACAAGCCATAAATGTGCCTGTTTAGGAGTTAGTCTAATTACAAAGTTTGTTATTAGATTTATTATAGTTTGTTTGGTAAAATGTGATAAAATAACAAGTTTAAATGTATCAATTCATATTACGGCATATGTCAAACATACCTGGAAGAAATGTCTTTATTTTTAGTTTATGAGGCAAACAAATGATGTTTGATGGTTTAACCATAACTGACACTGACACTGACGATATAAGCATCCTCATTTAACTTGGACTCAGTGGTGTGTAGCTGATTAGCTCATTCACAGCCTTTTCTGTCTGCACGTAACCACAAAGCATACTAATGTGTGTCTGTGTCTGTGTGTGTACCTGTCGAGTGAGGTCGAGGGCTGACGCCTGGGGAATTGTACTGTACATCTGCCCAAGCATCTCGCTCAGCTGAGACACCATGGGAGCAAAGTCATGGAGCAGAGTCTTCACAGACTTCTCAAAGATGGCACACACCGCCTGAGGGACATCATGAGATCATATGTACTGACACTGTCATCGCATCTGATAATGTGGACTGATTTCTTAGAAAGCAGAGGTCTGACAGCGCGTTACTTACCTCTACAACCTGCGAGTCGTTGAGCCACTTACTGAGCACAGTCTGTATGAGAGCAAACACTTGCTGCAAAACCACCACCACCTGAAGAACACAAGAATAAATAGCAAGTTAGAAATAGAAAGCATTTACACATTAGTGCAACCCTATCAGCAGAATGACTAATGACTATGGATGAATGACAGGGCAATAATCGCCCGTTGGCCCCCCTCACCCCTCTAACAGTGGAGGCAGCAGGGGTGTGGAGCTCATATTGCTATGAGCACCATGTGCCCCACTGTGTGTTCACATCTACCAAACTGCATTTTAAGATGGAGCATACTGTACGTTTATATCAGTCAGTATCTATCATCCATAGATTCAGCCTGTTTCTTATAGTCAGTGCACTCGACCAAACACCCAACCCCACTTATCACAACGATGCCGGTATGTGGTGACTGACTGGGTTTGGTCCAGGTGGAGGCGGGGTCGTTTTGACGGGCGGTGCTGAGCCGTCGGCTGACTCATCGTCCTGCTTGCTGATGTCGAGTGTGGTGAAGAGGTTGGACAGCAGCCCCAGGATGTGGATGATAGCTAACTTATTGGAGGGATTAGGCTGAAAGGAGAAAGAAGATTAAGAAAGATTATTTCATTTGTAAATTTGCTATTAAAAAAACTTCAACACACTGTTCAAAATAACTAAAATGTTTAAGAAGACAAATAGACCTCACTGGCAGTGTTTAATCATTGTCTGTCTCCATGGTGATGCAACAGAGCCAAAAGACCGTGAAGAGGAGTCTTATGACCACACCTCTCGTCACAATGTCACTACTCTTACTCTATGACAGTCATCCTACAACAACAGCGGTGTGTGCACGTGATGCCAAACTAGGGTGACTTCATCGGTGTTTGCAATCAGCCCCGTCAGTCATCACGGTCATTCACCTCTGATGTAACGTAACCCAAAGGTCTCCCCACTAGGTGCCACTATTTGTCCAGCTCCAGACACGCCACCTGATTTCCTAGTCTGATGTAATGCCGATACATCAAAAAGCTAGACAGAAAACAATAAGAGAGGGGAGGAAGTTGGCGACGATGGATGAGACAGTGTGTGACTGTGTGTGTGCTGTGCGAAGAGTGAGACAGGGACAGACACACGGAGATAAATGAAAAGCTTCATCTAAGATGACATGTCTATTTACCCCACCCAAGGTCTTCTCTGATTGTAGAACAAGGGATCAGGAGAAATTCGACTTTGTTCCACACACAGTAGACATTATTTTTAAGTAATACTGCCTCCACCTTCACACCAACCAGCATGGCTGGATGTGCGAGTCTGACTCCAGGCTCTGCTGGACCTGACATTTAAACGGGGTAAAGAATTTTCTTTTGCATGACTGTGCGCATGCACATGTAAAAGCATGACCTAGTCGAAGTGTCTCTCTGTAGGCACTATTTTTTTCTCTCTTGCTGTGGTGTGTGGGTGCGTGAGTGAGTGAGAGAAAGTGTGTCTTTTGCTACTTCCATGTGAGTCACTAACCCATGGTGCAGGGTCAAATCCAATCTGGTCCCGCAGAGAAATGTTCCACTGCAGTGACACCACACAGACACAAGGCCTGTTCTTATTGGCCAGTGTCCAACTGTGCCTGCTCTGTCTTTGTGTGTGTGTGTGTGTGTGTGTTTACTGGCACACGTTGATCGATGTACGCACCGTCTCATCTGCTAGCTTCTCCAGTTGCTGAATGTAGGGGGTGATGAGCGAGTGAAGGTTTCTTAAGATGTCTTCCACAGGGAGAGCGGAGAGCAGGAAGCCGAGCGCTTGCATCAGCCACATACACTGACTTGTCTACAAGAAAAGATGATCGCAGGTTTGCCAATCAGTTTAGAGTCAAAAAGACCACACGGAGACTTTCTGGCAAAACACAACATGTCATCATTAGACTACGATCTGCAAATATGTTATGCAATTCTTTCACGCTGTTCTTTATTTAAATATCACTTTTGAACTGCGTGCCAAGACAAGAAGAGAGAGTGAATGTAGGAGAGCACACACTGACCTTGTGGATCTGCTTTATAAGCACCTCCTTAAAAAGAGAGAGTCAGAGTGAGGGTTTTATTCTTTTGAAAGCAAAAACAAAGTCCACAATAACAAGTGAAGTGGTTTCAAAGAGTACGTATTATTTTTGGAAAGCAGGAACAGACAAAACTCTGACACATATTTTTTTCTATAGATTATTGGATCAATGAAAAAAGCAATAGCAGTTTACAAAGATGCAAAAGTTGTGTACACGTACTTGAGACACAGCTACTATGTTGGTTGCGTAGGGTGGCAGGTCATATTTGCACTCCCTACAAATTTTCTTCAGCGTAGAAACAGAAGAAACAGAAAGGTCTGGGTTCCCTAAAGCCTGAAGCACCAAAGGCAAGACACTGCTGAGCATCACCGGGTGGTCTGCCAACCATTCAGCCAAAGCACCTAGTGTGGAGGTTTACAGGTTAGACATGGAACGAGTGTTACTGGACTGGCAGCACCAAACTGAACATTTGTTTGTTTCGGGCTGAGATCATTTTAATCCACCCGTGACACTTCACCTCTCACCTATAGTGAACATCACTGTGTCTGCTAGTTGGACGTTGTTGATGCTGATTCTGGGGATGAGTCCTATCAGGCCTGGGATGACGTCAGAGTAATTCACATCTATCGTCTCCGCTATGGACTGGAAGCCGTACAGTAAAGCTTCTGTGTGCTGGAGGAGGAGAAAAATTAGTTGATAATAAAATGGCATGAATAAAAAAAAATAAAAATAACCAAAACCAACATGAAAATGTGTCAAATTTCAATGTTGAATCATGCAAATTAGTATTTCTAACTTATGTTACCACTTCACCACTTCATGTTTATTTTGATTTGAGAGTGTGAGAGACTTCATGCAAGTCGACACAAATAAACTACTAAAACTAAAAAACTGGTTTATTACATCTAGTGTCTCACAGTTTCAGTTCTGTCTTCTGTGCAACACTCACAGAAACAGACAATAGTTCACATTTTCTCTTTACCCGTCTGTGTGTGCATCACCTACCTGCCATGATGTGGGCTGCTCTGCGTTAGTCAACAGTCTCCCTAGTTTATCATACAGGTTACTCAGCAGCTCTGCTCCCAGCATCTCGTAAACGTACATGAGTGTGTCTGAGATATCAACCCTGAAGGACAGACATGCACAAACAGACATTTTTAGGGGCACGCAATCTTGAAACCTTATCTGTTAATCCATTTGCCTGACATGTTTTGCCCTCTCAGCTGTCAGTCCGGTGAGAGTTTATTAGAGAGAAACACACTCATATGCTGACCAATCATCCTGTCAGCGGGTAATTTCTGAAACACTTAGACTGTCACTGAAATGCTTGCACACGACAGTGTGTAGTAGAAATTGGTTAGCACAATACACAAAAACAGGGTCGGACATACAACACACACACACACACACACACACACACACACACACACACACACACACACACACACCTGTAGATCCTGAATTGCTCTTTCTCATCCGAGGACCAAGATGCGTACTCCTGGTCGGAGGGAAACTGGGCTTTGTGTAGCAGAACATCCACTAGCTGGAAATATACTGGCCTGTAGACCTGCAGATACACTGCCTGCTTATCCGACTCGAATGACATTATTTCATCCTGAAGATGGAGTGAAAGAGAAAAAAAACATAAAATTATTTATGCACTTTTCAAAATACAGGTATCTGTTACAATTCACAAAGTAGACCCAAGTAAATTTCACATTTTCCAGGATTTATCATTCATTTATCACTGAGATAACAACCCCACTATCAATTATCTAATATGAACCTGCACATTGTCTGCTTGCACAAGCCAAGAAATCAATTATTGTTGGATAAAGTGGAAGACAAAACGCAAATGTTTTCAGACAAACTGTCATATTTTATGATTTGCAAGCCGTAGACAAAGAGCAGCAAGTAGCAGGATCATTCATTCGGCAGGTGCAGGCAGAGTTCATGTTTTTATACAGTCTATTTAAAGATGTCTGTTTTAAGCAAGTGCCGTTCCAGACTTCAATGAGCAAAGCTTACTTTTTGGTCTGATTTTGCAGAGCTAGAAAAGCCAAAGTCAAACTACCACAACATCACTTAAACATATTACAGTAGAGGATGGGATGAAATTTTAACATTCGTTACCTGTAGCGTATACCAGAAGGTGAGTGTGAGCGAGCTGGTGGTCTCGTTGACCGGGTAGTGGCCGGGGATGCCTGTACAAAACATGATCATGTTGACTAAAGCCAGGAAGCTCTGCCAGTGATCCACCTGCTCCAACAGAGTCCTAGACAGAGAGATGGGTTGAGGGGACAGAGAGAGAGAGAAAGGTGTAATTTGGCATCTGTCCAGTGCACTTGGCACACCGGTAAACTAGCAACAGATATAATATAAGTGGAGACTGCACAGTGCACACTGGACAGAATATTGCAATACTTGTTTCGGTGTAACGCAGTGCACCAGGCACGTCTCTGTCATGTCACGGTCACAACACTGTTTCGATCCGATCTACACGTGACTTCAAACCCCACCAGGAGCCTTTTGCCTGCCAGGTTTGGTCATCGTACCTGGTTCATGTGCTTCTAAATATGTGAATATGCTACATAGTTAAATTATTAACCTTTTGGCTGTTTTTAAGGTTGGAAGATTGTCTGACTTCCCGCTTCTGGTGGGGTTTCAAACATTGACTAGAACGGCCAGCTCCGGTGGCTGTGGCACACACGCAACACGCTGCATTCTTGCTTGATGGAATTTAGCCATAAGGAACCTTTTATATAGTAGTACTGTTGAGATTAGTTTAAAAATTAAATAAATTTTTTGTTGTTGGATTGGCTTGAACACATTTTATATGTGCTGCTTTCAATGTCACTGAATTACAGAATGTTTTTATTCCATCCAAAAAATTATGAATTATTCAGTCATGTTTGGCTAAGATAAAGGTACGAAACTGAGTTTGTCCAAGTCGAGGATCTCATCACAGAGGGTTTTATGTGCTCTACAGAAGCCCCTTGAGGCAAATTTGTTATCCGATACTGCACTATATGAATAAAATTGACTGGACGTGACATGATAAAATCTCCACATTGATACAGGCCATCTGAAAAACATCCTCTCACACACCTGGAGTGGTTTTCTCCCAGTGTAACGGCGATTCTGCAGATACCGTGGCAGGTCTCCATATCTCCATTCTGAACAGCCTCTCTGAGCTGTTCCTGGAGGGCCAGTACTTGAGGAACCAGTTTCAGCAAAGTGTTCACATATCTGCAACCCATGGACACAGAAAAAGAAACGGCAGAATTGACAGTTCAGTTAAAGTGCAGTGTAAGTGAGATGAAAATGACATGCACAGCCAGACTGACTCACACCGCTCACAGCTAAGTTGATGTATTTATTGCTCCTTCTCAAGACAAGTGTTTGTTTCAAATCAAATCTCAGTTCTAGTCAGTCCAACCTCTGATCCAGCACACCCACCCTAAAAAACCCACACATCTACCAGGGACTGGAAAATCTATTCAAAGCTGCTGCTCAAAGCTGCGCTGCTGTCAGTTATTATTCTGTCTTTTTCCTGCTGTCTCAGTCATCTAAAATTCCCTCACTCTAAAAACACGCACGTGTGCTGACAGACACACAAACTCGCGTGGACACATCGTACACAAATACACTTGGCAACACAGGCTCAGATGTGGTCATGTGACAACATCAGACGACATCCTCCTGTCAGCCTTAATGACAGCAAGCGAAGGGGTGACATTTGGAGATGAAGGGCGTGCGTGTGTGCGCCTGAATGTCACTGAGGAGATTATGTGCATGTGTGTGAATGAATGCTATAAACGTAAACCGTACTACGTGTATGTCAGTCCCAGCGGGGGTTTGTGGTATGCAGGAGGTGCTTCATCTTTCATGAGAACATCAATACGGACGCAGGTCCAGGTCGATGAATATTCATCAATGACACACCAAGGTTGTGTGACTTCAGCAACGTTTGAAAAGAAACAAATCAACCTGAAAAAAATACTGTGTTTCTCTGAAGAACTTATCTTGGGCTGTGACTAACAATTCTTTCCATCATCAATTCATCAGTTTTTTTCAACTGATGAACTTTCAATATCAACTAATGAATCATTCAACTGTTTTTGTCTAACCAACAGTTAAATCCCCATAGCTTTCCAATTTACAGCGGCACTGAAAAATCCTCCCATTTTCCATCGACTAATTGTTTCTGCATTAATACAGTCACTTATAGAACTGTACTGGCCAGAAAAATGACACTGATCCTCTACATCCTCTGCTGTGCAGGTTAAATGCATGTCTTCCTGGGGCCCTGGAAAGCATTTGTTATTCTAATTTCCATCAGGCACCCTTAAAAGCCAAGGAACCGGAACCGCTCCACCCTGCTGAGATGTGATGTGTATGAATCTGGCCTTCCTCTAATAAGCTCGTACCTGTGTGTGTGTGCGTGTGTGTGTGTATTGGACCTACGTCGTCTGTGTTTGTCTGCCTAAGTAACCCCTGCGAGAGCAGCGCTGGGACGGAGTGCAATTTACTCTGAGTGAGTGACTGTGTGTGTGTGTGTGCGTGCGTGCATTCATGTAAGTGGCAGACTGCACTCATGCACTTAGAAGATCATTCATTTTTAACAAGGAGCTTTGCAAATGCAGGTCATGCACTCTTCACTTAGCAAAAGAGGACTTGGTGTGTATGTGATACAATTAAAAAAAGGCAGAATGGATTTGTGTGTGTTTCCCTTATAAGAGATCACATCCTGGAGTTTCCTCTGAGACGGTCTGCTGCAGTTTCCTCTCCTCTAACTCACAGTTGCCTGGCCTCTCCTCTTCTGCTCCCTGCCCTGCTGGTATACACTTTCTGCCTCCTTCCTGACTCCTCCTTTATTCTCTCCCTCCACTCCACCACACCACACCACGCCCCACCATCCCCCACCCCTGATCCCCTCTGCAATTACTGCAACACTCCGAGACAGGGGAAATGGGTTGCCTGGCAACAGGATGCAGCTGGACCAATAGCATCCCCCCAAATGAGTTGACTGTAATGTATTTAAACAGAGGGAGAGAGAACAAGAGACAGGGAGGAGGGCTTGGTACTGATGGCGAGAGAAGGGAAAGGAGAAAGGAAGCACACAAAGAAACAGAGGCAGAGGGGAAGAAAAGATAAAATATATATAATAAAAAAGAGAGAGCTGAATCTATAGGTGGAAAAAAAGGTGGGCTATGAGGATGGGAGGGGGGAAAAACCATACCAGGTTTAGTTATAGATTCATATCTTTTCCTCCTCTCTCATACACACAGACACTTCAATATAGGTAGGCAAGTTAGAAAACACAATGTTCTCATAGTCTGATAAAGACTGAGGCCAACGTGTCTCGAGAGACGCCTCTAATGAGAGTCAAGACTTTTGGGAGGACCTGACAAACACACCGGCAAACATGCCGCACTGTGATCAGTGTGACACAACACAAGAGAAAGAAGGAGAGGAAAATGTAGGAATTTTAAACGTGGAATTTAGTTTTGAACATTTGGAATTCAGAGAAGAAAATCAGATCACTAACATACTCTATTCTATAGGAGCCCAGCAACGCTCGCTGAGGCTGTTGTACCTGTAACTCATGCTGCCATTAATCGTCTCTCCGCCATCTGCTCAGCATAAATTGAGCGTGTTTAAACTGACTTGTCAGCAACAACTTCACAGATACGAGACCCTCTTGTGTGAAAAGCATTGCAGAGGTATGGAGGATGAAGTCTCTTATTCTTGCACACTTTCACACCTTCCTCTTCACTCCACCTCCTCCTCTCAGTACCCTTACTTCTCTTTACATCGTCCCGTCAACCCCACCCACCCTCTCTCTCTCTCTCTCTCTCTCTCTCTCTAGGGGAGGGGTAATGGGTGCCTGCCATGTCTGAATCAACCAGGGCATGATGACATCTCTACCCAGCTCTGTAACCATAGCAACGCCAGCCAACCGAGAAATGCCGCTCTCCTCCCCCTGGCTGTCAACTTGCCCTGTATCAATCCCTCCCTCCTTCCTTCCTTCCTTCCCTCCTTTCCTCTCCCGATGCCCTTCCAGTGCCCACCCTCTCTGCTTCCTGCCCTTGGCTAATGCATCCTTCTTTTTTTTCTCCTCCTCTCTTCTCCCTCCATTTTCACTCCAATGTAATTTCTCCACTCATAACCATCAAACCACACAGTATGTTATTTTTTTCTTTTTTTCAGCATTCTCCTGGGTTGGCATGTAACATTTGTACACACCTTTGGGAGTCGGGCTGCGAGATGGCGTTGACTATAGCCTCCACCGCTGTGTCGAAGAGCTCTGGGTCAGGCAGTGCGCTGAAGCAGTCGTGCACCAGGCCTTCGCTCTCACTTAGGGGCACATCCAGCAGCACCCAGGATGACAGGCAGCGCAGTACGCGAGCTTTCACTGCCCCGGGGCTGTCCGTCCTTCGCAGCAGTTGCTGCAGTAAGGGACATACTGACCCCCACTCCCGGCCCAGGGCACCCCGAACCTATAGAGATTATGATAACAGCGGTTTGACTGCTAGTGTATGGCTTCTGTGTGGTATGTTCTTCTGCTGTTCTATACTAGTGCCAATAAGACACAGAATAAGATGTTTTACTGAAACCTTACTCTTAAAATACAGTAAAATTGTGGCTTTAATTGACAATGTGCCAAAACATCTGTGCTACAGACACATTTCAGTAAGCTCTCAATAAGTATTTAGGTTTGTTTCCGACCGATGAACACATCAAAATGAAAGAAAACCTTTGGACACATTCATCGCCTATCCAGGTGGGAAAAGCATGTACCTGTCCCTTTCGGTACTGTGGCAGGCGACTGGTCTGGAACTCCTCAGGCAGGACGGTGAGCAGCTCCAGCAATGCCAGGCAGCGTGCCCGTCCGTCCACCCCTCCCCCCTCCTCCTGGAACACCCGCACCATCTCTGCCACCGCGCCAGGCCAGGCCTCGGGCATTGTGTTGAGCGCCAGAGAGGCCAGGGCCACACATAGTCGGGTGAGCACCATCTTGGAGCCGGAGGAGAAGCAGGCAATCTGGGAGAACAGCTGTGTCTTCAGAGACTCATACTGGTCGGTGGGGATGTCTGACCAGTAGCGAGAGATCTTGGTGTGAAGTGCACTGGCACCAAAATACTGGATCTCTGGTACCTGTGAGAGATGATAAGGACGCAAATGACGCAAATGCTTTTTTTCAGTGAGTGTGCGTGTGTGTTCATGTGAGGGTTTGTGTGCGTACACTGTACCTTATCTGGGCTCAGTAGGGCCCAGCAGAACTGCCAGGCCTGAGGCGAGACCTGAGCCTGCATTAGCCATTTCTGGGCCAGATTCTTGTTTTCTATATTGGGATCATAGTACAACTGATGGAGTGCCTGGAAATAAAGAATAACAAAAGAGAGAGAGTCAAAAAAAAAATCCATACAAACTGTGGATGATTGAACAACTTCCATCTGAGAAATGTTTCCACACATTCACAATAGTGGGTGTCAGAGATGACAGACCAAGTGAGAGGAGGAAAATGCCGTCGTTTGAGCTCCTATTTGGAGGAAAGAACTGGTTACCTTGATGCTCTTTTCTCGCTCGTTCGCAAGCAAACACACAGTAGACAGTTTACCTCAAAAACCTGAACAACTAAGAAAGCAATGACCTGAAAATGGCACTGTCTGAAGCACAGCTCTGAGTAATTTGAGTACTTGAGTGCAGGGAGAACAAGGAGGAGCAAGCCAAAGAGAAAAGAGATAAAGGATGAGTGTGACAGAGGGAAATAAAAGAAGGGGGGGGGGGGAGAG
Source organism: Protonibea diacanthus (assembly GCA_028641955.1). NCBI lineage: Eukaryota > Metazoa > Chordata > Actinopteri > Sciaenidae > Protonibea > Protonibea diacanthus. Next base: position 8,257,903 of record CM053979.1, on the reverse strand, counting down.
CATTAATTAAACAGACACCTCTAATCCCAGCAGTGCCAAAAGAGAGGTTTAGACACTACTCTGCAAAAAATGCCTGCCTCTCTCTCCATCTCACACAACACATATAGACACACACAGAGACAGACAGACACACACATAGACACAACATGTACGTGCTCACTGAAGTAAAACTGCTGCCAGCCAGCACTAAGTGTCTGACAAGCAACACAGGGAAAAGAAAAATCTATTCAACGAGCTTCTGATCCTTGTCTTTACCCCTGAAGCCTGCTCGCATCAATTCCTCCACCAGCACCCATTCTCTCCTCTTACTTCCTTCTCATTTCTCTCTCTCTGTTTGCCTAAAGTGTCCGTCCAGTTTCATTCCTCATCCAACTCTCTATCTTCATCTCAGTCTTCTGCTAAAATTCTCCCCTTCTCAGGGACATTTAGGCTCTCGAATAAGGGAGGAAAAACACATTTTTGTAAAGGAACCACTATGAGACACAGAGCTAGATGATGTGATTGCAGCTGATGAACATCAATACAGAGTCAATGCCTACTGGAAGAGTCTCAGGTGGTGTTCTCTCCACGCCTGCCATCCCGCTACGCAATTATCTGTTACTGTATGAGGCTCTGAGCACGGTTGGCTGGATGTTAATGAGCTGATTGTTCGCAGAGAGTCAGATGGCATTCGTACATATACATGCACGTGTAAGAGACAGCTATAGGTGCAGGTTCAGTATGTGAAGCAGGTACTGTATGTCTATTCTGCATGTGGCTTTGACTTTTTGACTTGGTAGGACTCTGTACTGCCTAAAACCAGCTACAGGAATAAGCTTCTGCATGACAGAACTGATGAAATATGAATGTGCTATTGTGTTGCGCTGTCTGTGCATCATTATCATGCCTTCATCCTAGAAAAGCATGAGCGCTAGGATGTTTTTTTGTTAGTCAGCTCCACCCTACCCTTTCTGCAAACGAGACTGTGATATCGGAGTTCAAAGCAGTGGCAGATCATTACCGCGGACCACTGTGTGATCGCAGACCGCTCCTTATCCAAACCCAAACAGCACCCTGTCAGAGCGTGCCTGTCTTCTGAGGTTGATTATCAAAGTGCAAGACGCAAAACCAAAAATTTTGCTGCTTTAATCTTCTCACAAAGAACTGCCGCCTGTCTCCTCCTAGAAATCACGCCCAGCATGCGGCGGTTATTTCGACTAACTGTAATTGCCCATTATTAATCGGTTCTTTTTAAACCCACACACACACATGCACAACCCTGGAAACTGTATTTGCAACTGTAGCAACTAATCGCATCTACAGATGGTGGCAACCTGCCTGAACCACCTGGCTTCACCTGAGGATGGCGTGCTCTTGGCAGACACCGTCAAAGGTCATTAGCCTCCTCTATTGTCACTTTCCAACAGGAGGAGGAAGGGAGGATGAATGCGAGTGAAGAAATATGGCTCAGTTAGACAGATTCACCATCTGTTCTCACACATAACCAGGGATTTACTGGAGCTGGTATCCACTTGTGTGTTCCCTACCATGCCTAGGAGAATAACTACATTGTAGATCCTGAGCTGTGTTAACAAAGAGCAGCACAATACTTACTAACTACACACAATATCAAGGACAAATGTCTAGCAAATCAATGAGGAAGAAGCCGCTGTCTGCAAAAGATAATTTAATTATTATTAAAGTATTACCAAGTGGCAGAAAGATAAAGACAGGTAAAAGGGGCAGCCTTCATTATGTTTCTGAAAGCATCATAGAAATATCTCCTCCCCCACATGCTCATGAGTGCACGAGCCTACACGCACAGACACTCTTTGGACATGTCTTTGCACACTGTGATCACACACAGCAGGTAATGGCATCTCTCTGCCATAGGTTCAGTGTGTTTTCAAGCCATCTGTCCACTAGAGCTCAAGCTCACGCTCAAAGTCACCACGGTGATGGGAGGGCAGCGTCGACGCTGTGCTGCAGAAGGCATCATCACACCGCTGACCCCATCGTGACACTGCGCTATAATTGTGAGAGGCAAAGACGTGCAGGGGAATGATGATTAATGAGGGAACAAAGAAGAATAGTTTGTGTGAGAGCGGGTGCGCGGGTGGTTGTTGACAGCACGCAGCCAAGACAGAAATTAAGAATACCATGTTGCCAATAGTGATAAAAATCTCAGCAGATGAACAGCAAACAAACCCTTATACATAGTGTCTCAAAATGCAAACCTCAGTTACAGAAACTATTTCCTTTTTCACCACGTTATACAAAGACAGCCTACAGTCACTGAATGAATGGATGTGATGCCTGCTAAAATAAAAAACTTAGGAAATAAAAATGTGTGTATCATGTAACCTACAGACAAAGAGACATGTTCCACCTGGAGCCTGCATATGTTTCTATCAATAGCTGAATGGTAATAGTGATCACGATCCCTCTTTTCCTTCTGAAAATATCCTCTCCGGACACCACAAAGCTACTCAATACATGATGCGTCATTTCTCAGTGTCAAATTCCCCTGCTCTGTTCTCTAATGTGTTAGCTGGCAGGCTGAATCCTCGGCTTTTAAATGCCATGAAACGATTTAATAAGCAGACCGCACTTGCTGTCACATACTGTACATCTTAGACCTCCTCATTTTTCTTGAACACAGTTTTTAAAAGGCAGAGGTGCATCACAAGCCAAGACCTCGACAGCCACGTTGACCCAGTATTGTTGCTGTGATTCTTTCTGGCGTTACAGCAGTTGTTTGTCTTGTCTGTCATCCCAGCAGCACACTGTTTCACGGTAAATCTACAGCTCTGAAACTGCTTTAAGAAAAAAAAAAAAAACACTTGCTTGTGGACAGTGGTCGTATGCTAATTATAGCCCAGCGGAAATGTAAGGCAGTATATGCACCCATTCATTATACACACAAAAACACTGACAATGTGGGACTTTGTTTTACAGACTCAAGATTGAACAAAGAGCTTTCTATTGGACACATACAAATGTTGGGCCAGGAACCATCATCTCCACCACCATGTATACAACAAGCACACATTCGCCACCATCCCACTGTACAACAGTGACAACTCTGCACTGTTGCTCTTTTTTTATAGCGTTCCCACACATTTTCTATTTCAAAATTTCAAACCAGACTCAGATTTCCACACTTCTGTTTCAGACTCTATTTGACATCTGAGTGCAAAAAGTAAGATGTTTATTACGTCAATAAATGGCTTTAAAATCCAACATGATTGTTACAGTCTGACTATATATACTATCATGTTGTCAAGTAATTAATAGCCAGAATATCGTAGCTAGGTAGTGTATCAGCGTTCTTTCCAGGCTTTATATTTGAGATTGTCAGTGTAGCCTTTGGAAAACGTACTTTTATCTATTGTGGCTGTGTGGCTCCACACTATTCTCTTGTAACATAATGAATAAATAACTGTATACTATTGTTGCCCCCATACTTTTGTCTGTGTAGCCTTGTTTATTCACTGTCTTCATGGACAATATGATGAATGCAGTCATAAAGGTTTCCTTAAGCAGATAGTCCATGGATGTGGATGTTCAGATTTGATGCTGTTAAAAGACTCTTTTGCATTCTGTGAAGTCGTGTGGCTGCCTGCTCCAAACGCCAAAAACAAAAAACAACATTCTGCTTGTATGATCAGTTTATTTCATTTTCATTAATAATCTGGAAACAGTCAAATTCTATCCTTTTCCTTTCTGCGTGGGGACCTCGTGTCTTTTTCACTGTTTCACTCTCATCATCTTCTGAGAAGTGCAATTTGACTTACACTTAATTGATGAACAGAACACACTACTGTGTGTGTGTGATGGTGGTGTGTATTCAGTTACCTGCTGTTGTGACCGGCAGAGAGGATAATACAATTACCGCTAAAAGCAACATCTGAGATTTTTCTAAAAGCATTAAGCTGATGCTCTGACACAGACACTAATATGATGCTTTTAGGTGCACACGCAGATTGTAAAGAAACCTACTCTTATTCCTAGTGAGTGAACAGCGTCGTATATGTAAGTCTAGTCAAATTATCTGGAAGGAATATGGAAAGAAAATTTTAAATCAGTCTATAGTTCAGTCTAATCTATCTATCTATCTATCTATCTATCTATCTATCTATCTATCTATCTATCTATCTATCTATCTAACGTACATTTAATTTCAGGGCACCTAGTTAGGAATGGGTGAGGGTGGTGGTGATACTTCAGATGTTGTTTGTCTGTTTCATCAGCTAATGAGATTACTGATGGCGCTGCACCACTCAGAGACGGCTGGCTGCTTTGACAGGAACTGAAAGTGCACCTTAAATTGTACAAAACGAAAAGATGAATAAAAGTGGCGGATTTGTCCGATTTCTGAATCAGTCTGAAGGTCAGGGTTCAGTGTATAAACATACGCTGCAATGACATGGCAGATGACATTCCTGAACACTTTTTAATTTAAAACCGTTCATTGAATTCACTACGCTGACATTTAACCACTGCACTCATCTCCTATTTCAGATAATCAAATGAAACGCTGAAAATATATCCGACAGGAGGCTCAGGTTATTTTTTGATGAATATCAGGCACTATTTTTGCTCGCTTCGATTGTAGATGAGACTAGCTTGATCTAATAAAAACGTCCACGTAAAATCTACAAGGCTTTGCATCAGTTCCTATTACGTCATAACAAATTATTTATGACGTTCCCACGTTAATTAAACATTCACTTGTACTAGTGTTTTCTCTAGCATTAAGTAACCGAAACAATGAGAGATTTAGACCACTTTCTTCACCTGTAGACCTGAAACACCAACTAATGAACAAGGAGATTATCCACAGAGAGACAGGACGTTACTCATTGTTTGTTATTCTTCTTCCTCCCTTATTATACCACCAGAAAGCACAGTATCAAGCCAAGCCTTTCCCCCCCACAGGAATGTGCTTCCCTCCCCTTTAAACCTGCCTCTAATCATTTCTGTCGCATCGCCAACCTCCTCTCACCCCCACCTCTTTCTTTACTGGCACTGTCACAGACATCGACCCTGTCCCACCCCTCCTTCCCTCGCTCCCTCCTTCCTCCCCTCGCTCCCTCAATCCATCTCATCACATCGACTCTGCTCTTCCACAGAAGCACCTTCCTCACTCCCTCCATCCTCCCCATTGTCTCACCCCCTACCCACCCATCCCCTCATGTCCGAGTCAGCGGCCACCCAGCAGGGAGATTCATCACAGCAACCTGGCAGCCACAGTCAACACACACACACACACACACACTAATACATCCAATCCAACAGAGAAAAACGAGACTCAGACAAGCATTTTTCAATGACAGAGAAGGCAAAGAATTGGCGGGTTACAACCTGTTATTTTGCTCTCATCTGATCATCCTTTATCAACACTATCCATTCAGTCAAGACTAATTTAAAGACCTGCTTAATTCCTGTATGCAAACAGAGCAACATCATCTCTCCGGACTAAATCAGTGCTGTAAAAACAAAGCTAATGGGATGATGACAAGTCTAAAAAACAAACAAACAAAAAAAAACTTACCTTCTCTACGTTTTCCACCGTGAAGTCCAGGGCGTCCGGTGTGGCTACTATCCTCCCCGGCGTCTCCATAGCTCTCTCCGCGGACACGGAGCTGTCAAATGATCAAAAAGAGGAGCAACACATTCAAGGAGCTGACAGCCACCGTTAAACTTCCCTTTACAGACACTGTTATCTCCAATACACCTCCACAATATCAACCGGCAATGTGTAAGTTAGACAAGAAAAGCATCACAGATTTAAAAATATAAAGATGACACGAGAGGCTAACCGGCGAGCTAACGTTAGCTCGTGACGCTAACCATAGGAAAACACTATAGCAACGGCTAGCGCCGCTATGCTAACGAGCTAACGTAGCAATACGTTACCCTAGTGCCAAATGTAAGCAAGCGAGACATATATATTATTATTTTCAGAGTTTAAATAATGCTTATGTTATTTAAATAATGCCGTCTCCGTGTATTATCTCTAGGCTGACCAGAGGACCAGCATTTTCACACCTTTTCTGTCCTGCGACGGTTTGAGACGATGCTGGCAGCTCCCTGCCGCTTTTCTGCCTCTGCTCCGTCACCGGGAGCTTTTTTTCTCTGCTGCGTTCAAAGCACGGTGGGAAATATCGCAATCACAGCGTTAACTGCCGGTCAACGGCCACCTAGTCAACAACGTCAATAAAAACAGCGATTTCTAAAGTTTCCACAGTGGAGAATAGACAAATGCGGAGAAATTCGTGATATTAGTATCTCTGTAAGTTGACCTGTTGTGTCTGTCGCTAAATCATTTAAGGAACTATTATCTTATGTTTCAGTTTCGTTTTGTCGTTTTTTTTTTACGGCCAAACGCTCTTCGGAAATCTCGCACACGAACGAATGTTGCATGCCCCCCCTCTATTTATTGAAATGTTATGGTCATATTATAGAGATACAGCTGGTGTCGGGGGTAATAAATTCAACCCTATTCACAATGTATCTCACATGATGTCGCTATATATATATATATATATAAAATAACCCCCGGGTCCTCTGATGCGTGTTACTCAATGAAAAAATACTGAAAATATCGAGGACGTTTCAAAACATGCAAACATGTGAGAAAATATAAGCTATTCATGCGTGTGTATGCTCCTCTTAAGGGAGAAAACAAGGGTGAAATCAGACATCAAAATTTAAAACCAAGCTATCTGTGTTTGTATTAGCTCCTATCCAAATGCACACACGCCTGACACATACACGGTGGATTCTACACGGTGGATGTTCAGTAAAACTCACACAATACACAGGGTTAAAAGGACCCATTCAATTATAAAGACGTGCTAGATTATGAATTTCCCCTTATAATTCGTATTCGTATATGGACCTGGTCGTTATAATGAGTTAGCTGAGACCTTCACAGCTAGAGCGGTAAATTGTACTCATACTAATATATGAATATTTCTACAGTTTTAGACAAGAAACATCTACAAATCAAGCCGGACCTTTCCAAACAACACATCTGACCATTCATCACACTTTCTAGGCCACTTATGCAGCAACATTATATAAAAATCAATGTATGCTTTATAGATTTCCACAGGCTCACATAGCCGATTAATCTGATGTCTAAAAACTCTAGCTCATAGAACAGGAGGAAAAGTGACAACAGCCATACGATACTGCTGTATGAGCCCAAAAATATATATCATCTATACCAAAGAATTAGCAGAGGAAACCTAGTGCCACAAATAATTTTACATGTCGATGATGAATATTCAGCTTCAAAACAGGTTCAAGCCAGATAAAACATTTACTTCATAGCAGTCACCGGGTAATGCCCCCCTCTCTTTTAAAGATAGTTCAGTTCTAACTCATTTTAAAATTGGGTTTGAGCATCAGTTTCACAGGAACTTGGTGGCAATATATAAAAAAAAAAACAATGTGTGCTGTTGAAAATGTTATTAATAGTGTCATATTCATTGGAACTACATCCTCCAGAGAAGTATTGTGACACATTTCAAATCTTCACACCATCTCACTTTTCTCTTTAACCATGTGTGTTTTTCCCCCTCACAACACGGGAATCAGCCGTAGAGCCACAGCGCCCCCACGTGTCGCACTAAAGACATCACACCACTGTAAAACGCCCTGTAGAAAGCGCCAGTCATGCAAATAAATAAATAAATAAATAAAAATAGAGTGAGGGTGATACAGTTTAAGCTTCCGGATCAAGTCAGATACATGAAGTATGTTACAAAAGTATGTATATTATTATTATTAATAATTAATTTACTTCCTTAGCATGGCAAATACCTGGTCTAATTCACAAAAAAGGAGAAAAAACTGGAATAATTCAATAAACAATATATAGTCAGTTTCAGAAGTTGCTACCTGTTCTTATATAATAACAATATAATAATATATTAGCAAAATATATATTATACGTACGTAAAAGGCTAATAAAAAACACACTTTGTGTACTTATAGAAATACGTGAATAAACAAATTCATAAATAACAGAGACTAACTCTTCAGTCACTGAGTAGAAATGGTGGACAGAATAAATCCAGTATGTGAATATTTGCTAGATATTTATTTATTTATGACAACAGTCAGCCGTGCAGTGATTTGTGTGGCCGCAGTGTGTGTTGGTGCTCTGTAGCTTCAGGTCTTCACTGTGTTTGTAGCTTAGCAGAGTTTTTTTTCCTGTTGCTTTCATATAACTTGTCCGTGTGCGCTGTGTGGGTAGGTGTCAGTCTTTGTACTGAATACGCGTCACGGCACCGAGTCAGAGCCACTGACTATTTTGAACAGGGAACACGTGGCACACTGGAGAGAGAGAGAGAGACAGAGAGAGAGAGAGAGAGAGAGAGAGAGAGAGAGAGAGAGAGACTCACTCCTCCTTCAGTCTCTCCAGCCACGCACACACTGGCAGAGCTGCTGTCTGCGGTGTGGTGTATAGTACAGTACAGATATCTGAGATTTCTTCAGCCACTCTTTTAAAGTCTGAGGGGATCGGACGGCGAACAAGAGAGATAGAGAGAGAGGAGAGTCCTGTGGAAACAAGACGAGGCGACGTTTGTTTTGGTTTATTTACTTTAACTGTGTGAGCCAAGAGGACAGAGATGATGGAGACCAAACTCTGGGCTGCCCTTTGTGCGCTACTGCTCGTTAACTTGGGATCCGCTGAACATGGTAGGTTGTTTGTTTTATTATATCTTGGTGTATTTAATCTTGACTCCCTGATTCCAGCTTGTGCTAGACATTGTCATAATGTTGTACCACCTCCTCTCTCTCTCTCTCTCTCTCTCTCTCTCTCTCTCTCTCTAATCTCACCTGCCTCTTCTCACCTGTGGTGCCTTTGAACAGAGATTTAACATGGCAGAGCTGTGTATGAAGTCTGCTTAGTTTTTTTCCCTGTTGCACCATAAACATACGATCATCTCGGTTCTCTCCTGAGATCAGAGGTTGACAGACTGCTTCTTCCTCTTTCTGCTTGCACTGCCTTCACACATCCTGTATTGCAGTTACCCACCTTCTGCTTTTTTTTTTCTCCTACCTGTTCAAACCACTTTCTTCTTCCTCCTCCTCCATCACTGCCTCTCACATAAAAGCAAAATGAGACTATTGACATTTGAAAGGATTTTATTGGGCAGAACTGTCCCATCAGCTCCTCAAGCTGCAACTCGAATGAATAGAAAACAGCTCGGGCTCTACCGGAGGACATTTATTGGCTGTAAACGGGCAGAGAAGTACATTGTGATAAATGACACCTCTAACTATGTGCAGCAGCACGCTGTCATTTTACTGGGTTCATGCTAATTGGCTCGCCTCTGTAGTACAGTATGTAGTCTTTATGAACAGATTTTAAAAGCGGCGCAATGACAGCAGCTTCAGTTTTCACTGTGACCAGACTTTATACAGGATATAAATCATTATTATTATACAGAACAGATTGTATTGGGCCTGTATTGGCATAAACATACTTTATATAGATGATCTCAAAACCCAGGTTGCCCGTCAGGTACAAGTTTTGATTTCAAATATTTGTTCACTCTCTTGTTTCCTTCACGACTCTGAGAAAGGGCAGAAATGACAGTTTATTAACATTCTCAATATAAATCAAGCCTTTAATTACTGTCCAGAAAAAGAAATCCCTCTGAGCTTTTTCTAGGCAAAGAACATTTAAAAATATCCAGTCACTCTCTCTTCTTAGATGTTGACAAAATCCCATTTTTTTTTGTTTCACTCTGAACTTAGCTGGCCTCCATTCAAACTAAGCAATCACATTATTATACTCTTTCTAGAAGTCACAAAATAAAACAATTCACAAACATCTGAAACAGCATATCCTGGTTGTTAAGACTCATGTGAGAATATACATGAAATAAAACGAGTTAAACTCAGCTATATTGTCTTATTTTGTCTATTTCTGTCCGTCATTTGATTTATGCGAGACTTAAGATGAAATTGTTTCAGATTTATTAGTTAAATTATGATTGAAGAGCTGTTTCATTTATTTCAGATAACTTCTTCTGGTTGGGTGGTTCTATAAAAAAAATTATTTGTCTTTAAGGAAGGAAGTGTTTTTGTGGCAGATGTTATTTGTCGAGTTCGGCACAGAAGACAAGCTCTTTGTTTGCAGTGTAAGGGATAAGGGTGTTTTTGGTGTCCTGTAAATCCATGTGGGATGTCCACACACACAATAAATAACACAAACTAACCCAGGAGCTGAAAAGAAGACGAGAGGCTGAGAGGTATGACATGCAGCTTGGGAGGTTGGCAGTAAACATCTGAAATAAGTGCAGGTGAAAAGGCCGCAGCCTTTCAAGCATTTCAAAATTATCCGTGCAACAACTAAATCAACTAAAAAAAAAAATTTCCACACTCAGGTGCAGTAAAACCACCAACGCAGCAGCAGCAGCAGCAGCAGCAGCAGCTGTGTTTTACAGCAGCAGTTAGATCAGTCTCACACAGACGGTATTACTGATTGCCACTTCCAACGCGCTTTGAGTGCTGAAGCAGCAGGCATCTGCTCGCAGAGAAACGGTTGGCTGTTCATCTCGCTGGCAGGGTCAAGAAGTGAGAAACCAGCTACTTCCCCAAGTACATGCTGCTTTGGCTCTGAAAGATTGTGAGTTAAGAGCCCGTAATATCTGGAGAGAGGAGTGCGCAACAGTGGAAACAGTGGTTCTCTTTATAAATCTACTCTACGCACACATAGACACACACACACACACATATATATATATATATATATATATTTACAAAAACAAGACATACTACTCCAGCATTTGACCTAAGCAGCTCTAATGGAGCTAAAGTGAGAGAACAAGGCCAGTATTATACACCAAGCACCTCTGTCTATTTATGAGTGTGTCTGTTTAGAGTTCAAATAGGTCTCCCTCTCTCTCCCTCTCTCTCTCTCTCTAACTGTGTATGTGCTGATGAGCTTCCGTGAGTGATTATGGAGGTAATGAAAGGCATCATGGCAGTGTGTTACTGAACGGTAATGACATTACGTTACATTAGTGCTCTGGTCTTTATCAAAGGGAAGCAGGTAGAAACAGAAATGAAGACTTAGTGCTGTAGAGATCAAGACCAGGGAAGGAAGAAAAGAGAGCAAGCGAGCGAGAGAAACTGAAGGTCTTCATTAAAAGGAAATTACTTCAAGTATCAAAGTCATGCAAAGTAAAAAAAAAAAAAATCTGAGTCAGCCCTTATTCATTTTATTTTGTGCTCCCAAATGATGTTTTACAGTAATGTGGCTCTGTCTCAGTAAACATTCAGTGGTTCCCAACTAGGTGTCAGGTGAGGTCTTAAGAGAAATCTGAGGAGTTGTAGCATGATTAACAAGATAGCAAATGAGGAGAAAGCACATTGTTGCAATGCCATGTTTTTTTATTATTTGTTTTGATGGGGTAACCCTGGATTTCAGCCCTCCAAAAACTTCTGAGGGTCACGAGTAGTTTCATTTTCACTGAACACTTACTGAAGCTCCTACACTTCCTGAACACTTCAGCAAGACACTGCATTTCTGTTAAAGCTGCTCACCAGAAGACTGAGGATGATCTGAGCATATAACTGTATTAAAATGTTGCACTGCATTGCTGGGAAAAAGTATGCACAGTCACATAACTTTCCCTGGATGAATTATATATGTGTACACATTGTTCAGTTTTAATAGCTGTTGTTTGGATAATCACGGGGCCTGTGCTGACTAATGTACTCTGCACGTAGTCTGTTGTTCCGTGTTTGCTTGGAATAATGAGCAAATAAGCAATTAATGACTCTGAAGACATCACCAGAGATGGACTATTATCCAAATTTGACTCTGTTTTCTCCTCGTCAGATGGTAACCATACCGATCCTACCCCTGGTCCAAAAAGTGCTTCTAGCCTGAACCCCACCAGCCAAGCTGTTACCACACCTTCGACGAATGGCTCCGACACAACTCCAAGTTCAAATGTCACCAGCAGTTTGATCAACAACACAAGTACAGAAGAACAGAAAGCGATCTCTGTGACGCCCGAACCAAAGAAAGCTAATGGTAAATATGCAGCACTGTGTTTTTAACCTGATGTTCTTCACGGATCAGATGTTGTGGTTATTGTTTCTGTCTGTTTGAGGTTTTCCTGTGAAGAAGTTTTGACACACTTCAGAAAGATTTAGTTGGGAGTGCAGCAGCAGGTGGTTTAGAGTTTAGGAGCTATATTTAACAAAGTCCTTATCTCTACTTTCCACATCCAGAAGTGGACCACAGAGTGAACGGTGGGGTTAAAGTGTTGGCAGTCATGCAACAAACACAAGACAGGCAGAGCTTATTCTAGTTTATTTTAAACAGCTTGCACACAGAGAAGAAGAGAACCTCAGAAATTGCGTAGGATAAAAGTAAAAGGAGAATATAAAAGGCATGAATGACTGGTGCGGTGGTAAAATACACCCTGAGAAAAGTTCGGTCTGAAGAGATTCAGATGGCGTTGAGAAGAGAAGTGATTAAATGCTGTGTGACTTTTCGCAAGGGGGTGAGAAAGGTAGATGTGAATACTAACCCCCACTGCCACACACACACACACACACACACACACACACACACACACACACACCCGCACAAACACACACCGGTGCTGGTTCACACATTATACTCATAACATATTCACAGGCTAGACACATTTTTAGTTTATTTTGTGGAAACATGCTGATGCTCAGCAGGCATAATGTTTACCATGTTCATCATCTTATACTGTGTCTTATTTTGGGTATTTCCGTTAGCACACTTCTATGTAGTACATTGTGTACTAAATTTGAGTATGGCTGATGTGCGTTAGCGCCAACATTTGATTGTCAAAGTATAAAACACGGGCACACCATAAATTTGGCTAAAGCAGCTTCATTGGACAGTGGTCCATTTCCTTCTGCTATGTAGCCGACCATTTAGCATTGCACGCTTAACTTTTTGGCACTATCCAGGTACATCTCACTCTGCACCACAATGTAAACCTCATTTTGGTGGGTGAGAAAGTCAGGGGATCAGCAAAGTCATTGGTAATGTTAATCATTTATTAAAAAAGTTATTGAGATATTTGGTTATGGCTAGCATGGCTAAAAATGACTAGCAACATCTGTTTCCAGATACTGACACGTCTATTATTAAGTGCAACTTTACAACATGCATACCCATATACTTAAAAGGTGTAAATACCATATATGACTTAGATTTTTTCCTATTTATAGCATCTTTTTTCTTTTATTCTATAATATTCCTATATTATTCATCCACTTTGTATATTATGAGCAGCACTGTTCAGCAGGCTTGTGATCACATCTGTGCAGTATTGCAGCACACATAGAATTACAGTATTTTTATGATGTTTTCCTCTTTCTGTAGATACCAACATCGTTCCTTCCCCTAATGTGACAGATCATTCAACAACACAGCCTCCAATTCCTGCTTCTGGGAGCCACACCCCCACCTCTCACATCCCTGTTACCGCCGTCGCCGTCAACGCCACACATCCAGCTCACACTGCCCCTGTAGACACCACCCAGAGCACCACACTATCCACAAACACATCATCCCATGCTGAATCTACACTTCCTCACCCCACCAACCAGACCGCTCACCCTAAAGCACACTCACCCACTTCTGCCCCAACGCCTGAGCCAGCGACTACCACTACTGCCACCGTCACTCAGCCCAAGTCAACATCCAACGCCAGCTCATCTCACGAGCCCCTCAATCCTGTGTCACCCACGCTCACACCCCAGCAGAAGACTTCACAGCCCGACGGACATACCAAGACCTCCAGCACAACGTCTACTACCACTCCCACCCAGAAAGTCCATGACAACCCCTCCCCCCTCAACGTTGGGGGTGACAGTAAGTGAATAATATCTTCTGTGTTGCTGCGTGAATTTGCTGTGGACAGTTCACTGCCGGGATATTGACAGAGCCACAAGTGAATTGGCTTAACAACAAAGGCGATGCTGTTCTTTGTTTTCCAGCACAAGCCAGTCCTTGCGTCTACACACACAGACACAAACACACACCACGCAACCCCCCCCCCCCTCTGTCTACATCTTCTCCGAGCACTGTCACCACCAAGTACTCCACAATCATGGCCCTGTTTGGAAAGGGGACAGAGGCAGTCATGGGACTCAAGGCCTCAAGAATGCTCTGTTTTCCTTCTTCTTCTGTCTCTCTCGCCCTCTGTTTGTTCGCTAAATGATTTATATATCTACAGTATATGTATCTCCATCTGCTTTTCCACCTTGAGAGGACTTTTTATCGGAAAAGAAGGAAAACCCGATTAACTCTTCTCAGTTGACTAGCACGCTTGAATACGGTTAAAATATAAAATCCTCCCTGCCTCTCTCACTCTGTGTGGTTTTATTAGGCCATACTTGGCATCTTGCCTCTTTCCATTAGCCAGAGGAGTAGGGAGCATTCGCTGCTCTGTGGTTGTTGTTTCAACCAGAGGATATATTAAAAAAAAAAAAAAAAAAAAAACAGCTAAGTTTACAAAATAGTCTTCCATAGCAACATCCATATACAGGCATACACAGACACAAACTCCTCCTGCACAGAAATATACAAACACAGAGCGACATCAGTATTAGAAAAGTCGAGAGTGATGATGGTAGAGATTAAACACACTGCACTGCGGGCACATACAATATAAACTGCCGACTCTAATTTTAAAATAGAAATCGTGAAATTATCCTGAAAATAAATTTACTTGTGCAACAGTGAGCTGAAGTACAGGCAAGCTTAACATCACCACCCTGTGTTTTGACATTTCCGTCCGGAGCTACATGATGAATGGTGTAGTTCAACGTGCCGCTGTTGGGTCTAAATTTAGCTCCAGTTGCAGCTTTAAGTAACCGTTTAAGAAGCCGTACGCCAAATTAAGTAGTAGTACAGGCCGCCTTTAATGGTGCATTGCTTGCTTGTTTTACTCAGGTTACAGTGTGCTCAGTTATTGTTCTTGTTCCAGCAACGATGGTCCACGAGTCTCCCAAATTAGACCCCCTCCTGGCTGGCCTGGTGTCAGCCTTCATCATCACTGCAGTTATCATCACTATGCTCCTCTTCCTCAAACTGCGCCGGAGAGACAACAGACCAGAGTTCCGCAGGCTGCAAGATCTACCTATGGTGAGCAACACTTTAACTGCTGCTGCAACTATAATGCATTATATTATACTGTAGATAAGTTTAACTGGCTTTAGTAGACCAAGGACAGAGCAACTTCTAGGTTAAAATCTCACAGACTGGATCTGGATGAAATGTCTTGCAGAGAGTTAGATGAGGAGATCAATACCACTCTCATGCCTGTACACGAAGCCACCACCAAAATACAGTTAGTTTACCTGAGCACAAGATGCCCTGGAAACTAGCCTGGAGTTACCACTTGTTATCTGGAAACCTTGAGGTGATGGCAAGACTCCAGGATGTTATGGCACTGGCCAAAAAGTGGTCAAGCACATAATCACGCGAGACCACAATGTTTTTACACTTTTTGTTTTTGTACAGATTAAACAGTGAGACATAAAATATTTATTAAAGAGCTTTAGTGGTGCTGCCAGACTGGATGTTGTTACTGTTGGACAGAGCCAGGCGAGTGGTGTCGACATTCCCATGGAACTCTTGTTAAGAAAGTGAATATTTCCCAAAATGTCTAACTGTTCCTTTCATAATTTGATTAATGACTCACTAGCCGTGGAAAGCTGTCTTAGCTGATCTATAAAACAGTAAAAAATGATTAATTAATCATTAATTACAACTTATAAACCCTTATCGAGGGTGATTTATTATAGCACCACGCTGTGGCTGTGTAAAGATGTTTTAGGCTGTGTGTAATAAGTTATGTTATTCATTTCTTTTTCTGTGTAGGACGATATGGAGGAGGATACACCCTTGTCCATGTACAGCTACTGATGGAGGCACGATTTCTGTTTTTGGCGCCCAAATCTTCTCCTTGAATCCAGGCTCACGCTGCAGCGGCTGTCAAACCTGGTCTCTCTTCCCTAATCTGCACCACACAGAAAGAATTCTGGGTAGGTGTGAGCAAAGCTGTGGATTGCTTTCATTTATCCAGAACGCTGACATGTAGGAAAGGACATGTTGAAGCTGCAATGGACAATGAAGATATCACCCGCGTTTGGATTGTTTTGGCTATTTTTGTGTGTGTGTGTGTAATTACAAATTAGGCCAACGCCCCTGTTTAATACTGTGTGCTTAAAGTTTTTCAGCCCGTCTTTTCTGGGGTATGGGAGTTGTATTATACATTTTTGATTTCCGTAGATTTGAAAAGGGTAGGTATGAAGCAGAAGGCAACATAGTCAGATGTATCCATCATTTGGATGGGTCGCACCTGGACACAGATTCAGCCTGTCCACCTGGGCGGGCACACACACACACACACAGGTTTACTTTCCCTGTTATCAGTTAATGTTAGAAAGTCTGGCTGAGCGGCCAGAGAAAAGAAATGAACATGACAAACAAGCCTGATTATAGTGTTAAAGAGGTTGCACTTTACTTTTTCAGGAGTGGGAAAAAAAAAACAAAACATGTTTGTGTATGAGAAAATTTGAGTTTCGTGTGCACACATAAGTGCATACATAGCAGTGTGTGTGTGTGTTTGTAGGTGCGTGAGTCTGTTAAAAGATGTATGTATGGACTTTTGGAGGCATGGCAGGGGATATTTTAAGTGTTTTCTCTTTTCTTCTTCTTCAGTTTTCTGTTCTTGAAGGTCCTGCTGCCTGCTTTTGGCCTGATTTTGATATGTGCAGTGTGTTTTTTTTTTTTGTTGTTGTTGTTTGTTTCTTTCCCGGGGTCTTGTATCCAGGAGAGAGTGCCTTACACAGTATAGGAACAGCTCTTATTGTATATTTATATTCAAACCAATTAACTTCCAGATTTGCCACTCATTCCCAGTTCTTTCCCATACGATTCCCATTTAAAAATGCACACTCCGGGGCGAGATAGCTGCTCCGACTTGCCCTTAGTTGGAGACTAGCCTTGAGCGATGAGACACTCATTCATACAATGACAGTTGCAGAAATTGGCCAGTGGCCCTTCCACACAATGTTAGCATTGTCCTGTGCATGGTAAATACTACTGATGATTGCATCATGCGAAGACAACTTCATCTTCAACTCTTCATCTTAGTTGCTGCTTTAGCATTCGCAGACATATTGAAATATTGTTGCCTGGACTGACCTGACGGCACCTTGTTCTCTGGGTAGGCAAGCTCACAAACGTTGACTGTGCATCAGCCTCGCTGTGTGTTTGCTCTGCAAATATGCAGGAAAATGTGAGCGGAAGCAAGACAGATAAAAGACGACAGAACAACCCACGCGGATAGAAACCAATACTTGTGTTCACAATTCATCTTTGCATCAAAAATACACACTGGCGACAAGTTGAAGGAAAAAAAACAAAAAACGTGTCTTTGTAAGGCTAAAGACGTTCCCTCACTTACTGTTTTGACCGGTTTTTCCCCTTCGTCACCCAACTTTACATCCAGTTCTAAATTATACACTTGAGAGGTCTGATATTGGTGTTAGTAAGTATTTTGAATGCATAATGAGGCTTTGCTGCCAGATGTGGATTATTGGACTGTGTGTTTTATGATTAAAAATATTTTGAAACAACCCTCTGCATCTCCTCTTATTCCAACTTCAGATCTCTGTTATTCCCCGTTTGTTGTGAACTCTTCTTTTTTGCCGCAGCACCGACAAACAAAAGCTCCATCAGTACAGAACACGAATCTGCAGAAGCGACCACAGAAAGTCGAGCTGCTCGCTTTCAACTTTTAGACAGGGTTTTATTGTTGGAGACAAAATACAAAACATTTTCTTTACAGACCAACAATGAATGAATCAGTGCGCTGCCTTACTGCAGCGCCACTGTACAATACTTGGCAAATGTAATAAAACTGCAGCAGAATGGTCTGATTCATCAGCCATTATCTGACCACAATAACAAATAAATGAGCCTTTTCTTCATTAAAGGTCTCTTCTACTACAACATTAAAAGCTATACAAGGAAAGCGTGTTAGGTTTGTTTAAATAGTGTTATGTTCTGCTCTGTGCCATTTACTGTTTGCTAGAAGGGTCTTTCACTGCTCACGATTGACTTATGAGACAATCTGACTTCTTAGATGGGCTGCATACTGTCTGTGGTCACTTTTTATCACCCAATACTCCAAATACACACCCCATTGAACACCTACCCTGCCCATCAGCTCCCCTGTGGCTGTGCACTGAGGTCTGGGATCCACGACGGGGGGTGTCTGGATGCTGAAATATTTAACAGCTTGACACCAAGTCTGGCACTGTGTGACTCATGTCAGACATGGCAACATAAAGGGACTCTTGACTGTGTTAACTGA
Organism: Protonibea diacanthus; assembly: GCA_028641955.1. Classification (NCBI taxonomy): domain Eukaryota; kingdom Metazoa; phylum Chordata; class Actinopteri; family Sciaenidae; genus Protonibea; species Protonibea diacanthus. The sequence goes on along the minus strand of CM053979.1, from coordinate 8,239,505 downwards.
GTTGTGTTTACATACAGACATCACGGTGGATGTTAAGGAGGGGTGTTGGTGCCTCGGTAATGTAAACGGATATTTGATTCTTCTTTGCCTTCACTTCAGATGCATTACCAGGAATCAAAACCTAATACCTCATCAGATTCTTCCTGGACTGAAGAGTGCATTATGTCAGGAAGAAAAATCCATTAAATATCCATTACTCTGCTACACTGAGGAGTGAGGCTTACCTATTATACATGATCACCGGAACTTACAGCTTAAAAAGTACTGTGAATCTTTGTTATATTACTGATCAAAGCTTATCAGAGTGCAATTTTCTCACGTTAAAGTTAAATTAACTTATAAATGGCAACTAAAGGCAATATAAGAGTACTATGAGTGATCAGTGGAGTAATAGGCAGAAATGAAAGTCCTGCAGACTGTAACTGCACCAAAACTTTACCCAAACCCAACAATCTGTAATCATAACCAACCTAAACATGACTATTTTTAAAAAAATCTGCCTGAAACCAAACCTTGTGGGTTTAGTGGACCAATCACAGTGCCTCTGTCCTATAACTCTGGTAGGACCCATAATTTATCGGCAGTGACTCGCAACGTGGGTGTGGCAAAAAAAAAAAAAATGAAAGCATGATGTTGACTTTTGATTTCAACATTTTGTGCCCAAAGCTTCAATCAGTGAGAAATAGAGCTGCTTACAAAAGGATACTACGTTGCTGTTACAAAGCCACCATGGTGAAAACAATCTGAAAGCCTCACAAAGGAATCTTGGCTTTTAAGCAGCTGCCCGTCTCCTCTGTTTGTTCCCAGCATCCTACCCGTCTGTGCATGTGGAGGCAGTTACTGCAGATTATTCAAGAGACAATTTGTGGCTATCACAGTTCTCAGCAGTTTGTGCAGTCCTTAAAGCCCTCGGCCTCTAGCAGATATCGGCAACTAAATCGAGGAGAAACAAAGCTTTGATGAATAGAGTTTTAAACAAAGAGGCATCAAAACCAGTTGGGTGAATACTTCGGTGGTTTGTTACAGCACACTGTGGTCGTGGAGGAGGCTGGGTGCATGACATGGGTTCATATAGTTGTATGTTAGACGCTTGTCTATTTGAATAACAAGCAACTGGGGAGGAAAAAAAAGTGATCTATAGAGCTGTAGCATGACCGGTCCTGTGTCATCAGCCTGTGACAAATCTGGTATTCTCAAATATCCGTTTATAGTTAGCTTTTACGAATTTCCCAGATTAGTCACAAAGTTTCCCCCAATAGTATGAATTATGTATCATGAAGCAGGTCTATTAAGCAATAGTAATAACACTAAGTATGATGACTTAATTACTCAGGCAGTTATATGTATGTGCTTCTGTTGTCATGCAAAGTCTGCTGCTACATTTGTTTCCTTTCCTCTTCCCTCAGGACCAAAAAGGAAATGTGTCATTTTCTATTTTGGTTCTTAGAATCGGGCTGATCAAATCAACAAATCAAATTAGTTTAAAATTAATAATACATCTCAGGTAATGTGTCAGGAAAAAAACGGAAGAAATGTCTTCATTCAAGGTCAGAGATCATCAAGACTCAAGTCAGATCCTAAATCTGGGTTTGCATCGTCACCAAGGAAATCTTCACCATCGTCATCATCATCATCCTCCAGATCTGATCCTGGACCGGCAAAGTCACTCCGTCTGGACTGGACACTCAGACGTACACGGGGCTTCTGGTGAAGAGCTGACAGCAGAGGTAAAGAGCAGAGAAGGAGCAGTTACTTTGTGTGTGTGAGTGACTGAGTACCTCCTGTGGGATTAGGCTGGAAGACATTCAAATGTTTTCCCATAACAACTGTGTACCAGTGAGTGTGTGTGTGTGTGTGCATGTGTGTGTGTACGATCGTCAAATTAGCCCCGGCTTCATGGGCCAAAAATCACTCTGGGAAACATTTAGTGCAGATTGTAATCTCTTCCGGGAACATCAACCTTCTGTTACAGTAAGTCTCCGGGGTAAGCAGCGCTTGTGCTCAAACATACAAACACACTGTGTACCAAATTTCCCAAGAAATTACTGTTGGAGAGGAAATGAGAGCTTCACTGCATTATCTGCTGATAGCAGACACACAGCAGGTCCACAAACTTGGTCACAATGGCGCTGTACATCTCCAGATTCCTCATTTTTTTAACTCTTTTTACACTTTTTCTTTGTCTTCAGAGACAGTTAGCTTAGCTTGCCTTTGGAGGTCCATTTCTTGGTTTGTCGCTGTGGGGTTGCAAGCTAATCAGACTCCATGACAAACACAAGAGTAGCATCGAACCTCTCATCTAATTCTCGGCAAGGGGCGAAACGTCAAACTATTTCTTTATCTAACGGTGTGCTGGAATCATGGCAAACACAGACTGCACGGAGTGATCCTGTGCTGAGTCATATCTGAATCAGAGCGAAGGTTGAGCCAGATGTGTGGGGGATGAATAGGAGGGAGAGACTACACGTCCCATCTTGTTAAAACCGTCAGTCTGTGCCCATCTGTCTAATGTTCTCTCTTGGTTGGTACGATCCAATTGTCAAAACATGTTTGTGTTGGTGTACATGAAGGTGGACAGAGAGCTTGATGAAATGATATGATGGTAACGTGGGACTGAGGAGTCAGCACACCGTACTTTAGTACCTGTGGGTGCACAAGACAACTGTGCTTGGGTGCATTTTTCATTCAGCGAACATTCGTCCTCACCAGAGTCTTTGTCTTCCAGCCAGGACAGATCATCTGAGCTGACCTCAGCCAGGCTCGGGGTTGGACTAAAGTCTTCTGAGTCAGAGTCTGCCTCTTCAACTCTGACCCCTCTGGTGTGGCTGCGAGGGGGTGGGAGTGGCGATGCTCCTGAGTCCAACAGAAAGACATAGATTGCTCCATCATGCTGTTTGTTTGAGTGTGTGTGTGTGAGTGAGTGTGTTTTGGAGAACAAGACAGACTTACCTGATGTGTGTGCTGACAGCAAAGGCGTTGGTTGACGTTCTCGGAGTACGAGTCTCCTGACTTCCTCCTTCAGCTCTGACACAGTTGTTCTGTTGTAAGAGATGGATTGCAACATATAAGAGATAGCAGACACACACGCACGCACGCACGCACGCACACACACACACACACAAACCTGATCTGTCGGACCTCTTCTTGTGTGTGCAAATACTGAGAGACAGTCTTTGTCAGATCCGTGCTGTGAGTTCTGTAGCTGTCTGTCAGCTCCTCCAGTGTCTGAACAAAACACACAAAGGAAAGGTTAAGGATCTGAAAGAATACATACTCAAGCAAACACAACCTGCCTGACACAATGTGTGTGTGTGTGTGTGTGTGTGTGTGTGTGTGTGTACCTTGCAGCTGTGTTCGTACTGTCTCCTGGTTTCTCTGGCCTCTGCCTGCTGGAGGAACAGGTCCTCCTGCTGTCTCCCTGTCAAGAGGAAAAGAAAGAGAAGGCGTTGTGGACAAGATTGTGCTTGCCTTTGCTTTGCAGGCCAGCGCTGCGCTTAGGACATGTGCAGTCCCGCAGAATCAATGCAAGGGCATGATTTACGCGTGTGCGTGTGACTCACTTTGTTGTGTTTTCAGCAGGTCCACCTCTCGCCGCAGGTGTTCAAGCTCTTCTCGGCGGAGCTTTGAGCTGAAACTGTGTGAAAAGTTGTGAAGAAAAAAAGCGTCCTGTCATTTCCTCGTAGCAAACAGAGGAGCAAACAGTTCTTCGATCTTGAGATGGACCTATCATCACTTCAGTCTGCAGTTACGCCCCCCAGCTCCACCCCTAATGCACCTCTCCTCCAGGTTGCCTAGCGACGTGGCTCTGGTGATGTGTCCCCGCAGACTGCTCAGCTCACGTCCAACCTCTCTCTTCCACTGCTCCAACCTCCTCTCTGCTCCTGGACTTTGTCCCCTCCTCGATTCGTCCCTCTCTCTTTCCCTCTCCCTCAGCATGTGGACCTCGTCTGGAAAAGAAGAAAGATTACGTCGAGGAAGAGATTTTTCTTCCTCCATTAGCAGCCTGAACAAATCCAAATCATTTATTAATATCATTAATTATAAATGAATCCTCCCTTGATGATAAGTGAATTTTGCTTTTTTAGACAGTAGAGGGGTGGGTAGTGCGTAGAGAAGGTACAGGAGAGAGCGCTTTGGACAGTAGTGAGGCAGCACTTTTATATGATGATTCATTATTATTCATTATTAATTTGGAAGAGCACTTTTGTCCATGCAACATGCAAATAAGCTACAATACAAGCAATACAAGGAGCACTGTTATAAATGCTGTAAACCATGTTGTTTTGTGTCACAGCAAAGATTTTGCTTCAGGTTCCACTCCACATCCTTTCCCCTGAGATTATCCAGTAACCATAGTAGAAAGTGATCAAAATGTATTTAATTTAAACTAAAAACTGAGGTGTTTTTATACATTTTCTTTTTCTGTTTTAAGCCATAATGCAAAGCCTGCCTGATGAAACAAAGGCGTGGGACTGTATGTTTTGTATAAAGTACCTCTGGGACACTTTGAAGGTCTGGCATTGAAGGTTTATTGTGGTTGTTCCAAGGATGTTCATTTATCACAGGCTTTGGTATATATTGTTGTATTATACATATTGTATAAACTGTCTATGTATGCTTATGTTTATTTTCTACATTAATTGTATGTATGTTTGAATGAATAAAAACTTTAAAGACAAAAAGAGTTATAGTTGGAACAGCCTGTCTGTCCTCTTGAAGGACTATTGTTTACTAATCAAGCCAGTTTTTTTACATACTGTAGACGGTGTTGCATTTCAAGCTCAGCACAGTTGCGTGATTTATGATACTTCCAAAAATGTTTTACTTGATACCAAGGGACAGTATTAACTGAAACTGGATTTGACAATCAGATTCACGGCTCATAACAGAACTGCTGAATGTGAAGAATAGATTTAGAAAGCTTAGATGTGTGAAATTATTAATTTGTGTGAAAAAAAAATGCTAAAAAAAGTGACAGATGCTCACCTGCCTCTGTAGCACACTCATTCTGTCAGTATCCTAAACTGTCCACTTAATGGAGCTCAGTCTCTGAAGCACTGTCAGATGTTTTCAGAATGGTGACAACATTTTGTCACTTTGTTAGCACAGACTGATTCTTTTACACTGGAAGACTTGCAACAGCACCTGATAAAGCACCAGATAAATTTGACAGAATTGGGAAACCATTTACGGAATATTAGAGCCAAGCTTTGACACCGCACCCTCCTTAATGTATCTCCAATTGAAGTAGGTCAGATTTATTTATTAGATCTGTATCGATTTCTGTTTTTAAAGCACGTCACCATGGAACACTCTTTGTCTTTTTTACGTTGTGCAACAAACTTTTCCTTCATTGTTTTCTTTTTGTATTGTAATGTGGCTCTTCTATATATTCTGAAAAGGCCAATAAAAAAAAAAAAAAAAAAATATATATATATATAAATAAATCATCTGTGACCTGTTAACTTGGTTTGGGCTTGCCCACATTAAACTGTGCTCAGGCTGATAAGAATTATTTTCTTCTAGTTGACAATAGCAGGAATCGGGTATGTTTGTGGGGGGATAACATGGAGTATAAACTGAGGTAAGTAGTCATGGTGCAGTACCTTGTAGTGTTTGGATGAGACACTGTTGAGAATGTCTCTCCCTTTCCACGTCGTGAAGTTTCTTGGTGAGAGACTCAATTGCCTTGAAAGAGATTTGGAAAACAAAACAAACTCAGTCAATGCTAACACTATTATTATACGTTACGCAACTATTTGATCTTGCACACCTGGCTTGATTAAGTAAATATTCACACACCTGACTCTGTATGTGGAGTTGCGACTGGATAGCAGATAAGTCTGCCCACTGAACACCAGGACTGAGGGATGGGGAAGGATGTCGCTGAATGGGGGCTCTAGGAGGAAGAGCGGGGGGCTCCAGATCTGACTCATGAATCCTCTCTCTTACTGGAAACGTATCTGGAGGGAAGTCGTTTACAAAATGGTTCAGATCAGTGTCCTTCCTGTCAGCAACTTATTGTGAAGTATTAAAAGGTTAAACAAACACTGCGGATATACAAATAGGTCATTTCCTCTTTTGCTCATATTGAAAGAACCCACACTAGTTCACCCACCTTCACCTCCTTTTGTGAATTTCCCTGGTGATGTCAGTCTCTCCTGTGAGCACATAAAAAAAACTTTCAAAATCGAAAAGTCGAAAAATTTCGACATAAACAAACTTTCTAAAATACTTCTGTTCAATCTTAAAAACTAAAACAATCCTGTTAAAAGTTTAGTGGCACATTACTGCCATCTACAGATAGCTCCAATAATGACAACTGACATCAAAACAATGAAGGCTCCCTTCCTCCCTTCACTGATGTAAAACAATATATGCCACAATAAGGCCACACACTCTGTAAAATGAGTCTGTGTGATTCCCAGAGAGACTGACAGACGTGATGAATGCAGTTTGAATCTACTCACCCTCATCTTTGCAATGCTGCCATCTGTCACCTGCAGGATAGAGCTCAGCTGATTGTCCCAGTTCATGTTTGGAGTTGAACTAGAAAGAAACGCAAGTTGTGAAATGCATCATTCAGGAGCATTAATGGGCTAATTATTGATCCTTAACGCAACAAAAAAACGCCATGCAAGATAGTGTTGTGCGGCTTGACGGCGACGTTACATCAAAAACCACCATAGGACAGATGATACAGTAACTTTAGACGTGGTTTATAGTTGGTGGGTGGTGAGGTAACAACCTACTTAAGATCTCTGACACCTTGTGGGATATTAAATTACAACAGGCCTGGATATTTGCACGTTTGTCAGATGCTACTTTAGGGAAAATGTAGCCGAGGTGCCAGGACGTGAAGGCTCTCTGATAATCCTACTTAACTGATTGATCTCCAGGCATCCATAGGTGGGGGTGTCTCTCTCCTAACCTCCAGCCTCCAGGAGCTGGGGCAGATTTACATTTGCATTTAGCTGACTTTATCCAAAGCGACTTACAATTGCAATTTGGGGTTCAGTATCACTTCAGCATTGACTTCGACATGCAGACTGGGTTGGAGGAGCTGGGGATCAAACCGCCGCTCTACCGTCCTGTAAGAGATGCAGGAGCCACCCTGCTCAAGGACACTTCAGCAGGGTAGATGCTGTCTGCCATACAGATAACAAAACACACCCCGAACACGTCGAGATAACTACATGGAGGCGTATCAACCGTTAAATAGCCAGTGTTGTCGTACAGCTAATTTTGGTTAGCAACAGCTTCACGGCTTGACTTCTCCTCAGAGCGTTCATAACGCTGCGTTACTCTTTTGTTTGGAGAGGCAAGTAAATTATTAACAGCCTCTTAAACACTGGCTAATGTGTTCTTTTTAAAATATCAAACATACTGTCGCTAAAAACAATAAAACACAACGTTTAAGGGGGAACGACACAGACGTTTATGTTAGCTGGCTAGTCAGGCTAGTACTCACAGAAAACCTCGCGACTCCACTTTTAAATCCAGGAGCCCATAACGGCTACGTGATTGCGTATGACGTAGCCGCAAGGGTCTTCTGGGTATTGTAGTACACGGGTATCGTACGTACGTTGTAGTCACATAATTAATGATGTACGACCTAAATATTTGTCCCAAAACGGACTGTATTACATATTGCATTGTAGTTGTTCATTTTGTCAGAAGAAATACTGACAGAAGCAGCAAGAGCCGAACTTAATTCCCGCCATCGATTAGTTAAAGAACACCATATCCCATAATCCAAAGCGTTGTGTTGACGTGCAGCGATGGCGGCTTCTATTGCCAATGTGGAAGGGATAACAGGGCTGTTAGAGGACTATTTGTCAAAATTTGGGTTTGAAGTCTCCCCTCTGAAGGTATTGTGGCACATTATGTCTTTTAAATGTGCAAGAAAGACTTAAACATGTGAAATATACTATTTAATACGCCCTGGGGTTCACCTGCAAGGTGAAAGAAGAAGATAAGAGATGGAAAAGTCAGTAAAATATGGTAAACGGGGGTAGGATTTTGAATGACAATTTAACAGCTGATTAAAGGTTTATTTTGAAATTATTCCATGCTCTATGTGTGTATACAGATACCCTGTAATTCATATGTTTCTCCATCTTCCTGGCCATGCCTCTCTGACACTCTGTCCCTCCATGTGCACAGGTCGGCTGGTATAACTCTCTGCTGCCTGCCACCTTTCACCTGGCTTACCCAGATGACACACTGGCAGTGGTGGTGCTCAGCACTCCTTCCATGTTTGAACAAGCCTTCCTGCCCTTCATGGAGGAGAGGCGCTACCAGGGGCTATCTGACCCCATAGACCAGTGTGTCAAACACTGCGTGTCCTCCGCTATCTCTCAGGTGAGCGGGGTTTGTCTGTGTGAGTGAATACTAGATCAGGCATGATTAAAAACCATCGCTTAAACTATTTTTTGTGATATGAATGCGGTTTTTACCTGTCGTTTATCTTTATCATGTCTATAATTTGTAAACAATCTCATTTCCAACCTGTTTAAGGCGATGTAGGTGGGCTCTGTCACATACTGCCACTGTGCAGTGACACATTAGTACAACATGATGTGTGATCTGGCTATAGATCTAGATTATCAAAAATACATCTGGTAACTTTTTTTGTTGAGTATATTAAGTAAGAAAATCTAATTTTTCAAGTGTCACACACGAAATGTGGCCAGCCCACATGGACTTACAAGATACTATACATATAACAAACAAAGGAAATAAACAACCATAAGAACAAAAGAACAAGTGATACACTACACAGGGCAGACAATACAGAAGGTAAATGAGGCACACACTCTTTCTTTAAACACACCAAACATAAAGAGACCGCTTACGTTGTTGGCAGGCGTCCAACACACTGAGCAAAGTGAAACCAGGAACTTTAGTCTGCATTCATCCAGCATAGAAAATAAATAAAATAAATCAGGACATTCTGCTGGCATCTTATGAACACGCCTATCTCTAATATTGTGATATGATTTATATTATAAATATAATATTTATATATCAGTACAAATTCCATGTTCAAATGTTCTGTATTGCATAGGAGAAAGAGAGGCATGCAGAGGTCATACATATGGACAAAAACTGATCATTTGATCGTGAAGCCTGATGTATAATTCTCAGGTTTAACAGTGAAGAGTATGAACAGCATAGCGCTTGTCTCTTGGATGATACATGTAGGTACACCCCCAGCTCTGACTGACTGTCCCTGAAGGCAGACACAGAAGTACACGTACAGAATGCCACAGAAGGCTGGATTACCAGCAGCTGCCACAACTTCAGTGAGGGATTTTTGTTTTTTAAACTATGGTAGCTGCAAAACATGTAAAAGGGAAATGCCCTGTCTAGAGTTAGTTAGTCTGTTCTCTCTGTAGATTTAAGACTCATTCTGAGGTAACAAAAACACAAGAATTCTTGTGTTCAAGTAGTTATACACTAATATAACCTTTCTGTCATATTCTGCTAATAGAGCCCCCTAAAAAAACAACTTACAGTCTATGGCAAGTTGTATTTGTTGTCCCTGTGAACTGTGTATAGTCTGAACTTAATGGGTTTTTGGAGGTGACTGGGTACATACACAGACCCCAGACAGCAGCAGGAACAGGAAGCCAATAGGGGCCCAATAAAGTATTTTTGCCCCGGACCGTCTGATGGTCTCATAAAATATGTCATCATGTTGCCTAACCCCAGTTAAAGATAGGATTGCAACTGTAACTATTTTCATGATCATATTGTGAAACCAAACTGTGCCCTTTATCTCGCCCTACCCTGCAGTGTTTTCCAGGACAGGCGGTTGATGTGAGGTATGATTACGAGCTGCTGCCCAGCAGGAAGCCAAAGTTCCTGGCACAGACTGCGGCTCATGTGTCCGGAGCAGCTTTCTACTACCAAAAGTCAGATGTCATAGATCAACCGTGGGATGAAAAAGTAACACTGATTGTTTAATTCACTTCCAATAACTGTGATAGGTTTTTTCCACTGTGGTCTCCTCACTTCTGTTTTGTGTTTCTGCGTCTGTCAACCTGCAGAAGATGTTCGGAGTGTGTGTGCATCCAAAGTTCGGGGGCTGGTTTGCCATCAGAGCCCTCTTGGTGTTTGGCGGTGTGACGGTGGGCTCTGAGATGGCGCAGCCTGTTCCTCCTGACTGTGTGCCTTCCAGAGAGGGCAGGATACAGCTGCTGGAGGCCTTCAACTTTCACTGGCAGGTACAGGACCTCAGCATTGAGAGCTGTAATACCTGATAGACACCCGGGGATACCAAACTGTTTCATGTCAGATCTGCAGACAGATGGCCTTTTTAGATGAGAGATGCCCCATCTGTTAGGTTTTCTTGTCCCTGCTGGGGAAGATTTCAGTTGTCTGTTCTCTTTGTGCTAAAGGCGGTGAGATAAGATTAAAGAGTGCAACCTGTGTTCTCAGACAGACCCTTTCATGGAGACATTACATGACATAGAGCTAAATATTTTCCACTGTACTGCCTCATCAGGACTGGAGCTACAGAAACATCGTCCATCCAGTCCAGACCTACTCTCAGAAACAGAGGGACTACTTTTCCACTCCTCCTGCTCAGCGGTTTGCTCTGCTTAAGTCTTGGGGCTTCCTGCCGAAGGAAAACGATCAACCTGAATCGACCTTAGACACACAGAGCCAGGTGAACGGACATGGCTGACAGAGGAGGAGTATTGTCCATCTTCCCTCAGCACACATCTCCTCTGCTGGGTAGACTTTAATTACATTTTGATTAGACTTTCATCGATGCAAGATGGGATGTAAAGCTTATTTAAGGTAGAATGGATATTTATTTTTTTCTCCTTTTATTATGTGTTTCACACTACCTATGTTAACACTACTGTGTTTAGGCAGCTCCTCTTATGGGAAATTGAACACACTCTGTGCTTTAAATGTCAGTGATGTTGTTAAAATCCTTGTGAGTTAGTTTAAACCGATTATTTAAGATTATTTAAGATTATTTAAGAATTATGTTGAAGAATGAACTTTGTATCCTTGCTCCTTATTACATCCGTTTCATCTATTCTGTCATTTGAATCCCTCAATATCAACACAAGGGGCTTCAAGACGCTCTGTATCACCAGCCTGCCTTAAATTTGTCACCTGTATCTTTCTTTATGAGATGGTACTTGATCACAAAGAGAATAAACAGTGCTGCTCTTTTTCTCATTTCTCGTTTATTCCATTTTAGTTTAATATTGAAGGCATAAAACAATACATAATGAGACAGTAAGAAATGTGTATGACTCCCTGGATCTGATTTTAGTGAATGTTCAACTCGGTAACAGTATCTTGCTAGATGCAAAAAAAATGAGGAAATCAATCACCGCTGTGCGGTGAGAAGAAACCTTGGAGGGTTTGCTTCCCCATTCTCTGAAAAAACCCCAAACCATTCTGTTTTCACTTTCCTAGTCATGCAGATACGTTTTAGTTTTGTTTGTTCAGGTTTTGAGTTATTTGTCTGTGAGATTTTCAGCCTTTGATTCTGTTTCAGCAACAGAAATCTGTTTATGATGCATTAGATTCGTGTGTATAGAAGCTGTTTATACCATTAGATATCTCCCAATCCCCTTCTTCCTTATTTATTCTAAAAATGATATTTGGTATTCTTTGAAGTATTTGTGTTATCCGTCTGTCTCGTCTATCTCCAGTATTTATTGGTTCCATTGTTTCATCCTTGTCTCCAGTTTACCTGACACTCCGCTTGATGCATTATAGATGTGAGCTGCCTCTGCCGCCCCCCTCAGCCTGGTGACAGACTGACTACTTTCAACTGTGACTAACCCCTCTGATAGTGATTCAGCACCCCACACGGCGCCGGTGTGACCCTGTATGCACTCTGTTTGCCAGGTGTATTTCTTTTCTTTGAAAGTAAATTCACCCATCAGCACCTAAAAACCAGCAGGGCATCTGCACTCTGCAGCTTCGCCAAGCGGTGAGGGGTTAAGTGTCCTCTTCTTCTTCTTCTTGTGTCTGAAAAGAAACAGCAACAGAGTCACAAAGTCCCATCTATTAGCAGCTCTGCAGCAGAAATTCAACGCAGGGCAGGTCTACTGTCAAACCTCTAGATGTCGCTGTTTTCTCACTAACGCACGGTGAGGGTTTTTGCATTGCTGTCTGTGGAGCATCTGCAGATGTTCAGCGCTCAATAAACTCAGCCACTGACTGCAGATAACCTGCCTCACGTTATAAAGTCCGCCATCTGAACACTGTAACTATTTAGTGAATCTTACGTAACTGGTGTTGCATGTATTACTTTCGTCTAAGCAGCTTTACTCTCACTCCAGTGTCACTCATCTTTTGTGACTTTTTTGTCCCACAGAGTGATCTATTGCTTCATTTCTCATTTTCTCTTCATTGAAACACCCTCTCTCTCCCCCCCCTCTATCCCTCTCTCTCTTACTGCATCCCTCTCCTCACCCCCTTCTCCCTCCCGCACTATTCTCTCTCTCTGTCTCTCTCTCTTACTCTCTCTCTCTCTCTCTCTCTCTCTCTATCTGTGTACTGAATCAGCATTTCAGAGCAGTATGCCGCAGGCCTGCAGAGAGGCAGACCACGGAGTTAATTATACTCCCTCAGATACTCGATCTCTCCCCTATCCCCCTCCTCTGTTGCTCTCTCCCACCTCTCTCTCTCTTTCTCTCTCCCTTTTCTCTCTATGTCTCTCTTTCCATGTATATGTCTTGAAGTCAGTTAACTCTGCAGTTAGTTCCCTGTCCCATCACACGCTTCCAAGAACACACCCCAATAACTGTTTTTATTCATTTCCATCCAGTGCATTCATGTCACACTCCAATTATGATGCGTTTTTTAGCAGCCTGCAAGATGCAGAACCTTATGACTATAAGATGACTGTGTTGCGACATTTTCCAGGAGCTGTGTACACCACAGGAAATATATTTAGCATAAAACTAGACAAGAACTGAACAGGCACAGAAAACTTTGAGCTTCTTTCTTCCTTGCTGTCTGTCTTTGCGTCCTTTCCTCGCCCCTTTGGTGCCACTGGGAAGGAGGTGGAGGGATCATTTAATTTGGAGAAATCTGACAGCGCTCTAGTAGTTTTCAGGGTTTGCTGCAAGCCTTGTCCTCTGAGGTGAGTATAGTACGCCTCCCCAGCTGAAGCTGGGAGTACACTGATATCTAGCAGCTGAACATTTAGGTTGCACGTCAGGAAAGAATAAGACACGAGGAGTCAGCTAGGGAGGGTGCCAGATGGGGATGCTCCTGATGGTCCAACTCCCTCTGTTCTCCTCAGTTTAGCATCCTGCAGGACTCCATTGTACCCAGAGCTGCACTGCCGAGCTGTCGTGGCTCACGTGTTTTTGCTGGACTGCAGAGGCAGTTTTGCACTTTGACTGTTGTGGGACATACAGAGGGTTGGGATAAGATGAACCTTTATTAATCCCCGGAGGGAAATTGGGATGTCATAGCAGCAACAGCACTGAAAGGAGGAGAGGTACAGGTAAGAGTAAGAGAGAAACAAATACACACAAATATAAATAAAAATAAAAATAATAGAAGTAACCGAGCTGACTGAGCATCTGCCCCTCGATATGTTTTAAGAGTCAACATTCCTTTTTGATAGAGCTTATAATTAGGGCTGGCTCAGGTGAGTCCTGAACCATCCCTAGACTGCCGGGGGACTTCCCATGATGCCCTGAGCTCATTCATGTCCCATTAACGCATGTTACTAACTTTGCTTCTTCCCCTGAGTTTTTGTGCTTTCTTGTCTCGCATGTTCTCACAGATCATTTGCTGCTGTGGTCGTGATGACGTCCACCGCAGATATTATTTCTTCTTATTATTATTATGAATATTAGAACTATTAGTCATACCTCCATTAGTCATCACCCCCTCCCCTCGCCCTCTCCTACTCAACTGGTCACAACAGGACTCAGTTTTACCTTGCCACCATCACCAAGTGCTTTCTCACGGTGGGTTGCAGACGTTTCTGTGTGGAGTTGTGCATGTTCTCTCCGGGCACTCTGGTTTCCTCCCACAGTCCAAAGACATTCAGGTTAATTGGTGACAGATGAGAGTGTGAAGCCCTGTGATGAGCTGGCGTACCTCACCGTCTGGTATTGGCTCCAGCCCCCGGCAACACTGATAAGGATAAGCTGTTAAATGGATGGATCGATGGATGCCGAGACCTGCTGTATATGTAAAGTGTCATGAGAACACCTCTGTTATGATTTGAGGCTTTATAGATAAAATTGAACTGGATCTGTGAGAAAGTGAATTACGCTTTACACAGCTCCAGACAATAAACAACCAAACTTAAGCTTCCTCCATATAATCCACACACAAAAGAGGCCCAGAGCAATGAAAAAAAAAAAAAAGATTACAGATACATTCACACTCTTAGATTTGTACCATATTTTGTACTAGCAACAGCTAGTAACAGCTTAGGAACTAGTCCCACAGCAAGGGCTTGTAAATCCAATAAAAGCCGGCGCACGGCTGCTGATCGTAAAAGAAAATGAGTTTAAGGATCAGTCTGTTAGGAGAAGTGATGTTAAAAGTCTTCTGGGTGCTGCTCTCTAAAATCCAAAACCAGAAAGACTGTAATGACATGTTTGTGCACAGCGAAAATTATCGAGCGCTGAGATAGTTTTGGGCCGAGATGAAAAAGAAGAGAAAGAAATGGGATGGAAAGAAAAAAAAAGAAAGATGAGTGGAGTTGTGGATCAGTGGAGCAGTGTTATCCGCCCACAGACATCAGTTAACAAGAAGAGAGGGGAAAAGGCCAGCAGCACACCAGCAACAGAGGAGGAACTGAGTGGGGGGAGGAAAAGTCCAACATCCAGAGAATTTAGTCAAATTTCTAAATTTATACGTGGCTGTTTAGTGTTTGAAATTGAGGGTAAAAAAGAGATGAAGATCTATGAGGAAAAGGTACAAGCCTAATTATAACTCAATTTCCTGAACGTCCTCCTTTTGCTTACTCTCATATTTTCTCACCGAGCCTGTTTCTCTCTGAACCACGCTGCCTCTGTGAGTGTGAGTGTGTGTTTCCAGAGGTTTTAAATTTTTAAAACCGTCTCCTTATCAGCTTCTTGGATTAGCATAATTAACTAGTCCTCTGCCTCAGAATTCCCCCCCGCAGCCAATCGGTTGGTACCTCTGGTCGCGGAGGCCAATCAGGAGGCCGATAGATGCGAGTTTAAGTGGTCAGGCAAGGACAGAGAGGTCTGAGAAGGAGGGTGGGATGTCTGATTAAGTCATTATCAGACTCATCCAGGCGATTCAACTAGAAATCCATCCTCCCTACACATGCACCTGTCTTAGATTGATGGAAAAATCATCAGATCTATTAAAATATGACAATATCCTAAGCAGTCCATCTGTATCTGTGTCAATCACTTTATTTTTATAGCATTTTTCAAATTAAATTGTGTAAATAGAAAACTAAATTATGGTAATAATAATGTAACCGATTCAAATGTATAAGCAGACAAATAAATAAATGCACCTTAGATAAAAGCTGGACTAAAAAGAGGTCTGGAGTTTGCTTTTGGAAATATCCTCACTGCTCGCTCTATCTCTTGAACATGTCAACACACACAGCTCATTTAGTCTGTCAGACAGAAAGTCACGAGCTCCTCCTCGGTCCACACGCAAGCAGAAGACTCTCATTCCCACAATTAGCAAGCGGCCGACGTGCAGCATGAAGTGACAGGGCAAGAGGTCACGGTTGCTGATGAAGTGGAAAACGCTGCGAGAGAACCTCCGAGCTACAGTGACATCCACATGTGGATATAATCTTACTGGTTTACTTAAAATGTTGCAATGGCTCCCTCGCATCCGTTGAATATTATATGTGTTGTTGCTGAATGGAAAACATTATTCCTGTTCTTCTCCAGGGAGCGGCAACAATATTCACCTGACTCCTCATCGTCTCCTCTATGAACCAAGCATCAAAGAACAGTGTGACAGTCAGACAGGAGAGAGGGATTAGCCCGGGCTAAGGTTCCCCTTACATAATCCACCCTTTTAGATTAGCTTCATTCCCCTTGAGAACGTGATACATTTAACCCTTTGAAAAAGGGAGACTTACAGCTTCACAGCATAGATCTATAGCACAGAGAACTGTATCGCAACCTTGGAAATAACTCTAAGGTTTGAAGATGACTCAGGAGACAGATACAGAGATAGTCTTTCATAACATAAACTTTATGATAGACACAGCTGGGTTGTTTCGCAGCATGCACAGCATCTTGCTGTGGGAGCTCAGCTTGAGTTATGCTGCGAGTAAATGAGTTAAAGTGAGTAAGCACAGTGGCCACGATTGACAATTAGGCGATAATTGTAGGAACAATGTGGTGTAACAGTAGCACAATACAGTCAACTAGCTGGCTCAGTAATGTCAGTTATACAGCAATCTAAAATTAGCAAACGTCTACTAATATTAGCCACCATAAGCTGCCGGGCATACCAGACCCAGCAAGAGCGTAGCAGCAAAACCCCTGAGTGTTATTAAAATGAAAGATGGAAATGAGCAAGAGTAAGTTTTATTGCTCATGAACTCAGCATTAGAGTTTTATAGTCTCGCTTTAAGGTCAAACTCGGGGCTCAAGAAGCTACAACTTAATCCTTTTCTAAGGGATAAACAGATGGCGCACTTTTACTCCACTGATTTTACACACCAAAGTTTGTTTACTGGTCTCAGGGAGTGCTATTAGATATGTAAAAATTAAAAAAAAAGGTTGTTGCCTCCTGTGGAGCTGTGCACTTCAGTCAGTGGTGTTTGGGGCTGAAGTCTCCAGGTGTAGCTCTCTGTAGCCCGCTCCTCATCTCAGCTTGAAGCCGGTAGCTCCGAACAGTCGGTCAAGTAAACTAGGTGTCAGGTTTTGACAAAGAAAAAGAGATAGTGGATATGAATACCTCTGGTATCCTGTTTTTTTAACTGTGCAATTCCATGTTGGTCCTATTTTAATCAGAATTCAAGTGGCGGGTGCCTCTTAATGGCTCAGTTTGCAGACTGAAGGTTTGCGATGGGTGACCTTAGCTTTAATTCATGTCTATGCCGCCAAGCAGCAACTCCTCAAGGTAAAATTCTAGTATCCTTTAGGCCTTTTTTAGATCAAGTCAGGGATGGCGCTGAATTCTTTCAGTGACATTTCAGGCTGACTGTAGAGTAGTTTGACCGGTCTGATGGTCAGCAGCGTGACGCTGGGTTGTGCTTCTCCAGGAATTAAATCTGGCTCAACTTCTCTGCCGCAGGTTGTTGAGTTTTTTTCCGGCATTCTCTGCAGACTACACCACTGGAGCTAAAATGCACTGCCCCTCACTCAAATAAATGGGAAAACCCTTGTTTCGCCACAGCACCAGATTTCTTCCCAAACATGTACATTTCTATTCACTAATTAATAATAATTACTAACATTTTTATTATGTTTTTCATCACAAACAGTCAGCTAACACCACACAGGGGCCGCAAGAACCATATCTCCAACTCCAATATGCTCCAAGTTAGCATGATATACTCAAAGTAAGCAATTGTATAGTCACATAAATAAGTTGTGGTTAAGTTAATCTATATGTATTTATTATTGTTATGTTATTTTTTTATACTACTTGATTGTGTTCAAACTGAGAAACAAGAAAAATATCCATTTATTGCAGATGAGCGGAGAGAAACTGCACCAAAACCACCCATGCATACCTGGAAAGAAATCTAATGAAGCTTCACGCAAGTGAAATTAAAATTAGAGAATAAGAGTATTGATTTACTTTTTGTTTATACAGAAGAAAATACTACAGTGCACTTAAAGTCACAATAGAGAGAGAGAGGGGAGGGGGGGCTTTCTTGCTCTTTCCTGCCTCTCACTGAATGATTGCAATTCACTCCATCCCTCCCATGTCTGGCGAACTGCTGTTGCAAAGGCTCACATGCTGCTAAGGGCTAATTTATAGCAATGCATTAAGTATTACATCACAGCTGCAGACGTGCCACTTATACCAGATTAGCCCTTCACTGCTTTGGTCCTGCGCGAAACCACATTTACATCACCCGTCTCTTATTTTTCCGTCTGTTTTCTGTTTTTAGACCCTTGTGGAAAACGTTTGATTAGTTACTGACGTTCTTTCTGCAAGATGTCCTCCTGTGGCCTCTTACCTCACTCCACCTCCTTCTCTTGTTGTTTGCTTCTGTCCCTTTCACTTCTCCTCTTCAGTCCCCCCACCCCCAGTGGGACCTGTTTGCTGTGTCGTGTTGCCGGGCTATGGAGGAAAATTACGCTCACTCTCGCTTATCATTACCTGTGATTACTCTCTGTGGGGTCTGTGACACTCTCTGGATGAGGGTGTGTAGGCTCAAGACAGAGTAATAGCACGGTTCAGAGAGGCCGGGAGGACATTTTTCTTGTTTGACAATGCAGTTAGTAGACCTGGTACACTTTTCTCACTCACAAACTTGAGTTAAAGTGCACTCTACTGATTTCAACACCACTGAACATCAAGAAAAGACTGTGTGTGAACCATTTCAGACCTGTATTCATAACTGGACATAGACCACGATAAACCAAAGAAGAAAATCAGGGTTGAGAATACTTATTGGCCTCGAGCATTAAGTGGTAAAGCATGTGTGTGTGTTTACCATCCATCCACACCATCATGCATCTTATGTTTTGCATCCTGGACACGTGCTGCAGGCTAGAAAACACTAAATACACTCTATAGGTACTTTGTAAGTGTGTATTTATGCATTTTATGTAAATTACCAACATCCTGAGAGCTACACTGTTCCTATGTTTTATGTCTTTTACTCACTTTTATTAAGTATATATTTTATCCTCATTTAATTCACCTCATATTAAGTAACGGCCTCTCCTGTTCAGCGTTTAACCCTAACGTCAGAAATAGTCTGACTGATAGTTTAGTGTCAAGTGATCAAGTGAGCATCACAAAGTAAAATATCCCTTGTAATAGAGATGGTCACAAGTCAAAGTGTCATCCAAGCCAAATACTGAAATATTAACAGGCTGATGAGGAAATCCATCTGAGAAAGCAAGAAGATGCTGCAGGCTTTTCTTTCAAAGCCGCGAGCGCTCGGCGCACCTGCCGTCCACTATTCAGCATCGATAAGTGTAATGGGAGAACAGACAAATTCATTAGGCTCAGATTGACCTGCTATGACGAGCAATTTAGTTTCAAACACAGTTAGGCACCTGCGGGAGAGAGGAAATTAGCATTTTAAATAGGGACGATTATAGGCCAGGCCACTGTGTGTGTGTGTGTGTGTGTGTGTGCGTGTGTGTGTATGTGTGTGTGTCACACAAACGTCTCCTTTCCACTCATTTACTTGAGTAACACATCACAGTGGTTTATGCTATCTGAAATATTGACACAACATAATGCTCTCCACCCACGCCTCAATGCTCTTTTTATAAATAGAGTGCCGGTGCTGAACGCAGCTGGAGAGCACTTCGGAGAGCACTTCAATCTGACACAACACAAAGAAACCACTCTGCCCTACTCCTACATTTAGCTGGCAGGCCTTGCAAAATAGTTACCAGTGTGAGCATTTAAATTACAGATAGCTTTGATATGATAGTTACAGCATATCAGCTTTAAAGAGACATAGACTTGTGCTGGGAAAAACACAGATTTAGTCAGTTTGAAACCAGAGCTGTTGTTTAGCTGATCATTTACGAACTCCAAAGTTGGTGTTTTCGCCACAGATTTTAATTTATGCCCTTTGTTTGGGAGCGATATCACAAATTTGGTACTGACTGAAATATCTCAACATCAATTGCCATAAAATTTGGTTGATTTTGATGATCCCCACAGAATAAATCCCAATAATCTCGGTGTTCCCTTGATTTTTCCTCTAGCACCGCGATCAGGTCAAAACTTCAATTTGATTTATCAGCAAATATCTGCAGAACTAATAACTGTTAACATGCTAAACTAAAATGGTTTTTATGATGGCCTCTAGCTGGAGGTTACACAGGGTCAAGCATACGCCCGAGGTCACTGTTTGTCATGTTTTTCAGAGTTTCTGATTTAGCATTTACTGTTTTATGTTGAAAAGGTTTTTCCTACGTCTTTTTGTTTTTTTAAGATTATTTGTGGCCTTTTCAAGCTTTATTTTAATAGAGACAGCTGAAGAGTGACAGGAATGTGGGGAGAGAGAGAGAGAGACGGGAAAGAGCCACAGATTGGATTCAAACCTTGGGCTTCCACAACAAGCACTGAGCCTTCGCACATGGGGCGGCTGCTCTACCAACTGAGCTAAACGCCGCCGTCTTGTGTATTTTTACTCCCTGCTTTTGTTGTGTTTTCTCACCAGTTTTGATTCTGCTCCACCCTGATTAGTTTCACCTGTCCCTGATTGGTTTTCACCCGTGTCTTATATTTAGTCCCTTTGCGCCTTGGTGTCATTTGTCAGGTCATAGTGTTTAAGTTCCTCTGTGCATGTTTTCTGTATTCTGTTCCTCGGCTCTGTGTCAATTTTCAGTGTCTGTGCTTCTCTCAGTGTTCTCACTCCTAGTGTTTTCTGTTTGTTTGGATTTATTTTGGATTTCACCTCCATTTTCCACCATTTCAGCCCACTAGTTGCTTTTTGTTTCAGTAAGTCCTTAAAGTTACCTTTTGTTCACATCACCTTTGTGTCTGCATTTGGATCCACCTCCCTGAACTAAATGCAGCACTGTGGGGTCAGTGTTAAATTAGTTTGTTTGTGTTTAGGAAAACAGGCAACATTTTGATCCTTTCTATGACAACTGAGGTCAGATGATAGGACTGTCTCACTCCATCGAGACAACAGATAGATACACAGCATAGAAGCCTTTACAGAGTCTTGTTTGTAGGCTATGGGTATTTTGGGACATAGAGTAGTTGAGTCATTATTCTGAGGACAGAGAGGACAGCTTCTTCAGAATTGAGGCGGCATCATGTCATGATAAGTGTATTGATAAATCCTCCAGTCTCCTTGGCCGAGCTTCAATAATCCTTTTAACATAAGACATCTTGGACTCCTGTGCACTGCCGACTGAATGACCGCTGATGAATAAAATTCTCCACAACAGCTACCGTATGCCACACTGTGTCGTCACACGAACAAACACAGGCTTGCCATTGGACAGCATTAATATATTAACCAACAATCAACATTTTAGATCTGTATGTGACACAAATACCAAAGAAAATGTTTCATTCATTTAATTTCGTAGTTTAATTTTCCTGACGTGGCAATCTGAATCAGTCTCAAGGGCCGGTTCTCTGTCTGGGCCCACAAAACAAAAAATCTTTATATTTACGCCTCTGGTGAACATGACAACTCCTGAACATCAGCGTGTTAGCACTGGGATTAAAACAATGTTCACATTTGGCTCAAATCAGTGCTGTACCTGAGTACAGCCTCACAAAGCTGCTAGCAGAGATAGTCGTGTTTAAAAGTTCAGATGGCCACACTTCATCATTTTATTATTTCGTTGATTGCTGGAATGTTTTTAAAGGTGATTTCTCTGACATGATGGCAGTTCAAAAAGGGAACCGTTGAAGTGTTTGACCCTCCAATTATGTGAACAACATCTTTATCTTTTTTGGCCTGACTTGCTCAGAGAGTGAGGATGTGTCTGCATATGTATTAGTGTTGAAGAGTGCCTGAGTGTGTGGACGGTATACAATATGACTATATCTACTTACAAGGCAATTCACTCCAGCAAGCAAATACTCCTTCCGTGATGGCACTCAGTGTGTTAAATCCATTAGCACTTTTGCTTACAGGCATGACTTATCTCTCTTTTATCATTTGCAGTGATGGAAAAGAACTCATTTCTTTTTTTTTTTGTAACGGCCCGACAAGCCACGCTCAGAGAATGACTTAAGATAAATGGCTGAGGGTTTTCTTATCCCTGGTAGCTTATTATCCCACCTTGCATGAGACCTCGGAGACAGATTCGTCTGACAGAGGCGCTATTTATATGCATCACCTGAAGAAGAGCGATGATAGATAATAGCAAAGCATTTTGCATAAACCAATGGTGCTTTTAACTTTTTTCAAGGAGAACTTGTTACGTCAGCATGATCACAGCAGAGAGTAAAAATAGCTTGTCAATGAACGTTCTGAGTCAGATCTCGAAAAGTAATGAAGCAAAAACACAGATATTACAATACTGTTTTGTAGACTTAATATCGATTTTCATTTTTACGCAGACGATACTCACCTCTACCTAACCTGTGACTCACACACAAAAACACTGTCAGAATGCTGGAAACCTTGACAATATCTCAGATCTTTTTGCAGCTAAATGTTGCTAAGACAACGAGATTGGTCCTAGGTCAAGATTTTGAAAATAATATATATAATTAATTAATTAAATAATTTTTGAAAATAATTACATAACAGTCTCAGTCTCTCTGTCCCATTGAACAAAACCTCAACTTAGAGAAACATGTTAAAGGTGCAACATGTAAGAATTTTAGTTTACAGTTTTGGCATCTATGTATGGTGTGAAGTTAGCATGCTACCCATCTACTGTAGCTTCAGTCTGTCCTGTCCCATAATACCACTGTGTACATCTGGTTGTGCTTTTTGCTGGGAGATGTGTGCTAGATCCAGGTTTCCAGTCCGGGCAGAGTAATATACTGTATACAGCTAAGGGAACGGCTAGCTGAAATCACTATCCGAGCTAACAGCACCTCTCTCGTCTCCAGTTCATTCAAAACTGCCAGGATTTTGACCAGGACAAAAACATTCTGGCATCTTTACACTAACAACTGGTTACCAGATTTCATTTATTACTTAGAGTCCTGAGAGGCTTCGCCCCGAGCTATTTAGCTCATCACTTTTAGTGCCCTGCGTCCCTGCTCACACCCTGAGATCCACGGATGCATCATTCTTGGTTGTTCCCTGGTTCAGGTATTTATATAAAGGTGAGTCTTAGCAGCCAGACTATGGACTGATCTGCCTAAACTTGGTCTCGTCTTATAAAAAAAAACAACACTTTTTAAAAAGTTGATTCTATTTATGTTTTATGACATTTTCATTTTATTCTCTTTGTTTAGTTTTATACCTTTTAGTTCATTGTTATTGTTTGTCATTGTGGTTTAATGTAAAGCACTTTATAACTGTATTTTGAAAGGTCCTATATATATAAATAAAGTTTATTATTATTTATTATATATACCCTGGATAATTTAATACCATGAGACCAATAATCAAATGCAGTAGAATTTGCACCATGTAACTTGGCTGTTGAACGCTCCAGTTGTAAAATATTATTTTAAGTAATGGTAGTAATAAAGAGTTTAATAAATCATAGTTGGGTTGGAGTCAATTTCTTAGACCAATAATTTCAGCTGCAAACAGAGTTCTCTTTCCATTTTATCTGAGGTGAACAGCCAGACTAAAACTAAGACAGGGAGGTGTTTATTAACCACACATCCAAAGAGTATAAACAGCATCATAATACCAAAACATACGCATATGTGCGGCCACAGAAGAGCAGCATGCGGGAGGAAGAGGGTCCGCACCAGTTAGAGACTGAGGGAAGTTCTGGTCCCACAGGATTTTGAAATTAAGAAGGGTATCTAAATTAAAAAGAATGCATTAAAGGAAACTCTGTTTGTCTTTAAGGCGGTATGGAGTCACAGATAAGAGAACAAAGTTGAACCTGAGAGTGAGTCATCTTTCTTCAGGTCTTGAAAGCTGAAATTATTTAACACATGTATCTCTAGATAGAAGGAGTGGATCCAGGCGGCGGTAAATTGTTGTTCCAAATTGGTGGTAAGTCATGGAGCTAAACATTTTTCAGTTTGCTGTCATACAGATAAAATGTGAGACATATTGGGTCTCCTAGAAGATAATTGTTCTTGGGTGCACAGGGTGAACATCTATTCTCTGCCCGGGAACATCCGACGGAGGCTCAAGCCATATTTATAAAGATCTAGAATGAAAAGTCAGATAAGAAAGTTTTAAGTTACAAAAAGATGAATTACCTCATTGTTTGAACTTTGGGACATTTTCCTGTCTCCAGCAATGGTGCAAGTCTGGCGAAGGAAACAGGAGCATTACCATGGAGTTTAAAGTTCCCCATGAAACAGAAAGCAGAGTGCGATTTGCTTCCTGATTTTTACGTGAGCGTCTACCTTTCAGTGAATACGGCCGGACACGGGACAGAACATAACCTCTGAAACTAGCAGTGGCCAGTCTAAAAGGGAATACAGTAGCCTATCAAGTTTTCTTGCCGAGTCAGTTCAGGTAGCTACATGGCTGATAAGCAAACAACAGACAGTAAACTGTAAATCACCTCCGAGTGTAACATTATTTCTGTTGGTAACTCAGTCCAGTCCGGCTGTTGATCCAGGTTCTGTTTCCCACCAACAGCAGTTAATCAGCGGCCATCAGGAAACTCTGTAAGTCACATAGAGTTGAAGGTGAGCAGCCAGCGGACATCAGTGAATAAGTTATAAACTTGTGCTTTTATACCGTAATCAGTGAGGCATGTAGCAGCCCTCAGAAACACTCATAGACTGCATCAAACAGGAATGACTCTGCAAAGTTAGCGCAGGATGAGTCATCTGAACCTTTTATTGTTTATCAGGAAACTCTAAAACGCCATTAAGAACACCAGAAAATACTTTAAAAAAGACTTTTTTTGTCATTGTTGGGGCAGATGTTGGAGTATAGGTGACATATAGTGCTACAGATATGTGATATAAACGCTATAAACATCCAGCTTATGTTTCCACTTCACTGCAAACAAGGCTGGGAGTATGAGGGGCTTTCATGTACACACACACACACACACACACACACTTTGGGTTCAGGCTGAGTCAGGTTTGTTCGAGAGCTACTATCATCTGCTCTCCCTCTCTCTCACGCACACACAATTGCGTCAGATCAATAGCGAGGCATCTTGGTGAAAAGAGGGAGGCCCGTGCAGAGGAGAGGAAACATGCACTGAATCGTATCTCTTCCCATCCTCTCCCCGTTCTTCCCATCTTTTATCCGCTCTCTGTTGTATTGATCCAAAAATGGCAGTTTTTAGCTGCAGCCTCGAGCATGATATCTGACTCTGCTTTGTACAAGATCTTTCACTTTCCCTCTCTCTGCCCTCTTCCCCCACCCTCCCCTATATTTATTAATGAAAAGCTCGTCAAAGCTCGCTCATGTCACTAATTCATGTCAAGCACAGTTGCAGCTCTAATGGATTTCGCCTCAAATCATAATCCGATAGAGCAGCAGTAGCTTCTGAGTTCAGTCACAGAACAGAGTTTTACATCATTGTGCTGTAGTGGGAGTGTTTGCATATCTCCTCAGGGAGATTGTTAAAGATAGGAAGTACAAGGTAGATAGTAGAGAGGCCGACTAATCTGCTCTTTGTGTTCTCTTGGGAGACAATAAAGATCACAGCCAAACTCATCAGCCTACCACAGACTTGGACAGAAGAGGAAAATAGGCTGGAGTTGCAGAGTGCTGTGAGTAACTGAGTTTGTGCTCGTATCCTCCTGAGACGGGAAAATTGCTAGTGAGAGTGGGAAACTATACATAATGAATGTTGCACCGGTTATTCAAATGTTCTGCAGCTGACAGACGTGCACACACCATCGCGTCGTCCGTTTCATTCACAGCGTGCAGAGATTTAGTGGTTGTGTGCGTCTCATCCGAGTGGGTTTTCCACTCGGCTATATTCAGTGTCTCCCGAGAGGAGTCAGACTACACCTCTACCTGGAATAGGATCAAGAGGCCATCCATCACACAAACGCGGCTACTATAACTGCTGGCTCAGCAGTTTGTGAGAAAAGGGCATGTGAGAATCTATATCCTTTATTTGTGTTTTGGGCCAAAATGCGAGGTAGGCATAACTGCTTTACATTTTCCTGAAGTTGAATGGATGAACCTCGCTGGATGTATCGGAGCAGACAGTGGAAATTGCTTATAAAGATGACAAAGTGAATAAAAACTACATTTTCCAATGATGCTTCTTACACCTTTAATTGTAGAATAAAAGCAACATTGTGTAACTTTTCTATCATAAAATAACAGATTTAAATTTGATCCTACTACTCACTACTGCGCTACTGCACTATGTAACTTTGTGCTCTGGTTTTGATCCCCCATAAGAAGCATGTGATGCTCTACGGCACTAAGTCACACACCAACAATTATATAGAGAAAATGTTTTCTGTTTCTCCTCTGATGTCCAGCTGCTCCGCCTCAACTCTGACGGACAGTGAAGTAAACTGCTGTGAACTACCGTATAGCTGCTGTTAGCTAATGTTAGCTCAGTTTGTAAGCCGGGCAGCCCAGACTGTGAGCGCACAGCACCAGGGGAGTGTCAGTGTTTGTACCGCAGGCGTTTTGGACCACCAAGAAGAGGTTTTCAGCCAGGATTTACTGAAAGCCTCCTCTTCCTGAGGGGAGTGTCATGCCAGAACTGGAGCTCGGCCAGGCTCAGCAGCCTCTATAGACATAATGCCAGAGGTGAATAAAACAAAGGAGACATTGCAAGGAGGAAGAAGAAAAGGAGAGAGTGAGTGAGCAAGAAGCCGTCGGACAACAGTAAATCTGAGACTGACTTTTAGTTGTTGGCGAGAGCTTGGTGAGGCTGAAAGACAGACGCCGAGTCGGACTTCTTGCTGTTGGACTAGTAAGTAACATTTGCTGGCTGCTATGTCTTGTTTTTAGCAAAATGTTTGCTAGTTTTTGATTATAAGTAGTATAATGATTAAAAAATACATCTGTACAACTGTCCATATTTACCACATTACCACTGAGCTAAATCACAAATATACCAATTTGTACGCAATGTTGATTTATTGTATTTTAACTTTTTCATGAACAGCTTATGATGTTAAACTGTGTTAAAGCTTGTAGTAAGGGTTAAGGTCACCCATTGCATAAGTACCTCTCCATTTAAAGACTATATTCTCTATAGGTGCAGTTGAAGATAGATGAGAAGATCAATACCACTCTCATGTTTGTATAGTAAATCAGTCTCTGATTAGCTTAGTTTGCACCCAAAAGCAGACTTGGTGGGTGGACTAGTGAAGATACAGTAAAGGGTTTGTTATCACAAAAGTAAATAATAAAAAGTGTATGGATTGTTATGCAGACACAGTTCAAAACTGTGAGAGGCAGTTCAAACAAACAAACAAACAAATCTGTAGGGGCTAGATCCAAAGTCCAAGAAAGCAAAGAACTAGTCTAAACCAGACGAGGACACAAAACACAAGGAATGACTGCAACGCTTGAACATTAATGAAGATGGACTGACACTGAAACCAAGGAACACAATTGAAGGCAGGATGACAAAACACAAGTGAAACTAATCAGGGTGGAACAGACATTCAAAACCGCGGGAAACACAATAATGGCAGGAAGTAAAGTTACAGAGATGAGGAGAGAGGGGAGAATTACAAAATAAAACAGGAAACACTAAACAAGAAACCCCAAACCATAAATTAATATATTTTTGTCATGTAAAGTTTACAGTTTTCCAATTTTTTGGTGGCTATGTGCGGAACTATTTTTGGCCGAGAGTTACTGCTCCTATAAACAGAGTCAGGCTAACTGTTTCTACCTGTTTCCAGTCTTTATGCTAAGCTAAGCTAACCAGCTGGCTGCTTCTTTTACCTTTTAGCAAGAGAGTGAATAAGTGTATTTCCAAAGATGCTGAAATGACTGTCTTACTGTAGTCCACAGTCTTTAGTTTTGGCTGCGTTGTACCTTTTGTACACTTTTGTATTCATAAAGACCAACTTAGAGAGAGTCTCATAGACTGTCAAAACAGGACTCAGAAAATAGTTTATTATGTTCCAAAAGGACTTCACCTACTCGTCTCGGTTAATGTTTTAATTTGACACCTGGGTACATCACCGGAATAAAAATTATGGCACTTGACTAAGAGAAAAAGAGAGATAAAAGAAGGAGGAGGAGAGAAAGTAAGAAGACAAGATGAGACCTCATTAAGGCTACGACGAACGAAGCATGCGTGTGCACGCTCATGTGCCGGTGTGTGCCACGCAGCGAGCATGATCCAGTCATTTTTGTGTGCGCGTGTCTGCGTCAGAGTGTGTGTGTGTGTGTGTGTGACAGTCAGAGCAGATCTAGGAAGCCCCTGGGAGGGTTAAGTAGGGAAACAGCAGAGATTGAGGTGGGGAATTCTCATCAAAAATGTCCAAATCAGGAAAGGTGTCGACAAGAGCCACCCTGCGAGGGGACAGAGGGGAACAGAGGCGTTGGAGAGGCGGGGTGGGGGGTTCAGTTGGAAGAAGAAGATGGGTCAGATGTCTGACACAAGGGGTGGCAACTGCACTCATGGTGGAGAGGAAGGTAAAACACAGAAGCAGGAGGAGGAATGGGAGTTACTCTGAGATTACTAAGATTAGCAGTTCACGGAGGGGGTGTTCGTGGATATGCGTCACAATGTGGGGGGCTCCATCTCAGGGGTGAGGTCGTGTTGAGTGGGGTGAGGTGCTGGTGATGGTGCGAGGGTTTGTGGGTGGGTGGGGGAGTCCTTGGGGGCAGTCTTGTGGTAATGAGCTGTTAGTCTCAGAGGAAGACGAGCTCTATTACAGGAACAGTCAGCTTCTATTCTGAGGTTTAATCTGAGGCACAGCGGCTGGTTCACCTTCTCATGCCGCTCAGCACAGATTCACGCTCTTCCTTTGGCAACCTGCTGAATGTCAAAAGGAAGTGAACATCGAGAATCAGATCCAGAAAACGTATCTGGAAAATGTTGTTGCGTGACGGATGGTACAGTTTTATCTGAGCACAAGTCCTGCCACCCTCCTGAATCCGGATTTATAAGTCGCCTAAATAACTCTAGCAGGCACCACGCCGCTCCTGTCGACCTCGCCCCTGTTCAAAAGTCCTGGAGGGAGATTCACCATCAGACGACCAGTCAGCAGGGCAGCAGGTCGAGGTCAGAAAGCCAAGCGTCGGCTGGGGACATGTGTCCATCATTTTTAGTCAAGCTTGGGGCCAAAAACAGCACAGTGTCTTTTTCCATCATGATTCACTTGTCTGCCATTGTTCAGTGGGGAGGTGAAATGATGTGCATGAAGTTCTTCATTTTATAGCTTGTAGTTTATGTTTATTTAATCTGTGTGGTTCTATATATCATTCGACATAGAACAGTTTCTACGTAATGGCGAGCACGACTCCCTTCACTGCTCTGGTAGGACGTTTGAAAAAAACAACAGCATTTAAACAGAAATCTTGTGTTTCAAAATCAGGCTACAGAGTTTGGAAGACAAAGGCAATAGGGATCTGATGAAAGACTGCATCATGGGAAGTGTAGTGTTTATTGGAGCATGACATATAGTATCTTCTGTTTTAAGGTTTTCTTGAAGACGTCTCCTGCGACTTTGTTGAAGTGCATTACTAAACTACTGGAATAACTTTTTCATGTTAATTAAAAATAAAAATAAAAATTCATTTTTGTTGATTAAAATAAAACAGCATCCTTCGTGGCTGGGAATTAAAGTATTAAAAACTGCAGTTCCTCTAATGTCCACTTGAGGCTGGCTGCAGGATGAGTCACTCTCTATAAGTCCCCATGTTAAAATGTCCAACTTCACAGCAGAGATAAACATGTTTACAGCCTGGTAGAAAAAACAGTTTTGGTCTGTTCATATTACATTAAGGCTTAAAGTTGTGCATAATTAACAGCGGGGCTGCTTTGACTGACAGATAGGTGCTATTACAGGTGGCTTGTTTAAGGAACCAGGCTTTGTTCTGCCCGCCTCAGGCCCGTCTGGGAGGTGGCAGGACTGCCAAGATGGCGATGACCAGAGGCACCACAGTCTGAACTGACACAGCTCTTCAAACACATCACGGATACGCTGTCCATTCTTTTTACAGTCAGTGATTCTTTAGTTGGTGAGAATTGGATGTTCATACTAATAATTTACTGTATAACACAACAGCAACAGTTTTTCCTTTAAAGAATACCGTAGTTTTATTTCATTGTAAAAATCTAAATATATAAGTTGAATCATTGTGCTGTAAATGTGTAAACTGACACCATTAGAATGAATGGGCAGGTCACGAACCACGGCACTGTTTGCTGAAGTCAAATAAAAGAGGAGATTCATTTTGATTCAAACAAAAAGAACTTCAATTTTCTCAGCACAACAAATATACTTCAGAGTGGTGGTCATCCATTTAGCCAGCGGTGTAATTTTTTTATTGCTGCTGCTGCTGTCTGAATCGGTTGGATGAACTACATCAAAGGAGAAAAAAAAAAGACAGAGAGAGCCACACTCTCATTCAGCTTTAGGTCTGAGTGGGAAGGCTTGGGCTTGGTAGATGATAAGGGACTACTAAGTATGCATACAGGATCTGCTTAAACAACAGGCCACATCATTTTGTATTCTTACTATATTCTAATCCTTGTTCCAAATGCTAAAAGGAGAGGGAGAGTGCATTTTAGCTGATTGAAGTGGTTCCTTGTCCTTGTTTTTCTGCAGTGTGACCTGGTGACACACTGAGCTGTCAGGATCGATTGAGGCTCCTTGGAGCTGGCAGCAGAGACCGGGACTGGCATTCTGGCGTCGGCGTGCCATGTCTGGTCTACCGTCCCTCCTGAGAAAGCCCACAGCCACAATGACGCACCACTAAGCAAGCGGTGCTGCAGCACACGCCGCACAAACAGACTACATTCGAAGAAACACAAGCGTAAATTATACATAATTTGCTGGGGCTGCTGTGTTGAACCTTCTCAGTTACAGTATGTGCTGCACAAACTCTCCTCCAGTGTGTGTGTGTGTGTGTGTGTGTGTGTGTGTGTGTGTCAGTCTTTCTACCTCCCTCAGCTGTGTGTGTGTGTTTTTTTTTTCTCTACATTAAGTGCCAAGTGAAGACGGCTCCACTGCAGTATCTGACCCACCCTGGCAGAGGTGAGGTTGGATAATAAAACCACTGCTCCTGCCAAAAAGACGAGAGGAGATAAAGGAGGGAGGTAAAGCGAAAGAGAGCAAAAGACAAGACAAATAAGGAGAGAGAGGCAGAGCGGGGAAGGAAATAACAGGAGAGGGAGGAAACACTGGGACCACAGAGGAGGCGGAAATAAATGAAAAAGGGAATTGATGAGAAGAAGAAGTGTAGTTTCAGGTTGACATGGTTTAAGTAAGGTTGCAGGTGCGGCAGCATTATGTATCTCTCCTTTTACTCCCTCCCACCCCGCCATCCCTCCATCTCATCTTCGGTGCCAGGGCGTTGGTGCAGAGGCTAAATCAATCACCTCTCTGCCATCCTTCCCTCCATACCCACTTTGTGCTGACGTAGTAGGTTTACTGTAGGACATGAAACACGGAAAAGACCCAAAGGAGACACATTTTCAGAAAGAGCGAAACCACAGTCGGTTAAACATCGTTATGATTTTAATAATAGTAAAAGACGTTACTTAATATAAGTTACTGCAGTTTTTTAAATAGCCAGAACAGCGAGTCATACAGAAGCAAGTTCTGTGTAAAGTCATACAATAATAGTCTGAGTGTGTTCAGTGTGTGTGTAGGAGTGTGTAAAGCCAAAGATGAGAGACTAGAAGGAGGAGAGCTACTATAAGTCAGACAACTAACATTACAAGCCGGTGATTATTACCAGGCTGCGTGTGCGTATATATAATATAGGTCAGAGACCCTCAGGTGCATTGCTGCTCAAAGTGGTGTTTGTTTGTCTGTGTGAGCGCACATGGTGTGTTTCTAATGTATAGAAAGTGTGTCATATTCATGTTATTATGAAACATCTGTCTCTAGTAGCCTCTGACCTCTGTGTTTCTCTCTGTTAGTCACAGTCAGGGCGTGTTGTACACCTGATAATGTTTCTTAAACCACAGTGTAAAGCATGAACAAGAGTTAAGACTATAGTTCTGGCTCATTTGCAGAGATGTTTAGCTAATGAGTATAGACTTATATTATTAGACTTAATTATTATTTAGTCTTATTCTGATTGGATGTACTGTGGCCATTCTGACTCACGCTAACTTGCACTCGCCAAGCAACCGTTAGCTTGGTACATCCCTATGGAGTTAGCTTCAGGCCACCAAGCGGTAACCTCCATGGCTGTGAAGTGAAGCCAGTGCAGAAGTGCCAAAACTGCAGTTCCTCAAACGTCCACTTGAGGCTGGCTACAGAACGAGTCAGTCTCCATAAGTCCCCATGTTAAAATGTCCAACTTCACAGCAGAAATAAACATGTTTACAGCCTGGTACAAAAAACAGTTTTGGTCTCTGTAGCTAATTTCCCTGTTCATGACTGAAGGTGAATTTTTATATAATATTTTAAGAAACCAGGCGCGATCCAGCCCACCTCAGCTGACGGCTAGAGTCACTGTACAGAGAACTGTACACAATACTGTACAATGTCCATGTTTTATACAGTCTATCAGGTAATATATATATATATATATATATATATTTCCAGTTGTCTACAACAGAGGTAGCGAGTGCAATATTAGCATGACCCATTAGCCACAATGCAGACAATTATGACAATTACTAGAATTTCCCTCTAAGTCTCATAATTATCCTTTCTAGCATGGTCATCTATTGATTGGGTCGTCCTTTATGGTTCAGCCATGTAGTGAGTCTTCTCTTCGCAGGCTCCTTATAACACCATTCAAGGGCAAGCAAGCAGAGGGAATCCTGCTGACAGCAACACTCTCCTCTGCTCCCACACAATGTCATACGGAGAGGCTTTTATGCAAGAAAGTGAGTGTGTGTGTATGTGTGTTTATATGTGCGTATAGGCTTTCAAAGTGGGGTCACGCTGAAAGTGATGCGTAAACAGTTGTTGAGTTTTGACTCCTCACCTCTCCTGCTTGTATCTGAATATTCCACACGTGTGATTTTTCACCTCATAAGATGAAGAGACGAGAGCGCGATCTCTCTACCACAACTTTGTCCACTGCTGTCCGCGGTGAGTACACGCGATGTAAAGGAGAGTCTACAGACGCAAACTGGTTCAAAAAGAAAAGATCCACAAAGAAGAAAACGCTCGTCTTTAGCCCTGGAAGGCTGTTTTGTGCTGCATGTTTGTGTGTGTGTGTGTGTGCATGAGTGTGTGCAATGATGGGATGTATTATTGACTTATTGCATTAGATGGTGCTCTGTGCTTCATGCTCACGCTCTAACATCGCCCTCAGAGAAATAACGGGATCAGACTGAGCACACAAACTCAAGCACACAACCACCCACACACACATACACACAGACACACTCAAAGTAATGGTTGTGTGAACACAAAATGTTTTGTCTCGAGCATTGCAGTTGTGCTTTTAGGGTTTTTTACGACTATACATTTACCATTTCTGCCTGCCTGTCTGTCTGTCCGCCTGTCTGTCTGCTATCCTTCCTCTCCAGAAGCTCCAAAGCTGTAAGATCCAGCAGGCAGAGTTTTGAGGGCCGTGTGAAGGATTAGAGTCTACTCTTTGCCAGTGGAGTGGCTGAGCAGTTGGCAGCACATGTGAAAAGAAGGGAAGGGGACGGTGGGGGGGGTGAGTGGAAAGAAAGAGAAAGTGGAAGGGTGGAGTGCCTTGAGCCGAGCAGGTGGGAGCAGGGTGTGAGGACAGATAAAGAGGGGAAATAAAAGTTGTCAGGCGAGAAAGGGGAGTGAAAACATTCATATATGCATTCACTGAAGTCATCCGTGAGCCTCTGCTTCCTGCTCTAAGCCCCTGAACCCAGTGCCCACTGTGTATGTGTGTGTTTTTGTGGTGTGTGAGCAGGGGGAGTAATGTACAGCCACATATGACCGACAGATTGTGTCAAATACGTAGAAAATCAGCCCCAAGTAGTCATAGATAGACTGATGTTCAGTTTCTTTTTGCACCATGTGTGTGTTTGAGCTCTTACCATCCTGACAGATTGGAGGTTATCTGTGAAATTGAGCCTCAACAGGGTACTGCAGTAAAATGCAGTAAAATACACACTTGCACGTCTACCCCTGGACACACACACACAGAGGAGGGACAGACTGAGTATCAATATCGACAGACACCACTTAAAGTTAGAGTCCTTAAAGTCCAACTGAAATTAAATTGCATATTTTTACATATTGGCTCCATAAACCACTTGTCCTGTGTTCTCCTTTGCGCAAAAACATGCATAAATTTGACAAAATATCGTCAATTTTCCATCTGCATAGATGGAGACCTAATTTCATTCTATCTGATCCAGACGGAGCCCGCCACAGGCTTTGAACTAAAGTCTCCTTATTTAACTCACAACCATGAACACACGTCTTGTCCTGCGTCTTTCTTGTTGAGTGAGCCATCAAACAAACCGGGAAAAAGTTCGACGCTGACTAATGTCAGTTTGCAGCCCAGACGTAAACGTACCTGTAAATGTCACTTCGGTTCAGTTAAATGCTGCTGTGATCCATACTCTTCGATACCGCTAACAAGAGCTGTATGCCCATGCCGTGTAGGATACAGCGCAAATTTGTTAACTTGTCTTTTGGTCCCCTGCCGGGGCTCAGCCTGCCAGCACCAACATGCCCCTCCAGAGAGCAAAAGAAGCATTTCTGATATTTTTTAAATACATTTTTGACTACAGAAAGGGAGGACTAAACGTGATTTCAGTTGGACTTTAAGATTTTTTTGTCCTTTGACAGTTGTGGTTACCATGGTAACATCAATACTATAGCAAACAGTGCTTGCATAGCTTCTCCGCTGTGTCGGCAACCAAAAAAAAAAAAAAAGTTTCAATAAATAATTGCAAACCTTCACAATAAAAGCCAGTCCGTGTTTCAACAGTTGAATGCTTTTAATGTGAACTAGCAACAGTAGAAAATATTCAGTTAGCATTAGCAGTAACTTAAATACAGATCGGATACTGTGTTAAGA
Source organism: Protonibea diacanthus (assembly GCA_028641955.1). Classification (NCBI taxonomy): domain Eukaryota; kingdom Metazoa; phylum Chordata; class Actinopteri; family Sciaenidae; genus Protonibea; species Protonibea diacanthus. Next base: position 8,204,668 of record CM053979.1, on the reverse strand, counting down.
GAGTGAGGCCGTTATCGCTGAGATAACATTGCGCTGGATTACATGCATGGATAGTTCTCCTGTGAATTTACTTGTGCTTAGATGGGCAAACTGAATGGCGGACTCTGCCACTAACAGTGAAAACTACCATGTAAGTAGATAATTACAGAATATATAAATATATTGGATAGCTGTAGCTGAAACTGGTATCAAAAATGGGGTTTGATTTCATGAAAATCTTAACGATTATATCTTCAAGCTGATGAACCGACAGGCCTACAGACATTGTTAACACCCTGAATGAACGCATTTGACTCCAAGACTCATTGTTAGCACTTATGTATGCGTAAAACAAGAAGTGTTTTGAGGCAATTAAAACATATCCAGTATTTGTGGTAGAAAAATTCTTACAGTGTTTAACTGAATAGTTTTTATTCACGTAAGAATTCCTGTTCTATTGCAGCACAAATTCAAATTCACTTTCTCAGTATTACACAAGTCAAGTCTTAGAAAACTACTTTCCAACCATTCGTCATCCTTATGTTCTTTATTGCTTATGATTCATGATGTACAAAACTAAAGAAAACTCTAAAAGAAACAACAAAGAAAATACATAATATACTGTACATCAGCAGGTATATCGGAATCTGTGTCAATATCAGAAACCCCATATTGGACAAACACGCACACACACACACACACACACACACACATTCACACACTCACGCACACAGACACATACAGTGAGGACTGTTCGGTCTCTGCAGGTCTAACAGTGAGCCAACACAGCACCTCTAATCTCCAATCAGTGGGCTAATGATGTTTCCTTCTCTGCGTGATAACGTATGAATGTACCAGACACACATACACACTTGCACATGATTGCACACACACACACACACACACACACATATGACGAAAAGAGGGTAGAAGTTTGAAGCAGCCCCCTCCCTCTTATTCATCACTTGCTTCACGCCAGCCACATCTAGAATACTGCCCTCGGCAATGATTTTCTGAACAACAAGTCGATTTTTGTGAACTCCTCAGCCTTTACGCTGTTCTCCAGCGGGCGCGTGTAGTAGCTGCACTCTAAACAAAAGTCCAAAACACAAATTCACACCTTCACATCTTAACCAGGTGAACTTTTCCACTGGCAAACACGTGACTAATGTTCATATCAGAGTCCAGGCACTGTAAATATCTCTCCATACTCCAACGTTTAACCTCTCCACAGATGATTATGACCTGTGTGACGAGTTAACGCCAAACACACACACACACACACACAGACCGTCTCCCCTGTCCTCTGACCTCCTGCTGGTAAACGAATGACACTTTCTGTCTGCTAAACAGCTCTATATTTGTCGGCTAGCGTAAAACGAGCAAACTAGCTGCCTGTTCCAAACAGGAAGCGCTGTGTTTAAGGATATGTAGCAATGAGGTCACGCTCTTGTAAGTCAAATGTCTTTTTATGAATGTGATGTAACGTAAGAAGGATTGACACCAGCAATCTGCGGGTCATCTAAAACCTGCGCGCCTCTAAGCCTCCCCTTGAACAAATGATCTGATAATGACAGCTTGAAGATTTAACGGATAAATTATAGGTCCAGGTGTGTGTGTGTGTGTGTGTGTGTGTGTGTGTGTGTGTGTGTGTGTGTCTGCACTGTGTGAAAGCTGATGACGGTGTCAGATTGAGGATGGAGGGGAGGATAAGAGGATGTAGCGATGCATGGTAAGAGGGACCAAAACAGGAGTGTTAATGTTCTCGGGCCTGCGGCTCTGACTTTAGCTGTGCCCTTGAGATTTATTGTGCATGTGTGTGTTTATGAGTGTGTGTGTGCATGTGAGAGTGAGGGTTTCTGCGTTTGAGCGAGGACGGAAGTGTGTGTCTGTGAAGATGTGCTACATCAGGCTCCTGTGTGACAGATTTTGATTAAAAATTACCATCCTATAGTAGAAAAAGCCTCTCTTCTGCATCCACATAAAGATATACTGTCACCATAATAAACCAAGCTGGAAATAGCCATAAACATGCACGCATGTAAGCATGAGCACACACACTCTGACACACACACACACACACACACACTGCCAAGCTCTCTGGAGAGTTATCATTTAACCGTGCCCATTCATCCAAGACATTTGGAGCCATTCAGCTCAGAAAATGAATAAAAGCCCAACTATCAATCAGTCTTTCAATACAGCTGCTAAATACATCAATCAGGATGAATTCCCGCTTCTGATGGTGAACCCCGCTCTTTCTCCGCCCAGCCTCTATCCACAGTTTGCCGTTTATCATCTCTAACTGCCCGTCCGTCCCGTGATGGACAGGGCGGCAGCAGAGCAGGATGGAGGAAGAAGATCAAGTCTGAGCTCGTGAATCACTCGTCCGTGCTGCTCACAGAGACGCTCTGTGATCGCTCTGCCCCACTTTAACACACAAACACAGTCACGCTTACATGAACACACACACACCCACACACACACACACACACACACACTACTATGACATCAGAGGCCCCCTTCCACAATGACAGCTGATCTATAGACTGTGGCCTGTATGTACTGTAACTGTTACATGAGGGCAACCAAGCGAGGCTTCCACTCACATAGAGTAGAGTCACGTTAGCTATACTCCATCACCCTGACGCTGTCTTCGCGTGCGGCTACAATGAACCGACTCCATCCGACTCTACAACTACAGAAGGTCGGACACTGTGTAGACCGGAAGAGAAACTACCGCAGAGTGGCTCGCAGCACAGGAAAGCATACACACACGGAAACAAGGAAACACACTTACAGTGCACACACAATATGATACAGTCACATAGTGTCGCTATAGGTAGACGTCTTCTGCCCATCTTTATGGGGGAATGAGCTTAAAATGTAAGTTAACACCAGGCTGAAAAACTGTTTCGCTGCCCTTTATGGTTGAATGACTTATGCCTGTTTCACCTCTGAGCAGCAATAAATGTTTCCATCCACCTGTTTTTATGCATATAAGAAAAGTTAAGTGGACGATTGCCCAAAAAACTGTTGAAATATTGCAAAAACGCTTGGCTGAGGTGGAAAATTTTAAAACAAAATATGAAAAAAACAAAAAAACATAGGAAACTTAGTGAATAAAATCATGACGTTACACGAAGCGTGTGACTTAAATGAAGCTTCAGCTCCACTGGAGAGATGAAAAATAGCAGCAGACAAAAAAAAAACATGGGGACGATCCTCCAACAAGCACATCAAACAAACATAAACGCCAAATTTCCAAATATCCGTTGTGTTTTTGCGACATGGTTTCCCATCATTTGGGGTTTGACTCGTGCTCTTTTAATCACATCATCTCGTTGCAGACAAGACGCTCGGTAGTGACGTCACAGTGAGCTGACGCACGCCACGGTACGCGTTTACATCACTGAGGCGAGGTAAAAACCACTGTATGTCAGAAAAACCTAGATTTTCAGGGTGGTGTTAAGCTGCTCTTTAAAGGTACCCTGTGGAGTTATTATTATAATTCAAATATAGTATAACGTAATAATATAATTAGCAACAAAAGCAATTATGTATACATTCAGAATTTACCACAAAAGTATTTATTTGTATCCTTGTTTGCTTTTTTGATGCATTTCCTTCTTCTGCAAAACATTTGCTGACATCAGTGTTTGCTAACTAGGTTACTTGGTGAGTGTCAATCACGAAAGCATCACCAGGAATATGTATTGTGTCATGAGTGTAGGTAGAGCATACAGACAAAATGGAGACCTTGCTCCATAGTGCCAGTAGTGGTTAAAAACTCTGCAGGGTGCCTTTAAACTTCAAAACTCAAGTGAAGCTCACCAGCAGCAGGAGAAAGCCTCACTCCGGTGAGTTGTAGACGTAGTTCATTCTTTAGTTTTTACATTCAAATGAAGTTTATCACACCCCAAACTGTTTGTGGACAGATTCTGTCTATAGGAGACAACAGTGACTGTTCACTATTTCAAGTGAGTTGCCTTAAGGCGTTCAGGAAAATCACATCTTAATAATGAAAATGTAATAGTTTTCCCTTTTTATTGTAGCAGAGATAAGGCATCACTCTCTTTGTGACCCCCCGGTACCAACGTATGTGTGTTAATGTACTTTGTGTGTGACTGTGTGTGTGTGTGTGTGTGTCGCTCACATAACACATCCTGTTATAATCAACATTTACAGAAAGTTACTCAAGAGCGCTCCACGTAGTATGCAGGTACATCCGCCCACTCAGGGAAACCAACAGCTCCGTAGAGTATCTGAGATGTAGTAGTGCTGAGATGAGCAGTGTGTGTGTGCGTGTAGTTGTGTGTGTGTGTGTGTGTGTGTGTGTGTGTGTGTGTGTGTGTATGGGGGGTTATTGCTCTCAATAATCTCAGAGGTCATTCTGTACTCCTGAAGTGAAGGCATGGTCGTCCTTATTGCTGTCTCTGCCTGTCTCTCGTTCTCTCTCTCTCTCTCACACACACTCACACACACACTCACACACACACACTTTCTGTCCAATATGGTGAAGAGCATATTGTGATATCTAAATCTGTAACAAAGAGAGACAAGTCAGATCTCGGTTCATTGCAGAGCCTTTGGTCTCAGAGTCCTCTCATCACATCTTCCTCTCATCCCTTCGTCATGTTCAGTCTGTCACACCTGCTTGCTCAGATCCCCGTTCCGCTGGTTCCCACCTCCTCCACCCATCCCTCCCCTATCGTCCTCGTCCTCGTCGTCGCTGTCCTGCTCCTGGCTCTTCTTTTTGTGGTAGCGCTCATACAGCACCATGAGCACGCCCATAACCCAGGCCGACACCGTGCCGGCCGAGAAGATGACGAAGCCGATGGCGATGAAGAAGAGGTAGTCCCAGTAGCCCAGACCTTGGTGGCAGTCTGTCCGCAGCTGCATGCCAACCTCCGCCAACCGCTGGCCCGCCAGCTCTGGGGGATTGTGGCAAACTGTCTGGCCCTCGTCTGGAGGTGAAGAAGAAAGAATAAGGAAGGAGAGAGGAAAGATGTAAAGGAAGGGCAGAGCATCGGGAGAGAAAAGGAGGGAAAAATGTAATTACTCCAGAGAAAATGGTATTCAATAAACAAAAGCCAGGACCCACACACACACACATACAAACAGCCGCTAACAATGCAGCGATAACCTTTGAGATAAACGATCCCGAGAGACACTATAGTACTAGACACCACTCCTCTGAGTAATGTAGGTCTTTGGTGTCTAGGACATGGTAACATTATTATGCTGCACACACGCACACATACATATGCACAGAGAGGTGACTAAACTTGACTGCAAGCCTCTGACACACCAACCCTTCCCTCTCCCTCGCACGCATCATTATACACTAACAAATCACTCTGCAGTAGCGCAGAGATACGGAGATGAGTGTTCTCCCTCACAAAACATCTGCTGGTCATAATGAGGAATATGATAATCAGCCGGGCTGACTTCAGACCGCACAGGGAGGCACAAACAACGGCACTACAAGCATTTTAGGTAATAAAACTGGATTTATAGTGTTTGATGTTTCAACATGCAGAGGTTAAAGGTCAAGATCGGGCTGCAGAACTTGGTCAGGGTTCGGCGTCTTGCTCAAGGATGCCTCATCGCTGCTTTTCATGCCCGGCTGCATGTTTTCATTCTGCTACAGTGACTTTGCAGCATTAGCATATACAGTACCCTCACGTACACTAATTGGTATGAATGCAGAGTGTTAAAAAGAAAAAAAAGACGCTTGCTCTGTATGTATCTAATGGTGTGATCAGGATACAGTGTGCACAGCTTTCTATCTGTTCGTCTCTCATTACAAGCGGCCCTAATTCCCGTGCTCCTCCACTTCCCTGCATGCTTAATGGCACTTCCCAAAAAAGAGGAGGTTTTTCTTGTTATGCAGGGAACAATGAGAGAGATGAGAGAGCTGAAACAGGTGAGATGGAGATAAGGAAAGAGAGAGATGAGAGGAAGATAGACAAACGAATGCACACTTTGGAAATATCTGCATCCACTCGCGCTCACAGGAAGGGACAGACGCAGTGAGTCTGACCTCAGAGGATGAGTGAGGAGGGAGAGAAACGTATCTGGCTGCAGTCCTGTCGCCTGATGGATTATTGCTGTTAACAATGTTAATTAAACGGCACTCATCTACCAATAAGGACAAAGGTCTGAATGTAGAGATGAGCGATGGGGGAATACTTATATGATCTATACTTCGACTTGACTACGTGCCAGGGCTTTTTCATGAGCAGTCTGAGGGTAAAAGCCGGAGCTAGAAGTATCAACACATACGATACACATGACACGGTATGACTTAAATCCTTCCTCACAAATTCTTGAGGGCTTTTTTCTATTAATATCCACTTTAACCCCGAGCATACTTGGGAGAAGTTTGCCTTCAGGGCTGTCTGGCAGAAAACCCTGGGGGGAAACTTGTGCACCCATGTGCACCTCCAGCTAACCCCAAGACAGATTCGTCTGGTAAACAGAATCAGAATCACTTTTGTTGGCCAGGACTGTCTACACACACACTACTACTCTTACTTTTAATGTACATACACAGATATAGACATAAATGCAGCTAAAAACAACTCAAAAAAGAAAAAAAATGATCTGTTAAAGCAACTTTTCTACCATAAAATAAAATATTTTAGATCATTTTAATGCTAAATTGACTTATAATCAAGTGAATGGTGTCTCTGTCATTCCCGCTCTGCACCCCACATGTCTGTTTCTGGACTACATGACTTTGTGCTCTGGGTACGCGAGGGAGCAGCAGTACGTCCATCTTATTGCCCAGAAAGCGAACGTTTGACGGGAGCACAGTGCAAAATCTCCGCTGCCTCAGTTTAATGAGCGCTCCGGCTCGCTTTCCTCTGTGTCTCCGAACAATTCCTCAGAGAGCTGCTGCTCCTCTGACTAATAACTATAAAACTTTCCGGTTCACTATAACCCAGTGATTTTTTTTTTTTTTTACCAGTGGACAGTCTGATGTTTAAAATTTCCTCCTTGGTGAATGTGACCAGAGAAGGAGAGAGCTGAAAACTAAACAAATGAACGAAAACACCAAAAGTACCCGAGTGCACAGTGCCCAGACAGCCATCCAATGACTCATTCAACCAAACCTGGTGTTCTGAGGCTTTTACACGTCTGCAGAGGAAAACATATCTGCAGGGGGTTTGATAAGATTCTTTGATCAATACCTAACGATCGCCTCACCGAGGGCTTTGTCTCAGGCTGTGAGGTGACTCAGATACATCATGCTGATGCTGGTGTCACGTCTGCTGAGCCCATCCAAGTGATGGGTTGAGGGCGCCGTTGTGACATGATGGTGTGCATACGAACGCAATGAGAAGTTAGAACAGGTCAGGGTTATGCACGCTGTCGACAGAATTACGGCGAGCGGATCAGAGAGCTGCTTCAGCGCGCGTATGCAGGTGAGGTCAGAGTTGTAGATTATTGAGTTAGCGGGTAACGTCATGCAAGTCGTTTGTTGATGTGCCGCAATTAGTGTGCAGCAACAAACCCAGGATGAACCGGGAGACGCATGTAACACCCTCAGCAGACACTCTATCGTACCTCAGTTTTATCTGTCCCTCAGGAGGAAGGACACACACGCTGAGGCTTCCCCAAACTGTAATTTTATATTCTCCCTCTCCTTGTTAGCACTCACTTTCTGCCTTTCAGCACAAAAGAGGCCCAAAATGTTTTTTTTCCATCTGAGGCTTATTGTGCATAGGAGGGCACAACCAAATTACAAGATCATTACACAAACAGCAGTTAGGCTTCGAAAAAGCGACTCAGGGATGATAATAACTGCGGGTATTAGTGTAAAAAAAAATGAAGCAGGTACTTTTATTTGCCCTTTTGTTTCTCCTTTTTTGGAAAGAGTAATCAAAAATATTGGAGAGTGGTTGCATGAATCACTCCCCCAGCTGTGTTTATTAGCAGACAGGTCTCTCTTATCAGCGGGTGCATCCGAATACTAATTTGGACTTCCTTTGGCAGGCTTTATTGGCGCTTCAAGGATTGTTCTACCACCACTGTAAGGGTCAGACAACAAAGACTTATTTTGCAGAACGGTGATTGAGCGTTGCCTCTTCTGAATCTCTGATCACAAGATTGGTCTAATTTTTTAACCTATTTAAAGAAGGAAATGTCGGAGGAAGTAAATATTCCAACTATTTTTATTGTGAAAATGTGCTGCCCCAGTTTCGTTCTGTTAATTGTACTTAATTATGCTGCTATTTGCACCACAAAGATACTTTTATGTGCTCATATTTGTGCTTTTTGTGTGGCTTTATTTGTCTTGACATGTTTCTTTACACGGCTCTCTGTATTTATTTTCTCTTGTTATTTCCCTCTCTGCGGGGCCCATCGGTTCACGTGGTCGTCCCTCCGTCACTCTGTCACCATCTGTGGGCTGGCTAGCTGATCGCCTCAGTCTCATTACCCTGCCAAGCTTGCCTCAAGCCAGGTGTGAGGATTTTTTCTCTGTGTATGTGCATCACCGTTGCTGTGTATTACCTCTTGAGATGTAACATTCATAGCTGGATGCTGGAACAGTGAGCTACAATCAGTGACTGTACAAACACTGCACAACAGCAAACAGGTCCCTCGGGGTGTTTGGGTCTCATCTGTCCTTCCTCATCACTGTTTCCTGCTGCACCTTGCAACAGTTCAGACTTTCTACGTAGTTCTTGGCTGCCCGGTGTCCTCTCTCAAAGTAAAATGTGATGAAAGCCAAGACAAATCTCTAAAACAACATTCAACCTGAATTTGGCAGATGAAGTTTTCTCAAAGTATTTTAAGCCCCAGTAAAAAGCTTGTCTCTCACCCAAATGTTATTACTCTTCTTGCACTTTTCTTGACTCCACTTGTGTCCTTGAGACAATCTCTCTGAAAAAAGACCCACTTTGGGCATTCACCCACATTTTAGGATGATTTTCGGGATTAGTATTAAAGCCAATTAAGCCACATTTGATCGATCAGCACCCTCACTTTGACTTTTTTCTTTATCACTTCTTTTTAAACACGTTAATAAAGGAAGCCATTGTTGTGAAGTCTCATGAGAGGAAGATTGTGTTCTTTCAAAAGTTAACTCTCCTTTTAATGTAGAGCAGCTGTCAGACATATTGTGCGCAAACATAAATGTCAGATCAAAACTATTGAACAGTTCTTTATGGAACCAATCCATAGTTAATTTTCCTCTCGATGAACCCAAGAAGTATCACACACAAATAAAGCAGAGATGAATACAGACGTGTCATTAGAGGGAGGTTTGCAGGGAGCCACATTTGATGACCAATTCTAATAGTTGGAGGGAGTTCAGAAAGTTATAATAAGATTCTTCCGGACTCCACAAATCACAGCAACGTGGAGCCCGGCCAATTCAGACAGAGAAACTGTGGACCACAAAATGGAAACCACACTCATATTTTCTGCTCACGTCCAAAGTGGAGTAATTTCTGGAAGGATCTATCAGACGCCCCGAGAGAGGAAAGTGTTCCACCGAGACATCCCCAAAGAACCAAAGGTGGTCCTTCTGGGTTCAATCCCTGAAGGCCTTGAAGGGAGAGTTAATTTCTATTTGTTATAAAGCTGTGTAGCTCAAGGTGTGGCGGCTCGTGCTGTCCTTCCTCTGTAGCTTCCTGGCTAATCTAAAAATGGCAAAGATGTGGATCATTGGTGGAGCTGAGGTGGGCTGAATGACGCCTCTGTGCTCTGTCAGTAAAACCGACCACACTCTTAATTATGCATAACCTAAAAAATTCACCTTCAGTACAGTTGTCATGGATGGGGAAATTAGCTATAGAGACCAAAACTGTTTTTTGTACCAGGCTGTAAACATGTTTATTTCTGCTGTGAAGTTGGACATTTTAACATGGAGACTTATGGAGACTGACTCGTTCTGTAGCCAGCCTCAAGTGGACGTTTGAGGAACTGTAGTTTTTGTCTTCACTTCACATAGAGATCATAGACGTTGCTGCTTGGTTGAAACATCGAAAATCAAAAAATCGGATGGGATCTGTTAAATATGCGACTGGAGGTTCTACAATGTGTGTGTGGAAAGTCAAATGATCTTAAAACTCTATTGCATGTACGGAATGCTGTAAACAAAACTAAATATTGACAGATTAGATTTATATATAAGGTTTCTTCATCCACCAAACGAAAGGAATTTTGAACTGCAATATATTTTTCCTTATCCACCAAGCTGACATGACCGCTTCCTATGATCAGAGATAGGCGAAAATAACAGGAGAACGCAGGAAGAGGTGGCAGCCGGGATGATTCACTCTCTGCTCAGTCTCACTGCACCGTCTGTTTCTTTGTCACTCCGTGTTTCTTACTCATTCCATCACCTAGTTGGGGAAACTACTCAGACGTCACTCGAGCAGGATGTCCTTGACATTTTCAGTGTTTGTCCATGTTTTTTTTTCACCTGCACGATTTCTTTCACTGAACATTGTCTTCAATAATTAATGCCTTAGCACTTTTATTAGAGGATGATAACACTCTAAGGTCCAGTATTTAGGGGTTTAAGTTAAATGTTGGTGTATGTTATGACTGAGTTTGAGCTCACAGAGCGAGATTAACCTTCTCAGTACAGTGTGTTTTTGTGCGGCTGTTTATGGGACACTAATTGAAAGAAGATTTGATTTGATAAATCTATCTTTAAAATGTTTTTAAAGGTGTCTGAACTTTTAAACTGAGAGTTTGGACAGTGTCTAGGCCAGTACTTGCCAACTCGAGCTAAAATTTACTCATATGTCAGCTCTCCTTGGCACTTCATTAGGCCTACAGAGAATTAACACACTCATAAACGTCCTTTGAGCCTCTGCATGTGCAGCCCCCATAATATCACCAATTTAGAAGAAGACGAGTACCTCAGGAACTAAACCCGAGGATGTTTTCAGGTTAGAAAGTGTGTGTATGCATGTACAGACAGATAGAAATGTGTGTGTCCTCCTTGTTGCGGTAGTGCTGTTGCTTGAATGTGCAGTGTAACTCCAGCAGTTTCAGTACAGCAGCTGCAGCCTTGAAGTATTCACACTTTGTTGCATGCATGCTGCACTGCAGTTTCCATATTCCTCCACCTTAACCAAGCACTGGCTGGGAAAATCCTGCAGCATAAGATGGATGCGGGACGCCCTCCCCAGTCTGCCCTCTTATGATGAGGTAGTCTGGTCTGAACATTAATCTTTGGCAACAAATTTCCTCTCTTGGCCTGCGCTTAGATACTGTCATTTTGTAGTTTGACAAGATGTCACCGCCGTCTAGTCCCTGCTGTCTCCTTCAACAGCAGGACAGGACGCAAAGCATGGTCCCGTCTTATTTCTGCGGTGCATGACATGATGTTTGCGCGTTATGGTAATATTACCAGGATTGTGGGGAGTGTAAGTATAAATGTGACACTATGCTGGCCGGATACTGACCGGACACAAAGTCCCACGGCTGTGTGACACACCGCCAATCATGGGTTATAAGGACAAAAATAGTACTGAAATAAACAGCAGTAATCAGAGGAATAAACAGACTTATACAGTGGGACACAAAGGCACACATACTCTCCTACAAGCTGCGCTTTCTCAGAAATGTGAATGGGGACCTTAATGTTTTCCTTTTTTTTTTAATTTAAAATGCACAAGTAAGCAAATCCAGCGAGCAAAAGTGTTTATGTGTGTGTGAGTTGCCACCGCGGCGGTGCGATACAGTCTCCGTGTCAAATCTTCAGCTGGATGGTTTCCAAGCTCGGCACTGACACACTGACAGAGAGCACGGCTTATCACCTCCCCCCCTCCCGGAGGAGGGGCTAGTGTAGGGGCGAGATGCTACTGAAAAATATGACTGACTCTTTTATGAACTTCACTCTTTTTTTTCTCCCCTTCCTCCTCTGCCTGCCGCTCGACACATAAAAGAGCAACGAGCAGCGGAATAACAATCTTTTTTTCTTTTTTTTAAGGCTTTTTAGACGAGTCTGTGAATGCAAAACACACCCATAGACGTAAGCGGCCTACGCAGTCGTAAAAAAAAAAAAAACAGGTTGAGTCTATGCATGTATACAGCATGTGCACATACATGCATACAGATGATTAGAGCTGTGGGGTATTAACCTGCCAGGCAAAGAGCTTGTCCTGTGAACTGGGAACAGAGCTATTTATAAGCAGATTAATTATGCCAATGCATATGGTAATGAGTATGGTTGGGGTCTCATATAGAGGGAGAGGTGGAGGCTGTACACACCAGCGTCCCCTCATCCCCTCAGTCCTCAAGCCTGCGGCTGAATTTCTGACAAACAACGCTTTAAACATTGTTGTGTATATAAAAGCACACACGGAGATCACTGTTCAACCTTGGGTGGAGTCCCTTCAACCATCCACCTCCCTGTTTCTCTGTCCTTATCAGCTCCTGCGCAGGTGCTTCTGTACTGTAGCTGACCTTGACCTTTAACCTCCCTGTGGAAGCTGGCTACTGAAAATAGCATCTGGGGTATTATTTATGAAAACATATGATCATAATAGCGATGGTGTCCTTACAGTCGCTGCCAAGAGAGCACAGTAAGCTGATTTGGTGTTTTACAGGTCAGAAGACGTCTGGAAGTCGAGGTTACAACCATTAAGATCGGTGTGAAGAAAGTCGTCTCATTCACTTAAATGGAGCTGGTCTGACAACACAGGAGATCCATTCATTTCCTGTGACCGCTTATCCTTATCAGGGTTGGGCAAGAGGTGGGTACACGCTGGACAATCGCTAGTTAATCACGGGGCTGACACGCTGAAACAAACAACTATTCACCGTCACACCTGCAGCCAGGTTAGAGTTTTGGACTGTGGGAGGAAGCCGAAGCACCCACGAGGGAGAAACTCCCCGGAGAAAAGCCCCAGCTTTGTTGTCTGGCAAAAGAAAAAAAGTTGAGTCCGGTTCAACACAACATCATCTGGCAATCAGATATATGCAAGCGCACATTCTTGGTGGATTATTTGTCCTGTTTACCTTGCGATTGCTGCCAGGAAACCTTTCCAGAATGGTAAAATCCTGTGACTCAGTATTATAAACATATCCACCGATGCAGCTGCACGCTTTGTTTTATTACAGAGCTGATCTTCAGTCTGAACAGTTTTGGTTGGAAAGTGAAGTCTGTAAATGTCCATATTTCAGGTAGTTTTAGGTTTGTAATTCAGCGTTTCTTGTTTTATTTTGTAATTCTTAAATCTTTCCATCCCGCCATTGTTGTGTTTTCCTGCTGGTTTTGATTCTGTTCCACCTTCATTAGTTTTACCTCTGTCTTCTTGTTCTGACTTGTGTATTAAGTCCTTGTGTGTTGTGTTGTAACGCTGGTTACTCTGAGCATTAACTATAAACTTGACTTTTACTGAATAAAATCACTTTCGGGTGGTGGGTAAAGAAAAAACACAAGGCCTCCATCTTTTGACTATCTGTCCCAGCCTGTGGTTTTAGTATAAAGACGCTTCATGTTGTGAATATGATACCTGACAAAGGTCTATGACAGAAACATAATAAACTGCCTGACAAGCCAGCCTTTTCTTTCATGTGATTTCATTTTTCACCCGTCTACCAGATGTTGAATTAAAATTAAATGCGAACATATTAAAAACTTTCACGTTTCAACCAAATATTTAAGGACGGCCACTCGCTGGAAACCTGTGGTGGTAAGATGTAAGACTTTTTAGGCCCTTCCTCTCGCAGCTAAGCTCGAGTATCTCGCCGTTTAGCCAGCTAAACGCATCACACTGGGGTTGGCTAAGACTAAGAATAGCTGACCTTTTCTCCATCACATCCACTAGGGCTGAATAACACACGCCTTCTCACTCCTCTCTTCTCAAATACGGCATTAGTCAGATTACCACCATCCACTTTTCCATCGTTTCTCCATATGATCCTTTCTTCCTCTGGCAGAAGACTAGTGGAGAGAGAGAGAGAGAGTGAGAGTGAAGGTCAGATAGCAACATCTCTCTCCTCATCCTTCTATTGCTCTACTTATCAAACGTTATCACCTCCTACTTTTCATTCCCACTCTGGCACGTTAGCGTTTATTCTCCCTTCACATCTCCCCCTTCGGCTTTTAACACTCCGTTTTCCGTCTTCTTCTTCTTCTTCTACATCCTTCAAACTCTTTTTTTTTTTTGCTCTGTCATCTTCACACTCTCCCCTCTCTCTCTTTTTCAATTTTATTCACTTGGCTCAAATATTGGTTGGACACACACGCAAACACACACTCACACACCTGAGCCGGCTCCCCTCTGTGCCTCAGGTGATCACGCCCCCACACAAGCATCAACATCAATCTTGGTTTCAAGCTTGCGCCGTGAAATGCACAGAGACATAAAAATATATACGGGCTACGTTACACAAGTAGGCCAGCTGAATTCGATATGCTTCTCCGCCACCAGATGGGTCTGAGGAATCGTTCCAGCTGATAAATAATGTATCGTCTACCTGTATTAAATTGAATCGATGCCTCCTTGTCATAATGAATGTTTTAATGGATTTGAGTGACAGATCTGGGGCGCAGGCGATTGGTAACTCCTTTATAGTCTGCTTGTTTTTGTCTTTTCCCTCTCTGTATCTTTCTGTCGCGAAGTCCGTCTTAATCTGTTTGCCTAATTTCTAACTTTTTGTGCTCTGTTCTTTAGCGATGCAATTTCTCCTCTCCTCTCATATCTTAAGTAATCTAAGATTCACTTTCATTAAACATAAATCAAATTCAATTTGCACAAAAAAATGACTTCTTTCTTACATTATTCCTCTCTTTGAACCCACGGACCTCTGTTTCTCTTTCTCTTTTTATGAATATTTAACTCCTGCCCTGAGCCTGGCCCCCCACTTTGGCTCTTTGCCGCGGGTCTATGAGCTGTCCAGGGTGGCAATGAGCAGCCAGAAATACTTTCCTAAACACTGGGAAGCCGTAACATCACCAGCTCTGCCAACCCAAGACAAGTCACTGATGTATTTAGCTGAGGCACACAATCGACCTACAGCGGGTACAGCAGGTCGTTCAACAAGCTGAAAATTCCATTAGAATTTAGACAGGAAAGGTAGGTATATTCCCAGAGTACGGAGAATTGATGATTGAGAATATTTAGATCAGGAAAGTCAGAGTGTCGCATAGGACAGACACGAGGTAAAAAAAAACAACAAAAAAAAAACAAGTTAAACCCTTCAGGAAACAAATCTTTAACTCTAAAATAGCACCACCACAATAAACAGAGTTGGCGTCTTTGACATTCAAAGCCACATAAGACAATTAACAAACTCCAAAGAAGCTAAAATGTTAAATTATTTTAAAGTGGTCTTAATAATCTTGACACATGCCAAACAAAGTACAAACAGTACTGACAAATGTGAACAAACAGCAGTCAGTACTGTGACTGTGGAGTGAAGCTGAAAGTGCCAAAAACTGCAGTTCCTCAAACGTCCACTTGAGGCTGGCTCCAAAAGTCAATCCCCATAAGCCCCCATGTCAAAATCCCAACTTCGCAGCAGAAATGTTCACAGCCTGGTACAAAAAAAAAACACCTCCTCCCCTTCAAGTTATGCATAAATATAGTTGCCGCTTAAATTGACAGATAATTGCCATTACAGGTGGCTTGTTTGAGCAGCCAGGCTTCCTTCAGCCCGCCGATGAGCCACGTTGAGGCGGAAGAAGCAGGACATTCAGCATGGAGCTACAACACTCTGAGCTTCAAAACGGCTCTTCAGAAACCCGTGGATGACGTCATGTATACACTGTTCATCAAAAAAAACAGTCCTGCACCACGTGCCAGTACTGAAAAAGTCTCGCATCAAACTAAAAAGCTAAAAAACTTACATACATACTGTAGGCTTGTAAGTTTATATGGCTACTGCAGATATGAAGCAACATTATTGTAAGTTAGTCAAATATTCACACTGTTCTGAGCTCTGTTTTTGGTCTCAACCCATCTCCCGTGGTAAATGTCTGTTTAGCTGCTAAATGCTCAACTGTGCTCACCAGCTAGTCGCTAACTGTATCTGTCTGCTGTTTGGTGCTGAGCAGGCTCGGCAATGCACAGTTGGATTTTAGAGCTCTTCCATGAAAATAACTGGCTGCAAGAGCTGAAAAAGACAATATAGGAGAGCGGTGAGAGTGAACCAAAACAATAAAGTTGTGAGCCAGACGACTAAACAATGAGCTGAAACTATAAAGCTCAATATAGCCAGCTGGGGAGCTGCAGAGTCATTTGATAATTCTTCGTCCTCTTTCACATTGATTTCATGATTATTTGATACAATTTTATTACAGAAAGTAAAAACTATAGTCAAGATAATAGTCATTACCGACCTTTGTAACTTTATGTTGTTTTGCTATTTCCTTTTAGGTAAGAGGGATGTTTCTCACTATTTTCTCTTCATTTCTTGCATGTGCTAAACAAACATGTCCGCTCTTGTCTTTCCCTTCTCACTGTCTCCCTCTTTATTTCTTATAGACAGACACCTGCCAACCTTAATGCTTTCCTGAAGCTATCCTTTGACTCTGGTCTTGCCGGAGTCAAGTCATGTTAACCTTTCTGTCTGACACAAACACAGGTGAACGCTAACGAAAAGACAAAACAGATCAACACAAACAATCAGGCCAGATGAGATTTTTCCAGCAATAATTGGTGTCTAATTAAAACCTACACGATCAGCAGTCCTGAATGAGTTAGTGTGTGAAGCGGTGGCATACAAACACACACACATAGCATGGCACCTGATTCGTAATTCACACTGAGAGGTAGCGACAGCTGGAATCTCTTTACATTAGACTCACCGCCCTGCAGCCAAACCGGAGGGAGTTCATAACCACTGAGATGCACGCACATGCTCTCTTGACCCCATTCACTCTGTTAAACTGGTTACCGTGGTTGTTTATAACTGCTACATCGACACACGATTCGACGGCTGGTGTGTGTGCTTGTGTGTGTTGATGAGGGCGTCCAGTAGTTTGTTCACATTAGTAACTTTTCAAAGTGTTGTGTGATGTGGACTAAAGCTAATAATTTCATGGTTACTTGTTGGGATTTTAACCATTACAGGTGTGTGTAAAGTATGTGTTGAAACACAATAGCCAGGCTGTGGGCGTGTGAGCTCTTCGCTCACGATGCTTGTTCTGGGAAATGTCAGAGTGAAGTAGAAACATTTTTACATGTAACCTGGGAGAGTAAGTAAGTATTGGAACACATGAGTGTTCGGCAGTACCTGTATCGCCAAGATTAACCGGTTTTAACAGACAGCATCACATCACGTGATTTTAGCTTCCCTCCATTGGCTCCATGGGCCTTTTTACCAAGCGGCAACCAATTAAGCCAATGTGGAAGTGCTAAAAACTGTGATTCCTTGAGCGGCCACTTGAGACAGGCTGCAGAAGTGAGTCAGTCTTCATAAGCGCCCCCGTGTTGAAAAGTCTAACTTCACTGCAGAAATAATGGCGTGACAGGTAGGTGCACCCAGGCGTCATTCAGCCCACCTCAGGTCCGCCGATGATCCACGTCTTAGCCGGGAGGTGGAAGAAGCAGTACATCCAACATGGCGGGGTCCAGTGCTGCATATTTTTGGCTTCAAAACCTACGGCTGTCGTCACTCATTCTCCGTCCATTCTTTATACTGTCATTGGTTTTTACTGATGACTTTTAAAGCCCGTCGGAGCCTGGCTCTTAACTATATTGCCGGTATGTTAACCCCGTATGAGCCAGTTTGCAACCTTGAACTTCTGTCTGTTCCAAGGTTGAGGCTCAAAAGTAGAGATGATCCACCAGGGCACGTCATCTCTGGACCGACCCGCCTGAGGAATTAAGCTTTCTGACTCAGTGAACTCCTTTAAATCACTTCTTAAAACTCATTTTTTAAATTTTTATTTTCTCTGCCTGTTTTCTACTTCTACTTTTCGGCGCTCTGTTTGGTCCTCTGCTCTGTAAAGCACTTTGATTTAAAAAAAACCCTTGATTTAAAAAAAAATTATATTATTAAGACTGTGTCTGTTAGGCAACCACTCAGAAGTGCCAAATACATCTAAATATGAGCGGGCGGTGATAAAAGTCGGGCTGGTCACGGCTGCTTGAATGATCCTTGGATTACGGAAGAATACAGCTTCTCCAAATGTTTAAAAAATGGATGGAACTGTTGCCAGCCAACGCTGAAGATGGAAACTTTAAGAGGGCATGGGATCGTTTGATTGTATAGTACTTCTGGGACACTTTGAAGATCTGGCGTTGAATGTTTAGTTTGGTTGTTCCAAAGATGTTCGTTCTGATTTGTTTTTGGCGAGAAAAAAAAAATGAGCTTGTGTCTGCATGTGCAAATCTTTGAGAGCACTTCAGGGTGGTGAGTAACAACTTCGGGGACCTGCTGTCTTCGAGTGGCTTTTCCTCTCAAGCTCTTTGTCCCTGTTTCAAACAGATCCTGGCTTTACAGGGTCTGCCATGACCTCCAGATCACACACTGACTCACACACACTTAAGTGGAGTGAGTCACTTGCACACACACACACACACACACACACGGACCACACACTCTGTCCTTAATGGGAGCATAGGAGTCCAGCTTTTTTGAGCACCATCATTAACCATCTGGACCGAAGGGCCAAAACATACGACGGTGGGAGTGCCAAAGCATACCCAGGTGCATGCTGCGTGTGTTTGTGTGCAGGTACAAAAGGACACAATCATCCTCTTGTCACTATCTCTGCCTTCAGGACCCAGAAAGAAAATGAGTTAAGAGCGATGGGATGTGCACTGACAGCTATTAAAAGCAAGACCGTGCCGTTACAAGTCCTAACCGAGTTCACCTGAATGGAGCGAAGCTCAGTTAACATTTACAGGCGGAGATCATCTGAGCTCGGCCTCGCTTAGAAGGTCACGAGGACCATTGTTGGTGATTTCTTGGGTCGCTCTAATTCAATCGGCTGCTATTTGAGGAACAGGCGGCTGAGGTGGCTGTCCTTTTCCAGGTAGCTGTAGCACAAATCTGCTGATTTGTTTGGGGGGGTAAACTGGACTTTATTGAGACGTGAAGGGCGGTTTGAGGGGATTGTGTTGCAGAGAGGAGCAGGGGAACGAAATCTTCAGATTGCTCTGACTCCGAGGTCAAACCATTAGCTCTGTGTGTGCCTTAGAGAGACAGAGAGAAAGTCTGTGCACATGGAAGCGTGTGTGTGTGTGTGTGTGTGTGTGTGTGTCCATACATATCTAGAAAATAAAGGCAGAACAAATCATGCAATAAGTAGCCCACCATCAGAGACAAAATTGACCAAGCGCCCACAATCAAATTATCTAAATGAGCTGATGTGACAATAACAAATGATAAGACCTTGGAGCGTCTTTGGCTCATATAGTTTCAGCAGAGGAACAGTCTGTTTTCTTGCCAGGAAACTGGCCAACAAGAGGATCCCACATCCAGAGCCAAGCAAACAAGAGGCCACCTGCAAGAGGTCTGACAGCGGGAACAGGATCATGACATGAGTTTATAGGCGAAATTTTGGCAAAAAATGCAGGCAGGAGATGTTTTTGAATTATTATTCTGAGCTGCCACCGCCATAAAAACTCTTTAGTGGTCATTTAAAAAGTAAATCATCCCTTTCTGACAGTTTAAATCACCCTAAATGTTTCTGTGCGTACGTGTTGAGATTGAAAACTGTGAGTTTAACATCTCTTAGACTCCCTCCATCCTCACCTTGGAACTTGAAGCCCTCTATCTGCACCCAGAGGCAGAGGTCCTCCGTGTCACAGTCGCAGCTCCAGGGGTTGCCGCTGAGCCCCAGAGACCGCAGAGCAGGCAGGGCGATCAGGTTGCTGATGTTGAGGACCGTCAGGTTGTTCCGGCTCACATCCAGAACCTGCAGAGCCAAGTTTTCCGAGAAGGCTTCCGGATGGATGTCCCACAGAGTCGGGTTATCCGTCAGCCGGAGCATTACCAGAGACGACAGGGGCCCGAAAGTCCGGTCCTCAACCTGCAGCAGGGTGTTGAACGACAAGTCCAGGTAGGCGAGTTTCCGCAAATTCCCGAAGGTGGACTCTGAGATCTCTGTTATAGAGTTGTTGCTGCAGTCCAGATAGACCAGATCGGACAGGTAGTTGAGCTGAAGCGCCGGAAGGTCCAAGATGCGGTTGTTGGAGATGATGAGCTGCCGAGTTGCCAGGGGCAGGTCATCGGGGAAACGGATGAGATCCTGCCCGGCGCACTGGACCACCAACTGGTCGTCACACACGCATTTGTCTGGGCAGCCGGCTGTGAGAGCCGGGGAAGGGGTCACCCCCATCACGAAGATAAAGAGGAAGAGGAGCCGGAGGGATTGGGCGCTGGGCTCGGGCAAGAGACGCATGACGAGGCCGCCCAGAGCGTCATGAACTCGGGCTGAGCTGGACCAGGACTCCCCGGCGCTCTCCGGGCATCCTGCATGGGTCTGAGGAGCGAGAGAGGCGAGATGGCTGCTCTGAGTGTCTGGCTGTCGCTGCCTGAAAGCCTGGCTGCTGTTTATATCCAGCCTCTCTTTTTCTCTCTCTCAGAAAGACTATCGGTCAGTCACTCACACGCACTCTGGCGCGCCGCGCACGTCGCCACAAGACATCATTTCAGAAGGTGACCGAGGGGACGCTTATCGCTCTGTGGGTGAGAATCTTGCAGCTTACCGGACTTTGTCCCGCCTGGGAAGACCACAGAAGCTCTGAATGTTGTCCATCACCCCCTCGGTGACTCATCTTTGTGAATTAGTTGCCGCCAGCAGAGTGCATTGCTTACTTTCCAAACAAATGCCATGACTTGCGCAAAATCCCCGAATCCTGGATGTAGACTCCACCGAAACGCACGCCTCTCACATATGTCCTTGACTGTGTGTGTGTGTGCAAGTCTCTATATGTAAATGTATGTGCGTGTGTGTGTGTGGTACACAGGTATCCAGCAGCAGACAAGTCGGGGTTTTGTCTCAGGAGCGCGATAGGAAGCGCGTCCTTCCACCTCTCCGCTCAGTCGGCTCTGTGTGACTGAGGCTCTCTGCTGCGCTGTGGTGGTGGTGATGTTGGTGGTACTCTCTGCGCTCCCTCCCCTCCCCGTCTCTCCATCCGCGCGCACTGCAGCTCTGCACACACACAGAGGTAATGTTTGTGTGTGTGTGTGTGTGTGTGTGTGTGTGTGTGAGTTGGCAATGATGTGATATGCACTGGTGACGTCACCAGGTGTTTCTCTCATGAGAAAACCAGACGACCAGAGAACAGCCTGTCCGACCAGAGAAACTCAAAGATATAAGAGGAGGGTAAGTCTCTCTCTCTGTCTCTCTCTCTCTGTCTCTCTCTCTCTCTCTCTCTCTCTCTCTCTCTCTCTGTGTGTGTGTGTGTGTGTGTGTGTGTGTGTGTGCCAAACAAGTCAATCATCATCTTGGCTGAAAGCAGCAGCCTCTTAGCCATACACAGATTTAACAGGCTTTATCTCGTGTGGTCCAGTGGTTAATTTCTCCTCTTCTCTGTCCTCCTCTCTCTCTCTCTTTCCTTCCCTCCTTCCAGCAGTGGCGTGTTGACAACATAATGCATTCAAATTGGATTGTGTGTGCTCGCCTATTAATTTTCTGGCATATACTCAAATTTTAATTTGGGGACACGCTCAGATGTCCACATTAATGTGTTTTTTGGAGGCTGACAGGATGTTGTCTGGCTCTTGTGTCTTTCATTGGAACAAAAGAAGTTAAAATGTAAACTTGATGGAAGAAATTAAGACATACAAGTGGTGCGATAGTTTCCATCCCTCAGAAAAATGAATAAATCAGCACACAAGAATGATTAGGTAGGCTGTAATTAAAGTCACTAGGCTAGTGAAGAGAAAAAAAACGAAACAATTATGAGTGTAATTACTGTTCATTTATGATCAGCTGCACCTTTTTGTATATAATTTAATGCATTTCAAGCCTGTTTTCTTCAAGGGTCAAACAAAGGTCACTGATCTGTCAATTACATTTTCCTCGATGTTATGAGATTTAACGAAATAGTTTGATATTGAGAAAACGGTTTCTTTCTTTCTTATGGAGTGTTAGATCGATACTACACCTAGACTGTATGAAACATCTCGGACTGTCGAGATTTGGGTAGCAAACTATGTAGGATGAGTTGTTATGATGCCCTTCAGAGGTAAAGATGAGTGTCAGATTCTCACTGTGGGAAGATTAACTTGTCAGACTGAGAAACAACCGAACTTTGGTTTCTTGTAATCAAGTTGAAGGTTTGCGTCAGTTTTACGTCAGATGCAGGGCAGCAAAATGTTACTTTTCCGACTCTTTGTCAGACTCTGAACCGCTCTTGCGTGCGAGGATCTCTGACCTTTCAGCTAAAATACTTGTAACTTTGTTTATTTGTCCATACTTCACCGGAGATTTCCTCCACAGGTTCCAAGCAGTAAAGTTTTATCACAGAGTTAGGATCCAAACCTATTTTAACCTATGAGTAAGCTAATATATCATTATATCATTAGGTTCCACTTGGTTCGTTAGTCCTCCTCGTTGTTGTGGCGATTGTTGCCTGTGTCGTTCACCTAAGGTCTAAGGTGACTATGATGTCGTTATAGCCTAGAAACATTTTCGAGCAATAGTTTACAGCTCTGTCACTAGTTCTCTGAGCTAAATGTCAGCATAGTAAACATTATTACATTGCTACATCAAAACACAAAGTACAGCAGTGGCTGATGGGATTGTTTTCCAAGTGACCTGATGATGGTACTTGACAAAAAGTCATGGACATGAATGTCTGCACCCAGTTTTATGGCAATCCACCCAACCAAACCATTGATGTGACACCAAAAACGAAACATACCCACCAGATCGTGGCATTAGACGAAAAGTTAGAGGATCACCGAAGTCAGTAGGCTTCATCCTCTTTGAAGAAACTTCAAGGTCTGAACCAAATTTCATGACAACCTATTTAATAGTCCTTGAGATATTTCAGTCAGGACCAAAAAAAGGAGGACGGACTGACATTGCCATCCCGAGACAATCCAGACAACTGAATCGTCTTGACAGCCAAATGATTGGACAGACCGAACAGATAATATGTTAATTGTGAAAAAATGTTCTTGGCTTTTCATTTCAGAGCTGTTGTGGTCAGACATGGGTGTCTATCTCCAGCCTGATATGTCATTATTGAAGGAAAGCTCCACCGAGTACAGAGCAGCCTGGAGGAAAATGAGCCTATTTGATCAGTGTCGCTCTCTGTCAGCCTGTCTGCTCCCTCTGTCATGAGTTTACTGTCTAAATGGCCCTGCTGGATCGTGTTCGCAGATAACTGCCCCCGTAAAGCCTTGGCGATCAGAATCATTGATGTAACTTTCCTCCGTGACTGTTCCAAACGGTGTCAGCTTCCAGGGGTGTGCTTGTGTATACACCGTGTGCACGTGTGGGCTTACACAGTCACATGATATGCGGAGGTCTCATGTTGTATGATCATATGTGCGCAGGTATGTGTCTGCATGGGTGTTCCCGACTTTTGTGACAGTGTGCAGGAGAGTTTGTGTGTGCACGTATAGCGTGTGTGGCCTGCAGTGAAACATCCTTATTTTTTAATAAGGGTGTATGCAGTGTCAGCTGTCAACTGCCAGAAGCCAATCTGATCCTCAACCTGAAGGGAGGGCCACCTGCCATCAGAGGTGTCACTCACCTTTGCTTCACATCCATTACCTCACATCTTTTAGTTTCTATTTGGAGGCATCCCTGGACTACACAACAACCAGTTAAAGTTCTTCATACAGGCAGAGCTCTGCCCCTTTATCTTCCTTCATGTGTAACTATAACTCCTCTTTCCCTTTCTCCTCCCGTGGCTCGGTATGGTTGTAACTCTTCTCCCATCCTGCTCCACTATCTTTCAGGCTGTAAGACCTTTTTTCAGCTCCATCATTCTAATGTAATTGAACCAAGAGTACGATCAGTCAACCTGACTGCCTCTTTACTGAATGGTGTGTGTGGGTGTGTATAATGCCTACTGTATATGCCTCAGTGTTACTATAAAGAAACCTGATCTGCAATCGCTCGATTTCAGGATATAGTTCAGGATCAGAACCAGGAACAAGTTTATTGCCAAGTAGGTTTCACATACAAGGAATTTGTCTTGGTGTTTTAGAAGGAAGGTAAAAATTAAGTACTAGAAGATATAAATAAATATATGTACAATATGTTATTTAAATGAAAAGGGCTGCACAGTTTTGTGCAGGAATGTACAAACTATTCACCAGGTGGTGTGCAGAAGTTTACAGGATGCAGAATATTTATATATTTTGCAAAGTGTGCATGGAAAATTAACTTTAAACATCACTCCAAATTACTGTACATGAACATATTTTAAAGGATACGGCGGCTGATATTCTGTATTTTTCTTTTTTGTCTATAAATCCCACGAGAAGACCATAACAACATAGTCCAACTCTCACATTCTGTCTGTGGCTCTCAGCTTTAATCTAAATAATTCCCCCTGAAGATGAAAATCTTTAGAAATGAGTCACGAACACATACTTTAATTATTGAAGGCTAAATAATCAAACTGGAGTAAATAGAGCATTTCATCTCCCGCTGTGTGATGAACACACGTTTGGAGGTCGAGTGAGTATTTACGTCAGCGGGATGATGTACGGCATGTAAAAATAAACTTCTACAGTGCCCATGCATATTGTAATGACGGAACATGTCATTAATGCATCAGTGTGGCTCACTGACGTGAGTTTAGCCATGCTAGCGGCATGCCTCCGGGGATGGTGATGTCAGATGGTTGGCTGTCGATTCACCACTTTGATCCAGACTAAAATATCTCGTAACTACTGGATGGATTGCCATTAAATTGTTCATAATCTCCAGACTTTGACTTTTCCTCTCTAAAATCTGTCCATTACTGTGTTTTACTTGCAAAACTATAATGATGATACTCACATTTACTTTGTATTTTGTGCTAACTAGCAAATATTTGCATGCTAACATGCTAAACTTGAGCTACGTCTCAGTTCGGATACTCCCATCGGTACATTTCTATGTGGTACACTGTGTATACACTATGTACTTTCTGCACTCATTTCCGGACGGTAGTGTTGGCAGAACATTCTTCTGCTTATTCTTCTTTGCCGAATCACGTCCGGGCAGAACATTAGCATCAACATTTGACCACCAAAATCTAAACGTAAAACATACATACAACTTTTGTAAATAGCAGTATTCACTGCAACTGCTTCAGCTTCCTCTGCTGCAGTTTCACAATTTGTCCAAAGTGTCCAACGTTCCAACACAACTATATCGTAACGTTAGCTGAGAGCACAGTCTTGTAGTGTCAGTATGGCTACAAAGCAGGTCTGTAGAGTCAGTCAGGGTTTTATATGAGGGGACAAGGAGCCAGGGTTGGATAGTGATGTAAGCTGCTATCATATATGTCACCTGCCTCATGATCAGCCAATAGTGAAATTCAGTTGTAATAGCCTGCTTTCAACCAGTAGAGGGAGGTCGCTATGCGTATTTATAGCACAATATGTTAAATCCTTTGCGCTAATCTGACACGATTTCGACTTGAATTGATCAACAACACAACACCAGTTACAATTTATCAATCAATCAATATCAATTTATTATTGGTTTTAGCCTTTTTTTAAAGTGATTTATTGACAGTAAGAAAAATGCAGGCTGGCACCAGACTTTTCCTTTAATATGTAATTTTACACTTTTGTAATGATAACTAATGAGTCAATGTCAGCAAGTGTGCACATCTTGCTTTTGATGTTGGTCTGGTGCTATCGGGGCTTTGATGGCTGTTGGTTCTGCAGTATCATCAGAACCTATTAACCCACTCCACCCTGCTTCTGTGCACTTTAGTGGACTTAAGCATGCTCACATGATGTGAACCCTCAAATCCTGACCCTTCACACACACACGTCATCTCGAATATGTTCTATCTTCATCGCCACTCCTACTCATATGCACACATAACAACAAAAATACATGAGAACAAACATGTTGCACAACTGTTGTTTTGGTTTCATAAGTTACACGAGTTAAAAACAGCCTGCCCTGGGGGATGTTTTATTTTTAATAGGTGAAAATCCATGCATGCAGACTGAACTACAGTGTGTATGATAGCATTACAGTATATAACTGTGTGATAAAACAACAGACACAAAGGTCAAACACACTGTATGTGCCCTGAGCGGATCACAGTGCTGTCTCGTTCTTGACAGACAGCTCCAGTAACAGGACCCCACTCACTCCCTCTGACTCACACCCCGTAGACAGGCCTCCCTGCCTGAACTCGGCCCCCGGGATGAGGCTGGAGGGCTGTCTACGGCTAAGACTCTCCTCCTGTTCATGTAACCTCCTGTCATCTCCAGGACGGAGATGTAGAAAAGGACAGTGGGGCTCACATCTCTTTGAACTACAGTAGTGGTGATGGAGGAGTCAGCCAGCAAAGGCCTGTAGTGAAATGACATGAGCAGTGACTGCACTGACAAGCAAAGGGAGCAGAGGAGCAACAGGATAACATGCTCCTCCAATCTACCATCTGATACAAGGCTGACCCCTGCAGGATCGGAGGGGAAATGCTGTGTGTTCCCATGCTCCAGTGTGTTTGTTGACAGGAGGAATGTAAATCTGACCATTCGAAGCCAGGAAAGAGAACTAGCTTGCAGAAAGGTGGATGAAACAATACCTCTCTTCTCCTCTACGGCCTCTGCGTGTGTCTCGGAGTCAGTGTTCCTGCTGTGATGCGTGTTCAACCTGTGGGTCTCGTCTGAGGACAGGGTGACAGTGTCCGTCACAGTCCATCAGGTTCAGTTTCTGTCCTCGCGCTCAAAGGGCGAGTGTCATCTACCATCAGTTTTCCATCTCAAAGCACACACACACATGAGAAGAGGAACAGGCGCCAGGCGGACATCAAATCTGAAGAGCCTGTCTCATCCAAACCAGAACCTTAGAAACCCATGTGGTGACGCAAATCTGAATGACCTCTCCTTACCTCTCCAGACACACCTTGTGACAGTCTTTGTTTGGTCCTTTCTGTGTGTAATTAATGTCTTTCTATTCGAGTTTCTCCCAAAACCCTGCAGCCCACAGCCACCTTACAATCTACATTTATGATACATTTATATCTCAGTTACAAATTAATATGATTCACTGCCCAGGGTCGCTCACATTCATGTTAATTAGAAAGAGTAAACAAAGCCAGACAGCAATAAAAATGAACAATAAAAAATGTGCTCGCTGTGGCAGAAGGGAAGTCATCTGATCGATATAAATGTATCCTGATGAAACCGAACGCTAAAATAACTTTTTATAAATGCTCAGTTTATATTACAATGTCTGGCTCGCATGCACGTGGATGTGCATACACACACACACACACACACACACCTACACAAACACAAATGCAGGGACCTGTCTGTTTAGACTGTTATGGCATCAGAGTCACTGTCTGATTGTGTAATTGCATAACCTGTAAAGACATGCTCAATAATGCATGGTCAGACTAGACATGAGCAGCCTGACGGAAAAAACCTTACCTCAACAACCCGCTTTGTCTGGCCCCAAGACTGGACACTCCAGAGACAGGACAAATGGCTGGAGGACAGTGTGTGTGTGTGTGTGTGTGTGTGTGTGTGTGTGTGTGTGTGTGTGTGTGTGTGTGGACAGAGGAGTAAAATGAGGAAGAAAAGACAAAAGATATTTTCACTTTGAGTCTTGCTGAGTGAAACAGTGATACTGATATCAGGCGGTGCAAACATCCTCTTTTACCTAAAATACTTCACAGAAATTCATTTCAACACTTCAGGCCTCACTGATGAGCAGACATCATGTCTCAGCTCTCTCTTTCTGTGCAGCCTTGTATGAACCACTGAGGTCAGGAGGAGCTTAAAGTCCCTCCTCCTCTTGCAGGAAGGGTACCTGCTCCAAACTTCCTGGTACTCTTCTGGAGAAGCCTTCTCGCTTCTGAGATCCAAACACTGAAGAGACACACAACATGACAGCACTCCTTCGCAGACTTGTAGGTCCCAGGTGCTCATCGAGCCGGTGGCTGGGCGTGATTCTGCGGGAAACGCACGGCAGAGCTGTCCATCTGATTCCCCGGGACGGAGCGAGAATGCTGGCCGGTGGCGATCGCCCTCTGACGGCGTACAGTCGCGCACACAGCCGCAGGCAGCACACGGAGGCGGCGAAACCTGTAGAGGTGGATGTAAAGCGGTTAGATGGAGAAGACGATGGTAGGGACACACTGACATGTGATTTAACATCGTTCATAATCACACTGATGAACTTTACAATGTGGGACAGAGCATTTTAATGAGTCACCACAGGACCAAAGAAACAAATGAGGAACTGACTGCAAGTGAAGCATTAGGTAATGAGTAACTCGAGGTTTTTACAGGAGCTAATGATTAGTTAATGATTAGTTAATTAAAAAACAAGCGAGGAACGAATCAGACTCGACAATTGGTGAATAAATACTTCTCTAATTAATGCTAATGGAGGACAATAATGATGAGAGATCAGACCTGTGTGAATCAAACACACTGGACACACTTTCTTCTCATAATTCTGAGTTGTGGAGCCAGTTCACTGTTGTTACATATCACTATGTTAGTGGTCATTTTCACCTATATATAAATATATATATATATATATTCATATACAATTAACTAGATGGAATAAAAGCATATAAGGATCAAGGAGTATAAAATAGTAAATAGATAAGGAGCATGATTCAGATAAGGTGTACCAGGAGTATTTGTCCACCTTTGCCTTCCCCTTTGTTCTCCCTTGTTCACTTACTCACTGTTCTACACATACTCAGGAGTGTCCATATGCAAGGTGTGATATGAGGGATTGCCAAATCATTATTTTATTTATTTATCTACTTACTATTCTCTCAACTAGTAGATTCATTTCCAGGAAATGACCCCACAAAATAACCCACAAAACTCTGGTTAGTTTCCTAGTTTACCCCAAATAGTCTCCAAAACCCAAAAATATTTAGTTAGTTTCAATTTAATTTTTTTGCCTTTTCTGCTTGAAGTTCTGCTTTTTATTAACTGGTTATCAAAATTATTTTTCTGTTGATTTATCAGTGGGTAGTGATGCAGTGCTGGTTACCACTGTGAACCCCCCGGGTTTCCCTCTGGGCCTTTCTGTGTGGAGTTTGCATGTTCTTCCCGTGTCTGTGTGGGTTCATACCGGGTACTCCGGCTTCCTCTCACAGTCTGGAGACATGCAGGTTAATTGGTGACTCTAAACTGTAAATGCGAGTGTGAATGGTTGTTTGTCTCTGTGTGTCAGCCCTGTAATGAACTGGCCACTTGTCCAAGGTGTACCCTGCCTCTCACCCAATGTCAGCTGGGATTGGCGACCCTGATAAGTGGTGATGGAAAACGGATGGATGGATGATTAAAGGACTGTTTTACTTACTCAGTTATTAGTATTACTTTTATCGTGCATCTTTCGAAGTCCAAGTCTGCTCTTTCTTTCTTACCATCCATCTACTTCCTTCCACTTAAACAGGGTTGGGTCACGGTGACAGCAGGTTTAACGGGGCGCTCCAGACGTCCTTCTCCTCAGCACTGCCTTACAGCTCCCCCTGGGGGATCTTGTGGTGTTCCCAGGCCAGATGGGCTATATAGTCCCTTCAGCAAGTTCTGGGTCTGCCCTGGGGTCTCCTGCCAGTTGGACGTACCTTCTAGGATGCATCCTAATTAGATGCCCGAACCACCTTTCTTTCTTTGAGTTGTTGCTAATTTGCCTCTGTTGTGGCTTACTGTAGAAAGTGATGGAGTTGTGCATGAAGAACACAGCAGGAAGCCTCAAGTGTTGGCACCAACAGTTAATCAATTCACAGTTATAACAATCAAAAACAGTCAATTCAATAAAAAATGTAAATGAACTGTCAGTTGTTGATCCGTCTTTCTTCTTCACAGGTGTAGTGGAGGTGCTGATGTGCCGACACAAGGCAAGAAACGCCCTGGGCCATGTGTTTGTGTCACAGGTGAGCACACCTCTACGTCTACACTCTCCCCCTAGCACACACTCATAAACACACACACACACACACACACACACTAAGACGCCGTGTCCCATGTGTGTAGATGAGGGAGCTGGTGTCCACTCTGTCCAGTGACTCAGCAGTGCGGGTGGTTGTCTTCAGGAGTTTGGTGCCAGGTGTTTTCTGCGCAGGTAAGTACCTTCTGTAACATCTGATACCTGCCGCGCCTCGCTCCGCCCATGACGGTGGTATCGTCGTGATGTTTTCATAGGTGCAGACCTGAAAGAGAGAGCTCTGATGAACAACGCTGAGTCTGATCTGTTTGTTCACGGCCTGCGATCCCTCATGACTCAGATAGGTAAGAAAGAGAACATGTTATGTTAAGATTGAACATTTATTTCCACACCATATGTATATACATTGATGAGCTTTCCTCTCTTCATTGTTATGTCACCGGCAGCATCGTTGCCCATGCCGACCATTGCAGCGATGGATGGCGTTGCCCTCGGAGGTGGGTTGGAGTTGGCCTTGGCCTGTGACCTTCGCACTGCCGGTGAGTGAACATCCACCTACGAACGCTGAACTGGATGAGTCAGCAGTTTTGATATCCTCCTTTCCCTCCTTCAGGTGATGTTAAAGCACTATGAAAAGGGATGTCGCGTCCCCTTACAGCTGTCACCAATCGTCACAGTCGTATTAGATCAGTGGTTGAGTCTGAACTGGATGACGGACGGTAGCAGCGTCCACTTAGGGACATTTCTGAAGACTGACAACCCCCTTATCACATCATTGTGGATTAGAGCAGTGGCTCTCAAGCTGTGGCGTCAAGACTCCCCCAAGGGGGAAGAAGAAATACTCCAAGGGGTCACAAGACAGGAAAGAGGAAGGAAAAACACTTCCGCTACACCAACTTAAGTCTAATTTTGATTAAATCTACGTTTTTTTCTTGTCAAATACCTCTTAGGACTCTAAAAGCAACTTCTCACAGCTCATGCGCGACCTGTAACGACAGGTTACTTCATCATGAATGGTCAGGACAGTTGCTTCTATCTTATCTCATTTTACGAGCCCAAGTTTTCATCTATTCTTCGCATTTCACTTACCTGATTTTTATATCTGCAAAGTTACGTTTTACTGTAGCCACTGTGGATTCACAGCACAGTTACAGGCACAACAGTCCGAATAGATGGCGATTATTTTGTTTACACGTTGCAGACACACACACAGTTTAATGCAGTAAATAAATGTCTTATGTATGCTACGGTCTGCCCGGCATCGTATGCACACAGCCCGCCTCCACAGTCCAGTAGTCATTTAATTAATGAGTTGACTGATAGTTTTATAATTGAATAGTAGTTTTAGTCAAAAAAAGGCTGAACATTTGCTGTTTTTATCTTCTCAACCTGTGAAGATTTGGTGCTTTTCTGTGTCACGCATGATAAGAAACTGAATAGCCCGCCTCCACAGTCCAGTAGTCATTTAATTAATGAGTTGACTGCCTTTTTATAGACAAAACAATAAAGTTAGTCATCAGATTAATTAATACTGAAAATAGATTGTTACTTGTTGATAAAAATCTAAAATCTTTCCTTTTGCTAAAACATATGTGGACTGAGGAACCACTTCAAAGAAAGCAGTCAGACATTACAAGCTTAATTTTGACAAAATGTGAATAAAACGAATACTTCCATTTGATTAAATGGTGCAGCCATCAGAAGTCTGTGGAAGAATATGATTTAAAGTATCTTAAAGCTGCTTCAGGGACAATAAAAGGGCAAAATTGGGTATTAAGTTTTTGAAAAATACTCTACAGCAATGCGCAGCGGTCAACAACAAATCTGTTGTTGCTCCGAGAAGTTGACATTTTGGAGATATATGTTTTTCGGCCAGCACTAATGATCTGCTGCTGAGCTCAGGGACTAATGATAGCTGCTGAAGCCAGACACATCTGCCCAGCTGTTCACGTAGCTGAATCTACACGCGATTGGTTAAATCAGCCGTGGCGGCTCTGCGATTGGCTGAGCGCTGACGAGCTAGGTGAGCAGGTGTTTGCGACTGTTGCTCCGACAGAAGCATCAGTCAGACTTAACGCCCTCCCCGGCTTAATGGCACTCAGCAGTGCAGACCTTCAACTGTCCTCTGTGTGTGTTTCAGCACATTCGGCACAGATGGGTCTGATTGAGACGACACGGGGGCTGCTCCCAGGGGCGGGTAAGACGAAACAAGAGGTCACACAAAAAATAATGACCTTGCAAAGTACCGAGTGTGTAAACGGAGAGACAAATCAGCTGTGCTGGAGTTGACCTTGTTGATGTGGTTTGCCCTGCAGGGGGCAGTCAGCGGCTGCCGCGGATGGTGGGCATCACTCTGGCCAAAGAGCTCATCTTCACAGGTGGTATTCTAGAAAAAGACTGTGACGTCCTTATCATTCAGCGAGGGTTTCGTGTATCACACTCTCTCTCTGTCTGTCTGCTATCAGGTAGGCGTGTGGGAGGGCAGACAGCTCTGGAGATGGGGCTCGTAAACAGAGCTGTAGAACAGAACCAGACAGGAGACGCTGCCTACAGAGAGGCACTCAGCCTGGCTAGAGAGATACTGCCCCAGGTTAGAATACAAACACGCTTTCTCCTCTCTGCTACGGCTCAGATACTGATGCATCCCTCCTCCTCCTCCTCCTCCTCCAGGCAGCAATCTGCTCTTCCTCCCTGTTTCTCCTCTGCTTACTTATCTCCTCTTTTCATTCTGCCTTTCTCTCTCTCTTTTCCTGGTCTTTTCTTCCCACCTTCCCCCTCTCCTCTCTTCCCTCTCTCCAGGCCTCTGTCGCTCCATATTTCTTTCACTCTGTTTCAGATGCCCACAGTTGGCAGGGCCAGAGCGGCAGCCAAGTGGAGAAATGGACCACAAATAGCACCACACAGACACACGCACACACACACATTAACCGACACATGCTTGTGTTGGTGCGGATTGAATGATTGACAGGAATTTGGATTGAATGAAAGTGAGGAAGGATGGAGGAGATAATAAGCTGTTCGTGCCCTCGGATTTTTCCGTCAGGGTTGCTGTGAATTTTATAAGACAAAGGAAGTAAGCCTGTTGAAATATATGCATAGTTGAATTTGAGCATATTTAAATTTTAAAGTTTGAGGTTTTGGCAGGCGAGAGAGTGGTGAAAAGTGGTCA
The DNA here is from genome assembly GCA_028641955.1 of Protonibea diacanthus. NCBI lineage: Eukaryota > Metazoa > Chordata > Actinopteri > Sciaenidae > Protonibea > Protonibea diacanthus. Next base: position 8,171,525 of record CM053979.1, on the reverse strand, counting down.
AAATCAGTGCTACAGTTGCAAAGATATCCTGAGTTTTAGTTCTCAGTATTAGACTTTTCCTGCCATGCAAACACCGACATCATTAAAACTCCACATCCGCAGTTTGTAATTTAGGTTTCCTGTTATGAATTCAAACTCAAGCTGAGATCATCTGGGTTATTTTTCTGAGATTTGAACAAGTGGCAACCTCTGTGGCTGTGAAGTGAAGCCAATGCCAAAAACTGCAGTTCATCAAACGTCCACTTGAGGCTGGTTACGGAAAGAGTAAATCCCCATAAGTCCCCATGTTAAAATGTCTAACTTCACAGCAGAAATAAACATGTTTACAGCCTGGTACAAAAAACAGTTTTGGTCTCTATAGCTAATTTTCCCGTTCGTGACAACTGTACTGAGGGTGAATTTTTGCATAAGTCACCTGTTCAAATTGTATTAAGTCTTAAAGTTATGTATAATTAACAGCGTGGCCGCTTTGATTGACAGTAAGGTGCCATTACAGATCTTGTTTAGCACCCAAGTGTCATTCAACCCGCCTTTAGATTTTTAGATTAGCCTGGGAGGCAGAAGAAGCAGGGCAGCCAACATGGCGGTCGCCAAAGCCACTTAGAGGAGCAGTACTCCTCATGATGAGTAAACTGTTGTTCAACTTTAGTTGTTTTCAGTTCATCACGTCTTGTTTTAGTCACTTCAGTGTAAGGTGTCTTATTAATTCTAACATTTCCGCTGTTCAGGGTCCCATCGCTGTGCGGATGGCAAAAGAGGCAATAAACAGAGGTGTTGAGGTAAATCATGACTCATTGTTTTTATTTCATTTTGCTGGCCTAAGTGATAGCACTGACTGAAAGTTGTCTCTTCCAGGTTGACATCGGTTCAGCGATGGCAATAGAGAGGATGTGTTATGCTCGGGTGAGACTTCCAGTGCTTATTTAATGTTTGAAAAATACTATAACAACCCCATGCTTTGTTAAATGATCAGAATGAGCATGACTCAGGTCATGTGTTGTAACTTCTTGCCCTCTCTTTTCAGGTCATCCCGACCCGGGACAGACAGGAGGGTATGGCTGCCTTCATAGAGAAGAGACCCCCACGGTACATTGGGGAATAAACTCCTCATGATAAGCAGTTAACTCCCGTCGATAGTGTTTGTGATCGCCCACCCAGTGTCAATACATTAGTTAAGGTCTCTGTGAGTTCTCAAAGGTGACCATGTAATAAGACAAAAGCAGATTTATACTGTTTTATGAACACATTTCATGTTTCATGTGTGATGTGAAGCTCATCTTTGGAATAAAAACACAACTGCATCATGTCCAGTTTATGGGAATGTACATTCTTTATTTCCAAACTTGAAAACATGACTCTCAGCAGCAACATGGCACGGTCCTAGCAGACAAACAGTATCTTAACTTTTGCGTCTTCCATCTGATATAAATCCTTGTGTGAAATTAAACTGGCCAAACTTGGGGGGGGTTAAACTTAATCCGACATTATCAGGAGCAAAAATACAAAAACAGGTTCTGTCGTCTGCTGCTCTTTGCCCTTGTTAAAGCTGATGAGATCAGCTCAGGACACACGCATAATTAGCAAGCTCATCCAACAACTGACTTACAAAAGAACAATAAGGCCATAATTCATGTGTGTATATTTTGCCGACAGCTGAGTACCACTTAGTCACCAATATATTATCTTTACCTCTATAAGAATACAAGTTATCTCTACAAGTCCTGTGACCTGTCGTTGTTCCTGTTGACGTCCCTGTTGACGCATCATCACAGTTGTATCAGGGGTTTGACAGCAGTTTGTAGAAACATTAATTATGATTGCATAGAGACAGGTGAAGGGGCCTTAATGAGAATCAACACCTCAGATGCAAAAGAAGAAGGATGTGGGCGTCATGGGTCGGCTGTTGGACCGCAGAAGCGTACCTGGTAAAATGGCATCCTAGAGTATACTAGTATCACATGGCCCAAAGTTTCAGAACAGAAAAATACCCTTGAATATTTCTGATAAACACTCCCACTATCTCTGAGTAAACAACATTCCTTTTTCCGTTCACCCCTACGTTGTTCTCAATCAGATAAGCAAACAATGGAACATACAGTGTAATAGTTTCCATGCAGCCAATTTCTGACCAAGTCCCGAACAAACAGTTAACTTTCCCTGTCTTATTTTCTATTATGTACAAATTACATACACTCTTTAAGACGCAGCTACTTGTACAGACGTACATACACATGCCCACACCCAAGTGCCGTCTCTGTCTTCAAGACGCTCGGACGCATTGGGAAGCACAGCGAACATAACCAATATATACACGAGTTTCTCAAAGAGAAAACAGTTGTTAACTCGATACACACATCCATCATGATAATACTGACCACGTCATTATTGCCGTTTGTGTCCAGAGAGCATTTTTGCACTTTAGCAGAACATAACGGATGGCATCATTTCAAGTTATCGTGTTCTTCTCTGGATCTTCTCGTTTGACCACTGATATGATTTAGGGGCTGCCAAATGTTTACAAAAGAAAACCGGAGCCGCTCAAATAGATATAACATCTCTCTGTAATTTTCATCTTAAATGTTTGGAACATTTGAACCTGGTGAAAACACCCTTGGCAAGTATCCTGTCACATCGGATCAAAGGCATTAGCCGATAGAAGACTAAATGAAGAGGAGAGCAACAGCAGTATTGCGGACCCAGAGGGGTGGGTTTCAGTGAGCAGAGAACACTGCTATAAACAAACAAGCAGGCATTCCTAAAATGAACAGTGCAAGCATTGAGACAAACTCCAGCATGCTTGAGCTCACAGCAGCGTCATGCGTATATCTAATGAGCTAATCCACCAATTTGGACGACCGGAGTCTTCAGTAATGTACAGGAACCTCGGGGTTCGATCCCAAGCAGAAAAGTTGTATGTGCGCGCGCGTTTTCGGTACGGAAGTCATCATGATGTCAATGTCAGACTGACAAGAGCGAGCGAGCGAGCGAGCGCTGACACAAACCTCATGTTGAAATTTGAGCTTAACTGACCAACAGTTCTCATAATTTAAGTTCTTGAAATCACAAGGTTAGCACACGCAGAAATATTTTTGTTTTGAAACAACCACAAAGAAAATAAATAAAGTTAGTGTTCGTGTGTACAAAGAACGGCGTTGTCTTTGTCCTTTAATGTTTACTTTCTAGGGAGTCTTGATAAAGTGTGTTTGTGCGAGGGATATGCATGTGCGCGCACACACAGACGCGTACAAAATCCCCTCTGTGGTGGGAGCCGGCCGACGTCCTCCTCTTGGTCGGCCTCATTTTCTGAAAGAGAAAATGTCAAAGAATGAGCCATTGTGAAACTGACGATGCAAAATGACCACTGGCGTAGCGAGTCCTTACCTCTGTGAGGTTATTGTTGCGGCGGCCGGCGACTTGTCTGTGTTTGTGCGGGCTGGCCGGTGCGGGCTCTGTGGTTCTGCAGGCTCTCCAGAATGCTCTTCGCCAACTGTTTCACGTCTTTGTGGGTCTGCGGGTGTGTGTGAACGAGCTCCAGCTGCTGCAGGCCTCCCTCCTCCAACAGCATGCTGCAGTAGCGAGCGGCTGCGAAGACACAGTAGGTGAATAAATAACTTCCTGTACAGATGTCAATGAATAATTTGTGAAATTGCAAGTTCATAAAACTAGAATAACATTTGGGTTTTGTGTGAGCGTGTACACGAGTCGCACCGTTCTTGCTGCAGACATGTTGCATGGCCCAGGCCGCCCACAGCTGCACACCGGGGGTGTGAAAGCACTCCAGTAGGGGGAAGAAGGGATTAAATGACCTACAGAATGAGACAATAAGGACATGTTTAGTATGTACTGCATTTGTGTCTAGAGCCCTCTAAGAAAAGTATGTTGCGTCTCACCTGTAGGCCACCATTTCACACTCAGGTGGGGGCCACTTTATGATGACAGCATGCTAGAGAGACACACACAAATGTTCAAGTCTCAAACCAGCTTTTCAAAATAGCCGTGTTCAGTATTTAAGTGCAAGAATCATGTATAGTTTAACTGATTCCTACCAGCTGCTCTAACAGTGAGGATCGAAGCTCAGGGCTGAGCGTCCAGGCTTCCTCTCCTCGTGACGTCAGATGTGCAAGAATGCCTGCGGCGAAGTAGCTGACCTCCACCTCTGGGCTGTGCAGCAGAGTGCTGATGTGGTCCAGAAACCCTTGCACCATCAGCTCCCCGTGCAGCTCCCCGACCTCGGCTATGTTGTTCTGCACAACAGAAGTCGAAAGGGGAGTAATGATGTCTTAATGCTGGAAATGTATTCAACATTCTGTTTTCCTAAAGGGTAACGAGAGGGCGGTAAACTCACCAGGAGTCCGAGAACCTTCTGCTGAATGGAAGACTCGTTGGGGAAGGACTGCAGAGGCGGAGGTATGGAAAGAAAATAACAGTGAGTCAACGCGCCCCAAAGGTATACATACTTATACAGAGCAACACGTGACTGGCACGGTAATCTGCTTGGAGCTGTTTTCCACATAGTGCTTATAGTTTATTTGCATGTACATGCTGACATTTCTTCTTTGTACCTCTAGAACTTTAATAAACAGGTCCAGGCCCTGGTTCTCGATAAAGTGGCGGCAGGTTGTTGGTGACTCATCAGTGAGGTTCCAGAGTGCACTCAGTGTGAATTTGAGGGTGGCGTCCACCATGCCCTGAGTGGCCTTCTGACGCACAATGTGGAGCAGTTGCTGTAGAGTGGGGGGGGGGAGGGGAAGCATATTTTCTATGAACACATGCACTTTCTGGTAAAACAGTAAAGCCAGAAAAGAACGGAGCAGAGATGAGAATCTTACCTTGACTATGAACAGCTCTGCTCCCAGCTGAGCCGTCTGCTCTGTGGACAACTGGAAAAAAGCAGAAACGTCTACGAGGTTAGAAATAACTCCACAAATGTGCTAAGAATGCATGACTAATTCAACGCAGCATATACCTTGGCAGCCAGTATGGAAATGATAGCGACAGCCATCCTCTGCATGTTCTGGTCCTCGTGGTTGCACAGCCACTGCATCACCAGTTTGGCAGCTTCGAACCTTAGAAACGGGTAGAGGGAGCAAAACATTTGGACTGTAAACGTAGTGTACATCTTTGACAGATTTGGTTTGAGAACTTAGAAAGAAGAAGAAGAAATTAACCTGTCGATTATTTGACTTGACCGTTTCCAATGACGCACGTAAATGACTGTAAAGGTACGTCATCATTAGTATTAGTAGCTTTACTCACCTATTGAATGGAACCTCCTGCAGAATGCGATCGCTGCACAGAGACAGCAGGCAATTCTTCTGCAGCTACAGACAGAAACCAAAACAGGCGTCGGTCCACGCTGAACAACATCTGACTACAAAGACCTCACACAATCTGTTGATTTACTCTTTGTGCTTTGTTATACAGATTCAAATGCAATTACCAGTTCTGACCGGATCCCTGCATTTGGTTTCAGTGAAGACTCTGATTTTTATTAGTGTCCACCATTCACCTGATTACGAGTTTGTGTAGCAACAAAGTGATTTAAACTCTGTTATTTATTGGTGTGTTGTTTTAAGTGGTGAAGAGGAAATGGAGTGCTCAGCAGAGACAGTTCTCCTTGGTCATCTGTGCTTTAAAACAAAACCTGCGTGTTATTAACGGGAACTAGTGACAGGAAATATAAAGCACTCGTCTATTGTTACATTTCTTCCACGGAAAAAAAATCAAGTGACAATTCTCACAACATTCCTGTGCCAATGATAACAGCCTACTCAATGCAGTCATTGTTGTTTTGATGACTGATATGTGACATATCCCTAGGATTTGCTCAGCAGCACAGGCATGAAGTTACCTGTTGGTGGTTGGGGAACGTCCTCATGGCCTCCAGTAGAAGCTGAGTGACGGTACTCAACAGTCGCACCGGCATTCCTGCCGCCAGGTCTTGCTTCGTCAGGTTGAACACACAGGCGCTGGCTGCCAGCTGGACATTCAGGGTGGCAGGGTGATTCTTCATGCCCAAAACTACCAGCTAGAGGAAAAAAAAACAACAAACAATAGAAGAGGGAAGTAATATCGTGTTAAGTGAGACAGATGAGGAACTTGAAGTGTGCTTTGTGCGTGACTTTGAACTGCGGTTGACATTTTGCCACTTATTACATAAATATGTGGTTCAGATATGACATCACGTGTGTTGGGTCAGCACGCTTAAACCAATAAAACCTGACAATCTACACTGTTTTCTTGGAGTACAAGCAAAACAAATCCTTTCGCCATTGAATTGAGGAAAGTTACTTCATTTCCAGGTACAATAATGTGGGTTCACCTTCAGGATGTCAGGCCTGGGTTTTTCCATGACGTGCGTCAGGCTGAACAGATGAAACAGAGCTTCTCTCACAAACCCTTCCCTCTCACTGTAGCGACGCAGCGCCTCGCAGATCTGCGTCTCGTTGGCTTCTCCTGTTACCTGTTAAAGCACGCAAAAGTCACTTTACTGTAACAAACCTGTAGGACTTGAACAGTTATCGACCTTAATGTCGCATCTATATCTACCTTCAGATTCCCTTCTCCAGAGAGGAAATCAGAAAATCCAGCATCTGTGGCTAAAAGTCCCATAAAGGTCATCCCTGGCCTGTCCACAACGAATGCCTTAACAGCTGCATCTGTCACCTGTGACATTCACACATTTCAGACATTAAAACTTGCCTCTTGCCTGTATGCTTTCTTTGCAATTGCAATGCGTGTAATTGTCTAAATACTCGTACACACACCTGTTTCCTCCCCGACACATCCAGGGAAACAAGAGCGGGAAGGATCCCAGGCTGTCCGAGCAGTTGACGAGCCACGTCAGATGTAAACTGCTTATCATCACTGATGTCCAGGTGCTGCATAGGCAGAGTTTCACACAGACACAGACAATAATATATTTAGTAAAGCACAAACAAGCACGGCTGGTGAAATCAGGGCAAAACATGCTAGTCTCTGCACAAACCGATCAAACAGAAACAGCTTCAGTATGAGACACACTGTGCAAGACTCGGCTCCATCCTTCCACTAACCTGCAGTACATTCAACTGGCCTATGACGCCCAGCAGCTGAGCCGTGCTCATCTCCAGCCTTTTCAGTTGGTGCAGTGTTAGCGACCGCAGACGCTCCTTCAGGCCCAGCAGCGGGCTCAGGTTGGTGACCGAGGTGTTGGAGAGATCGAGGCTCTCGAGGCGAGGCAGGGAACACACGTCAACGAGCCCAGAGTCATAGAAGTCTACATTGGCTAGAGAGAGGGAGCGGAGGCCCTGCAGGGAGCTGAAGCAATAACGGATTGGCTCCTCCAGTGAGGACATTGTTAGACCCGTCAAGACGAGTCGCTGGAGGGACTCCTGCAGGAGGTTTGAGGAAAAAGACAAACATTTCAATTCGTCTCTTCTTTTCTTTATTTTTTATAAATGTTGACATGTTCTCACTTCACCTGACAATATTTATTGGTGGCCAGTCCCTGTAGAATATCAGAAATAGTGAGGTCTGCATTGACTCTGGCAGCGTCCAGCTCCAGCAGCCTGTGCGGGCAGAGGGCTTTCTGGAAAGCCTCTGCAGAGATTCGAGCTGAGCGGATGCAGGCTCGTCTCAGCCGCAGGTATTCACAGTTACGAAATACACCCACTGTGCTGTCATTCAGCGGACCTGAAGAGGAATTAAATAAGAGTTAAGGGTCATCGCCTTGCACAATATAACCCCTGTTTACCCAGAGCAGGACTTAGAAAAGAGGCTCAAAGTCTTGAGAGGAGTGGATGATAAAATATTTGAGAAGGGAAGCTGAAAGATTTGAGAAGAGTGGCTTGATATAAGTGGGTGAAAGATTTCACACATTTTATCATTATTTTAAGCTGTCGAACATCATTCAGGCTTGTGTCAATTGCAGTTATTCAGGTTGGTATTTGACAGGTGATGTAACTGTCTTTAACTGTGATCTTCACTTACAGTGGCTCAAAATATCAACAACTCTTTGACTGTAGGAATATGGGGGTCCAGGTTTATACCTTCAGTGGCCATCTTGGCCAGCAGCTGGTCAGCCAGCTCCTGTGGGAAGAGCACAGCCTCTCTGAAGCCCAGAGAGCCATCAGGGCGCTTCACGCAGAAACACTCCAGATTTTGGCTCACGTAGGTCAGGCACAGGTCTGTCAGAGCCGCTGGAGATGAATCATCCTGCACACAAACTGTGTTAGAGCCATTTCTTTTAAAATAATAACGCCACGTTTAAAAAAAAAAAAATGAAGTTACCGTGCTTAGGAAGCTGCTCGCCATGGCTTTAGAGATAACCCCGAGTTGTAGCTTATGCAACCGAGACTGGTGTATCCTCCGCCGCGGTGAACTCGCCGTCGAGCGGCTTCAGTTTCCCGTCTTCACCTGTCTGTTTTAGCCTTTGTGCTAATCTGTTTGACAGCACGGTGACTAACGATAAACCGAGCGAGCACCAACTGACGGTAACGGCCACAAAACACACACACACACACTAGCTCACTTGTTGTGCAAAATCCATCTCCGTGGAAAAATGTCGAAAGCTGCGTCCTGTGGAGGAATTCATGTTTTTTTTAATAAAAAAAAAAAAAAGCCGACTAACAGCGACTGGAGCTCGGTTGGAGGTGGAGAGTGGTGATATTCGTTTCACACAGCAGGCAGTTGGGTCTATTTTTTGACTAGACAGACAGTAAACAAAGGTCAAAGCACTGGAAGTACATGAGTGAAGGAGGCTGGACTACGGAAGCCTGCGAGGTATCAAACGAGGAAGCGATCACCAGCTGGACGCACGCACGATCACGTCCTTCTAGTTTGCAGAGGAAGTTATTTTACTTTACTTTACATTACACGTTTATAGCGTCTTTACCGGTCATCGGTGCTCATTTCTGTGTGTTTTTTTTAACGTTATTTAAACGTTTTTGTAACGTCGTTCATGCACCAAGGTCACACAAGTGGCTGTGGACAGCAGTGAGGAAGCTAAAGCCTTCAGCACGTGCGATTATAGTGAAGTTTTAAAGGCGTGCACGCGTGAAATATGGCTGGACTCATAAACTTTGAAGATGAGAAAGAGGTGAAGCAGTTTTTGGATAATTTGGGAGTGGAGTACAGCTTCCAGTGCTACAAGGAAAAAGATCCTGAAGGTACAAACAGACAGGAGGAACATCCTGAACTGTTCACAGATCAGTGGTGCTGAAACACTGACCCACATGGATTTGAATGTGAGTTATGTTTGCCTCATTGTTTGTCCTTGTGATGTGTTTTTTGTGTAGGGTGCCAAAGGCTTGCAGACTACTTGGAAGGGGTGAAGAAAAACTATGAGTTTACAGCAAAGGTGCTCAAACATAACTGTGAAACCAATGGACATGGAGAGAGCTGCTATAAACTGGGGGCTTACCATGTCACCGGCAAAGGTAACACAATTCTTTACCCTCTCTGGTGTTTGTGATTATATTGCATTTTTTTTGCATTTTGTGTCACACAAACTGGGACAAAATTGTAGAAGATCTAATGTTGAAACGACAGAAAATGTGGGTGTGATACTAGCAGTACCAGTTAATGTTACGTGTTAGATCAGGGGTCACCTGTCTGTGTGGAGTTTGCATGTTCTCCCCCGCGTCTGTGTGGGTTCTCTCCGGGTACTCCGGCTACCTCCCGCAGTCCAAAGACGTGCAGGTTAACTGGTCACTCTAAATTGCCCGTAAATGTGAGCATGAATGATTGTCTGTCTCTATGTGTGGTGATCTAGTGACTTGTCCAGGGTGTACCCTGTCTCTCACCCTAAGTTAGCTGGTATCAGCTTCAGCCCCCTGCAACCATGACAAGGATAAGTTTGTTACAGAAAATGGATGGATGGATGGTTACATCAGTAGATGAAAATTTAACTTTAAGTGTAACTTGACCACCTACTGTGAGAGATTAGAGTTAGTTGAAATGATTTGCTGGTTAAATTTCTATCAAATATCAATGATTAGGTCAATACCAATACCAATACCAATTCACATGATTGTAAATTCAATATCCTCAGAGTTTTACTAGTAATAAAGCAACTTCAAGGCAACAGTTGTGTAATCAGAATATTGTTTACAAGTGGACACAATATTAAATACTTCAGTTCTTTTAATTTTGATACTTGGCTAAATTTTAGCTCCATAAAAGTATTCATATGAGGGGTTTGAATTCTTCCCACCAGGTGGAGTGACATCGTGCTTGAAAACAGCGTACTCCTGCTTTCTGCGCTCCTGCAATGCCGGAGGAAAGAAGTCTATAGATGCCTGCCACAACGTTGGTCTGTTAGCCCATGATGGACGAGCCATGGAGGGAGAACCTGACCTTACAGCAGCTCGGCAGTACTACGAGAAGGCCTGCGCCGGTGGCTTCGCTCCTTCCTGCTTTAACCTCAGTGCTCTGTACATTGAGCGCAATTCTAAAGGGCTGGCGCCCGATATGACTCAAGCTTTGAAGTACGCCAACAGGGCTTGTGAGCTGGGACACGTGTGGGGCTGCGCCAATGCAAGTCGTATGTACAAACTTGGTGATGGTACGGCGAAGGACGAGAAGAAAGCAGAGGAGCTGAAGAATCGAGCGAAGGAGCTGCACGGTTTGGAGAAGGAGAGGCAGCTCAAGTTTGGGGAGTGAATGTGTCACACTTAGATTAAACCATTGGGTTTTTTTTTTGCCTACACGTGGTGTTCAGTCGGGTATGTGAGAACAAGTATGTATGTGCTCTGTTCAAGGTGTTCAGAGGTAGGAGAAATTAAAGGGATGTGTTTACCTCATTTACAGTCTGTAGACAGTAAAATTCAGGAAGCAGAAATTAACTTGACTATTGTACAGGCAGATTTCAGCCAAATGTATACAAGATAATGTAAATGTGAAAGCAATAAAGGAGTTGTGATTTGTTGTAAGTCAGTGCGTGTGGTTTAGAAGTGATGAGGAACAAGCTGATAAGATAGACTTTAATGATCCCACGGTGGTGAAATTCACTTGTTACAGCAGCTTGTGTACGCAAGATGGATAGGAAAATATACAAATATACAGATATGCATGTTGGATCGTTTGTATTGATATATAACAATTAGTATAATTAACAAAAACAGGTTGAAGAGTCTGACAACAGTTCGAATGAAGGACCTGTGATAGCGCTCCTCTTACATGGTGGGAGTAGCAGTCTGTTGCTGAAGGAGCTGTTTAAGGCCTCCACAGTCTCATACAGGAGGTCCTGCACACTCCAAAGGACCTAAAGGGTTAAAACATGGATTAAACTAGTGCACCGTCATCGGATTGTCATGCATTCACATAATATATTATGTATGAATATCTGCTGCTCAGAAAACTGAATTTAATTTGAGTTAATATGAACAAAACCTTGCAGCCTTAATTTAACCATGTAATTGTTACATTAAGATTGTTGTTGTAGTTTTACAATCACTGTAGGGCAGGGATGTCCAAAGTGCGGCCGAAGCTTAATTTTTATAATATATTATTTATGGCCTGCTAGGATTGTCAGATACTGTAAGGCTGGCAGATTTGGCTTTTTTGGTTGACTTGAATGAAGCATTTGAATGCGCTAAACGTTAACCTCTAAGGACATAACTGCTGGTGTTATATATCTGCAGATGTGACACAAAATATTACTTTTTGAATTATTTTGTTAAAGACAAAAGCAAGAGTGAGACGTTTTTAACCCTAAATGTTAAAGAAAAAAGAAGAATGAGAGTGAAAGCAGGATGAAAGCATTAACAAAGTTAGAGAAAAGTGCATTTTGTATGTAACTTTTATTGGTAATTTATTCTTAATATAATTTTTTAAATGTTATTATTGCCCCCCGGGCATCTTCACATTGTCAGATCTGGCCCTCTTTAAAAAGAAGTTTGGACCCCCCCCCCCTGCTGTAGATGCGGGTACAACCCTTATTGGACCACAAGAGGGAGTCCAAATCAAACGCATGAAGTTTGCGCCCTTTTCAAATCTCACCGGGCGCTTCGTCCTGCTGTCACTACAATAGGCACTGTGTGTGTTATCCATGTCTGCCTATGAACGTTATATGAACATAGACTGGATTATAAACCTGTGGATAATGTAGACAGCTAACAAAGAGGTGTCTGTTTGTATATATATACAAAGGACTGAACTAAAGCCGGTGTGCTGAGGATGATGGGCGGACTGGTCCGCTCTGCACGCTGGAAGCTCCGCCCGCCCGTGCGTCTCCCTCAGCCCTCATTCAAAACAGAACACAGCTGTTGCGAGGCGCATCGTCGTGTGTGGACGTTTTAGCCTAAAAACTGTTAGCCTGTCTGCCGCTGTCTTCTGTTGGCCTCTGATGTGCAGCACTGGAATATCAGAGGGAAGAAGGAAGAAAACGGCACACTTCGGTGAGTTACAGTAACATCTTGTGTGAGTCAAAGTTTGTTATCGTTTGCGACATCATGTAGAAAATCCCTCCAACGGCTCGTCGCGGTAGCTTTAGCTAACGTAACGTTAAGCCGTTTTTTTTTGTTTTTTTTTGGATGTGTTCCCTTTTACGTGCGGGATGCTCCGTTATCAAAGTAAACGGCGCCCATCAAGAGGTGGGGACAAGGGAGATGCGAGATGAACATGAGCATGCCCGGGTTTTTAATAATGCAGACCATCTGTATCTGGATACAGACGTTTATTTTAGCTGTTATTTTATTTCCTCCCCCGCACCCCACGTGAAGATACAGCCGCCCCGCCACACACTAAGAAGCGGCGCCGAGGAGTTTGATATAACGCTAATGATAAATCATGCGCTCCCCCTTTACCAAAGCTAACTCAGCTAACGAATCGAGCTAACGAATTGCTAATATGGAAACCTTTGAGAGGAGAGTGTGGAGAGTCGGCGAATTAGCAATATGTGAGACATCCCATGCAGTTTTACTTTTGTTTACTTAAGTCGCTACGCAGTTTGTTTCTCTTTAGGGAGTCTGGGGGGAGCTTTATGGCGACCCCCCCCCGTCTCCCCGTTTGTGGTGTTAGCCCAGCAGCAGAGCTTCTTTTAACAGCCATACTCGCTGCAGGAGCTCCGCCGCTCTGGATAGCTCATTGGCGGCGAACCCCCTGCACAGTTACCCTCCGGGGAGTGCTTTGGGTGTGGCGTGGGTTCACCCACGAACAATACTGTGTGCAGCCATGGCTTATCTTGTCTCAGCTGTAGCATGTTTAGGTTAGAAAATAGACACAAAAGACACAAGTCGTGTTTTGTTTTGTTTTTTTTGTTTTGTTTTTAACGGTTCTCGACCTCGATGCTCCTTTTTTTTAGTTTATTTAAATGAGGGGAAACTTTCAGAGCATGAACTACAGAGATCCCTCCCCAAGTTCAGCTGGTAGTTGTCAAAAAAGTCACATCTCACCAACAACAACACCACCCAGAAACTGCAAGCTCCTCTAATATGTGTCTGAACTGTCTACATCCATTAATGCAATCTAATTTATTGATCAATAAAATCATTTAAATGAGTGATAGGCTTCAATTAGGTATCTGTTTCTTGCAACACAATGCCAGACACTTTTGAAATCTCTAAAAGCATGTTCAGACATAATATTTCTTAATCCTCAGGATGTATTTCAGCTGTTGTATTACAAGTATGAATCTGTGACTGTGTTGGTCTGATAACTAGGTGATAAAGTGGTCGCTGTAACATGTCCTGTCACATGTCCTGTCCTTTTGAGAGCTCTCTGACCACACGTAGCCTAATTATGTCGTTGATTCGTCACTGTTCCCATTAATTTTTGAGCATTACAATACACTGACACGTTCCACTGTTCTCCATGTGTCTGATAACTATCTACATCCATGCAATCTTCAAGAATATCATTTAAGTGAATCTTTATGTCAGATGCTCTGGCATACATAGATTTAGCATTTAGTAATCTTCAGGCTGTATTTCAGCTTAATCAAAGTATGTTGACCTTCATGTCAAATAAATCTGTGACAGTGTTGCGGTCATCGTGACATGTCAACGCAGAGAGCTGTCTAACCACACGTGGCCTAATTTTATCATTCATTCGTCATTGTTCCCATTTTTTAGAACCGTGAAATAACCACAGATAAATACATGGGCATCTCACCAACAAGGCTCGAAATCAGCAAGCTGCTCTACATGTGTCTGATAACTATCTACATCCATTAATGCGATCTAATTTGCTGATCAATAATATCATTTAAATGAGGGATAGTCTTCAATTAGGAATCTATTTCTGGTAACTCTATGCCAGACGCACTGGCATATAGCGAGGTAACATTTATTAATCTTGAGGCTGTATTGAAATATTTTGACCTTTTTCGTGTTGAAATAGTTGAAATAAATCAGTGACGATGTTGGTCTGATAAGAGCGCTCAGCGTTATCTTTCGTCTTGCATTGCAAAAATTTCCGAGAGCTCTCTAGCTGCACGTGTCATTGTTCCCTTAATTTATGAGGTATGAAATAACCACAGATAAAAAAATAAACATCTCATCAACAACACTCAGAATCAGCAAGCTGTTCTACATGTGTCTCATGACTATACCTCCATTATTGCTGTGTAATTTGTTGATTAATAATAGCGTTTAAATGTGTTGCTCTTCAATTAATTATCTATTTCTTGTAACTCTATGCCAGACACCTAAAAGCACATGCAGACTTTATAAATCTTCAGGTTGTATTTCAGCTGTTGTATTACCGCTGAGATGAAGGTATGTTGACCTTTTCATGCTAATTAATCTGTGACAATGTTGCTCTGATCACAGCGGTCAGTGTAACATGTTTTGAGAGATGTCTAACCACACGTAGCCCAGTTTTATCTGTTGTTGATTCCTTCATTTTCATGGTCTGGAATACCCACAGATAAATACGCGGACTTGCGGCACGCACAGCTCTATTAGCTGTCAAGGAAAATAAGTTGTAATCTGGATTCACGCCCTTTTCACTATTAGGCCGCCTTTTTCTTTCCTTTAAACAAAGCCTCCCTCTGCTCGGTCCTCCTATCTAACACACTCTTTGTCAGTGTCTTGTGTGACGTTGCTGCTGTTGCTCGCACCCCATTTTAAAGGGCTCGGAGGAATGTTCCATAACGATATTTAGTATGGTTGTGTGGAGCTGCTGTTCTCAACACTTAACATATGACCCAGAGGTCGCTGGTTCAGACTCATGACTGGCGTGCCTTTACAGTGCCGTGGTGTCGTGTTATGCGGCAAACACTGTCACTGAAGCGTTCTCATTTGGCTTCAGCGGTGTTTGTTAACAGTAAAACAGATCCTGAATGTTCATATCATTTCTGGAGGCATTATTTGGATGCTACAGTTCAAGATGAGCCAGAAAAAGGGAGTTGAAACCTAATTATTTCCAAATGCAGGAGTTCCTCACTCCTCCGTATGTCAGAGAAGGAATCTGTTAGGAATTTCTTTTGGTTTTTTACTTCTTCTGATTCAGACTAAACCCAGAAGAGAGAGTGCAAACAAGTGAAAGTTTCACCTCTAGGACGGTGGTCAGTGGATATAAAGGGTACATCTTAAAATGTTTTCCCAAGTAGTCTTAGTACCGGGGCTTAGGTTTTAATCCAATACAGTATGGTCGATTCAGTATTCTTCTCCGAGCACGGCGATCTGCACTCTTAAGCAACACAAGTCCCATCTGTACGCCTGTTTATAAACGCTGTGTTGAGTTATTGTTGTGTGTTTCTGGGTTTATCCTGTTCTCCGTCTCTCGTCTTCTTCTTCCTGAGAGCATCTCATTGCGTATCTGTTGCCTGCCAACAAAAACAGCGCGAGTGCCCGGAGGGTACGCTGAAGCACACTCGGCTGGAGTGCTGTTCTTATTTTCAGTTACATCACAACACATAATTATCTATGGCTAAATGCTTTGTCGCTGCAAGGATGTTAGCCAATAGTTGTTCTTCAGAGGATATACCATCATACATTCAATTCCAGTTTTCCATTTCTGAATCATTGCATAAGTACTTCCCTCAACGCCATCTGAGCACCAGCTACTTTCTAGAAACCGTCCCTTGGTAACTCTACATACCACCTCCACCTTCTGGGCTAAGCTAATCCCAGAGATACGTGGGCCCATCTGTTCATCAGTGTGGTGTAACTGCTCTGTCCAAGGCCTGCAAATGTGATTAGTTAGAGATTACATCTCTGTGTGTGAAATGAAACTCCCCTCTCCGAATCAGAGCCGCGTGTTTACAAGAGAAAGGGATAAAACACTGAAGCGCTTTTGCGTCATCAAGTTCAATCCCTGGTCTTTCTCAGGTTATGTTTCTCTGCTCTGCATTGCATCATGTTCACTACACAGTTTATGTGAAATGTTCCTAGATGCAGCAAGAGTGTGCAACGATATATTGACTATTTGACTTCCTTTCCCTGTGAATAAGCAGTCGCCCCGTAGCCCTCCTCTTCGGAGCGCCATACATATTCTCGAGGCGTTTTTGGTCTGCATCAAGCCTTTTTTCTCTCCGTGTGACCTCAAACCAGTGCTGTTGCCAGGGTAACTTTATGCGTGCGTCTGGCACATCCATTCAGCACAGATGGAACTGCGAAGTCACATGTCGTCACACTCTTCACAGCCACGGCTCTGTCACTACAAGCAGAAACACAAAGCTAAGTTATCTGCAGTCGTTTTCCGCTCTGGTTTCATTGTAAGCTGCACAAAAGTCAGCCAACTTCTCTTTTACTATTGTGTGTGACATAAAAGGTCTCCGTGCTTGACAAGTTGTTTTGGAACACTGATGTAGGATTTTGTGTTTTGATAAAGACTTTTATAAATATATATATTATATATATGTATATATATATGTGAGGTGTTTGTTGCTGGCAGCTCAGTGAAGTGGGTGTTGTAGATGTGAGCTTGGCCAGCACCTGACTGGCTGTCTGCATGCATGACTGTGTGAGAAGCAGATAAAAGGCAAGGATAATGCACTTCCTAGCTTCACTTCAGAAATTTCCGAGGCAGGCACTACATTTCACTGCGTAGGTTGAGCAGTTTTTTTTTTTTCTTTGGGGGAGTTGTACACAGAACAAGATTTGAGGAAGTTGTGCAAAACTGCCTCCTCTTATTGTTATGAGCGTATTTGCCATGTGGTTCCTGCTGTGTTGTAATCACAGCTCTTGTTTAGGAGAAGTGAAGGCCATCAGGACACAGACGGTGTTGAAGCTGCTGGAGACACTCTTAGAGACTGATGGTTGAAAATCTCTCTCACATGCACACACGCAGACAAAAACACACCCTTCTAAACGCACGCCACAATAGTCCATGCGGCGGCAGGAGGCCTGGAGCTTTCAGAACATTTTAGCCTGAATTTAACCACTGATGGGAGTGGCTCGCACATGAAGGGCTCAGCAGCGAGTGGACTTCTGCACAACTTTCCTCTGTAGTTCCCAGCTTCTCCTTTGTGGTGCTTTGATCTCAGTTTCTTTTTCAGTTTTTGCTTTCTCGTTGTGAGTGTGTCCCCATGTGTTCCTGTCTCGTCTCCAGTTTTGCTCCAATTCTCGGGTGATATCCCTCACAGCGCGTTTACATACTACAGTCACTAACCCACAGTGACTCCACAAACTCCTGCTTCCTTCTCCCTCCATCTTCATATCTTCTCATCCTTTTAATTATTTTTTTTAAAGATGTCTGGGTCTCATTTGGTGCCAATACATGCCAAGAAATGAGCCATAAAGGTGAGCAGAGTAAAGTAGTTTGTTTGTCAAGACTATATTAAGGTGGACAGTTAAATAGAATTTAATAGATATAGGAGGTTGATGAAATAACCTGCTACAAATATGGTAATGTATACAAATAAAATATAATAACCACTAAAGCAGCAACTGTTGGTGTTGAAGTGAGGTCTGTGTGAAGTGTCAGAAACTGCAGTTCCTCAAATGTCCATTTGAGTCTGGTTACAGAATAAGTCAGTCTCCATAAGCCCCCATGTTAAAATGCCCAACTTCACAGCAGAAATAAACATGTTTACAACCTGGTACAAAAAGCTAATTTCCCCGTTTATGACATGAGTCTGAACTCTTGAAATCATGCATGAATACACTATCCATTCTTTATAGTGCCAGTGTCCCATCACATTACATTGTCAGGAATGACTGCTACTGGTCCACAATGTGTTCGGTTAGCACTGTGTGCAGGTTGTTAATTTAAAAACAGAAAATAATTGTCCTATGTCGTGTGCCTGTTGTGACAACCTTGTCGTGCGAGTGACACAAATTGGTTACTTTAAATAGTGTTTCGGTTTGATGCCAAGCCTTTCTCAACCTGTTCACAAACCGCTCAGCTCGCCCAGCTGATTGGTATTAGCTGGTGTTGGTGTGTCAGGTTGTAGGTGTCTGGGGTCATAAGGTTAGGGGTCAAAGGTGAGTTCAGGGACAGGGCTATGGTAAAAGGGCCCAGCTTTTAAGGCATGCAGAATCTCAACTATGAGAGTCCCGTTCCACCTGACACTTTCAGGCTGGTGTTTAGCCTCATGTGTCTTTTGGCCTTTTTATCCTGCATATCTGGAATATTCAGGAAGTTTCATTTGAGTGACCAAATGGAAAGTACAAGGGAAGAAGCATTAAAATCATTACCTGGATTTAAGTATTGTGGTTAACAAAAATGCAAAAAAGTATTCTTTAGATAAGAAAGCAAAACCCTGGTTTTCCCTCATGGATGTAAACACTAGGTGTACCGAAGAAGTAACTAGCAACCGCACATATTTTCTGCATCATCCATCACACTGCAACTCGTAAACGTCCTCTGGCTTTGACAAACAGATCTCTATCCGAGTGAGTACACTCTCATTCAACAGCGTTTGAAACACGCCTGAGCCGAAGGTTGTATTATTGCCGCTCTTACAACACTGGACAGACGTGTGTGTGCTCAGGTGTTTCGAGTAAAATGGGACCATTGTGGTGTTTTGTTCTCTAGATACAGAATGAAGACCAGGGCTACAAACCCCCCCCACTGGCCCAATTGTACATAAACAGAGCGACGCCGCACCCTTCCACTTCCCCCCGCATATTGTCCTGATCCACCAGTCTGTATCAGTGCTGGAGACAAAGCTTCGTGGTCCCACAACACAGCCTCATCTATCTGTCTGAATCCTGAGTGTTTTGGCCTGGGAGTTTAACTGAGAGCTGAGCCTTGGCTATGTCATGGAAACTCGTGAACTTGGTCCTGAACTCTGCCAAAGACAATAGATCAGATACAGATAAACATGATTCCACCTCCCTTTCCTTTCCCCCTCTCTCTCCTTTTGCTCTCTTGTTCTCCCTTTGCACCCTTTCCTTCCCATCAGACGGGCCTTTAGAAACACAGTGTATAAATATAAAGCTTTATCCTCTACACCTGTTTTGCTCTTATATTCCCCCCCCCCTTTTTTTTTTTTTTTTTTTTTACCGTCCGGCACCTCTTTGATGAAATGAATAGTGATGATTCACTTCTCGAGCAGATGTTTCTGTCTCTCTCTAACAGAAGAAGACTTGTGTGACTGAGACAACCTGTTTCCTGTCGCCTTTGTCCCACAGGTCGGGTCCTGACATGTAGACTTCGACTTGCGCTCACATGTCTGCAGTTACACACTTTACATCACCAACTGTCAAGCCGGGTGTCTGTTCATTTCATTCACACCTTTTTTTTTTTCTTTTTTGAATTCAACGTGAATGTCAGCTGACCTTATATAAGGGTGCAACGAAACATGATATAACCTACACCATTGCTTATTTCAGACAAGGCAGGTACAGATGTAGCACAGACTGTACCTTCAGAGTCAGATGTAATAGGAATAGCAGCAGGGAAATATGTTTGCATCTAAAATGTACACAAATCTATCCAAATCAAACATTTCTGTGCATTTCTTTTAACTATTACTATTTCACGAGAGAGCGCAGACCTCTGCCAAGGCCAACAGTCAAATCTTCTCGCAATGTGAACAATAAAAAATTTTGTGTATCCGCCCCGTGGTTCGAATCCGCTCCAAAGATTTTATGGGTTCTTCCTTGGCTCGTGCTGCACTCTTCCACCAAGTTTCATGAAAACCAGGCCAGTAGTTTAATCCTGCTGACAGACAGACAGACAGACAGACAGACAGACAGACAAACAAGCTGCACCCGAAAAACATAATCTCCTCAGATAAGATATAACTGAATCCTTTAAGTCTTTGAACATCATGGCGGGTTCGTTGCATCTTCCCACATAATATGGCGTTTATGCAACTATTATGAATTAATTAGTTTCCTCCCACCACACATCCTCATTCGACGTTCATGCAAAGGATATTTGTTCATGAATACTTAGATTTTGTGTGTGTTTATGTTGCCGCATTAACCAGGCACCGTGAGTGTAACAGAGGTAAGACGGTAGCATAAGTACCTAGAAAGACTTGATGGACAGGGCCTAAGTTGTGATTCATCTGCATGTTTATTTGGTTTCCCTTTGTCTCACAGTCGTGATAAAGCGAGGAGAGGGAGAACCGCGAGGGCGACATTGCCGCTGGAAACAATGTCTTTCCTATTTTTAGTCAATAGATGAATGTTTAGTAGCACATGCATCCTGTCTGTACTTGTCCTCCGAGAGGGGGAACAGAGGCTCGAACCAGTAGTGTCTGTCTAACTCGGGCACACATTGTAATTTGTATTTGTGTGTGTGTGTGTGTCTGTCTGTGTGCATGCAGAGTGTAGCCCCTGGCCATGCTGCATGCTGTGGGAGAGGGAGGGTCAGAAAGGGGGTGTGAGGGGCTCATTCAGGGAGAGAGGGGATGAGGGAGGGCGCACGGGGGGGGGAGTAGTGCAGGCGTTGAAGAGATACAGCTGTTTCTCCAGTCTCAGCTGTTGCTCCTCTTCCATTAGATGCAGGCTCGGTTTCCCCCCTCTCTCTCAAACACACACACACACGCACCCTAATTGGAAGAAGCACACAGTGTAACATTGTCCTGCCTTGTGTGTGAGAAAGATGAAAGAATCAATCTTTCATAGCTGCATATCAGATGGGAATAGTAAGTCCTCGCCATGTTAGTGAAGGAGGCGGCCATGTCCAGATTAGGCAAAAATCTGTCTCTGTCTCTGTTTTTTTTATGATATTCTGTTGCTTTTTTTTCCTCCTCTGCTCTTCTTGTCTCTCAGTTTCTCTCCGACATACATCCAGTTGTATTTCCTCAAAGAATTTTCAAGCCTTTTCTGCGTTTTCTCCTCCTGCTGTATCTGTCTTTTGTGTTTTCCGTTGACCTCTGTGTGTGTGGGTGTCATGTTTTATCCCCCCCCCCGTGACCTCTGACCCGGTGAACTCTCAGAGCAAACAACTGTGTTTGTGTGTATGTGTGTGAATGGGTGTTCATGTCCCTCTTTAATCAACTTCTTGGTGACTGTTTAAGATGTAGTTTTGCTTCTCATTTTTCTCTCCGTGTTGGAAGTTGGCAGACTTATTCTTCTCCCTCTCGTCTCTTTCTTACGCAATCCTTCCTCACGGCAGCGCTCCCTTTGTGTTTTAAGTTGTAATTGGCCGTTTTATCAGGCCCTGGAGACAGAGCAATGCCATGTTAAGGGAAGTCATGCATGCAGCACTGTGTGTGCATGTATGTGTGTGTGAGAGTTAAGCTGTACGGGAAGGCCTGTTATCTCAGCCTTGCTCGGTTAAGCAGGTTCAAAGTGACTCGAGTTCTGGATCAAAACTAATATTATAACTAAATACTCAAATCTTCGGCTCAGCTCAACTGTATCAACAACACAGGACGATAATCTCAGCTTAAGTTTTCCACCTCTTTGTTTTAAACTTGGCTGTGCAGACACATATTCACACACAGGATATATGACTAACAATAGCTTGCCTACAGCAGACACTGCAGAGTTTGAGTTTCGGTATCGGCTGGTGCTCTTCTCTTTTGGGTCAAGTATCAGAGCAGAGTAGGCCAACCTAAAAGCAGACAGAAAAACTTGTCGGAGGAGGATGAGCTCATTGTTATGCAGAAGGCAGATTTTATGGTAAAGTTGACAGATAGTGGGATACAGCAGGACGAGAAGCACTCACTTTCTGTTTTTCTTTTTTCACCAGAGCTGCTCCTCCGCTCTCTCTAATCTCATTCTACCTCGTAAAACTAATGCTGGATCTGGAGCAAGCAATCCTCAATCCTCCCATCACAGGATGGCTATAACATGTATCCAACTTGGAGCGTTGTTGCTGTTGCTGTTGGAGAAATGTTAAGACCTTACGGCCTTTTTTTGGCTGATAACAGGAGGCTCATATAGCCGGAGGTCTGTCAATTAGTCTTACCTTAGCCGGTTTCCGGTACCAGGATGTACAGAGATTGTCTCTTCTAGAAAGAAGGTATTGTTGTACCAGGACTGTGTGTGTGTGTGTGTGTGTGTGTGTGTGTGTGTGTGTGTGTGTGTGTGTGTGTGTGTGTGTGTTTGCTCTCACATAATTGTACGGTTTGTCAGGTTGCAGCATGCCATGTCTCTTAAGTCTGTGTCTCACTAAAAAACCCTGAGGGCCCAGTCCTGGGAAATGCTATGTGTCTGTCTTTGTGGTACCATCAGTGTGAAGGTGAAAGAACCATTTTTTTTTGATTGGCAGTCAGAGATGGAGCTATAACTTTAGATGTTTTGCTCAAGTATCATCTATTTGCTTAAGTTCTGTTGATCTATGCGGCTTGAACGCAAAGAGAGGGAAGGCGTGTTCAGGACTGTGTTCTAATAGAGACAAAGCACATGCACATTTTGTCTTGTACGTACTGTGTAAACAATGAGAAACTAATATTTACAGAAGATTATGATACAGAGTGACTCATATTTCCATAACTTGAAGAAAATTAGTTGTTAAAACAAAAGAAAATGAAAAATATCATTTTAACAAAAGCAGTGGTGTCATTTGAATCTCAGGAAATGTATGATTTGATTTGTATTTTAGCAAAATTATCTTTATAACCCGACTCATTAAATTTTTACAATCTGAACAATCAGCAGCATCAGTTGTTGGATGTTTGTCCAAACTGCTAACACTAATCTACCAGCGTAAACACAGTCAAAAAGGACCAATAATGTAACTTCCAACCTCTGTTAAAACCTACGCTTACCCACTTCCAGTGACTGTCACTTAAGGTTTTACATGGTTACCACAATAAAAGCCTTGCATTTCATGTCAGTGTATACGCCGAGAGGTTTTTACTGTAAGAGGCAGCTACAGGAAGTGTGTCACACACTCTCTGTGGTTTTGACACTTGCAGTTTTGTGTTGTTGTTTTTAACTGAACCCTCCATGCTGTTTGGAAAAAACAACAGACTATCTCAGTCTAAACACGCCGTCGTAGATTGAGACACGCAGGAAACCCTCTGCACTAATCTGCTTTGACCAAAACTTCAGATAACACATTTACAATGCTGACTCAAAGCAGTGTGTGTGTACCGAAAACAGAGCTGGAGACGTGGATCTGTTAATCGTGGGAGAGAAGCTCAGATCGATCGGCCAGCAGTTGTTATCGCTCAGTAAAAAAAAAAAAAAAAATGCGATCAGGAGATCGGGGTTAATGCTTTTTGCTGCCCCTTCAACCATGTAGCACACAATGAGAGGTAGTGGTGGTGCCTAGTTGGAGTGTGGAGGAGGAGGAGGAGGAGGAGGACTCCTCCGTAGTACTGACTGTAAACTTTACAGAGTAATGCATAGTACGCACTGTAACCTGAGGGTTCACAAAGCTTATGGTATTTGTGCTGTTAGTGGAAAAAGGGTCTTTCCAAGCCCCTTGGCAGTCATCTTAAAGTCTGTGTAAAGCCAAATTTGAATGATTAAAAATATCAAGTTCATGAAATTAGGTATCAAAATTGGGTCAAGCAGTCAAGCAACAATTTTGAAGCGACTGAAACGTGTCAGATGAAATCAGAAAATGGCATCATTAACTCTATCTCTCTGCTAAGGGGTGCAGGGGTATGCTTAGGGTGGCCTCAGCGTGTCATC
The DNA here is from genome assembly GCA_028641955.1 of Protonibea diacanthus. Taxonomy (NCBI): domain Eukaryota; kingdom Metazoa; phylum Chordata; class Actinopteri; family Sciaenidae; genus Protonibea; species Protonibea diacanthus. Next base: position 8,147,607 of record CM053979.1, on the reverse strand, counting down.
GAGCCACCCTTTAGGACCGCCCACAAAATCCTGGACTGAGGATTGTACACCGAGGTGACACAGGAAGGCAGGCAGAAAGACATGCAAAAGGAAGAAATGTGATCATGATAGATAACATAATAAAGTCTGAGTGTTTGGAATCAGCTGATTCAGTACTAATCGGACAACTGTGGCGGTTGGATCAGTATGCTATGCAGGTTTTATGCCTGACCCAGTGTGGGCTCACGTAATCTGTCACATCTGCACACATTCATACACTTAGAGAATATCTTGCCTCTTCCCTCATAACGTAAAGGTTTTGTCTATATGACATGCAGTGTCACTTTTAGCCTGAATTGGTGTTTGCCCGGAGGTTTTTACTGCTGTGGGTTTGACTTGTGCCAATCCTCAGAGACTCATAGAGGAAGACATAGAGATCCTATCAGTTTCCTCTAAACATTACTGCTCTGACTGACTGCTCTGTTGCCTTGTATTGTTAGCCTGCCCTTTCCTTGTTAATAGTCCGTGCAGGGAATGACCGCAGACATCAGTGCTGCTGCCAGCTCCGCACTTCCTCTGCTTCCTCCCCCTCCCCCCGACACTTCTGTCACCATGCTCCAGTCGCCTAGTCTTCTCGGCAGTAGAGTTGAACTTGGGCCGGGCCGGGCTGCATGCCTGCTCACATTTGGGCCACAAATCAGTCTGAAGGTGGCACACACACACATGCACACACAGACATACTCACAAACTGTCGGCCGTCGCTCTGCCCACACGTGACAGGCTGCTGCTCTGGGGCCCTGCCACATGCCACTACTCACGAGCTTGGCATTGTAGCATCTCTTCGGTTCATTTGATGGATAAACAGATACTTTTATCAAGATAAGTTACACCCGTGTCTTGGCTCTTGGTCAGAGTAGGGTTGTTTTGTTTTGTTTTTTTTAAGTGTTTATTCAGTTTTATTGCTGGAGGCCGGGAGCTATTGAAGCTTGGTGTTATCGTGAAGGTCTGTGAGAGCTGTACATACCAAGTGTGTCCGTGTCCCTGGGGGATGTGTCAGGACAAAGGACAAAAAAAAAAACGGGGTAAAGCCTGGGTTCTAATTATCAACTGGGAGAGCTGTGGGGATTGAGAGCGAAGTGGGGGGAAGAAAGGAAGAGAGCAGGAGAGGCAAGTGTATCTAAAAAAAGCCTAATCACACCCCACTGTGCAAGCGGCTGCTACGACACAGATTTAGAACTAGTGGAATTTCACAAACAGGGTAGACGGATCTACCTAAACTAGCTGCTTGTATGTGCTCTTACCGACGCGTGTGTTTTTAACATGCATCGCGTCTTCTGCATGTTGTTGTCAGCTCATCAGAATAAGAATCAGCTGACCTGCACTTTGCCACAGTGTCCATCCAGCTGACAGACCTGGTGACTGTATTTAATTGCCCTTGCGAACCCGAGTTGTTTGCAAATCTGAAAAAGGCTTTCGTCATATATCCGTATTAATTTCTAAAATGTGACAGTGTTTATAAACAAGCTGACATGTCATCACGTAGATACTATGTTGCAGTTGTATTTTTCCTTGTTAGGAAATCCCCCACATAAAAAAAAACCCATAGTTGTTTAAAAACGGGAAGTCAATAAAAGACATTTAATTTTATCACGTTGTATTAGACCTTGTGGCTACGCTTTATCAAGTTGAAAGTCCTACAATGAATCATAAATACAGTACAGTATTTGTGTGTTTACGCCATCAATAATCATGTGTTTGTGAGTTTTATATTTCCAGCTGCAGCCAGAATCTGAGTGTGGTATATCCAGCTCATTCATTACACTTACCTAGAAACCCTTTGTGCACTCATGTGACCAAAACAAACTTTTATAAAGGAAGTTGGGGCAAGCCAAACAAGGAGGGGGAAAACGGGGGAAGGTTCTGTAAAAAAAATACCAAAAAAAACCCAAACAAAGTGATGCAGAGCTTGAATTGGGCCTGCACTAAATACAGAGGTACAGGGACGCAGATTTTTGCACACATTGAGTAGTTGTACTATAACGGCCAGAGCTGATCGCATCCATTCTTCTTCGCAATGCTTGTGATTTCACCACAACTGTTCGGTTCATAAATGTCTGAGAAGTCACCCGCCAACTGGACAACTACATACAAATCATGTATTACTGTGCAGTACTGTATTCTGTATTCTGCTTTCAGGCTCAAACAGTGAAAGAAATGTACTGTGTTTGTGCTTGTCATGATTTTACATTGGGTGTACAGTAGTCATAACAGAGTATACTGTCTAAGATAAAAGACATTTGATGATGTGAGATGACTCAATGGGGATTCAAGACGCTGCTGATGGAGTGAAGAGTTCTGGTACATTTCTATTCTAATTCATGGACTAATGGTGAGCAAAGAGGAAAATAAATAGTTACAAATATACTTTAATGTTCAGAGTCAGATGATTGTCTTCCCACTTTCCTGTGCTTCTTTTGCTGCTTTTTAGCACCCGTTATGCCCTTGGGTACTTTGGTACTTGCCCTTGGGTTTTCCCTCTAGATCATGCTTATTTCCAGTCACAGACAGGCCTAAATATTCATGAACTGATGGCTCAGTATGTAAGAGTGTGGAGCACAGTTGGTTCAGTGTGAGTGTGGTGAGAGTCTGTGTAGTGTCACTGGGTTTATTACCTATTGATTTTCTAAAAAAACGTGCTTTTACTGTGAAATGATAAGGCACCATTAAACTATTTTCTTTCTCTTCTGCATCATTTATGCTGCGATAAATCAGATGTGCACAATATTCTTGTCTAGGAGGATGAGTCTGTTTGGAATGCTGAGGTATCTTTTCTTGTGGTGTGCTACACTCTCCAAGCAATTGTGTGGGGGGTAGTCCATTTAGGCTGTAGGGAGATGCTGGGGGAAAAAAAAAATGCTGCGACTTGTGGCGAAAAAGTTGAAACAGGCTCAACTTTTTTGGAGAAACACATCCTGACATCACGCTGTGGTGGCCAATCTGACGAACTGCTCCACAGTCGGCCGAAAATATCGCTGAAACTGGGCACCATCCAGGGAGAGTTCATGGACTATGACTCACTCCCACTTGTGTCCTCTCTTGGTTTATTTTATGTAGCCAGCTTCGATATCTTGTGTGGCTTGTAGTCTGTTGCAAAATATCAAGAATATCGCTTGGTCTTTGTCTGTTTATTTGTTTGAAAGAGAGCAACAGAAAGACAGAGCGGTTGAGCGATCTAGAGAATTGATTAAGAGAGGGAGCACCAGTAGCAAGAAAGCTGAGGAAGGGGAAAAAAAAACAAAACATTTTCTGATTGTTTCACTGAGGCACAAAAAACATGGCCATAACCTTGCACTAATTGCAGCAATTCCTGATTTAACCTGAATGCGCCTCAGGGTGTAAACTGTGTTGGAAACCGTGGGTTTGCTCTGAGTTCTAAACCTGTTCTGTTTGTGAGAATTAAAATGATGAACACCTTGTTCAAGGAAAGAACGTTGGAGTGCCTTGAGCGAAAACTGGTATATTTGAACAAATGAAGCACATGACTTTGAGGTACAGATGTGTTTGTGGCAGTCCTTTTTGTTTTGTTTTTTTACCTCCACTCTACTCATGAAGCTGCCTCCTGATTGACCTCCAAAAGGGTTTGAACATCAGCGGCATGTTAAGTGATAGTGTGAAGGGGCTGTTAGTTATGTCCCCTCAACAGAAACACACACACACACACGCACACAGTGCCACCATCCTCAGCTTGAACAGCCAACCTGCTGAGTGAAAACGGTGTACATCGAGCTGCTGTGACATGCAGCCACATGCCGCGTTGCTGTGTGTATGTGCAGGTTATTAGAGAGTGAGCGTGATCAATCTGGCACCTCTTAGCTCGAGATCAATAGTGTTCTCCCCGGGAGGCATGACTAGAGTCCAGGGAAAGCGAGAACCTCAGAGCCATAGCATTACTGAAACACTGACACTGCCGACTAGCTCCGTGGTGATTAACAGGCTCCAGAAAAGATACAACCAAAGTGCAAGTCATGTCAGGAGGACATCTCAAAGGCTAATCTTGCCTTGAAATGTTGGAAAAACATGATGGTAAAGCGGGTTAAGTCCTAACTTGTTTACAGGTTTAGCCTGGAACAGTGTCTCCCCTTCATATGACAGCGATGTGTACAACAATGTGAAAGATAACTGACTTTGAAGGCCCAACAGCTCCCAACAGTGTGAATGCCCTGATTGTGTACTGTGTGTATTAAAGAGAAGAAGCGGAGGGCACAGCTTAATGGGCTGCCACATCCCTCACTGCTCAGCTCAACACACTGACCTACTTTGCCTCCCTGACTTTGGTGCATCTGCGGCATGCTTTTGAAATGCGCCGCTACTAGGCAAAACATAAGGCACGTTTCTGTACAGTGCATGCATTATACAGACAGTGACCGAGAGGAGGTACGGTGCAGTGGCACAGTGGGGCAAATGAAGGATTACATTCAAAGGATTGTGCAGTGAAAAGGCCAGTACTCTTGTACTCTGCTCATAATTACGAGTCTTGCTGTGAGCGCAAGGTACAAGGACGTTTCTGCAGTCTCGCACACAGTGGGAGCAGATTGAGAAGCGAGGCTTGCAGGGCTGCTATGTGTCAAAGACGAGCCTACAGTGCTGCAGACGGGGACTGGCAGAGTCTGTTAATGCTGAACGTAACACAAATCTCATGTCTGATCCTTTATTTGCAGTCTCTCATCTTGTGACCTTACCCTGATTGCACTTGATGTGCAGTTTGGTAAAGAGACACACACACACGCACCTGGTCTCCTCTCTCTCATGTGCGCGTATATGTGATTGTTTATGCATCATGTTGGGACAGCGTCAAGAGTAGTGAGTAAACATGTACACACACACACACATACAAAAGTAAATGAGATTAGGGCCTGGAGCAGTCTGGTACACTGTCTGTGAATGCCAGGTTCTTACAGTGTTTCCACTTCACAGGGACATCTGTGATGCACTGCCACGGTTTTGTCATGGGTACCGCAGAATAATAAATGATAAAAAATGTCATAAATCCTACATCACAGCTGCTGTCACTGATGTCGAAGAGAAGTCCGATTATACCCCATTTGGACGGCTCCTTAGTAATTTACAAATCCATCCAGGTAGTATTAAGCTGTATGGCGTTCAGCCTGTTTGGATGATGGGACTGGTAAAGTAGTATTATTAGGAGTGTCAAAAAAACTGCTGGTTATTTTTACAATGAATCATTTTGCTCTATCAAACAATAGAAAAAGCCTATCAGGTGAGCTTCAAACGTCTTGTTTTGTTTGACTGGATGTCCCTGACCCAAAGAGATTTAATTAACTGTAATATTAAGAGAAGACAAATGGAGACAGCAGGGATCACATGTTTGTCATTGAAAGATTAATTGAATGAACTCACATGAAAAGCAGCACAGCTCCATGAATAGAAGGCTGTAATAAGAAGATGTGTTTTTTGTTTTTGCTTGAAAATTCACTTAAACAATTTATTATCAAAATAGCTGCCGAACATTAAAATAAATTTTCTGCTGACCAACTAGTTGGTCATTTGACCTGTTGTTTGTACAGTATTCTTGTTCCCTCCACATCTATGCATGCAGTATATTCTCTTTGATTTGTTTAACTCCTGGAAAATATCCTCCATTAATCCGAAAGGACTTCCAGCTTAAAGAGCGATCCTTCTGCTGTAAAATAAGGTTGACGATGGGATATGAGCAGCGTAAGGAGGACAGAGGACATGCCGGATGAAGGTGGTGCAGACCTGTTTTCAGGGCCACTGGAGACAGGAATGTGAAGGGTCAGTGCATGCGTTGGCACACGTACAAATACGGCGGCATGTGCATGACGACACACAAAAACACACTGTGTCGCACTGTGCCCTTCAGTAACGGGGCCAGTTAGGCTGCCAGCGGCTTTTGTGTTTGAGCGGCAGTATGTATGTGAATGTCAAAAAGCTGTCTGGCAACACAAACAGAGGGAAGGAGGGGGAGGAGGCGGCCGATTCAGGGAGGCCTGATTCAACAGCACCTGCCATGCAGTGTAATGAGTCACATTTAGTTTCACGACGACACATCCTCCGCTACAAGCTCCAACATGAATCATTTCACTTTCGGTCACTCTTCTTCTGTTATTCTCTGTTTCCTCTTCCAATCACCACCATGTCATCCTGAAGAAACATCCAAATATTCTCAGCCTCCCCTAACACACACCTACACCTCATCACTACGAGTATGGGCATAGACATTCCCTCTACTTGAACCTCAGTAAGCAGAGCATGAGGACTCAACCATGTGGAATCGTGTCACCACACACACAACACAACATATCAGCTCAGCTCACTGTCAAACGTGCACGAACGTTGCCAAGAGCAGGAAAAAGGAGCATCAGGAGCTAAACTAGTTCAGGATGGTCGAGATCTTGACTGACAAGGAAGCTCAGACGGGGGAAAACTTGACTGGCGGCCGATGAGCCCAAACTCAAACACAAAGAAGACTCCTGCTAAGAGGTGTTTACACTGCTCGGGTACTGCACAGATCAACACTTTGTCTCGTGACAATGACAGTGAAAGCCTGTGCGCGAAGAGATGTTATTGCTGTCTTCCTAGCTCAAAAAAATATATCGCTCTTCAAACGTATCTGAAGGGCAGCTCTGGCCTGGAGTTGTCTTGGTCAGACGTGATCTTTGATGGAATGCACAGGCTTGTGTCAGCAAAGGTTTAAAGTTTACTTTGGATAGCAGAAATCTTAATCCGCTGTTTGTTCTGCCTGTGAGCTTTGTACCCCCATCCAGCGTGATAACAACCTGGAGGGGATGAGCAGATCTTAGCCCTCTACCTGATGGCTAAACACCAACTACTGTCTGCCAGCACGCACCACGTTGTCTACAGCCAGCCAGAGTCTCACACACACAAGTCCAACACACAGCCTTTTATCTCTTAGAGCAGTGAGACACCTACTGGCTAAAATGTGTCATGTAACGTCATGGAGGCAGAGAGCGAGATGGGATTTACACTTGATGCGTGATGAAGTCAGCAGCAAACAGTGTGGAGCTCAGTGGACACAATCTGGGAAATGTTGACTCTTACAGTCCATGAATAACTAAATCACATAGTTTATAGAACAAATGATTCATGGAGTAGATGACTAACTGATAAAGACCTGATAATAACCCTTTTGACATTGTGGTCAAGCTGCAGCGGTCATATCTGTTAAGGAATATTTACTGAGTACGTGTATGTTTGTTTGTCAGTCAGACTGTCACCGTTTGTTTCTGCAGTGAGCTCACGGCTGGTAAATCCAACAGTACAGAGGACACGGCACAAAAGTTTCCACTAGAACAAACGGTACAGATCTTGTCAGCGTAATGAATGATGGTTTGTTAAGCAGTGGGTGTGTGGGTTTTCCTCATGTTCCGAAGACTCACGCTTCTCTTCGTCTCTCCGTCTCTCTCCCTTTTTTGTTCTTTTCGCGCAGACGGCAGGATCCAGCCTCAGAGAACAACAGGACTCGACAGACAAAGACGGCAATACAGATCAACAGGCTAACCTCACGTCCAACACTATGCGCATCTGACACACAACTGGTAAGTATGGCCTTGTCTTTGCAAGAACAGCTTGTTTGTGGAGATGTGGTGACAGCACAGGAAAAAAATCTTCACAGTTGGACATGTCAGAGTTAGTGGAGCAGATATGATTTGCTTATTGTGTCAGACACACAGCAGGGTCGATGGAGTGCGACAAACTGATCAACTTAAGTAGCGAAGTTTAGCTGAAGATTATGAGTTGTAGATGTGTGCCCTAACTGAATGCAATGAGTGTCACAGTCAAAATCAGTTTGTGTTGTTTTATATTGGTGTAGATGAAGTGCCGAGCAGCGCACCATTCGGAGGTGAGCTTTTCTTTTTCTTTTTTCTTGTGGCTCATGTTAGGAGCGCTGCATATGGACAAGGGCCACTTGATTAATGAAGTGAAATGAGGAGTTGTCTGTACAAAACCTCCTCATTTGACTGCAAAAGCCTGAATAAGGTGGCAGCTGGTTGGAGGAAGATCAGCAGGGAGCCTGAAGTCTCTGTTAAGGAGACACACCACCGCTAATAACAACCTACTTGCTGTTGGTTAGATGTTATGCCGTTTCCAGTAAAGAGACATGTAGATAACACAATGTAAGTGTGTTTTCTGTTTTAAAAGTATGAACGTACAAAGCTCTCACCGATCTTTTACTTAAGTGGCAGTGGCACGAGTCTGCAACCTGATTTTTGAGCATGGAAATACATGTTTAACAGATGCAGTTATGACACAGTGTTGCAGTATGTTCACATGTATCACAGGATTAACTGTAGTTTTTAATACCTTGGAAAATGTGTTTTTATTATAGCTGTAGACAAAAAACCCAGGTGATATTTTACATAATTGTCCGGGGACACCTCTGACAAAAAAGACAAGAAACAGACAGCAAGAAATGTAATTACAGATGTATGACAACAGACAGACGCAGACTTGTAAATAGAGGCTGGCTGTTGCTTCCTGTGCAATTATGCACCGCTGTGCCACAAACAATGTGAGGAGAGTTGACGTGATGTTGTGGTGTTTACTCTTGGCTTAGCAGATTGCAACTGTGGAAGGCAGCTAATGGCTCTTTAAGCACGGGCCAGTTCACCTTGAGCCAGCCAAAACACACACACACACACACACACACACACACACACACACACACACACACAGAGGCCTACATTGTCAAGTACACAAGGGATGTCTTTGCTGGCGTTCAGTATTCTAAGCAGAGTTTTATTTTTCATTACTGTCTTTATGTGTTTTTGGCAAAGACTAGACTCTGAGGTGTTTTCAGTCACAGGCAGAGAAGAATATTCAAGAATATGAAACTGTCATCACTGAGCCTTCTGCCTTACATTGATACATAAAATCGTTAAATGCTTAAAGACTGTGTAAAGGCAATTCTGGGATTTCTCTCAAAATACATTAAATACGCAGTTTTCAGTCCAGGATTTTGTGGGCGGTCCTAAAGGGTGGCTCGATGACACGCTGAGGCCACCCTGAGCATACCCCTTTTACCTGATTTTGACACCTAATTTCATAAACTTGCCGATAATTTGAATCATTCAAATTCGGCTGGGTTGTTAATAACACTTTCTTCTTTAGTCTGACAAACTTGGAACACACATTTATTCTTACTTTATGCAGACTTTAAATAATCTCTCGCTGTGTCTCCGTCAGTTCACATAATCACAGGTAGGTTCAGATTGAAGCTAAGCTGCATGGATACTCAAATGATCTTTCTCCAAGTACTTTGTGAGGGGAAAAATGTGAGAGGTGCCGGGATTATTTACGGTCATTTAAAGAAGACAGTGAAAATGCATCTTGTGCCACATCCAGTGATTGATGCTCACGGTGAAAGTACGTATTGATTGTTTGATTCACACAAACAAAACGTGACAATGTTGAGAATTGATTCAATCGTTCAAGTCGTTTATCAAGAAGACAAACAAAGAGTTGTTTGTTACAGCTTTGAATACCCTTTTGTTTTGTTTTTGGCATTTGGGGAAAAGAAAGTGAGCGATTAGAAGAGCACACTTTGGGGCTGTGGGAGCTTGTGTTGCGTATTTGTCATTCATGAAGGACTCACTGTACCTGCCATCAGATACGCAGCATTAACTAATCCACTTGGTGCTCAGGTGTTGGGGGGGAAAAACACAAGACTCTGTGAATAAACCATGTTTTTCTGAGTTTGTATTCTTGTTGACTGAATTTAAGAACAAACATATTCTGCCTTTGTAGCCAGTTAACATAAAAAGAAAACAAATTCTTTAGTTTAGTAGTTAAGTCTGGTCTGTAGAGTCGCCGAGTGGCAGCGGGTCATACTCTAGTGTCAGCTGTAAGCTGTTTAGTGTTGTGTCTCTAGCTGACAGCTGCTTTCTCCAGGCCAGAAGATCTCTTCTTAATGCTCGGCCTAAGCTCCGTCTGTCCTGTCCTCACTCTCTCTCGCTCTCTCTCTCTCTCATGGAGTAAATGACAGGCTGTGAAAGTGGGCATCCGTACAGCATTCACAGGCCTGCTGGGCCGATAGCTGAAACCTGTCAACACTCTGACCGACATTTCAAGTTCAGCGAGGTTGAATTCAACACAGTATATCGCCTGAACCTGAGAATGCTTCGATTAACACTTCTCAACCAGTAGGTGGTGGTGCTGCTACAGGCTGAGCGATCTGTCTGCTTTGTTTGCAGGTGAATATGTGGTGAAAGGTGAAGTACTCACTGTGTCATGTTTTGTGTCTGTGCAGAGGGCCGGTCCGGCTTTGCTGCAGCTGAGGATGATGAATGGTCTCCTGCGCTAAAACTAGATGGTGTGGGAATGATGGACCTCCCTAATGGTCAATCAGGCATCACCACCACCGCTGCAACAGTCTCTGAGGTGAGGCCACACCCGCTCACTCCCCGACATCCACCCACACTTTTCCAAAAGTTCATCTTGTGCATGTTTCTCCCTGAACTTGACAGGACGGAAATGTTCAGTCAGCACATTTTTTAGTGATTCACTGTGTTCGGTTATTTATTTAAACCTCTCAAACCTTGCATACATCTCTTTTCCACTTGATAACCTTGTTCTCAACAGCACAGCCGTTATTTTCTTCATAACACAACTGTGTCTTTGTCTTTCAGAAGAGCAGCAGCTCAGAATCTCTCAGCGATAAGGGTTCTTCGGACCTGAAGAAGAGTTTCGATGCTGTTGTGTTTGATGTGCTGAAGGTCACCCCTGAAGAATATGCAGTAAGTGAAGTTAGCGTGTTGCGTGAGTCTCTCTGTCCCTGTCTGGTTAACCTGTATGTTCGAGTGTTTTAAAAATGAAAAGTTCAGTGAGCACAAATTTGATGTGCTGACTTGCGGCAGGAGGAGATGGGGATGATAGAGGAGGAAATGGGGTCAGAGTTTGGATCAGTAATAATTGATGATGTCTGGCAGTGCCAAGTAGGCACTGATGGATTTCCCCCAGGCTGCCTCTGCACAAACCTCCCATGGCAACCACGGACAAGCAGAAGTCACATTTCTCTTCAGTTAGCCTCAGCTTGTTGTGTGGAATAATATTCCCCAGAGTTGTGCCATAATAAATCAAATAAAATCATGTTTGTCATCATGTCTGTACTCTCATTTTAATGCTTTGATGTTTGTCACTTGGTATGCCACATTCAGCCACAAGAGGGCACTCTTTAACTTCTTTTTCCTTCATGTATGTATCTGTGTGGCATGTTAAGGCATCCAAAGGTGCAATACGTTAAAGAGCACTGTCACATCCACATCCTGCTCGAGAAGACAAAAGCAGCGTTTTAATTATTAAACTGTTAGCTGACAAGTTATGATCTGATTTGTCTTTATGAAAGATAATGTAGCTGCTATGAAGCAGTTTGTTATTAGGGAAATGGTACAGAATATGTTTTTTGTTTGTTTTGTTTTAGTCTAATCTCATCTGTTGTGTTTCTTCTCCTCCAGGGCCAAATCACGCTCATGGATGCTCCTGTGTTCAAAGCCATCCAGCCAGAGGTGAGCTGCTTTCAGTTCAGTAGAGAGAAGAGAGGTGTTGACGACTTTATTCGGATATTATTTTTGACACTGAGTGTGAGAAATCACGCATGCCTATTGAATTAGACATCCGGAGGTTGGGGTGTGACAGTCTGGAACCTGAACTCTCACATCTCAAATTATGCAATGAGAACGAACAGACACTAAAGGAACCGGTCCAATGGAGAATTTACATAATGTCATATAGAACATATGTATTTAACAATTTATTGTCACCACCTGCTGTCTCTCCTCTTCTATTCCTCTCCTTTTCTTTTCTCGCCTGTAAAATGTTGGTGCGGTTTATGTCCCTGCACCATGCTGCGATACAGAGTGACATAGAGCCACGTATCATAGCCATACACAAAAGTCTAACCAGGTCTTTCACACCTTGTCCATTGCATCAATGAGATGCGGTGTAATCTCATGCTTTTCCTCTCCTTTGGACTGGTAGGCCCTTCCTAACAGCAGTTACGGATAACCTGTGTTTAAGGTTGGCCACTGTGGCCTTATAAAAGCAGCATGCAGACCACATCCCAGTGTGGTGCGGTACGGTTTAACTCCTGCTATTTCATATGTGCAACACTTGTCTCAGTCTCGGCTAACACTAGACACACACAGACGCACACAGGCTACTCTGGAATGATTCCCAGGCCCCTGTTTTGATTTAATTTTAATAACAATGGTGTGGCGTGATCTGTTTGATTCTTGTAAATAGTTTGTTGTGTCTGAGTAATGGAAAAGACTAAAGATTAAAGTTCCCGTGTAGCTTTCGTCAGGGCTCATCTCTGGAGTATTGTTGTTTCTTCACTGAGAGGGAAGTCGTTGACGTCGTCTGGACTCGAGCCCCATCGTCATAACTGCGCGGGGTTGGCTCATAGGTCACTGTAGGGTTTAAAAATGCAAACACGCTCCTGTGCTCGGCCTGGTTCGACTGAGTGAGTTTTATAAGCCTAATGAAAGTTTGCTAAATTTGCTAAAATAGTGGCTAAGGGTAAATATTTTAAGGCTCAGTTGCACGGGGATGTGGTTTCACATTTTGCTTGAAGATTTTCTTGGAGAGACCTTTAGTGGGAATGAAGATAGATGTGGGAAAGGGGTAGAAGTGAGCAAGAGGCAAGTTAGACTCTGGCCTGATTGAGGGGGAGGGCTGACAGGGAGATGAAGGCTGCAGTCTGGAGGGAGAAGGAGCAGCACAGTGAACAGTGAGCAGAGTGACCCAGCAGCATCCTGGCAGGGACGGAGTGGACTAGAGGGGCCTTTTCCTGCTCTCACTGTGCTTTTGTCTCCGAGCACTGGCTGCAAAAATTTAAAAAAAGCTACACTGCTATGACTGAACTAAAACTCAACTAGAGTTTCCACTGCTGTCAGTCTCCTCGCCCTCCTTGCAGGCACATGATGTGAAAAGCAGGTGTGTGTCTGTGTCTGTGTGTGTGTGTGTGTGCGCATGTTGGTGCACGCCTGCTGTTTCACTCGGCTCTCTGCCTGAATAGGAAAATATTAAATAACTTCAGTTGTGCAATAATGTTTTTACTGATATGCAGCCCATTTTAGCCCACTGAGCACCCCTTAAATGCCATGTTAGACTCAAATCTACATGTACACACACACATATGGTAACTCCGGTCGGTTTACTAATAAATGTGCAACTGTAATTGACATGACTGAGGTTAAAAGGTGTCTTAATTTAAAACAAATATTTTCATATTCTCAAGTGGAAAGAAGGCAGAGAGTGTTAGTTTCCATGATGGGATATGTTGTAATTCTCATTCTCATATTTGACTGGATGTGATATCTTCAGAAGAGTTTCATGCATTACTGAACTTGGACATGTCCAGATGTTCTTCAGAGGTTTTAAAGTTGATATATTTTGACTTGCTGCATAATAACAAACAAAGGACGAATCAAATTTTCCACCAGAGCGGTTCCAAGTGTTGCTGGTCTGCGGTCATATTGATTTAAAAACAATTTTACTGCACGCTCTATGAATGCCCTTACAGTGGAGTTCCTGTAGATAAACCTAGATTTCCCTGTAGTTTCATATGCTGCATCGTACAAATGTTGTTCTGCATGACTGAAATGTTCTGTATCAGCAGTCTGTCATGTTTGAGCTGCTCTAATATTACAGTCTTCCAAAGCTGTGGTCATTTCCATAATAATTGCTACTTGAAATAGTTGAAATGACCATAAACTAGCTATGACTTGGCCCGTTTTAAGATTTTATTTTCCCACATCACATCATGACTGTCTTAATGGAATATGAATGTGAGTGTGTGTGTGTGTGTGTGTGTGAGAACGAGAGAGACTCGAGTGTCCAAACGCTCTTATGCACATTCTTGTTTACAACATTTTTACATGTGTATATGACGCATAAACAGACATTCTGGCAGGAGCTGGGAAGAAAAAAAAAAAATAATCGCCCCAGACGAGCTCGCAATACAGAAGATCTCATTAACTCAAGTGTTCCAGCGCTGACATGGAGCAGATGTATGGAGAGCAGCCTGAAAGGTCTCGCCAAAGCCTTGTGGATGAGGAAGAAAAGATAAGTGTTTGTCACAATAGCAATAAAAGATGACAACCTGTGGGTGGACACACCAAAAAGCTGTGTGAGGCAAAGGTATTGTGTGACTAAGCCTCGCCAGCCCCTCTGGGCAGGAAGCGTAGCTCACTATCTTCCCAAGTTAAAGCTGGAGAGGCTAGTACGTCTAAAAGACTCTCTGATACTGGAAAGGTCTCAAGAGAGCTAAGCTCAGAGCAGAACACATGCGACTCCGTCACAGCAGACAAAGACACAATCTAAACACATCTGCTTCTGATGACACGCGAGTGACAGCTCATAACACATCGTCATGCATGAGCTTTGCCGTAATTTACTCCCAACGCGTAATGGACGTTCGTCAGCACAAAACTCGAGTACAAAAAGATGGTGCCGGGAAACTGCCAAAGAGTTGTTGATCAGAGCGTTGTCAGACTTGTGTTCTGTTTGGAGCACAGGTATAATCAACGAGAAGACCAGAAGTTATTTTTTTTTTTGATGGTAAAATAATCTGGAGTGCAGAGCAGACTGATGTTTAATCTACAACCCTCAGCTGAATTGCTGATATGTTTTTTGGCTGTTGGTTTACAAAGTGAAATGCCATTAAAATGACAAGATGGCTCATAGAGAGAAGGAGGAAGAGCAGCAGGAGGAGGGGATGCTAGGGACTTGTAGCTAAATCTTTTTCTCTCATCCAAATTTACGAGGCAGTGATTACTAATGGGTTGTTGCATTGGCGGGATCTGTTTATCAAGAGCGAGGAGCTCCCTTTAACATGGATAGATCAGCGGAGAAGGAGAAATGTAGAGAGTAAAATTATGTGTAAGTGAAAATAAAAGGAAATATGTGAAATAAAAAGGCCTCTTCTCCCTTCACCTCTCCGTTTTTCTGTCCCAGTGGGCCATTTATAATTTCATAATCAGACGTGTGGCTGATGATCTACGGCTGGATGTTTATGAAATAGAGGCTGAGAGGAAAAGGGAGACTGAGTGACGTAGAGGGACTTGTTTTTAACACGCAGCCAAGTAAGTAATTTAGTGGCTTTGGCTAGCGAGCTCTGCTTCAGCTCGCAGGGAATAGCTATCAGATTGCGTTTTACGTACCGCTGAGAAGTACGTCAGTCCCTCACATGTCTGAGCACCCAGCGCCGAAATCCCCCCGATTCCCCAGACTGAATGTCTCACGGTTGGAAGCAGGTAACGTTTCACGTACTCAGGCCTGCAGGCTTAATGTTTTGCAGCACTGATTGTGAGATAAAAAAAAAAAATCATTCACTCAAATGTCATGTAGTCACAACTGTAAAAAAAGAATGTTGAGTACAAGCTCTTTGTAGGACCCTGTAGTCTATTTGCTGGTGGATGGATCGGACTGTAATTACTATGCAAGAAACACAGAAGGGAATCCCACCCACATTACAGTCTGTCAGCGTGATGGTCAATACACATCTATCATGATGAAAGGTGGGGAAAATAATGTTTTGGCGGCGGAGACAGAAAATCCACCGTGACAAGTTTTCCCTTCTCCGAGAGGATTCTCTCCAAAAGCTGCCAACGGAATACTTTAAAAGTCTGTCGGTGGTAGACGCATCAAAACACATTTTAATGATGCATCTCTGTTTTTATTTATGGTTATGTTTTCTTTAAGAATTTAGCACCATTTATGACGAAAAACATCTATAGCAAATCGACTTTGCAGTCATATAGGAACATGCCTTGTCTGGTTTTACTAGCCGGGACAGATGGCCTGTACTGCCATAAGAATCACATAGAGTACATGTACTAAAAGAACTCCTGGAAAAGTAATTCTTTCCATGGTGTGCACAGCAAGGTAATGGAGACCACTGGCTTGTAGATCCATGCCAGAATCTATAGTTTAAACTGTCGACTGAGACAACAATGCATTTTATGACCCTATTTTCCCTTTTTACATTCCTTTTGTTTTCCTTTCTGCTTCTCTCTGCTCCCTCTTATTTTACCCTTTAAATCTGTAGGCCAGTGGCACCATAAATCTGGCATAACCTGGCATTGAGTTTAGGTTTCCTCTGTCTCACTACACGCTGAAGTACAGATCTCTGCAGGTTTTCCATCGTGCTCCTTCCTGTCATCCTCAGTATATCTCCGCAATCTCCTCTGTCCTTGCCGCAAACCTCTCAATCTCGCGTCCTCCCTTCCTCGTCGTTCTTCTTTTTCCACTCTGTTCCTCATCTTTGTCAGCCCTTCCTGTCTTGGCCTATGGCCTCTTGCGATTATTTTTTGGGATCCCAACGCTTCAGTTTTCCATTTACAATGTAGACAAAATCAAAAAGAATCGCTTTGGTATCTCACATGAGGTCATAGCAATTTGTGGCTTAACTGCAGGCAGTTTATCTTATTCAGCCTGTACCGTTGTTTACATAATACACCTCATAAAACCAAAATTGAGAAAATGGATAATGAGATGTAGAAATGGCCATATTAGGGTTAAGGTTGGAGATGTTTTGGGTGAGGTAAAGTTTCAATGTTCAGCTACAAATCTGATCTCCATTAACATATTTAGTTGGCTCCATAAAAAATGCTCTTTTTACGCCATCGGTTGTGATTTGTTAACGACTGCAACTTGTAGGCTGATTAAATGTTCAGACAGAATTGACGTCAGTATCAACTATACGTACCCAAACTGTGTAGATACAGCCAGCTTCTATCAGCCCCATAGGACTTTGCTTTAATGAAAACGCTGCTCAGCCAGACCAGAATGTGGAAATGACAGGCTGTCTGTGGTTTGGCAGAGCAGCTTTTTTTTTTTTTTTTTTTTTAACTGTGCGCTTTAACGGCAGCATTTAAAAACCTTCTCCTTACCAGAGCCGCTTTGTCAAAGTCTTTTCTCCAAAGACTCAACTGTTTGGAGAGATTTTTTCCCCCGGCAGTTTGCAAATGCGAAATAAGTGTGAAATGAGAGCATAAAAGCACAAGAAAAATAAAGGAAACAAAATCCTATTAGTTTCTGCAAAGGCTCTGGATCAGTTCCCTGCTGTTTAAATACACATGAGGCACTGGTATTGGTTATTACATAATGGCTGAAGAACAATAGAGCCTAAATGACTTCAAGCTTTAGCTGGATAGACAGACGGAGGGATGGATGGTTAGATTAGAGGACAGGCCCAGGTGGTCCCGTATCGAAGGGTCGTTGTGGGTTGTTGAAATGTTGAGGGAGATGTAGGACTTCCTCTTCTTGGGTGTGCCGCCTACCTGGGTGGTCAGGTGGCGGCCCGAGCTGCGAGACACACAAACACACCCGCCTCCCAGTAACAGTGGAACGTCTTTGTTTAAGAACGGTCACCAAAGCTGTGTGGAAGTTGGAAAAGGAGAGCGATCGACACGACGGCAGGAAGAAGGGGAGCGCTTATTTAAAAAGGACAGATGTTAAATAAACGATGAGCTCTCCTCGGTGAGACGGGCTAGTCTATGCTGCCCTCCATCCTGTGATGGGGACAGCATGCTCCAACTCTGAGGAGGCTCCACGCAGGCTCGTAAACCTTGTGGGAAAGATGCTGTTAGGTCTTCTGCAGTGTTGTCTTTTATAGTCTTAACGCTATCCCTTCATCTTCCCTCCGCTGTCCTCCTTTTTCCTTTCCCCGTATCCTCATCCTGACTCAGGAAACACAGGCCCTGAGGCATCACCGCGCCCACGCATGAATGTCTGCTCTTAACATCTGTATTTGATATGTTACTTCTTTACCCCCACTGGCCGCCTCCGAGCGACTCAGAGACTCTCTCCTGACTGGGCATGTCTTCGCTTTGCAAGTGTATTGTCCAGGTCGGGTCAGGGAGCTTTGGTAGATGCTGTTGCTCCCAGACAGTCAGTCTCACGGGGGTGTATTGTGTGTATGTGTGGGAGGAGGGGTCCACAGCCTGATTCAGCTGTTCATATTGTAGCCCAATTTGACCGGGCTGGCAGGGATTAGCAGGAGAGCTTTCACAACATTTTTCCTACTGTTACGTCAGTGTCCCTGGCCTCGGGACAGCCTGCTGCGGCCAAAGGAGGGTCTGGGTTCCCCTCGCAATGTCTGTGTGGTCTCTGTCTTTACCTCATCACTGAGGTCGGTGGCTGAGGACAAACTCCAGAGTCCAGCATGGTACTACTAAAAAGAAGTGACGGTTGTGTGTTATTTTTATTTTTTATTTTTTGCTGTGTTCATGTTCCAGAATTACTGCCCTGCCTTTTAAAAAAACACTGTTTGAAATTAATGTTAGCACTGCTGCTTCTACAGCTGCTGCTACTCTGCAAGGCCAGGATTAGTGCTGAAATGATTAATTACACAGACGATCAACAGAAAATTAATAAATGGCAACTTAAATCATGGATTTTTAAGCTATTTCCGACTTCTTAAATGTGAAGATTTGCAGCTTTTCTCTGTTTTTGTAATTGCAGAATGAACAGTGTGAGAGTACAAGAGGTATAAAACGTAGTGTACTACAGGGATTTCACTGTTTACATCCTAACCAGCATGCATTCTCAGAGAAAATACATCGTTTGTCCATAATTTTGGCCTTAGGATCTAACAAACATTCATGAATACATCTCCAACCACATAAAACATCTACAAAGCCTTTTTAAAAAATGTTTTCAAATCAACGATGTTTACATCAGCTTGCGGTTTGTTCCTTTTTTCTCTCTTCATGTGGCACTTTACGTACCTTTACGTTAAAGCCCTGTGCAGCTGTCTGAAATGTGTACCACATAACCCCCCCCCCCGTGTTCACCGTGTGGGTCATTCTGACTTTGCTGCTTTGAATTTAGGTGTGGGCGTAACAGGACGTGACTAATCGGGACTAAGTTACCATTAATGTTATTAGTTACAGCTGTAATTTAACTGCCACGTGAGATGGGTGTATCGGTATATGAACAGATACAGAGGGGCAAAACATCACTCTGCAGCGCCGCTAGCAGTCTCAAACGCCTTGAACAAGTCTTTAAGTTTGTTTGGGGTTGAATTCTTGTTACACAAAATGGCAACTGAGCAAAGTGAGCACGGTTCAGTGCATGCCTTGGCTACCTGCTCCACGTTGGAATCGTTTTAATCAGTATTGAGTACTGAGCTTGATACTGTGGCAGATCGTGTTCCTGCATAGTTTTATGTTTGTTTTTGCTGTCATCCATTAATCTGTCTGAGAGTTGACTGGATCTTGTGTTCTTTGTGTTCTTCTCCTCTCTCCCCCTCTCTCTTTCTTCCTCCTCATCTGCTTTTCTCCCCTATCATATCCTCTCTCTCTCTCTCTCTCTCTCTCTCTCTCTCTCTCTCTCTCTCTACCTCCTCTCCACTTCCCACCGAGTGACCTCCGAATGTTAAGTACATTCAGTAAAAATGCTGGCATGTACAAAAAGGTACTGTGTTTCATTGCATAACGTCAACTTCCCCCTGATTTTGTTTGTGTGTTTTCAGGAGCTGTCGAGCTGCGGCTGGAACAAGAAGGAGAAGCACAGCTCCGCTCCAAATGTTGTGGCCTTCACTCGCAGGTTCAACCAGGTGAGACACACACACACACACACACACACACACACACAAACACACACTGCATTCAGTGTGACCTCAGGTCTCTCTTAAAATGAGAGAGAAAACAGTCCCTTATGCAACGTTAATGATTTATGAGCCTTGGTCATCAAGGAACAGAGAGACTACAGCTCCTCTTTCCATCATGTCCTCTGCCTCCATCCTCCAAGTGCTAAATCATCACCCTAGCTCTCCCAGAGGCAGTTGTTTTTTAAGCCCCGCTTGCCATGGCAGCTCCTAATAATCTCCTCCCTTCTAGTCATGTTACGTCATAAATCGTCCCCAGGTGAAACTGGTGTGCGTTTATTTTGTCCTTAGCTGGTCTTTGGTCCCGGCATTCAGGATGTTATTAACGTGCTTCTGCATTCTGGTGCAGCATGCGTAGGAACGTTTCCAAATGTATGCAGGAGTGCGCGTGCTATGCTCCCAGGGTGCCCTGTGAAATCATCAACAGGAAGTTGTGGGTAATGATGTAAGGGGCAGCCGTGCCCTTCAGTCCCCTTCCAGTGTTTTTGCCAGGTTCCTTTAAGACCCACTTTACTGCCCTCCAGTATAAATATGAGATGATCTAACAAGAATGTGTTGCTGTGGAAACTTCTCCATGTATAGCAGATCGCAAACGGTGATTCAAGATGTTAGCTGCACACATTTCAGCTGCCGGGAGCCAAGGAAAATGAGCTTTTTGGATGACGGGACTTGGATTGGGAGGGCGGAGAGTCCCAGAAAGCTCCTTAGCACGAGCACGAGCCATATTCTTCTTCCTTCAGTCCTCGTTTCTACGCTCTGGAAGCCAGCAGAGCAGAAGAGCGCTGGCTGGTCTCTTGAGGAGGCGGCAAGGAGAAAATAATTCAGACCCCATTATGATCAATGCAAAGTCATCCGTCTGACTGGGTGTTATGCAGAAACAAATCAGCAACTTGCACGCTGTGGTGTGAAAGATTGTTTTTATTCAGAAATCATAAAAGCTGAAAGAAAGAAATGGGAAGTGACTATATTCTCACCAAAAGGGAAGACCTACAGAAGACATCGCATCGTTTTCAGTTTAATTTTTAACACTTAAACGCAGCATCACCAACTTATTCCCGCTCATTGACCTTTCATTGATTGCTTCTGGGTTGTTTGCTAACATCATAAATTGATTTTCTTCCACCAAACGGGCGCGAACACACTCGGGATCAGATCCCAGCATCACCCCGAGTCAGTCATGGCAGTCAGCTGTAGTCCCCTTCTCTGGCCAGATCTTAATCTCCATCCCATCCCTTCTTCCCCCCGGGCCATTAAATGGGTTGATCCTCAGTTATCAACTTGTGGCTGGATCTGTCTGCTTCTGCTTATTTATGATTATTGAAGCGCTGGGGCCTCGCAGCTCCGTCTGGAGGCCTTGATGCGCTCATAAATGCAGCACCGAAGTCATGATCTCTGGTTCGTGGTGCAATATGAGATCTGTAAAAACTCAGGACTTTGTCTGACAACCCCCTGTATCCCCCAAACCCCTCAGTCTCAGGCTCATTTGTGAATGCTCTTGTGTAAAGCGCTGCCATTCTAAGTGATCTCATCGCTGTCCAGGTTTGGAGGCCAAGACTGACGAGGATACAGAGACTGTAATGAAACCCAGCGGTATTGTGATTTTGGAGAGACACGATTTGTCCAGATTGACCTCAGATATCAAGTTAGACCACTGAGGAAACTAAATGTGAAGCTGCAGCATGTTTTGCTCCCAGATTGGAATTGCATTTTACTGTCAGTGGAAACTTTTGTCTACTGTAAACTGGAGGTGGAAGGAAGATGTGACATTTGAGAGGTTTTTTTGGGGGGGTGGGGTGGAGGTGGATTTGTCTCAAGGCAAGAGATGCAAATCAAAGAAGACACCAGTGGAAGTCAGGGTCCAAAATCTATGCATCTTCTGTCCACTTTCATCACTCCCTCATCTTCTTTACATACCTCTCCTCGTGATATGGTGAAAATTAAACACACATGGTTCTTGTTTCCCGGTGATACAGTACCTGCGTGGATTGAACTCATTTTGATGAGTGTGAATCGTGTGTTTATAAGAAGAGACTGAGAGCAAACGTAGCTGGATGAATTTATCTCTTCACTCCTCAGCACCTCACCTCCTCCATGAAACAAAAACAAGTCGTGGGGCTGCTTCCAGGAAAAAGCAGGCAAAGCCAGGTGTAGGTTAGACGTTGTGCGCCACAAGAATGTAGAAAAGCATGGAGAGAAGCGCATACACACACAATTTATAGATGCACAAGAGGCGCACCTTGTGGTCTGGCTTGAATGGAGGAATGTTGACCACAAAGTCCGTTAATCGAGCTTGTACTAAAAGTCTAACGGGAGTTAAGAGTTGGCACGCAGCGTATAATTCAGAAACTGAAAGATTAAAGTGCCTCTGCATCAACGAAATAGTAAAGATGGCCAGCCTGCCTGGGACGTTCTTATCAGAACACAATGTGCAGACAGCTATGGGCTTTGAAAGCCCTCAGAGCCCTGCAGTGTTGAAGCTAACTTCCCCTCCCATTACCTCTTCTCTTCCCTCACCCTCTTTCCATTCCCTCTCTCCCCAGAGCTTAAACACTGATTGATTCACTGACTTGTCTGTGTGTGTGTGTGTGTGTGTGTGTGTGTGTGTGTGTGTGTGTGTGTGTGTGTGTGTGTATGTGTAATCAGAACTTTGGCTTACCAGTGTTCTCCCTAAAGAGACAGATTTCCGACATCATTCTGGCCAAGCACTCTGAACACAAACACACACTCCTGGGCTGACATATTAGGAGTTATGGTGTGTATCTGTTGTGCAATCAGTTGGAATCGGTGGGATTTTCCTGCGAAGCTCTTGTTTTTCCTCAAGAACTAATTCCTGATCGACTCTAATGGAGCGTTCCCGTTAGCAGCCTGCCCCGCGCTCCCCAGCTCTTTGTCCTGGTTTCAGCCCAGAGATGTCATGAATGTCTGCAGACCTTGGCTCCGGACTCAAAGACTGGAGATTTAACAAGGCAGAACTCACTGCCTCACTTTGTACAGAGCTCAAATCTGTTAAAAATGTGAAATATGAGAGAGATCTTTTTTCTTCTGTCATGAGTTTCGTAGTGTCCCGGGACTGTTTTCGGTAAGTGTGCAGGTGTTGTTCTGTGCCCTAATCTCTGTTCGTGTGTGTGTGTGTGTGTGTGTGTGTGTGTGTGTGTGTGCGTTCTTTGTTTTCTAGACGAGTTTCTGGGTGGTGCGAGAGATCCTCCACGCACAGACGCTGAAGATCAGAGCCGAGGTGCTGAGTCTGTACATTCGCACTGCCAAGGTACACACATCCACGCACAACGTGACATCCATGTTCTGTCCTTTATGACTGTTTGCTTTGTAAACACGACTTAATGTACTTCAAACTTTTTTTCATAGAAACTGTGTGACATGAACAACCTCCATGCGGTCATGGCTGTGGTGTCAGCGTTACAAAGTGCTCCCATATTCAGACTTACCAAAACATGGGCGGTGAGTATATTTCCCGTACTTTGATGTTTATTAGTAGTGCGCTGTCAATAAACTTGGGATGTCACTAGACACACAAACAAAGGCTAATAAAAACTAGCACAGAAGTGACATGACAAGGTGGAGGGCAGAGTTCAGGAAAAAATCAAACAAACAAAGAGGATTATTTAGAACATTTGGGAAACCTTAAATTCACCCAATCTCATGAGATAAAGAGGGATTTCAACAAACATAACACCACACCACTTTAGTTTACAGGATTATTATTTGATTCCAGATACTCAACAATTGAGACAAGATAGTTTGACATAAATTCAGACGACACCAAATACATAAAAAGGTCTTATTTGTTTTGTTTTGACTCTGGGAAAGTGGGGGAAAAAACTGTCAAATTTCCCCAAACTTCTGTGTCTTTGAACTCTCTTTAATCAAATCACACTCATGTAGACTATTCTGTGATCTAGTTTCGATAACTGATGTAATATTTTTTTCGCTTCTGTTCTCCGAGCCTCTCCTGAAACTCCCCGCCCGCCTGAAGGAGGCCTGAAACTTCTTTGTGTCACTATTTAGCAGCGTAAATTGCGAGCCAGACACAGATTTCGAAGCTGGGTACATGAAATAAACAAAGTCAGAACACATCAGCTAGAGTATCAGAGTTTAGTCCGTGAATCCACCTGGATAGTCTCAGCTCCAGAGACATTTCAGGCTGACTGTGGAGGGTTTGAGCACTCAGATTGTCTGATTAGCGGCCGCAGCGTGACGTCGGGCTGCGTTTCAACTAAAAGTTGGATCTGGCTCAGATTCTCCGCCGCAGGTCGCTGCATTATGTTTTTTTGACGGACACCCCCGCAGCCTGCACCGTAGCAGCCAAACTGGACTACCCCCCACTTGTTGGAATCTTTCTGAATGTACTCTAAAAAACTCCACCACTCCACTACCATTTCTATTATATTATATCATAGTAATGCACAAAGCACCTTTTGGATTTTAGCAGGTTTTATGTGGCAGGAAAAGTTGTAGACCTTTTTATATGCAGGAAATTATATATCAGTATCCATTTTAAAAATGTGTGAAGGATAAGCAATCTGTTTAAGTGTTTTCATTGAAGATGTAGAGCTTACATAATGACATGATGATGCTCTGATGTAATGGTGGAAATTTCTTGTACTCTGATCCACAAAACCACAGAAGAGAGTTTCTTTTTAGCCAGTCAGCAAATCCTGTTGCTGGCCAGGACGTAGCACACCTGCCTTTCTTAGAAAACTGAAGAGCACAAACAGAGAGAGAGAGAGAGAGAGAGAAACAACTTGTACTTTCTGCTATTGTTGTCACAGCCTATGAAGTTCATGTGTCAGCAGATCAGCTGCACTGTTGTCTGCAGGGCCGCCTCGCTCCACAGGCTAACAGTGCAGCCCTCCTGCAGGAATAGCTAGGCTTCACATCCAAACGTCTCACAAATAAGACACGTGCAAATGTGCAAACAAACTGTCCGTCACTACCTGGAAAGCTGCTTTCTTCTGCGCTCCGGCACAAAATATGTGAGTGGTTAGTTCATTAAGTCGCTAGAGAAGAACATCTACAGTAGTTTACTCTCTGCTCAACTCATTAAAGCAGAATTCCACCAGGTATTTTACTTATTTTACAAACCTGTGACAAATCTAAGAAAAAGTTCATTGAACAGTTTTTATGTCAGTGTTTTTTTTTTCCCTAGTTGAAGGGTGATTGAAAGTTTCAGACATTGACAAGGCTTCAAAATTGATGGTTTGTCTCCAGACGGCCAATTAGCCACCGGCGAGCCCCGCATCAGTCAGTCCTCACCATACGTTTCTCAGTCTCTTTCTTTTTTCGTCTTTCTTTCCGTTACTGTTTCTGTTATAGCCCTTTTGTGTATATCAGCTTTCACTCATTAGTAAGCGCAGCTGAATGAGGGCGACTTACATTGAGCTATTTTATTTGAAGAGTTCTGTTTTCTTTCTCTTAGCTCGTATGTTTTGCTAACCCGTTACAGCTGTTTGTTTGTGTCTGTTTTTAAAGCTCTTATTCTCTCTTTTCCCTTCTCCTCTTCAACGCGCAGTTACTGAGTCGAAAGGACAAGGCGACGTTTGACCGGCTCGACTACCTGATGTCCAAAGAAGACAACTATAAACGTCTGAGAGACTTCATAAGCAGCCAGAGCATGGTCTCCTGTATACCATACCTAGGTAACAAACACACAGGCTCACAGACCACCATCTTTAGAGGATGCACTGAAATACCTTACTATCAGCTTCTTATCTTTATGGTCTGTTTTTACGGGCCGGAGGTTAATCTAAGGACAAGTTGTTTGAGTTTTTAGAAGCAAACTGCGTCTGTACGTGCGTCTGGTATCATTATCTCACAGATTATTCAGTGCCACAGTCATCAGTTTTATCGTCTATTGTTGCTCCGTCTCTCTGTTCTCTCTCAGTAACCCTATCAGTAAGCTGGTTGCCTCTTCACGTCTGTATCCCGTCATCCTTTTTTATTTATTCATTTATTTTTTTAATAGGAGTTTTTTAAGAGCATGCATGCTCGACATAAATTTGCTTCTTTGTTGGGAAACATCTTGAAGTTCCTTTTTAGCTGGAACAAACACATGAATCAGTGTGAAATAAAAAGCAGCAATGTATTTCTCTTCGATATTTATATCCCCCTCCTTTCTTTGGCTCCGCAGCATGACATCACTCAGGAAGCCCTCATGAGTTTTGCAAAGAGAACGCTCAGCGCGATGCACATGGGTACACGCGTGTGGTTTTATTGCTGTACTGTTTGTTCTTGTTTTGACTCGACAATGACTGGATGGCTTTGATGTTCTCTCGCTGCCACGGTTTTTCCTCTTACCGTCAGGCTCGTATCATAGCTACTGCTGCATGATACAAACTTAGACGCTCGAGTATGTACAAACAAACACGAGAGAGCTCCACAGTCTGTTTGCAGTTACAGAAACCTTTAAACACCCATTCTCTCCATCATGGTCTGGAAGTAATGACAGACCATGAGGCAAAGACGAAGCTAATGCTGTGCAACGGCGCACATTTGCCAGTTTTAACTGTATGTCCTTATTGTGTGTACATGTGAATAAGGAGGAGACTTTCCGTTTGGTAAGCTTTTCACCGATGTGTGACTAGTTGGTCGTTTGGGTGGAGTCTCTTTTGTGTCATAAGACATTGTATGTGTGAGTGGAACGGTGTTTCCTTACAGTTTGAGTCTGTCAATGATGCGTACAAATGTGTGATGTGTGACCAGGCTGGCTGCGCCGAGCCAAGTTGGCAAGCGGGAGGGAAATCGCCACTTTCTTGTTCTCGGACGTTCTCCTCCATCATAAATCCACCCGATCCCTCAGAGGGAGAGTGGGAATGAATGAGTGGGAGGCCGCAGCGCTTGTTCCAGAGCATCACTCCCAACATAAGTACTGGGTGTGTGTGTGTGTGTGTGTGTGTAATGGGTAAAGTTGGGTTGGGGGTTTCTTCTGATGTGTTGGGCCTCTTTGGGTCACTAAACAAAGTACCTGTTGAGTCTTAAATTAAAATCACAACCCACCGCTGAGAGTTAAATTTACCACGTGTGTTTTTCTATGTGCTAAACACGCCATAGGAGGGTTCACGTCTACAACATGTATTTTGTGACTTCCTATCATGTTGTCTTTGCTCCATTTGCACCTTTTGTAGGTGGGACGCTTATCTGCGCTGATAACAAGGCTAAAGAAAGAGCCGTGTGTGCTGCGTAGGCACCAGACGCTGGTTTTTCCACAGTGATGCATTTGTGCTAAACTGTGTGCGACTGGCTGAACTCTGACCTGCTATTAGGCTTGGCAGACACAGTCCCTTCTTGTCTGCGCTCACCACAGGGCTAGCCTGTTAAATGCTCAGATGAACTTGTTCCTGTTCTTTAGCCAATCACAGAGGGGAAGGACAAAGAGCCCACAGAAATGTATGGCTCCACTGTGACACAATGCACACACACTTTAAAATGTTTCCCCAGCTCATTAGGATTTCACCTCGTCTACACCCGCCACGTCGCGAAAGTAAAATGATGCTTTGGTTTGCAGTTACAGTTGCAGGAACACGGCTGAAGTGATGTGTTCTATTATACAAATAAGTGGAATAAACTACACTTGCACTTCTCTCTGTAGTGGGTTCACGAGCAAGTGCTTGTTAATATTTATGATAGTCCCAGTGTAGTACTATTATACTTCTCACTGGTGTCCTGTAGTAACCTTTTTCTGGAGTGCCAGAGACCGGCTCAGGGGACCCTTCTGCTCCAGCATGCTGTTGCTGTAGTTGTTGGGGTAACTGTGGGACAAAAGCAACACTGTGTGGAACAACCAATGTAATGAAAAGCACCAGGGACAAGGTGTCATATGTGTCAGACCAGAAAAGCCAGCCAGCCGAGACGCTCATTTCCCTGCTGGTTCCTCTGATCTGGTCTGGGCTCAGCTCTTGGACTGCGGGGATATACAATATTTCAGAATCCTACCCGCCAGTTTTGTTGGCTTACTGAGTGTGCAAAAATGTGAGATGAATTGTGTTTGAACGTACGTGTCCGTGAGCTTCTCCTTCTTACGGCGGCAGACCGCTCCTGTCTAATCTGACTTACTGTTCCTCAGCAGGGAAGGTCCAGAGGGGAGCCATAATTTCATGATATATGTTTGTATTTTAGTCTAAGAAAAGCGCGATGGTTTTATGTGGAAGGAATGTTCCCCTCCTTCTCATCCTTGTCTTCTTCTTTTTATCTAAACTTCATGCTTCTTTTATTTTAGTCTAAATTCTTCTGTAGCAGCATCATTAAATATTGCTCTGGTTATCTATTTCTATATCACGTCTTGCATATTTCTTTCAAGCCTCTCCTGTTGCTTTCCCCTTCTTCCTTTCAGAACGAGAATAATGTCATTTTAAACATTCTCTCAATGTGGTGATGGTTCATTTTTGTTCAGCCCACTTTCCTAAATTATTAAATCCATCCGACCTTCTTCAGAGCCTTGAAAATGTGTATTTCACTTAAATCATCAAAGAAATATGAAGTGTTTAATTCCAGATGATTGTATCATCCTTTATACAGATAAAACGTGGCTCATATTTTACAGCATATTTCAAGTTTACCTTTTCATACCTGAAATACTTTTGGCAATGCAGAGGTCATGGTTTAAACCTCCATTTTGCTATTTATTAAAGGTCTGGTGTGTCAGATACAGCTACTGTAGTTTCTCCTTCGAAGGAAGGAGAGGGTGAAGCGGTGAATGGTGTTACAATCAGCAAATATGCTGCTACATGCCACTAAATCAAACACACTGGACTTTTAAAATGAGCTGAGTGAAGAGTAAAAGACGGTTCACTGTTTACAAAAGAATTTAATTTGACATGGATGAAAACAGGTAGTGCACGTCACATATTCTTCATCTCCAGTCAACTAGACATCCAGTCTGGATTCGTTTGTCTCGGCTAGTTGTGTTTGTTTGTCCTTCAGTTCAAGTGTTGTTAATGTATCTCTACATGTGATAAAAATACTAAGAATTGTATTATTACAGGGGTAGATATAAAATGACCATGACTATATTTACTATAAATACACTGATAAATAACAAAGAATGGCAGAGTGACAACATTGTGAACATTTGGCCTGAGAAGAATAACATCTCTTAAATTACCTTTCACAAATAAAGCCAAAGATATTTACACACCAAAGCCAGCTCAGCCACATGCACATTGGACAAGTGCATTGCTGCACAAGTTCATTTTCTGTTCGGGGTCGAAGGAAACCCCAGAAGTCCAGACAAAATCCAGAAACCAGTAAACAGTAGGTTTAACAAGGCCTGTCTTCCAATTGTTTGATTTTCAGGTATTCTAACTGGCAACACACCTTTTTTTTATTTAAACTGCATTATTTGCACCATTTTTCATGCTACTTAAGGTCAAACATCCAAATACATCCAGCACCCATTGGTACGGGTGACACTACTTTCAATGAGTCACCGTTAGCTGCTCAGAAGAAATCTCTTTTGTAAATGACCTTTTCCCTTTTATTACAATACTGAGTTTCAACAAGAGTGAGTAAGATAGGACACTTGAGATTAATACTTAATGGTCCTAGTGAGCTTGACGGACCATTACTTTCCAGACGTAAAGGTGGAGGAGAGCAGTTACTTGGGGAAGGCAGTGGCATCAGTCTTCATCTCGAAGTTAGAGTCAACATGGGAGCTAGCCACTGCGCAGGCCACTGGAGTCTTAATTGTCTGGCCATAAACACGTACCACTGTCTCTTCTCCTTCATATTTTACAAGGCGCTGTTGTATGATGGCAGGGATTCCTGGTTCTGCCTTTACAGTATTTGTTTACGGGTAGATAAAGATAAGGTAAGAAACTGAGGTGCATTTGGAGAATGTCTAAGGTTTCAGTCAATCGGTCGGATCATGAGGCGGACTGACTTGAGGGAGTAGAAACCTCCTCCATATTCTGCCCAGAAGATCCCATCCTGGAATTTGCTGCGGTAAACTCCCCCGCTGTACCATACGCCATTCAGGTTGGTCTGGCCACAAGCGTTGTACCACCAGCCACCCTTATGGAAGTGGGCACAATTACCTAGTGTAGACGGATACAACATCGTAAAACAAGATGAGTGTGACGTACAGACAAGAAAGGGGCGATACCCTCATAGTATAAGGAATCAAAGAGCATTTGGGACTCCTCTAGTGTCCCCCCTTACCAGAAAATGCATCCTTGTCACGATCGAGCGTGGTGAACTGCTTTCCGTTGTGACTGCTGAAGGAGTCCCCAGCGTTGCCCTGGTAGGTGCCGAGCCTCAGCCGATAACCCTCGCTCTCTGACTCCAGGCGGAAGCTGCTGTACTCGGCGTACACCTTCTTCCCTGTCCAGTCCTCCAGCTCTACCATCATCTTATAGTCACCCTGTTTCCCCAGGTTGTAGATATTGTCCAGCCCAAGCCAGTGTTCACCATCTATGTTTCCAAAGCCTCTCTGCAGGGGGGTAAGCACCACCACGTTCTTTTGTTATTCATTTTCATCTTTAATCCTAAAACGTCATTGCAATGTCGTGCCGGCCGACAAAGTGCAGAATTGATTTGCGTTAGTCGACACCGTGGGTTAGCTAACTGGTGAAAGAAAAGATCTCTTTTTATTCTGCGGTCAGTGAAGGCAAATCAGGTCCAAAAAACACAAGCTGTAAAGCATATTGAGGTTAATAAAATTTCTTAGCAGGGTGCAGAGTTTAAAGGAGTCTGGTGACTGCAATCAAGTGAAATCAAATCAAATCTGCTTCCCATTGAGACGATAATGTGTCAAGGTTGTGATCTGTGGTTTCTCACTCGAGGTGAATTAGTTGGATGGCAGTGGCAGCGGCGATTTGGCTGCGATTCGATGGAGAGTTGAATACAGAAAATGGAGAGCTGCACAGACACATTTCTGTTCCTGATCCAAACGACGTGACCATATTGATTTCTAAATCTAATTTATGACCGAGGAAACTCTTGCCTTTGCCTTTTTATTTATTTTTTACAGAAAAAAAACTACCAGTAATTTTTTGCGCTGTTATAAATACAGCGTTCCTTCGTCTCTCTCTCTCCTCTCTGGATCACATCTCAGTTGCATAGGCTGACACATGGGAAGAAAAGAAAGAAAGGATCATTTTCAGCTTTATTTCTCTCTCAGCCCACTGCGGCTCTGATTGCGTGTATTTGTATGTAGATCCCTGGCTACAGTTCTTGGCTGTGATTTTGGTGTGAGGAAATCCATCGCTAAGCTGTTTACATTGATGGAGCAAGTGCTTGCTTAGCGGCTCCAAAATGAACTGCATCGACTGGGTTGTTTAGGAAAGATTTGAATACAGGTTTCTCTCTTGTTTAAAGATATTTTGATGGTTTCTCTCTTGTTTAAAGATATTTTGACAGTTTCCCCCAAACTCTGCCATTATCATATCAAACCTGATGTTACGTTTACAATGAATGAGTTCCTTCACCTTACCTTGTAGTTCTCCCAATTCCGAAAAAAGTTAACAGAGCCATCCCTCCTCCTTTGCAACACAGTCCATCCTCCGTTGTCCAGGCCGTGTTCACACCAGGCCTGGATCAACCGATCGCTACCTTCTGTCTTCAGAAGATACATCCCGCTGGTGGTGTGACCTGCCTGTCGCACCTGGTAACAGTCCTTGAAGGGACCTGACCAAAAAAAGAAAAACAATTAAATTGAGATTGTGCTCATGGCTTTGATTTAAAATGTTTGATTGTTACCGACTTTCTCCTGCAGCAGTCATCCATTTTTAGCCCCCTGAACAAATATGCCATACTGCAGCTTGGATTGAACAAGATGTCTCCTTTTTTATTGCATGTGCAAAAGTCATCATCATCAGTCTAGGGGCTCTAGTCAGCAGACAAGAGAAAAGGGGAGAGAATGTTGGGAAGGAACGTCTGCTAGACCCCATAGTTTGAGTTGATGTATCATTGTGGCCGCATTCTTTGGAAAATATCTCCGTTAGCTCAGACCATCCAAACATCCTTCAGTTTAAAGTTGCACAAACACGGATACATACATATATGCACACTTAAATTGTTTTGAATCATGAAGAGGCACTGAGGTTTAATCTTCAAAAGAAGGCATGTAGTAGCACTGCACCCAAAGTTGAAGCAGCTGAACCCAGGCCCAACATATTTCCTCTGTTTTCCCCAATGAGAATATGTATTAAACCAGTATGAACACCAGCATTGTGTGAGGGCCTCCAGGGCCTAAAGGTCCATGGAAGACGGTTTTCTCAGCTGAGTGTCGGAGCACATAGGGACCCAGTGTAATGCCCCAGCACAGATATCTAAAACTCCCCAGCACAAGCATGTATTTTTCTAGTAATGATATGTCTTCAGATCTGTCAGTGAGGGGGGCTTTCTAACTTTTTTCCTCTGTTCTCTTTTTCTGCCATTTTCTCCCAACCGACCTTAAAGGGGTTAAAATTAATTGAGTCATTAAGCCTTAGTGGTTTACAAAGGCCTCAACTAGACCAACTAGAACTGTGTGGACTGTGTGAACTGTAGTCAGGAAATGTGTATTTTGAGTAGTAGTGAATCTAAATTGAAGAGAGCTTATTAGTGGTCTTTGGTGGTTTGAAGGTTTGCTTATTTTCTTACTTAGATGAACACTTTCTGTTGAAAAGTGTAAATACATCCACGTACACTTAAGAATGGCTGTCAAACAGAAAATCAAAGGAATTCCCTGTAAATCTCATACATTTATCACGAAAGAGGACTACCATCCTTATCACAAGGAGCTGGGATGTTTTATGAAGACAAGAGGTAGAAATACTTCTGGGCATGTGTTTTTCTTCCCCTTAATAATAAATGGTGAAGGATAATGTGTCAGCCACCGGAGCAAAAATGATCCATCTCTGGCTTTCTGTTGTTTTTCTTGGTTGTAGATTAATCAGGGGTCCAGATTGAGAACTTTGTTTCAATCACAGACAGAAATTAGATTCTGGCAGTCTGTGAAAGTTGGTGCTTAACATTTCAACTGTAATATGGATGAGGTCTGTGAAACTGGAGCTCTAATGAGCTATGATTGACTAATACAATGCTAAAATTACAGTTCAACAGGGGCTTTGTAAATTAGGCGGAGAATTATTGTATACAGCTGGAAATAAGCACGAGAACACTCTGTCTTTTTTGTCATCTACAAGTAGAGTCACTGCCTCTTTACCCCCTCCTACTACTTCACTGTCTGTTCCTCCATGTGTTTTTTTTTTTCTCTACAGAGGCTTTAAAAAATATTTTTCCTGTGCTCATTGAGCTTGAAATAGGCCTATCATTATCTGTGCTTAATGTGGGCTGAAGGTGTTGCAAGCTCAGTGTTCTGAGAAGAGCCTTGTTTCGCTCAGAGTGGTCTCTGAAGGATCAAGGCAATCAAGAACTGGCACTTAACCTGATGGTAAAACGCCTGTTAGACACTTTGGAATATACACTTCACGTTCACTTCACAATTTTTTGGCAGTAAGTGCTGTTAAATATAGATGGATGGCTATAGATAAATATTAGACTGTCTTATTAACTGTGTTCTTTTGTAATGCGATCACAGGGACGGTCTGAGTTCGTTTGCCAAATGGTACATGCCATTTTCTCTAATGGTAATAAGTAGGAAGTGTCAGTAAATTAATGAGATGCCAGAGAATATTCCTCACCACAACCTTGTTCTGTGACCCATATTATGTCACCCTACTAAGTGACTCCCCCTAGGATGTCCAAGGGATGTTATGAATGATTTCATCCATTTCACCATCTGGTTGTATAACCCCTGTCATCAGGCTCCGCCATAGTCTAATTGCCAGTCAAAATACAACACCCCTGAATAATTTTTAGGAGCCATTTCCAAGAAGCCTTCCAACCTTGCTAATTAGTTTCACATTGGAGATGATCTTTCTCAGAATCTCTGTGAGAACCGTACAGAGGAGCCCAGTCTATCTTAAAGGATTTCATCTGATTTAATGGTTTTGTCTAGAGGTCGCGGACTAAATGGACTAGTCCGTCAGATGTGTGCTCTGTTTGACAATAGACTGGATGCAAATCTGACTAAAGCCTTGCAGCAAATGTACTGTACGTTCCCGTTCTCATGAAGTCCTTTTAATGCCATTCAAAGCTGACTAATCCACCTCTTACTAATTTAGTACATATGCTCAGTGCAGTGCTGCCAATACAGACAGCCAAGTGAGAATCATAGGAATGTATGATTTCACTGCCTCTGTGCCAAAGATGAGCCAACTGTTCCTCTGCAATACCAACTGCAGTCCTTTGGTAGTTGTGTATGCAATTAATCAAGACAATTACTTAAAAGGACCTTTAGCTTTTCTTCTTTGGGTCCCTGATTATTTCACAGTGTTTCAAACTTATTTACCAATCATCTCCTGCCACTCTTAAATTGGTACATACCGTCGGAGGTAAGTGTTCCTTGTGGTGGTGGCGGGTCAATCCCAAATGGGCTTGCAGTAGGTGAGTCCATGCGTGATCCTCTGGGAAAGGCCCGGTTGTTATTGTACCTCTGTATCTCATTGGTGAAACGATTGTTTACTGGTATATTCTGCGGTACAACCTGTACCAGGGGAGGAACAACGGGCAGCTCACTGCGGCCCTGTGTCCTCAGACACTGCTCCTCCAGTGCAGAGATGAGAATGGACTGGTTGTTGACCACCCCGGCCATGTTGGCAAACCGGGCCTCCAGCTCCTTGTACCTTGAAGCTAGTCGCATCATCTCTGAGGTCACATTGAGGACGCGGTTCTCCAGCTGGGCCAGCTCCAGAGAGTTGTCTCTTTTCCTGATGATCTCATGCAGCAGCTGCATATAGAGTTGGGTCACCCTGGAGTTCATGTTTCTGCTCTCTTTCCGCAGCAGCTTCATCTCATTCACCAAGTTACCATCCACATCCACCACCAGCTGCAGTGTCTCAATCTCACGCCGCTGTTTGTTGAGCACCTCCCGCACATCTGCAATGTCCATGCGGGTCACTCTGTCCTTGTCTGGCTCAGGGCCCGTGGTGCTGGCACAGATTGGACCTGATGACAGATATGAATTATTCAGGAGATTACCAAGAAGCTATTGGGAATTTTAGAAAAACAAGAGATTACATGAAGACAACCATATGATGAATAACCAATGCTTAACAAAAACAAGTTATTCTTTGAACCTGTAATTCTCTGCTCCGGTACGAGGAAGGTGTAGGAACACTTTTTGCCATCATCTTGGGGGGCTCTTTTACTCCGGTGGAGAGAAGGCTCTTTGGTCCTCCGGGCTTCCCTGGAGCCCCTGCAGTAACTTTCCTCCCAGAGGGAGAGGCAGAGCAGGGCGCACAGGCTCCACATCAGCCCCTGCATTGCTGCTGGCTGGTTAGATGGATAGATGGACAGCTACTGGTGCTCCCTCCAAGTCCCCCCAGGCCTCCCTGCAAGAATACGAGATCTCAAGATTTGGGACACAGAAACAGACACCTTGTTTGCGAAGGCTAACAAAAGGAATGTAAACAGCAGGGGTGTTGATTGCATGCTGTTCCAGAGCAGAGGAAATTACTACCATGAGATCTTACACAGAAAAAGGTATCTAACACTTCTTCAAAAATTCCCAGACAATCAGTAATAGTTTAGGAAAGTGTTGACTCTGTGCAGTAGCATGAGTTGTCAGGTCATTGTTCCACACAGTGTTGTTAGTGTGGAAAGATTGAAAGAGAGAACACATTTGCTTTTCAGCCCACGGGATGAGGTCTGCTTTCTGTCTCAGTTCGCCGACTAACAGATACCCAGTTTTTCTGTGGCACTGTTATTTCCCCCCAATTAAGAGTTCTGCTCTGTGCCTGCTGTCTGGGCTTTATCTTTAGTACCTACCCATACACTTACTTCATCTACTTTACTCAGGGAACTGGAGAAAAGACTAATTTCATTCCCAAACTCCCATCCTCTTGTCTTACATAGTTTCTGGCCCCCAAAGGGCCACTGCCACTGAGTAAGCACAGTCTTTGGCCAGGGTTTGCAGCTAACTGGCTGATTAGTCCAACACAAGCTATTAAAACAGCCTGTGTAGAGCATACAGACTAAGCAAAAGGGGTTGTTACACGAATTTAGAGAAGAAGATGAGAGTATTGTCTTGTAAAAACAGTTATGTAGTCTTCTGGGCTGGTGTACGATGAGTGTGATTAAAAGCGAGTTGGTTGATATAGTGGCTTATTGTTTTTCTTCCCAACTTCTGGTATGGATGTGTTGCTTCACTGTTGCTTTTAGTCTGCCTTTCTGCCTTTGCATCTTCTTTCCAACATTGATTTAAGCACCACTGGCAGCATGCAAAATTACGTAATAAACAGTCATCGCTTTTCAAATTTGTGATTTGCCTAATGTTCATACTTGTTGGGATGCAAAGTGAAATCGCTCCAGGACCTCTTGGCTTCTGTTTGTGTGAAGTTTATGTCCTTATGTTCTAGGTATTTAGTCAAAAAGGGTCTCTAAGAGGGTTCAAGACCTTATTTCCTGCTCAGAGATCTCACCTTATTCTCCGGTACAAAAGTGGTGCACAGTGGCCCCCTCAGTAAAACACGTTGACCCCTGATTCCGCTGCTGCTCCTCCACTTAAATATGCTCACTGCTCCACGTGGCCCCATACACCCATCAGGAACATGAAGTAGGTGGTGGTATTTGCGTTTCACTTGAAAGATTTTACAAACGTGCACATACAGACGGTCGCTACAGGGGTGTGAGACGAAGGTATGAAAACAGCTCACGCAGAGCGATGCGGTGTTGTCTTCAAGCCCTGTCTGATTTGAGTGGTGACTGCTGGCACTCCCTCGGCTCTTTCTCATCCCTGCTGATTCTAGTTCTGTTTCTCATCAATGCAAAAGCACAAAAACACTCACGCACACTGCTCCGCTTAACACCCTGGCCCGGGTCTGCGCGAGGCCAAGACTGTCTAACCCTCTTAATCCACTCCATCACTCTTCAGTCAGTCTTTACTCTGTGCTACATCGTTAAGTCCTACTTCCACCCTGAAACTCTGAGGCTCTGTATGTCTCCCATATGACGGCATTGTGGTTCTTTAGGAATTCTGGCAATTCTGTCGCTTGGAACAATGTCGAGTGGGGACAGGATTACGGTCAGCACCGCAGATCTGTAGTGTGTGTGCGCACTCTTGCTGGTATGCATAAGCTTGTGTGTCCGTCTGTATGATTGAGTACTGCGTGCGCATGACTATCCAGAGACGTTATTCATTTTCATGGTCGTGTGTTTTTTTTTTTTTTTTTCCAGCAGCCCGTGTGTCTGACAGCGTAACCAGGTACTGTATCCTTGCTGACCTTTTGTGAGAGCTGCTAACGACTTTAACAGCAGCATCAGCGGTATCAGTTCTCATGTGTGTCTTCTCTTCCAAACTATGACTGGCTTTCCACTGTTGCCGCGAGCTCCATAGTGTCTTTATTCAGCATCATCTACATGCCGGCAACCCCCCACCCAAAGCACAAACAGGACGGGCAAAGTTACAGCTCATCCATCAGTTATCACCTCCTTCATTTCTCATCTTTTCCTAGTCATCATTTTCTTTCTCTGACCTTCTTTCCCTCTCTTTCCTGTCTTCTGGAGCCTGATTTCCTCCTGGGTGGTGGTTCTGAGTACGAGGGGCCTAGTCTCTTTCATGGAACCACAACATATCAAAGGCATTCCTGGGAACATGGAGGGGTCACCAGTGTGTCATAGAGGTACAAGCTTTTACAGTGTTGCCTCAGAACAAGCAGAGCGGCTCCTTTTTTTTTTTCTTTCTTAGTCCAAAAAAACAAAACTAAACACTTCTGAGTGCTTGGGGAGTTGGTAGCTATTGAGTGGACACTGTAAAGTGCTCACCTGTGGGAGGCTGTGCGGGAAATGTAGATTGGAAATTTAGATTTTGTACGGCCACACTTGACCAACGGTTTTGGTTCAGCAGAGATGGAACGGGCGTTATGCTGCTGACAGCTGGCGACAAATAATAGAGGTCCTTACATGCCTTTTCTAAACACAAGCTTTGTCCACAAGCTGCGCTTAAATCTGACCAGACTGAGCATGACTCTGCCTCACATACACTGTGTATGCACGTGAGCAATTTTTATGACAAGTTGATATAAGTTCAGTACACCGCAGCACATGTGCCATGTTTTATTTCCATTAACTGGACAAAGACAAAAGCTTGCTTTTGGCTCACATGTACAAGTTCTTCAAATCTGGGAAAATGTGCTTTGGCATGAATGAGCAATGTTCCCTCACATGTTTCTAACTCTTCAGTGTTATTTAGCCGGAAATGGATTGTGAGGTGCTTTGGAGAGATGTTGCTTACAATCAGAAGCTAGAAGAGCACTGAGCTATGTGCACAGATACTACAGAGGAGAAGGAGATGAGGAGCGACAGGCTGTAAGGCTTAAACAAAGCGCAAAGATTCAACAGGACAGCACAGACAGGAGAGGAGTAAGGATGGAAGAGACTAATAGTGAAAGTGGGTCACTATCCTTTCTCTCCTTCCAACCAGCCTTCATGGACGTAACTTCAGGCAGAGCCTCCCTTAGATTAATTACTCCTGTTCCTTTTTTTAGTCTTGACAGATTTAAACTCTTTTTC
This sequence comes from Protonibea diacanthus, assembly GCA_028641955.1. NCBI lineage: Eukaryota > Metazoa > Chordata > Actinopteri > Sciaenidae > Protonibea > Protonibea diacanthus. The sequence goes on along the minus strand of CM053979.1, from coordinate 8,109,389 downwards.
TCTGCCTCTTTCTTTCCATTGAGTTATTCTCCTCTCTGTGTAAACCCCCCTCCTCCTAACTTTCCTTTCATTTCTGAATACTTTCTGCTGCTTAGCTTTCTCTGTTTTGTGTTTCTCACCGTCTTTTTTTTTTTTTCTCTCCGGGTCTTTTGTTTTTAATCACTTGCGCGGCAGATTGCATGAGACATATGAAAGTCATGAACCTGTAAGTAGTGCAGCAAATACGATGAATTGGAACAATTTTTCAATTTATTAAGGATTTATTAAATTTCTTGTCGTCCCAGCCCTCCCGACAAACAGCTCTTGCGCTCCACAACATCTGTATGAAGCCAGTGTGTGGGAGAAAGGGTTTGCAGTGGACTTCTAGCTCCGCCAGCCTTATATTTTGGCAACAGTACGAGCTTCATAAGTCTTCTTAAGTGCGCTGCTGTGTCCTCACCCTGCTAATAGTTATTAATAGTCAGGAGACATATCACAGTGGCTCTGTAATTGCCCCCAATGTCTGTTTCCTCTCCGTCTCTGTCTGAGCTATGTTTTAATTCACTTTCATGGTTGTTATTGGAACAGTCTAAGGACAGAGACAGTATTTATATGTAGCCCACTTCCTTTGCTCTGTTTACCACACACTCTTTCATTCAACTGGGAATAATTCTCAATTGAGCAAGGCACAATCATGTTGTTGTTTGAGCACGCTGAACTAACTCTGTCATCCAAAGGCAAACTGTCAGATATGTTATATACGTCTGTAGGTCTGGCTGTATGTTTTGCTTTGTGGTTTTTCTTCATGTTGTTTGTTGCCTCGTTACAGTTTAACAGTCTCTGTTTCAGATGTATACTTCTACAGCTCTGTGATTTTCTGAGGCCCGAGGCTTCTGTTTGATTATCTATTAATTAAAGAGCTTAGTGCCGTGATGACACAAGCTTGGACTGCTTTGCGCCGCACACAATTGCTTTTCTCCACACTTGCACACGATTTTGTAGTGTAAACTGCAAAGCGGTGTCAGCCATGCCCGCGGCTCTGCTGTGCTCTCCGGTGTTGTTTGTTGACTCAATAAACCCCACAGCTGACTAACCATTTCAGATTTGGTTTGGCTCCCTGTAATTATGTTCACCCCACTCTGGAGGGGTGTGTGTGTGTGTGTGTGTGTGTGTGTGTGTGTGTGTGTGTGTGTGTGTGTGAGAGAGGACACTGGCTTTAGTCTACCTTGGTCTTCTGATGTTGTACATGAATGGTGCTTAGCTTTGTGCTCAAGTAGGAGACGACAGAAATAATTCTCTTGAGCATGTCGTCAGAGAGGAAATGACCAGAGAGCTCATTAAGCAAGATGGCTGTTTACGTTACTGCTAGACAGGAAAATGTGTTTAGCCGCATTTGTTAAACAGTGTAATGGATGTTGGTTGAAAAGACAGCCATGTGTCACACTTGTGGCCTCAGATTACTCTGTGTGTGTGTGTGTGTGTGTGTGTGTGTGTGTGTGTGTGTGTGTGTGTGTGTGTGTGTGTGTGTGTGTGTGTGTGTGTGTGTGTGTTGGCAACCAACTTCCTCGAGTGCAGACATCATTTTGCGATCTGAGCCAAGGCAAACTGCTTAATAAACAATCAGTTTAGACTACTTCCATGGAAAATTGGCTCGCTGCAGGTGTGTGCTCCCTGGGATGAATCCCCATAAAGTCACTGTCATGCACACTAAAACCAGCGCAGCCTAACACAACAGTTGTCCGATAAATCCTACCTTCGGAACCTCAAACCACAGCCTCCAAAACGAGTTGACACAACATCTCTCATGTTTAACAGAGTCTTGGAAGACGGCAGCACCGAATGTCGGACAATCAAACTTGATTGTTTCCGTCTTTTCCGATGTTCTGCGCTCACACTGACTGAATACGAGTGTGGAGAATCTATGGGGATAGTCAGCTAGTACATTTGGTGGAGCACACTGGACTGTTCATGCATGTTATCGGGTTAGGAACATGAACTAGAGCACACGGGAGTGTGAAATTATGATTCAGTCTGTCATCATGCCAGAAGTATCTTGTGACTGTTGTGTGGGTTTCAGAGCTCCTGGTCACAGCGTGTCTCCCGCACTGATTTACCACTTCTGATGTGTCAGTCTGCAGCCTGATTGATTGCAGTTCAACAAGCGGGGGAGAACGAAGTTGGCCAAAATGTATTTATATTTTCATAGCCAATGTATTTCCCAGCCTCTAAATCCCCCAGCCTCCACTCCCCCATCTGGTCCTCAGACTTTCCCACAACAAGTCCAAAATGCCTTTAAACATACAACACATCATCGCTGGTCAGAAGAAGAAAAAAGCAAAGAGTAAGAACAAAAGAGGGATGAGCGGAGGAGAGAAGAGGTTTTGGATTTGGAGCAACAATAAACAGCAGCGCTGCTTTACATGACAGCATGGAGCTCGGCCAGCTCTACTGTTGGTGCACAGCCAGAGACCGACTTCCTCCTCGTCTCGTCCATACATGATGTCACCAGCCACTGATTTTTGTCACAGTTACATGACCACTCATAACTCTGTCCCTGGAAGACACAAAGTGACGCTAATGCAATTGGTTACAGAGCCACAGTTGTGGAAACATCTAACTTGTTTGGAGTCAAAGATCGAACTGAAGTAAGCAAAGATGTTATCTAGGAATGTTGCATGAGTTGGGAAGCAGTTAAGGTACCGACACGATGAAACAATTTCTAAAATCAAAACAAATGTGCAAAATTGTGCAAACTGCGCTAACAACAAGAAGGAAAAAGTCGTAAAAACCTCATCAACAAAACCGAAGAAACCATGGAGATTAAATTCTGCGACCACAGTGGAACAGGAAATAGACTGTGGTACAGTATTAATGGTGTTTTATATGTCCTCATCAAACGACACATGTTGGAAATGTTAAAAGGGAAATCAAGGCAGATAAAAAAGAGGAGGATTTTCTCTACAATTATAAGCTTAAGCTACTAATTGGGACCGGAGCCTTCCTTTTAGAGTAAAAAAGAAAAGATGAAGGATGAGGTGGAAAAAATGAAGATGTTGTGTTCGATTAAGTGGTTCTGTTTAGGAAAGACATCAGTCTGTGGTTAGAGCACAACCAACCCAATAAAAACCCCAGAAGTGGTTCCTGTCTTTTGCTTTCTAGCTACTGAGTTGTCTACCTTCATGACATTACTGTGGAGCGAGCCCCCCAAAAACTCCCTGAGGCCCCACAGCACCCATCTGTTTTCCTTCTTCTGTAGTGAAACTCTAAACATGTGGGCTGATGTTGGGGTCAGAGGTCTATATGTGGGATTAGGGTGCAGCCCCACCCTTCCTCTACTTCACCCGCTCCACAAACCCCTGCAATCAATCGGCCTTTGTGGAAAACGGGTTCCCCTTTTTCTTCCTCCTTTTGCACAACCCACGCAAACACATGCACACGTTCAGAGTTCGTATGTTCGGAGTGATTAAGAGGACAGAGTTCACGTGAGGCTGTCCCCTCTCCATCTGTCATACTTTGTCAAGATAAGGACTCTCAACCTTCCAACACCTCCATCACTCACCCTCTTACCTCCCCCATCGCAGAACAAACACACAAGCCCGCCACTCACCACCAACACAACTCCGTTCAGGCGTAATGTTCTTGCGTAACAACCCCACCGGTTGACATCATCTTAAAGTATTGTCTAGCCCAGTAATTTATTACCCAGGCTGAAAGATTAGCTGTTTCCTTGCACTTTCAGGTGCCTTTTCTCTCTGATTAAATTGAACTCGTAAAGTGACACTTGGCTTTGAATGAACACATGCTGCTGCTGCTGCTGCTAAGGTTTCAAACAGAGAAAAGAGCTGGAGGAGGGTCAGGGGAGAGAGGAGAGCCTGGAGGAGGGAGTATAAAAATGTTACAGCGTTTATATAAATGTTTGTTTGGCTGCACGGCGTAAATCTTCAGATTTAGGAGATTACCCGTAGCCACTCATGCTCCTTTTTCTTTGTTTTTATTTCTCTCTCTGAGTCACACCTCACCTTAAGCTCTCACCTCCCACTACACATGCTTTCTATTAGTCGTATCAGCGAGGACGAACACAAACTCGCACAGAATTACACACTCATTGCCCACTGGCCCTACTTGGTTACATGCCTGTACGTCTCTTGCCTGTTTGTCTCGACCTCCAGGCTGACCTCTAACTCTCTATGCTGACCTGTCCGTTCAACTGTGTCCAAGCTCTCATTAGAGGGATTCTTCGAAATGAGCTTCATGCAGCAGAGAGAGACTTTTCTTTGATGCTGAGCCTCCTTTTTTTTTTTTTTTCTCCCCACGGTTTGTTGTTCTTCACCCAAATCCAACAGCACTACAGGCAGCCTTGTAACTACTAATGTAGGTTTGACTTTTAAGGAATATAATGTGTCCGGCTTGTTCTGCTGTGGTTGGATTTAAAACCGCGTGTGGTCAGCGCAGTCAAAGAGCAGCAGCTTTTTTTGGACAAGCCCACGTCTGTGTTATCTGTCTGTGTTTGCTCCTATGTGTTTTTACTGATAAGATCAGCCGTGCTTACACATCTGTGAAGCGTCCACACACACACACACACACACATACACAGCCTCGGGTCAAATGGTGAGATACGTTTGGCCGCATGCCCATCGCCCCCCAAAAAAAAACCACAGTTGGCTGGTGCTGGCTGAGTGAGCTATCAATCTCCTGCTGCGTTACAACATTACAACAAGTCTGTGACGGGATGGCTGGGGGTAGGGCAGCGGTTAACTGGCTCTGACAGCCTACCGTGCACCACCTGACCAGTATTTATTGGCATGTCCTGGGAGTTTTTAAACCTTTTAAATAGGACGTCAAACAGGAATTCTGTAGTGATTTATAGTCCGGTGTGAGGGTGAGGAGAATGGTTAGTTTATGTGCGGATTGGGTTGTAATGACCCATTTAAAGTTTTCTCCCAGGCCGTGTCCCCCATGCACCCGAGTTTCAGGTGAACTCGAAGGCCAAGTGCTGCCGCTCGAGCACAGAATGTTCTGGATATTTCTCAGACAGCTGCTCGCTCCGTCTCTTTATCTTTTTTTTTTTTTTTTTTTCTTTTCCAGGCTGAAGTTATTGGAGGTATTGATATAATGATTTATTACTCTACGGGAAAAACGAGCAAGCGCACGAAATGTTTTCGTAGCCTTTTGCCATTCCCTCATTTTTGCTCAAACTGTGTGTGTGTCTGCGTGTGTGTGTGTGTGTGTGTGTGTGTGTGTGTGTGTGTGTGTGTGTGTGAGGCACTGTCCTCTCCTCTCATGGCCGTTTACAGCATTCACAGATGTGGCTTTGTAGTGAACAGACTATTTTTCCACAGATCCCACCAACAGACCGGGACATAAGTGAAAACATTTGAAGGTAATTGTGAGTTGGTGATATGGAAGTGCACCAGATTGATGTTGTTAGAGTTCAAAGCTTTTGCTATCATGGCAAGGTTGTGACTGAAGTGTGTCATGTCCACGGGGTGTATTTGATAGAGGATGTGGTTAGGCTTGGATTACATTGTCTCATCACTGTTTTTTCCCTCGACACGACCCTTTGAAAGAGTCGTGTCAAGGGAAACAATGCATTTTCTGTGCCTCCTATTCTGTGATCTCGAGACCCCCATATGTAACGAGGAGAAGCCTGTGCTGACAGACATGCCACCGCCTCATTCGGTGTAATATTATTGATTTAATCCTGATTCCCTCAGGTTAACTCCATCCCTGCACCCCTGTTAGTGTCCAGACTCACATGGTGCTGTATTAGGAAACCAAAAGCCAAGAGAAAATAAACAAGCCTGGCTCCACAGCTCAAATCTCTCCATCTGATCAGATCGGCCTCCCTCAAGTGTTTAACTGGAATGTCCTCCTTCTCTTTCATTTTTCCTTTTTTAAGCTTTCTGTTTCTCTTCAGGTTGACCGTAGTGTAAATTTTAGGTAAAGTTAAAGTCTACCTGTTACAACTAAAAGAAATCACTAATGAACAAGTTCATCTTAATAAAGTGTTTTTCTTCATATTATTGGATTAAAATCTACCCAGAACAAACACAGCACTTCACAAATGGTGTCCTTAACATCGTCCTTAACATCCCTTGGCCTCCTATACAGTAGGTCACACAGTATAGTGCATACAGTAGGTGTTAAATGTACACACATGACACAATTCTCAGCATGACACACACACAATATATCCCAGGCCTTTAGACTCCAGAGCAAAAGCCAAAGAAGCGTTGCTAAATGATTCGGTCTGTACGCTGGAGACTCCAGTCACGAAACGTCCTAACCTCTCCAACCTCTCAGCCAGAGCTCTTACAGCTGCCCTGACACACACACACACACACACACACACACATACACTGTCATGCCGGCACATGCACACACTCCAAAAAGTTGGAAACAGAATGAACTCATTGCATTTACCTTTTTGTTTGTTACCAGTAGTTAGGGGTGTGTTTCCTGCAGTTATAGTTTCACGTGTGTTTTGTATTGTGTCTTCACCGAGATGCAGTGCTCAGGACTCATCTCTCTCTGTCTTTCTTTGTTCCAGTCTTCTGAGTTGCTCCACTTCACTCACTCCTTCTGTCCTGCAGCTGAAAATCACAATATAAGTTTGTTTTTTTTCTCTAGCCAAGGCCTTACTTTCCCCAGAGATGTGCTCCTCCCAGTGGACTCAGCTGTCCTGGGGCTCGGGCTGGGGCATGGTTCAAAAGCCGGCCACTTCAACGGACTGAGCGCTGACGACTGATGCCTTTTAGTTTTTCACAAAGGATGGGGGAGACTAGAAAGAGGGAGGGGAAGGAGGAAGAGAGGGGAGGAGAAGGGGGATGAGGGTGTGTGTGTTGAGTTGAGAGATTGGCCTTTTTTTTTTTTCCTTCCTCTATTTTTTTTTTTTTTTTTTTTTTGGAGTGGCCCAGCCCACCTCTGATGTCACTCTGATGGAAAAAAGACAGAAAAGAGAATAACAGAGCTGCCTCATTTAGTTTCTCATCTTCAACAATAACCTCTGTGGGTCTTGTATAGACAAAGTGAGTCCAGTGGAAGAAAACAAGACCTGTTTGAATTGAGCGGTGCCTTTGCTTTGTCTGAGGTGCAGACACGAGCCGCTTTGACCCCCTTCTTCTTTGATTACAGCCCTCACCCCCCTCCCCCTTTTTGCTTTCTCCTCAAGCGGTAGGAAGAGCTGATTGTAATGCTGCAGAGGTCTCTGCGCAGCTTCCTGTCGAGCTTCAGCTGTGAGAGCCAGAGAAAGAGGAAGGCACATGAAACTGATTTGTTATTAGAGCGAAATCCTTGCTCCAGGTGTAGCTTGAGCTTGTCTGGTCTTTGCTTGCTCCTTATCACCGCTGTCATTTAGTGTGTTTGGAGTGGTGAAACGAGGACAGATGGGGTTCTTTTGGGGGATGTGCGTTGAAATACTTGAAATATAGAAGTTGGAGTTTACTTTGTGACCACATTTCTTCCTTCCCACCCTCAGGTTTCTAACTTTTCACACAAGTTTCTGCACATTACACATACAAAGTGCCTGTTCGCCCCCAAACCACAGGTCCTCTGAGCATGCATGTTTCTGCGTGTGTTCCAGGCAGTATGGATTTGTGCATGACTAACTGCTGTTATCCTTGACAAGCTCTCAGAAGAGCAGCTACAGCAGTTAAGCCTTCAAGATCCCACTCTTCCTCTTCATCTCCCCCATCTCTCACTTTCCATCCCTACAGCTCCAGCGTCTCCAAAAAACTCTTGTGAACTGTATCTCCTGCTCACAGCATCTCTCTCCCTCTGATTCTAATCAGATGGTGTTGTGTTTGTGTGTTTGTGTGGTATCCTGAAGACCTGAAGATTTTGGCCCTTTTGATCGGCTGGATCTGCTTCCCGCAGCTCCGTTGTCATTTCTTATTTGTGCATCTGTGTTAAAAACTCTGCATGCACGATGTTGTAAATGCATGATTACGTGCACACATCTGTGAGTTGAACACCGTTTTCCAAGGGCGGGTTGGTGGAGGGGGCGGTGCGCAGGGGTGTCATGTAGTCTACTGTGTGATAACTTTTATTCCATCTGCACTCAATCTCGACGCTGGCGTGTGAAAGAAACGTTGAGCCAGAGGGGGAGGAAAGAGAAGAATGGGAGGAAAGTCACATCATCAGTTCACTCTTGAAGCTTGTTAATCTCAGTTTTCAGAGCGGTGGGAAGCTGCTCCTGGGTTTGTCTCTTAATATTAATATTTATGTAACAAGAGACTAAGATCCTCAGCTCTGCTTCGAGTTTGCCAAAAAGAGCCAAGCAGAGAGGGAACAAGGGGAGAAGAGATGGAGTTGAAAAGGCTAAAGAGAAGATCTTAGATCCCTGGCAGTTTGAAAATTGAACAAATTACATGCAAATAAGACGGGTGTGTGTAAAGGGCTTTTAGTCCTGTCTGTTTCAGGACTCTGTGATATCAGTCTACCAGCTGCTCTTCACATCAAGAAATCCACAGCTGCTAAACACTTGCATCACCCATCCAAAGGAAATCTGGCCCTATTACGATGTCCAGCCTCATTTGTGTCTACATGTTTGTTTTCTAATGAGCAGGCAGGAAGATCTTCATGTTCCCCCTGGTGTTCAGTGCAACACCTCCAACAGATGGACGCTGTCCTCACATGGCTCGCACAGGGGGCCCTCAAAAAAGCTTATAGCATGAGGGAAGAGGGCGGTGTGCTTCTCCTGGACTCATCTTTTTCTGTCTGCTGTTTTTTTTTTTTTTTTTTTTTCCAGGGATGTACCTGTCTGATCTGACCTATATAGACTCCGCCTACCCCTCCACGGGCAGCATACTGGAGAACGAACAGAGATCAAACCTGATGAACAACATTCTCAGAATCATATCGGACCTGCAGAGATCCTGCACCTACGGTTAGTTTCAGCAACACAGACACACGCTTGGAAGAACAAAAAGTTAACACAGAGGTAGAGTAAGTTTGTATAAAGGCTCCAAGGAAACTGCAAAATAGGCACGGCCACTTCATTTTCTGTTGCCATGGAGACGCAATGAAAAATCTCTGCTATTCATCAGTACTTCTATGCAATCAGATTAGTTTCCTCCCTCTGCATTCAGCATCTGTCAAAAAAAACAGAGTGTTTTATGCTTTTTTAATTTGTGGAAAATCAAAGAAAATCCAAATCAAGATGAAGAGGCACGATTTTTCTTTTTAGATTAATGCCTGCGCCACGTTCCAGTGCCGTCTTGCTTTTCTTGCTGATTGTTCAGCTTCTCCAGAATATAGTTAGTAGACGTTCGAGTAGTTTTTACATGAAGCAGAAATCCAACATCCCTGGGTTAAAAACTGCTACCGCACACTGGCACAGAATTTTGGAGAGAGACCAACTTTCTCTCCATGAGCTATGACCTGGCACGACTCAGGCTACTGCTCTGTCGCTGACCTGAACTTGAGCTCCCCGGAGGACAAGTTTTAAGTCTAATCTTCTCTCATAGGTTTCACGTGATTGGTAAATTGTCATCCTCACTCCAGACACGCTTTGTAGCCGATATGTGTTGGCAGTTTTAGTATCATGGACACACGAGTGTTAACGCTAATGTCTTTCCCTCTTTCAGATATACCAGTGTTGCCTCACATACAGAAGTATCTCAACTCAGTCAGGTATATCGAGGAGCTGCAGAAGTTTGTGGAGGACGACAATTACAAGTAAGAAACGGTTCTCACAGAATTCACTGCAGATAAAAACAGCAACTGATGGTCTTCAAGTTTGTCTCAATTTCTGATTTAGTCTCAGGAGACATTTCCTGCCAGGAACATCAAAATTATTATTTATTTTTATCCTGTTTCTAATTTCATTGTTGGCTGCAGGGCACAGTGCTCGTCTGTGTTCCCCCCAAAAAATCTTCCATCCACATAATTGTTTTTGCTATGGGAAATTTGCAGAGCGAAGCTGACGGATCCATCTATGTTCTTTATTTAGGTTGTCACAGAAGATTGAGCCAGGCACCAGCACACCACGGGCAAACGCCTCTAAAGAGGATCTCGTAGGTAAGTTGGGCGTTAAACGTGGAATGAAACCCGTTTTATCGTCTCTTTTTCTTTCCGTTCCCCCTGGTCTATAAATCTGTCCTCACTCTCACTCACACAGGCCAAGAAGCATCTGCATCGCCACTCTGTGGCCGTAAATGTACGATAGCAGCTGAAGGAACCAAAGTCCCGGCCACGCCGCCCTCCCCCAGGAACCTGCTGCCCTACGGACACAGGAAGTGCCACAGCCTGGGCTACAAGTGAGTTTTTCTGTCAGATTAGATGATGATATTCAGTGTCATGAAGCAAAAAAATAATGACCCCTTTCTTCCTCCTTCTCTTGTGTTTTGCGTCCTCGTAGTTTCATCCATAAGATGAACACCGTGGAGTTTAAAAGTGCTACGTTCCCCAACGCCGGTTCTCGCCATCTGTTGGATGACAGCGTGATGGAGAGCCACAGTCCAACTCGGGGCCAAGCAGAGAGCTCAACTCTGTCCAGCGGTATTTCACTTGGTAAGATATAACACATGCATACTTACTGTTTATATCTTCAACAACAAATGTGTATTTTTTGTGGTGATGGTTTGTTTGCGTACACAGGGAGCAGCGAGGGCTCCGAGCTCAGCGAAGAGGTGTCTTGGCCAGCTTTTGAGAGGTAAGGTTAATACGTCCGTGTCTGCGGCGCTTTTCCATCACATCCACATGTAAGATCATAAAAAAAACACGCCCATCCCAGATGTGATTGTATAAATTTCAAAGCTCTGGCCTCAAGACACAGCTATGCAAAATGATCTGCCATTAAACCTCACACACAAATGCCATGCCCAGCCTTTGCTTTTTAGCCCTGCAGCCTGGGGGCCCGTCATGCCTCATCCGTCCACCGCTGCTCTCAGATGCCTCTGCTTCTCCGGCAGCCTGACATGCATTAAGTGCTTAACATTTTAAATCCCCTAACCAGTGCTCCCACTGTGCCAACAAGTGTCCACAATCACTAGCTTTGAAATAAAGATTCACTGCTCAAGAATCAACTGGCTTGAAAATCATCCTAACCTTCTTTCCAAAGCACCATTTCTTAAAGCTTTTGAATCCGCTTGTAAACACACTTTCATAAATAACTCCTCTAACCAAATGGCCGCTCTTCCATCCAGCCCTAACCCATGCAATTTGAAAGGAAAAGCAGCAAACACACACACAGAAAACAACAAAAACACACACCCACACAGCCTTAACAGTGTCCCGTGCCCCCTATCCTATCCTATCCTGTCTTATCCTATTCTGAACAGGACTCGGTTCTATCACTCTCTGGGCCCAGTGACCCGTGTGGCCCGCATCCCCTACAGAGGAGTCCTGAGGCCCAGCAGGTACACACGTCCCGACCGGAAACCAACCTGAACTCAATCAAACCCTCTCTTATCCTCACTTCATGCCCCTCTGTCCCTGCCAGGGGCCGCTGTGTGCTGGTGCTTAGAGTGTGTGTGTGTGTGTGTGTGTGTGTGTGTGTGTGTGTGTGTGCGCGTGTGTGTGTGTGTGTGTGAGGAGTGCTTGGATAATCCTGTGGTGGGAAACAGGTGTGTGTGGGTGTGTGTGTGTGGGTGTGTGTGTGTGGGTGTATGTTGGTGAAATCACGAATCAGGTGAAAGGCAAAGGATCGGTTTGGGGTCATGACTCTTCATCTTTTGCCCCGTACCATCACTCTTTAATCTACCCTTTTTGCTTTCTTAAATTTCTTGCATGTCTGCCTCACACACACACACACACACACACACACACACACACAGAGCTCGACCTTGACTACTTCTTGTGATACGTTTCCAGGATATTTCACAGCTTGGAGCTAAAAACGAGTTTCCACAGTCACACTCGGCTCCATGTGTTACTGGAAAGAAACTCTTACATCCTCATTCCTGAGGTAGAGAGGAACAGACTCTTCAGGATTATTAAAGCCAATTCTCATGGACGTTGCATATTAGGCGTCCCGCGCGGTTAGGGATGGGTCTCTCTCTCTCTCTCTTTCCACCAGGCTTCACTGGGCTCCTGCACTGGGCTTCCTGCTCTGATCCTCTAGACGGACACAATCTGCACACCACCTTGTCTGTCTCTGCAGATACCGGTGTCGAGATTTCTATCTGTGAAATTAACTTCTGTGAAAATGTAGCTTCAGCAGAGCTTACGGTGGTTTTTGCAGATTGCGTCGGTCTTTTCTTTTTTTGTTCATCTCCGATTTGATCTAGTGTGTGCGCGTGCATGAGAGCATCCATGTTGTTCTGTGCGTATGTCGGTGTGTAAAGCTCGTCATGTTTGTCTCTGTCCCGTTGTAGCTCAGCGGAGTCGGAGGAGCTCGCCGTTCACTTGTATCCCGGCGCGGTCACAGTGCAGGGGGTGTTGAGACGGAAGACCGTGCTGAAGGAGGGCAAGAAACCAACAGTGAGAACTCACACACACAACCTATGTATATGCATAAACCATACACGTGCATACACATGTACCTACCTATGACCAGACGGGAGCAGATGGGCAATAAATGCTGTCTGCAGAGCGTAGCATTGGACCTCAGAGACTCCTAAACCTGCAGCGTCTCTGTTTCTATCTGTTCCTTACACCTACTGTAATTCACCTCCACTGCTTTTGTTTGCCTCTTAAGTCATCTTTATATTTGTACGGATTCTGTTTTGTCTGGAAACAAATCTGGACTTCTTTCCGCAGTTGAAATAACTTAAACCTGTCATAGGTAGCGCGGGTGATTTATGGGCCTCTTTGACGATGCAAGTTGTTTCCCAATCTGGCCACGTAGGCGGGCGAAATCACTCCACATCGGGAGTATTAATTAACTGGTTCACTTGATTCCTTTTTCTTTCACCTCATAACTCTTTATTTTTCTTCTTTTCGTCTTAAAATCTTTGAATTTTTATAGAGCAAGATGCTAATTTTGCAGTAGCATAGATACCCTACATGTTTCTCATCCTCTTTGATCGCCACAAGCCAGCTAAACTGCAGCTGTGCTTGATTGTAGCTCATATAACAAACATTAGCCCACTAGTAACTAACTGTTAGACACTGGAAGCTCACCCAAGTTTATTTTAAATAGATAAACCGTGGTGAAGTGAGCATGTCCGCTCACTACTTAGGTAACTAATCAATCATGTGCAGGCTTGACCTTTGATTCATAATGTGGTGTTAGCCGTGACATATTAGCTCAGCGGATAATGGATTAGTCTTAAAGTCTTTCAGTGTTTATGGAGTAAGAGGCTACAGTACTTTTGCACCAACTAAACAAAGACTTCCTCTGAGTCACCTCTCTGCCACTGCCTCTTCTAATTGTCTCTTCCTCCGTCCTAGTTAAGAGTTTCTGAGTCACGGAGTTTCCTCTTTGTTAGACAGCACATGAGTAACCATAGAGTAGCTCTTCATTGACCCGGTCAGGCCTGAAGTGGAGTTGACGATCTGGATTTCACTGCTATTCCTCCAGGTGGCATCGTGGACCAAATACTGGGTCGCTCTTTGCGGAGTCCAGCTCTACTACTACCCTGCCAAGTCCCTGAAGGCCACTGAGAGAAAACACGTAAGTCACCAAAAAACACAAACGCTGGTCCATCATCTCATCTGTTTCAGTTCGAGGGGCGCACGTTCATGCCACGCATTGCTGCAGCAGATGAAAGAAGTTTTTTACGGTGTTTGTTTGTGAAGGCAGGTGAAGACAATAGCGCACACACACATGAAAGACACATGAACATCTCAAACTTTACTGTGTAAACTGCAGTTGTTGATAGGAGCGAGAGTAAATGACCCTAAAACACACACGGTTTTACAAGGAGACGACACATGATAGCCATTACTTACTCACTCTTAGTGTGTTTAATTACAGAATGAACTCGGGAAACATTTAATGATTCTTCCTTATGTGTTTGGTTTTGTTTTCACACTTGGTATTCGCAAGAAATGAGGAATGATCAGCAGAAATGCTGATGAGAAACGTTAGTTAAAAACAAGTGGTGTTTGGTTCGGTGTGTGTGTGACTCAGGAGCTCAGAGGAGAGGAGAGCATGGGGAAGACATGAGATGGTATGTGTGCGCGTGTGTGTGTGTGTCTGTGTGTGGACGGGACTGGTCGGGACAGACAGATGGTAGCACTCATTGAATAATGAGACCAGTGACATCACTGTAGTCCTGTGTGTGTCACTCATGGGCTAATGAGAACCTTGTGGAGTGCACATGCGGGCTCACAGGCAAGCTTTTAGAGGTCATACACACACACCTAAACACATTTACACACACACACACACAGCTTGTGCTAACATTTCTTCTTCTTAAGTAGCGTTCAGTCACGGCGAGAAAGAAAATGAACTCCTCCTCTTCCTCCTCCCAGTTCAAGTCGACGTCCAGTAAATCCGTATGCGTGGTGGGTCTAATGGCCATGATGGCAGATGATCCCGAGCATCCCGATGTCTTCTTGCTGACAGACTCCGAGCACGGTGAGACACACACACACACACACACACATATATATAAAGAAGGAAATGACTAACACGAGCAGGCGCTCAGCTCTCTAAAGTGGATGCAGTAAAAAGGTGAACTGGAAATTGGAGTCACATGTGTCCATCTCACCAAACATTAGGTCTGTCAGTTTAAGTATGTGACTGCATGCTAGTCATATCTAACATTTTCATCTTCATGCACAGCTGTTAATGCAGACACACACACACACACACACACCTCTGTCCTGAACTTTTCCACTGTGACTTTGTTTTTGTTTCACCGGACGGGCCAAAGTCTAGCGAGGCTACAGCCATCTTTCCAGAGTGCTGAGAAAACAGGTGGGAACGAGAGACTTGGCATCTCATGCTGTTTTTTTTTTTTTTTTTTTTTTTTGTCTCCCGTTGCCTAGGTAACACCTACAAGTACCAGGCAGGGAACAGAATGAACGCTTTGCTGTGGTTCAAACATCTGAGCGCTGCCTGTCAGAGCAATAGGCAACAGGTATGGAAGCACGTAAGCACTCTCACACACACACACACACACACACACACACACACACACACACACTGTTCGCTCTGCCTTACATTTTACACACCTCGCCTTGTTGTTGTTCCCAGGTGCCAGCCAATCTGATGTCATTCGAGTGAGTGCGCGCTGAGGAGTGTGACTGAGCAAAGGAGAGAGGGACAAGGAAGCAGACAGAGGAGGATGAGGAGGAAGATGAGGAGGATGAGGAGTATTGACTCAGTAGTGGGAGCTTTCACTGCCATGAGCCCTGAACGCAGATTCTCCGATTCTAGCCCCGGCCTCACTGCAGCCTCACCTGCCACCACTGCCTTAACCAGAGTACCCTGTGTGTGTGTGTGTGTGTGTGTGTGTGTGTGTGTGTGTGTGTGTGTGTGTGTGCGTGCGCGTGTGTGGATGAAAGTGTTTTTGGATGTGCTGACTACTGAACAAGGACCTGCACCACTGCTCTCGTCTCCCATTTGCTCTCAGTGTCTTTTTGTTTTTACTGTTCAGCACTTCAGCGGAGCCATTCGACTTCTCCTCTCCTCTCCTCTCTCTCTCTCTCGCGAGCAGACTGTCCTCTCTGCAGCGGACAGATGATCCTCTCCTTTGTTTTTTTTCTTTTTTTTCTTTTTTAAAAGGGGTTTACTATTTTTATTTGTGTCCCCGCCAACGCTCGTATGCAAGATTTTTCCTGCCTTTTTCAATCGGCCGGACACACAATCACAACACGCACACTCACATCGGACTAACCCATCGGACTTTGGAGGGTTTGAAAACACTTTTTTTTTTTTTTTTTTGTACTTAATCGGTTCACACATTCAGCTGTTGAACTCTTGATTCACTTTAGTTGGCTTGGAGTCACACGATTATTTACATGAACTACGTACTCACTCTTTCTCTCTCACACACACACATACACACACGCCTATTTGATCGCATCATAAACGTAAAGGGCTCTGATTCGCAAGTGATTCCAGCAGAGACAATTCCCACACTTCCTGAATGTGTCCAGTTTTTATTACAGAACTTAGCCTCCCCTACGCACACACACACACACATACACACACTTTTTTTTGTCATATACTCTGCTAAGTATTCTGTACGATGTACGTGTGTGTGTTTGAATCACTGCATAGGCTGAGGAGGGGTGAGGGTGGGAGGGCAAATACTTGCTTAAATGACAGGAGTCTTGTCTGTGTTCCACATAGGTACGATAATCCCAGAATCTAAGCTAAGACGTGTTCACGGTTGGGTAGACGACAGTTAACCTTTTTTTTTTTCCACACCTGTACCTTTGTGTTTCTCCAGTGTTGTCTGCTCTCCGCTCAAACAAACGACAACAACAAAAAAAAAGAAAGAGAATGAAAGAAAGAAAGAAAGTGACGCTCGGTTCACCAGACTCACACACATACTAAACACTAAAGACTTTAAGCTGTGAAAGAGTCCAACAGAGAGAGAGAGAGAGCGCAACGAGAACTCATCACACATGATTTTATCTCCTCTCCTTGTTGCTTAATATGGTTAGAGCCTCTGGTCTGGAGCAGACATTCAAAGCTACCTGGAGCCATACAGAGTCTATTTTAAATCTTGTTTGTTTGTATTATTTTGTGTTAGTTCTTGTTTCATTTCTTTTGGGAGGGATGGTGCAGTTCACAGTATTACCATGTAGTAGTTTTGTCTGTTACATTTGAATGTTACATTTTGTTTTTGTTGAGCAGTTACTTTGAATATTTTATGTACATGTGAATTTTATTTTCTCTTTTTTTCTGTGTGTGTGCCCCTTCTATTCTATTAACCAGGACCCAGCTCAATTTTAGGCCCTAACCATATTACATCGGATTAGGAATAGCTCAAGCACCTTGGTTATGATTAGTGCCAAGTGATGTAACGTCACTGTTTTTTCTTCAGGTTGACGAAAGGTTCGGACGGGACAGAGCTGCAGTGGGTAGTGGCGTGTTGACAGTGAAGCAGAGGGGAGGGAGGGAAACAAAGCCTGGGATTTGACCACTGTGCATCACAGATGTTTCCTGGTGCCACAAATAGACAACTGCTGTTTGTTTTTGTTGGGAGCAAATTGCATCCAAATGAGCAAACGAGATGAGGATCATGGAGCTGATGATGACAGAGGGGAACTCAGTAACATTCATCAAATTCTGCTATCCTTTTTAAAAACATTTGTTTACACTGTATGTTTACACAATCATTTGCCCAAAATCACAATCCCTTTAATGCTCCACGTGTACTTTATGAACTTTAAGACATGTATTACAGTATGTAGAAGCAAATGTCCTGCTTATCAATGGGGTATGTTAAGCTCGGCGTTAGTTACAGGTTGTTGGGAAGGGGGGTGATGGGACACTCACCCGATCCCCTCTGATGTGCTTCAATCAGCCCTTCTTCTTCTTCAGGCTAATATCCAGGCCCACTTATGCATTTAAACTGTCTTCAGCACAATAAACAAGGCAACAATTCAACAACAAACTGAGGCAAAGACAATTTAGTGCCCATAAAGAGATGTCCAATCCTTTTTTTTTTTTTTTTGTATATTAACTGAAGGAGAGATGGTCGTAGGTGAACCTGTGGACGAATGAATGAGGACGCCAAAGACAGGCACACGAAACACGGCAGTTAGTATGTGCCTATGCATACTTCTCTATTTTTTATAAAACATTGTAATTCAAGCGGTCCGCCGAGGCTGACGAGTGCGTAATCCTTCTGTGTGACAGACTCCCCCTCGGCTGATGCCACGACTCGTGTCGTACAGGAAGTAGACGGTGGGTACTGTACTCACCTGTGTCTACCTGTGTTTTGTTTTTTGTTTTTTGTTTTTTTTGCTGCATAATTGAGCAAAGACTTTGAATGGACAAAATCCCAGAGCTGAAGCACTATGGAGGGCCGATCACTGCTGGTATTTTAATTGGATTGGTTGGCCGGGGACAAAGAGCGGCTGTGAATGAAAGAAATAAAATGGACAGAGTTTTTTTTTGGGGGGGGGGGGGGCAAATTGTTGCAGTGAAGCAAGAACTGATGTGAACTCCGGGGGGGAAAAAAAGGAGTGTAAACAGAAGTAGCTGAGATGTAAACACACACAATGTGGACAGTCAACATCCCCGTCACATTTCCCTTCTTTCATGTTAATCGAGAGGGATGAAAGACAGACTGATGTGAATTCCTGAGTTGCAAGTTTTAAACCTAACCCGACTTGTCATGGGAGGTTTGTTTGAATCAGTTTAGGTGTAACAATCTTCCCCTGGTGTAAAAACCCAGATAATGTTGAGCGCTTTTTGTGAGGTTTTCCTCACTGTAACCTGAGTTTACATGATTTTCTTTTTTTTATTATTATCATTATTATTATTATAATTTCTGTACAGCGTATGGTCAAAATAACAGAAACACGTGTTTCATTTTCGGGATGTTTTGTGGTTTTTAGTCGACTCATTTCTTGGATTTCAAGGCCAATCACTACTACAACATAATGACCCCGTGATCATCTTGTTATGGGATCAGAGTGGAGAAAATTTAAATGTCTGGCGCTCCTCATTTAAGATAATTTCTGGTTATTACAAAGAAACTTGATGCCATGCTTGAAAATTCCCCTTTAAGTGGTGAACGTTCATGTTGTTTCCTTTTACATTGACCATACTTTCTACAAATGCACAATTTCCCCTGTATTAACTGTGTTTGAGTGAATCTGCCTCCTGAATTCATTCTTTTATTAACAGTCACGAACAGTTGAGATGAAGGGTTCAGCCAGAGGAAGTGTTCGGTGTGGTTATACGACGTGTTAATCCTCTGATGAGGAGGAGAATCAATGTGAATCTGTGCCTCCCGTGCACCGGACGGGCATCATTCACTGTTTACCAAGGACAAGCAACAGCAACCTTCGTTCAAGTCTGTGAAGGCGACGAGGGTGATGTGTAGTTGACCTTTGACCCTCACCCTTTTACCTGGCTCTGTGTGCATCTGTCTCTGTCTGCCTGTGTCATGACTGTGGCGAGCGCTGTGACCTCGCCGCTGAGTGATGCGCTCGCCTGGTGTGAAGACTGAGAACCAATAAACACTCTGCCCTTTTTTTACTCCACACATCTGCCTCGTGCTCATTGCTCTGTTGTAGATTGTGTATTTAAATGTCCCTCCATATGACGGAGGGACATTTAAATACAAATAATCAGTTCCAGCCTTTCACAAGCTGCTGTTTAAGGACTGAGGACTGAAAGCTGCTCTAACTGTCGACGAAAGTTGCCTCCTAGAGGTATGACTCCTGCAGTGGCAGTTTCATTTTTCAAGTTAAAGTATTCCACTTTAATTGCCAAAATATTATCCAAAAATTTGGATTCTTGAATTGGCTAACAAAATACCAAGCAACAAAATTACATTAACTTCCGTTGCTCTAATTGTGTTGGATTATTTTTATGCAGTCAGTAATTTGTTTTAATGAAACATTACTTCACAAGGCTGCGGTTACAGTCACATCCATCATAATACACATGCTGGATTTTTAATGAACAGCTGTGGGTTCGTTTTCAGTGAGGGGCCAGCTGGTAAAGGAACACATTACTTATTATGTAATTTAAATTTTTTGCTACCTACACTAGTTATATTCAGCACTTTGTTGTAAATTTATGTTTATTATAAATATATAAGGATAATATAATATCCAACAGTGTTTTTTTCTACTGAGCATGGTGTGGTTTTTGTGGCTTTACTCAAGTATATTTCAAACACAAACTCAACTTAAAGGTCCAGTCTGTAAGATTTACAGCACTCTATTTACAGATAATGGCACATTTAATGTAATATTTATAACTATGTTTTCATGTGTGTATAATCACCCTAAAATAAGGATAATTGTTACATTAGAATGAGCCTTTTATATCTACAGATGGCACAGGTCCTCTTCCACAGAGTCTGCCGTGTTGAACCGCCATGTTTCTCTCGAGTAGCCCTGACAAAAGAGACTAAAGGAGCAAAAGAGCTAAATACCACTAAATCCTACACACTGGTCCTTCAATTACAATATTGGCTAAGGTGTTTTGTGAAATAAATCTGTTTTAAGAGGCGAGGAAAGCAGAAAAACACCTGATTTCATTTGTTTTTAAAGGTTTTACAGATTACTCCTCACGCTCCCTTTCCACGTGTCAGAAAAAAAATAACAGCCCTTATTTTCTGACAAAATATTCCCATAAATCTTACAAACTGGACCTTTTTAAACTACTTTCAAATGTTTGCTTATTTTCTTGCTAATTACAAGAGGAAAAAAATCCAAATAAAACTGTCTGAAAAGGAACAACCAGGCTGTGAGAAGAACTCCAGCGCAGACTTAGCTTTGTTACAAGGGTTGACGGGGGTGGGGGGGAAATACCAAGACCTACTTTTAACAGCCAAAGTAAACTTTAATGTTCAGCACATTATGTGTTTAAACCACTGACAGTATAAAGAATGGACAGCGTATGCATGACATCACCCATAACTTTCTGAAGAGACATTTTGAAGTTCAAAATCTCTGGCTCTGGCCGCCATCATGTTGGCAGTCTTCCCGGATAATTAAAAAATCGGCAGAGATACGGATCATCTGCAGACCTGAGGTGGGCTGAATGACTCCTGGATGCTCATAGTGTTGGGAAGTTCAAGTCTTTTTACTGAATCGGATCACTTACTCTTGGACGGTAAAATGAACAAATCTTTTTTTGAGTCATTTCATTCATTTTTACAGCGCCGCTGTAGCCCTCTTGTGGTTCTCAGACACTGAAGGTGACATGGTTTACACATAATACACAAAATGCCACAAGCAATTCAAACCATGTAAAAACCAAGGTAATACACAACACACTAAAGTGACTTGTGTCCTGTATCCTCTTTGCTGTTAAGACAGTGCGACAGTCTACAGTGACTTTGTAGCTGTCACGTGACAAATGAACAAGAGATCGATCCATATGAACGCAGTCATGCTCAAACAAACCATCTGTAACGGCACTTTCCTGTAAATCAAAGCAGCCACACTTAATTCTGAATAACTTTAAGACTCAATATAATTTGAACTGGTGAGTTAAATAGAAATTCAGACTCAGTACAGTTGTCATGAACGGGGAAATTAGCTATAGAGACCAAAATAGTTTTTTGTACCAGGCTGTTAACATGTTTATTTCTGCTGTGAAGTTGGACATTTTAACATGGGGGCTTATGGAGATTGACTCATTCTGCAGCCAGCCTCAAGTGGACGTTTGAGGAACTGCAGTTTTTGGTACGTGTGCTGGCTTCACTTTGCAGACACGGAAGTTGATGCTTGGTTCAAACCACTGACAGATAAAGTTTGAACCATTGACATTATCACACGGTTTAACTATTGACGTCCATGTATGGGCGTATTTACGAGGCAGCGCCGCCACCTGGTGGCCGGGCGGAGGACTCACGGGAGGAGGAAGTGTTTCGGAAGTGGACACGGCAGGCCACAGAAGGAATCGGAGGAAAAGGGCGGAGGAAAGGGAGCTACCGGGGGGGATTGAGAAAATGATAAACCACCGTGACTTTTAGCAGGAGAGCCAGCTTATTGAATATAACGTGAATATCGCTGGACTTTACACGCAGTTGGAGGCTACTTTGTGTAACGGCACCTCGCCATAAAGGTAAGTCGGTTTGGTGGGCAGCCAGTAAAAAAAACAAAAAAAAACAAAAAAAAAACAGACGACGTAGCGCTACTGTAAGCTAACCGACTGCTAACCTAACACGGCAAAGGTGTAAGCTTTGCCGTGTTGCTTGCAGCGGCTAACCGTCGTGATAAACGTGACAATATCGCTGCAAGCTGCGGCGACCCGACGAGACGAAGCACTGTGTGGATGAACACGGTTAGAAAACATCTTTTGGTGGAGCTATCATTGAGCCACAGAGGCAGAGAGAGAGAGAGGGGGGTGTTTTTAATGCGGGCGGCAGCGGCCAACCGTTTTCTCTCTTGGCTGTCAGTAAACATCATGAAAGACCGATTGTGTGGAGGTATAACGGCTGCCTGCGTGGCCGGACCTGTGTCGGTTGGTTGAGCTGTGTCGAACACAGCCGGGGCTGTTAGCCTGGCTGCCGCTAACGGCTAGCTCGCGCGATAAACGTTATACGCAGCGCTCGGTTGCCGTCCGCCGTTAAACGTCCGTTAAATGTCAGTTAAACGTGGCAGTTGGTTGTTGGCGATGATATGATAATGTTTTAGCTCTTAGCTCGATCGTGAGGTTTGTATCATGATTAATTAGAGGTTTGTTTGTCCAACACCTAATCTGACCCCCTCTCTGTCTGTCTCTCTCTCTGCACCACAGCAACATCATCCCCTCACTGGGAACAGACAGGGTCGATTACAAAAAAAAAGATCCAAAATCCACAGTTAAAGAGATAAACAGGGAAGTTTTTCAACGCTGTACATGTAAATGTGGCTCCACCGCTTTCAGATCTTAATTTTCTGTGCACATATTTAACCTCTTAGCACTCTTTGCATGCTTAATTTCTTTGCACAGATTTTAAATCCAGGCTATGCAATAAAGAAAATCAACTATCTATCTATCTATCTATCTATCTATCTATCTATCTATCTATCACACAGCCCAGCTTATACTGGCACACACGGTTAACAGCCAAAGTAAACTTTAATATTCATTTTGCACACAGTGCAGGTTCGTGGCTCTCTCAATGTACACATTTACACAGAGCAGCCTGTGTCATACATCTGCCGGACAGGCTTCAGCCGTGCTGCAGTACTGGGTCATCGTCTGTCCTGAGGGGAAACAAGCGAGACAGGAAGCAAATCAATCAGTTTTCTCTCCACATATTATTGATGGTATGTTTTTTTTTTTTGTTTGTTTTTTTAAATCTCTCTCTCTCTTCCTAGATATCTCCCATCTCTGCTCCTGCTCGCGAACGCCTCTTTGCTGAGTTTGTAGGAAGGCAGCGAAAGCTCCCCAGTCCCTTTTTAGAAGAGCTTATCTGACGGGACGGGCCGGACAGGTAGGCGGGCAGGCGACGAGGATTCGAAAGGGGCCATGCATCAAGGGTGAGGGGGGGTGGGGGTCGCTGCGGGGGACACACACACAGCGTCGGGTGAGGAGGGGTGGAGATGAAGCTCAAACAGCGCATGGTGGTTCTGTGTGCCGTGCTCCTCCTGCTGGGCCTGGCCAAGATCTTTCTGCTGGATGGAGGCGAGGGCTCCGCAGCCAGTCGACGGGACCTCAGAGCGTTTCGCAAGGTCAGGGTGCCTGACGGCTATTTTTAAAGTAGGACACACACAGGACTGTAATTGGATGTCGCTCGTATAAAGTCAAAGATATATAAATCAATATAATTACACACTGTGCTGTTACCCACCTCTAACAGATGGAAGCTGGCCTTTCTCTGTCCCGGGGAGCTCGCCTTACCCACACCCTCCAGTCTCCGTGGGAAATTGCAAGCCAGTGGGTGGGCCCGAGAGAGGTGTACCCAGAGGAGACCCCAGAGCTAGCTGCTGTGCTCACCTCCCTCAGCACTGCCAAAATCGAACGGGCAGATGTGGGCTATAAGGGCACGCAGCTCAAAGCGCTGCTGGTGCTGGACGGTGGACAGAAAGTAGTCTTCAAACCCAAGAGGTGAGATTTGTTATAACGGGATTATACACCTGTATTTCTCAAGAGTGATTCTTATTTCATGTTCTTCATCCTTTCCTCAGATATAACCGTGACTACGTGGTTGAAGGCGAGCCATATGCAGGCTACGACAGACACAACGCAGAGGTGGCAGCTTTTCACCTCGACAGGTGTGTAAACATCATTATTGGAGTGTCTAATATGGAGGAGAAGTACTGTGTAATAATGCTGTGTTGGTTTGCCCTCTCTGCAGGATCCTGGGGTTCAGGAGAGCGCCTCTGGTGGTGGGGAGATACGTCAACCTGCGAACAGAGATTAAACCTGTGGCCACGGACCAGCTGCTGAGCACCTTTCTCATGCAGGGTCGGTATCCGTGCAGCTCTTTAGTTTTTTCTCATACTTTTGTGTCTTCAGACATCCACAAAGTGAGAGTGAGACGTTATTGTGTGCATGGTTTTCTTTCCTTTGACTCATCTGCTTTCTCTCTATCTAATTCCGATCTCAGTTTTCGCTCTCTGTCTCTTTCTCACTTCCTCTTGTCTTGTTTCTTCAATCTTCCTCAATTATTACACTTGACTGGGTTTGGTGAAGGTGTGGCACCGCACGGTTGTCCATATAAATAGCATCATGAACCATGCCACGCCACCCTGTTACTGATTTGACAAACATGTTTATCAGAGCACCTCACAAAAAATCACTACAAGAAGATACCACTGATAAAGAGATTTTAATATTCTTCTTGTGTGGATTTATTTCCATTGGAAATTGAGCCAGACTGTTAAAAATGTATTGCAACCTAATAATATTATACCTTTTTCATGAAGGGGAAATCCAGCAGTATTACACATAAAGGTCAGTTCACCATTTCTGCCAGTTGCTGCTGAGCCTGGGAAATCTGTTTCATAAAATCTTGTGTGGTATTTCTCAAGTGTGACAAAATAACCACAATGATATCATCAGGGGTTATTTTCTCAGTCTGGTCTTGGAGGCAAACAATTTATTACAGAAAGTTTAAGTTAAATGGGGTTTGAAAGACACCAGCATTTATTCGGCATGGAGGTTTTAATGATAAGACCAGTCCTTGTCCCGAGGACAGTAAAAATAGCACCCGGGACACAAAGATAAAGTGTGTGGGACACTTCTGGGACAGCAGAGAAATTTATCATTACAAGTTAAATTATTATCTTAAGCAACTTTTTTCTATTTGTGTTGCCAACTTGGCAACTTATTCAGACCGTCAGGGAAAAGGCGAGAAAAATATTCACTTGTATTACATTGCAATTAATTCCCATGCATGCTGCTCAAAGCAGTCTACGTCTCTTCTCCATCTCCAACAGCACCGAGTCTTCTCTTCAGTCAGTCTTCCCTGTCTTCTTCTGCTGCATGCAGGCAGTTTATAGTTGTGGCACGTCAAAAATGTTTAAACTGCTCTCATGCGTTCAATCCACATTTCTCAATTAGGGTGTTCCCATATCCCATAAGTTGTTTGAGCTTGTAAATATTTCACTAGTTAGTTTGATTTCGTCCCTCCCGTTGTAGGTTTTTGTTTCTTCAAATGTGACAGTGTCTCTGCTGTGAGTTTGTGATTGTATGGCTAACTAATAATAATGTATTTCCACTGCAGTTTGCAGAGTTTTATTGTTCAAACAGTTATAACTAAACAAGAAACAGTAACTCAACCAATGACTGAAAGAATTATGAAAACTGATGGCCAAATGCAGAGGGTGATTACAATTTTTAGTCAGATAAAATGCAGAGAACAACAAGCAGAATTTCATGGCGGACCAGAAAGAAGTTATTAAACTACATTTATTATGTAGATTTTAAAAAAGAGAACTTTATTTGGTTGTCTCGGGACAGTTGCGGGACAATTGATCCTGATTGCATCATGGGAAATGCAGGACTCAGAGCATGAACCAAACTAGGGACTATTTGTAACGGACCAATATTATTCTGACTAATTCAGACCTCTGCTGGTTTGATTCTGACTATTCTTCTCTTTGATCTTTCTCTTGCGTGTCCCAATAACTTTACTGTTTTGCATCACTTAATCACTGGAGTGTCCCTTTAAGACTGTGTCAGAGAGCAATTCAGTTGTTTCATCGTTTTTCAGGTGTCAGTAGTTGTTATACACCAATATGGCATTAGAAATTTGTCTACAATCAGAGATTTTTCTCTACTGTTTAGATCGCTGTGGCTAAATATCTCATTGCAAAGATGCAAACAGGAGCTCCTCCAATGCAGTTGGATTTTCATCAGTGTGATGATATACCTTCATTTGTCAGGTTTTAATATTAGATGATATTTTATTTATTTATTAACGGTTTCTCACTTGATTGCCCAGAAGAATGTACTGTATCTTGATTTATAGACAGGTGACAAATTAGCGGAAAAACCAACATAAAGTGTCTTAGTGAGTTGTTACAGTGCCAGACAGCTTCAACGCGCCTTGGCATTGGTTCTAGTCTCTGAACTCTACGGGAGGGATGAACATGAACGCCGTTCTGTTCAGGTTGAGATGGGTCCAGTTTAATGTGAGGATCTGCTGCTTTATCTTTTGTTTTTCATTATGGTAAATGTGACATTTCTGGGTGTTGATTTTCATTTGATAATGACTCCAAATGATTAATTGATTGACTAAAAAAGATGACAAATAAATTTGTTAGTTGCTGTAGTTATTTCATGAAACCTCTGTTGGTATGTAGTGAAAAATGCCTGACGAGGTCACATGAGCTCAGATCTAAGCTACAAAAAGTAAGGTTGGTAGATTATTACTTTGTTGTAACAATCCCTCGTGGGAATAAATCTTATACCACTGCAATGTCTGTTTATTTCTCTTTTAAATGGTGCCACATTTGTAAGGAACATGCATTTTTGGGATAAACTGCAGCTTCTCTGCCAATGAGAAACAGCTTTTCTTTGCTGTTGACTCTTATTTGGTGGATTGGATGATTGAAGTCTGAAGAAACAAGATAATTGGCAATGTATTCATTTGACAAACAGCAGCCTCCGTAGCAAATTTCCTTACTTTTTGTGCGTTGTTTATTTTTATCTGTAGTGGATCGATTTGGAGTCCTTGGGTTTGTCAGTTGCACAGGTGTGGCCCTGACGAACCAGATTACTGTGTACTCATTAGACAGGTGTGGAGAGTAAGGATGGGGATTTTAGGTAAAAATTATATTCAATATTAGGGTTGCAAAATTCTAGGAATTTTTAAAGTTGAAAACTTTCCATGGGAATTAACAGGAATGAATGGATTTAACAGGAATTTATGTGAATAAACAGGAATAATCTGGGAATTTACAAAATTATAGATTGCCCCTTAACAGGGAACTGAAATATAGCATAATATTGAGTAAAACAACCAAATTTCATGCAAGTACAATTGAATATCTGCTATTCCTCAGTTACATGCACATATCACACTGCTTATTGCTATTGAAGCCATGCCTCCTCCATCACATGCACTGATGATTTCTACACTTTGGAGCCCAAAGCACGAGAATATGGAAGCCACACATTTGAGCTTGTGGACTACATATTATTGTTCAATAAAATAATTAAAACTTGATAAAGTTCTACTTACAAATAAAAATGTTGAAATCTCATGTGTTTTTTAATTGTATTATTTGCGTGGATGTCTGCTTATGACAAAACAGATTCTTTATGTTTGGATACAGTTTGTTTAAGTTTCCCCCAATTTCCAGTTAATTCCCTTAAATATCCATAATTCCCATGGAGTTACTGATTTGGAATATTTCCCAAATTCCCCAGCTTAGCTTCCCAGAAGTTGACCAGAAATGTACTGGAGATTTACCACCCCTTTGCAACCCTATTCAATATTCACTGGTGCAGTGGTTAGCATTCACCGCAAGAAGGTTCCTGGTTCGAACCTCGGCTCGGGTGTTGAGTT
This sequence comes from Protonibea diacanthus, assembly GCA_028641955.1. Lineage (NCBI taxonomy): Eukaryota > Metazoa > Chordata > Actinopteri > Sciaenidae > Protonibea > Protonibea diacanthus. The sequence continues at coordinate 8,081,925 of CM053979.1, read as the reverse complement.
TGCATGTTTGCTGCACAGTCCAAAGACTTGCAGGTTAATCTGTGACTCTAAATTGCCAGTAGGCGTGAATGTGAATGGTTGTTTGTCTCTGTGTGCCCTGTGATGATCTAACGACTTATCCAGGGAAAGACAGTGGGAGTGCTTTCCCTCAAACTTTGCATAGTTGTTATAGACTTGTAAAATAGCTTTACCTGTTTTACCTTTACATCTTACATTACTACACCTATACCTATATCTACACACAGTTTTATAACCATAAAAAACCCAAAGTAAACCACAGTTGGGAGTAATAGGACTAATTTAACCTGGCTTGTAGCTGGTAACTAGCACATCAGTCTGGACCACTCTTTTAATAAAGTCTGAAGGAAAAGTACCAAACTCACTTATTTAACCACGGTCTAAATATGAAGAAACATTTCAGATGACCATTTTTGTTTTCTTTCAGTCAGTGTCTAAGGTAAAGGTCACGTAACCCACCTCAACTTTGCTGCTTGCGTCATCACTCACCAGCTGTTCTATGTGCTGTAGGTTACATTACCTTTAAAGCTGTCACTTACCGCCAATCAGTATTCAATATGACATGACTCATCTCTGTAAGTGCCTTTGCAGTTGTGGTTTATAGCAAGTTGACAGAACAACACCCACAGCGGTATAGGCAATGAGTTCTCAACAGAAAAACTTCAAAAGGCCTGCTAGCCTCAATACAAAGGACCCCATCACACTTATTTTTTTGCCCCATTAGCTGTTAGGGACCTCTTACACGTATCTAGTCATGTTTAAAGTTTTTGTTGTTTGTCCAGGATTTTAAATGTTTTTTTCACCACAATAAAACCACTCTTCTGTTCACAGCTCTTAAACCTGACAATTTATTCAGTCTGATTTGAGTAATGTACTTTCTTTGTCTCACATGAGCTAAAAATGAATGTACAGCATCACATGAAAGAACTTGGGTCCATCAAATATGTAAATTTCAACTTTTAGGTAACATGAAATAAAGACCCCCGAGGGGCTGCCCTGTGTTTTTTATCAAGCCACTTGCAGACATTAATTCGACTGAAAAACACTTTTTTACAGTGCAATGAGGAGGAGGTGTTGAAGGTTATGAGAAAAGGAGCTACTGTGTAGTCGGTGGTACAGTGAATACTTCTGTATCGCTTGTCAGATGGCAGCAGGGTGCACAGGCTGTTGCTGAGGTGCGTAGAGGTGGATAACACAACCTTTAGCTCGGTTGAACATCTGCTTGTGTACACTTGTGTGTGTCTTCTGTATCCTCTGTAAAGACAAAATCTGGATGTCCATGTGAGTCATTTCTGTTCACATCCATAACTCCAGTAACACTCTGCTACGAACGCCTTCACACTTCACCGCCTCTTGATGCATTTGCATCCCTTTTTTTAATTTCAAGGGTACCTTTGTCTTCTTTCTCTCTGCAGGTAATAATACGTGTTTTTACGGAAAGTGTTACTACTGTCGGGAGAGTGAACCAGCGTGTGCAGAGGGAGAGATAATGGAGGGATCGTTAACCCTTTGGCTGCCAGATGTGTGGCCGTTGCAGAAACACAGACACCCCTGGGGACGTACATACAGAGAGGGAAAACTGGCCAGGTGGGTGTTTGAGTCCAAAAATATTCTTTCTGTTTTTGTTTGTTAATTAAGGGAAAATCCCATGACATGACTGAAGTTTTGTTAGTGTTATTATTTATCAGAAGGAAATGGAAATATCGCTGTGCTGATGTCAGCTCTTCCATAACGATGATGGCATTTCAGGTTAGCGGACACTCCACCTACTCTGTCAGTCTGAGAAGGGGGCTGTGTGACTGAGTTATCTTATCATTCAATGATGGTGATATGTCATGGTGGCGCCAGTGTGGGCTGCAGAGTGTGCAGAATGTTTCTTTGAACATGAAGAGAAGAAGCAATAGTTTCCATTAGCAGCTCAATACCTATCTGTGGGATTTAAATGGATTTACACTGTTGAAATGTTTTACTTTGAAAATCATTTATCTGAATTCATGATCCCTCGTTCCTCTCTGGTTCACAAATTCAGAACAAAAATTTTCTTTCCAAACATTCCAAAAATTCAATAAGTTGAGCAAGATCAGCAAATTAATAAAATAACACCCAGTTTGCCAAGGATTCTTCAGAGGTGTCATCAGTTACATTCAGGTCTGATTATTGTTCCTTGGAAGCCAATAACTGAGTTTATTAATGTGCCATTTAAATAAGTAATAACTTGTCTTATCGTAGGACAACGGAGACAAACAGAGAGACGGTTCAATCAATAAATTTCAATTATATGCTAGTGCTAATTTCCAGTGTAAACTATAAAGTCTCTTAGTCGTTGCACAGGATGTAAACTGAACATGCAAAACTGTGAAATTTTTCCACAGGCAAGAAGAATAAATGAATAGCAAATAAGTGTTTACTTGAGTTTAAAGGATGTTTTTTTTTTCAAGTACATTTCTATTTTCCCATAACTGTTTAAAATAACTTACATTGTTCTTTACTGGAAACTTTACCAGACCAATAAAATGAAAAGTTACAGTTACAGTTATAGTTTTGTTTCCATAAACGTTAGTATCACATTAGAGTAAGTTTTCCTGAGTCATGACATACAAGCATTAAACTCACATGACTGCTCAGCTGTTTTTTCCTTATCACTCCCATGATGTTATAATACATCCATGATGACTGCACAGATCTGACACAAGCTTCTTCACATTAATACACTACTCTAAGTAAATGGAGGTCATTTGGAGTGTGCAGACTGTTTGAAACTTTCTATGACACTGTGGTGACATCTGTATTGTTCTATGCAGTCATTATGCTGTGTTAACCACAACTGTTGTGGAGAAATTACTGAAGTCAAAGGTCAATGGTGTGCTCAGGAAGAAAGAAGGTGTTCAGGAGCCTCTGATGTCTCATGCTGTATTATATATTGACGCTTGGCCAAGGAGAATTAGAGACACTCTCATAATACATCAGAAGTGCCTGAGTCGGTCTCACATTCTGACGAACTCGTGCTGGTAGATAGACTTTAAACCCCCAAGATAACACCACAAATACTAGACGCCCCAAATGAGACAAAGAAAATGTTTTTACCAAGAACGGTGTCATTGTCAACATATTCTAGTCTGGAGACACAGATGTCTGTTTACGGCAAACTATCTATTATGTCTAAGCATGCAGCACTAGATTTTTTTGACCCTGGCCCCTACAGTGTTGAGATAGACTGGCATCTACTGTTCCCAGTCAAAGCCAAACAATTAATACTGCCGAGGACCTCAAGGCCCACACGTGACCTCGTGTGACCTAAGGATAGAAAATTCCATAACAACAACCACTGGACTGTCCCCTAGACTCCATAGAGGAAGTGGGGGAGAGGATGTTAGCAAGGCTGACATCCATCTTGAACAATTCTTCTCAGTTCCTGTATGACCCTTTAAGGCCTCAAACAGCTCCTCCAGCAACAGGTTGCTACTCCCACCATGTACCACAGGTCCTTCATTACAACAGCTGTCAGACTCTTTAACACTAGCATGACTTCATGACTTTCTTCAGCTTGACTTTTTTTCTATACATTTCTTACTTATGAGTATTAGGATCAGAGTAATTTCTTGTCCACCTTGTGTATACGAGCGGCTGTCACAAATGAATGTCCTCGGTGTGTGATCATTAAAGTCTGTCTTAAGGTTTAGAATGCAGAATGTTCACTTGAAGTATTTTGAAAGCAGACTTTTTCTGAAGTAAAAAAAAAAACCTGGTTATTTCTTCCAGCTCTGGTTGGCACATCCACAGCCTTACTGCACGTGCATGCACGTGTATTACCAGCAGAGCCTTCCTCTTTAACGAATGTCATCTTGTGGGTAACAAGTCTGTGTGACACATGCTACCAAGGTTATTGTGAAAGTGAGTCCCGGTGTGTGAGTGTACCACAGCCACAGAAAAGTTCATGCCATCCATGCAATGCAATGCAGTGCAACGCAACGCAACGCAACACAACGGTGTGTATATCGCCCAGCTCTAGTTCAAAATCGGAGAAAAACCATCTGACCATTTTGTGCATTCATTTTAACATGGAATGTGTCTTGATAACGATTATTCTACATTTTGTCATGTGGTTAATTTCATAATAAAAAAAAAACGTTTTAAAAAACGTAGAGACAGAGACAGAGAGACAGTCCAATCAATAAATATCAGTTATATGCTAGCTCTAATTTCCAGTGTAAAAAATAAAGTCTCTTAGTTGTTGCACAGGATGTAAACTGAACATGCAAAAATTTTTCCACAGACAAGAAGAATAAATTAATAACAAATAAGTATTTACTTGAGTTTAAAGGATGCTTTTTTTTCAAGGACATTTCTATTTTCCCATAACTGTTTAAAAAAAATTACATTGTTCTTTACTGGAAACTTTACCAGACCAATAAAATGGAAAAGTTACCTATAGTTTTGTTTCCATAAACATAGTAGTATCACATTAGAATAAGTTTTCCTGAGTCATGCCATATGAGCATTAAACTCACATGACTGCTCAGCTTTTTTGCCCTCATCACACTCCCATAATGTTATAATACATCCATGATGATTCAGCACAGATCTGACACAAGCCTCTTCACATTAATACACAAGACAAACAGGGGCGTCATATTTCCATCTGCTTTGTTTTCCACCAGTTGAGGTTCGACTGGCACTCATCTTGTTTTGCCTCTTTCTTCTGGTTTTCCGCTTGAAGAATTGGTGCCACCTACTGCTTATCTGTATGAACAACTCCTAATTTTTCTCCTATATATCCATTTTTAATGTGTAGGTTGCTAGCTCGGAGGTGGTGGTTGTTGTTTCCGGTAGCGAAGGGGATTTTGAAGAGTGTTACGCGCAGAGACCGAGATGCTGCGGGAAATCTGGGTTATACATCAGACAAGCAATACGTCATCAGCCAAGTAACCTTTTGGAGAAAAGAATAGTGATTACTGGTGATAGCTAGCTTGAGTGGGAGGCTGTTAGAGTACGGTCAGCAACGTGAGACTATTGTCTGAAACTAAATCTTATCCTAAAACAAAACACACAGTTGACTATTAAAAGGTTGGGTTTTTACAGACAACATTTAGCTTTATGGCACCTGATAATTCAGTATATCTGTCCACTGTGTTGGGTCATTAATGCACTTGGATGGGGGAGAAAGGGGGGATGACAGCTGACTATGAAACCCAGATTTATCTAGGCTTTGTGATGCTCAGGTTAAGGTAGGGCAGCAAAATAGTTATTAGATAAAACAAAGCATTGGTTATAATGAAATTAATGCACCTGTCATGTCCAAAATTGTTATCCAAACATGTCAAATTTAATCTGCACAAATCTTAAGTTTTCAATTCCTCAGAACGTGGTGCTGACATTTTCTCAAGTACTCATATGTGTCTACATCTGGTGAGTCAGCATACATTGAGCTTAAAGAGCAGGTTTCATTTTTTAACTAAGAAACTGCATCGTGTCATTGCATAGCGTTTACCCAGCAAGCGGTATGCTATTTTCAGGAGGTTAAACTATACTGACAAGACATTACAGTTTTGAATTTGGTTTGGAATTTTGGAAAATAAATAAGATTAGGAAACTATGCAAGAGTAACTAAGCAAAATAGACTTAATCATTGTAGTGGAATCCTGTTTACATAATGAAATATAAAGTTGAGCATTATTTCATTGTAGGGAGGTTACAATGGTTAAACTATGGTGACAATATCATGGTTTCAAGTAGGTGTCTTGATCGTAAACCAACCTGGAAATGTGTGCACATGGATCAGCCTTAATCAGCCTTCTACACGCCCTCATTCAACCATGAACAGTCAATGCAAAGCACTCCATGAATAATCAAGGTTCTTGTGAGGTGGAGGTTACAGCATGAGGGCCACAGCAGAGTCACACATAAAAGAAACTTTAGTTTAAATGAGTTAAAAAAAAATGCATTTTTCCCAAAAGGAAGGCGTTTGGCAGAAAGATGAACAATATATATTGTTGAAGATATCAAACACATTTCTATCAGCCGGCCATCGGAAACCCCCAGAGTGGGGTTCCCACTGATTCCTTCCTAATCCTTTCAGTGCCAGTTCACCCAATATGCAGCATTACACACTGCAGTATTCATATTATGTCTATGTTAGAGTTGCTGATTTCTTCATACTTTGCTTAGATTGTGTCAGTCAGTGGTATCCTCCCTGGGACGTTATTTTATGTGGGGTTTGTTACAGTGAACTTGGCCTGCATTATGACTGGGACTGAGTATTTGGAGTGTAATGATTGAACAAGAGCTGTCACTGGCTTTATTTCTGGGCTTTGCTAATTTACACAATCCACAGATGAGTCCAAGCCAGGTGTGTCAAAGCCAGAAGGTGTCTGTGCACCTGACAACACAGAGTCGTGTTCACTGCAGTCATTCACTATATGACAACTAAAATCAGTGATTTATGCACAAAAGATATTATTAAAAATTTGCTGATGCTGTGGTCTGCAATTCTTTCATGCTATTTGACTGATGATAATTTCATCAGTTGCAGTCCAGCACTGTCCACTGAGACCGTGCTGATGAAATATGGAGCAGACTTTTATTCATTTATTTAGATTTAAGGTGAATGTTTTTGTGGAATAGTCATGGCTCCGTACAACTGCAAGGTCAAATAACACTGCTGGTTTGAATGTTTATAGGTGGATCAATAATTCATGTTTGCTATTAAGTGAAATTAAATATGTAAATCATACAAACATGGAAAAAAACAGGCAACAAGGGCAACACGTAAATACCACATGCATATTTGTTTGTAGTGACACATCATTAAAACAGACGCCCCCTGAGTATTTATGTGCACGCTATTAACACATCATGGAATTCAATGGATTTGTGTGTGTCTGCTTCAATCGTCCAGGTGGGAGTACGATGAGAGTTACTGCGAGGCAGTGAAGAAAATGCCCCCATACGATGCAGGGCCGAGGCTGCTGGATGTCATCGACACAGCCATATTTGATTATCTCATTGGGAACGCGGACCGGCATCACTATGAGAGTTTCCAGGACGACGGCGGCGCCAGCATGCTCATCCTGCTCGACAACGCAAAGAGGTGAGTAACAATGTGAAAGAGTTTAACAACCAACATCAATTTTCTATTCCTTTTTTTTAAATCATTCTCATTGAGCATTGAGTTCTGATAATAAACACAAAGATGAATAAATCAATATAATAACAAAAATTTCCATAAAAAGACAAAAGCATTAAAAATCTCATCTGCAAATATTGTCCACCACATGTAACCTGTGTGTGTATATGTGTTTGTGTATGTATGTATATATGTGTGTGTGTGTGTGTATATATATATAGAACTCTTTCCATCCCTGAACACAACAGCCCGATTATTTTTCAGAAGTTCCCCTTTTTCTTCTCATATTCGAAATCTAATTTTTATTTTCATTTTTCATTTTCAGTTACAGTTTTCTTTGATTTTCCAAGAACTGACTTATCATCACTGAAACCTCTTTAAAGCAGACTCATGGTAAACAGCCACTTCCATGAAGGGAGGACATCGAGCTGTAAACTGAAGTTTCCGTCTCACTTGTTTACATTTTTCAATGAATTAATCACAGCAGGAAGGATGAAATACGTAAACAATGAGATAAAATTATTGAAGTGGAATGATGAATTTGAATATATATTTCTTTCTTTTCTGTTTTGGTACAAATCTGGGATGGCTCTCTGAGAAATAAACTGGCTCAGCAGGAAAGAAAAAAAATCCTCTTGCCCACACAAAAACTGCAGCCCCATGGAGAGATACTTCCAAGAACTGAGTCATTTCCTCAGTTTACAACTTAATTCTTAACCATAATCTTAAATCATGCCCGTGTGTTTAGGAAATGAATTCCTTCCTTTGACTGTCTGATTGGTTTATTCTGCTTTCAAAGCAACATTATGAGGAAATTGGTCATTTTTGAGATATAACGCCCACGGTTTCAGAGTGTAAAACCTCCCTCCTACTCTTCTCTGATGAGCCTCATCCAAGTCTAGTTATGCTAGCTATTCCAGCATTTGTCCCCATCTGCATTGCCCACGCACTGCACCTTCTTCTGCGTGGTCCAATACTTTACTGTTCGTGAGGAAATGCACAGAGAGTTCATGCACAGCAGCTGGAGGACATCGCCTAACAAGGACAAAAACCTACTTCCTGCAGGAGATCGTGCCCGGAGCAAGAACAGGAGACGACATTCAGTGGAGCACCAATATGATTTAAACCTGGTATTTTATAGTATAAAAAAGTTACATAATGTTGCTTTAATGCAGCTGAAAGTAAATCAAGAAACCATATCTAACCCAAAACAGCTGATTGTGTCCTTTGTGTTGGTAGAGTCAGTGTTCTTCCACGTCACAGGTAAAAAAAAAACTCCACGTACTAAAACACAAAGTTTTCTGAAAGAATCGCAGCGCAGTGGGTGTAATGAGCAGCTAAGTGCAGTAAAAAGATGCTATGTTGTGTGGGAACACAGAACAAAACAAAGCAAAATGGCTAAATCAAAATGTTGGAAAATAGTTGTGGTTGAGAGGAAATGGAAACAATTGGTTTCATGTCACAGATGACTGAAGATGTGCACACTTGACCGGAGCATCATAATAGATTATAGTTTCAGAGTAACTGAACTGAACTGCATTATTAGAAATGAACAATTCCAAATAATTGTAATACAGATTTTGTTTTATTACATTTTAAACCCAAAACATCTTATTAAATGCTGAATGCTAATGTGTTAATTTGTGCATCATCTTAGTTTTAAATCTAAAAGCTCCTGACGAGGAAACTGCTGTTACGAAAAACACTAAACCCACCCTCAACTCAACTTTAATTATTTATATAGCACCTTTCATACAGAATTGTAGCCCAAAGTGCTTCACAGAGTAAAAACAGAAATAGACAACAACTAACAGTTCTTAAGGCAGCAGAGCAGTTGCATAAAAACTAGAAATTAGAACAAAAGTAAAGAGCATAAAACTACAACAACGAAACAAATAAGAAGTAAATTAAAACCTAAAGGGTACAAAGCACAATTTAAGAACAGTTAAAAGTATAAGCATATAAGACCTATATAGTAAATAAGCACCAGAGATAAAAGTAAGTAGGAATGATCAGGACCTAAAAACTCAGCAGTGAATGGTGAGGCACCTTAGGTAAAAGCCAGGCTAAAGAGACATGTCTTTTTTTTTAAATGTCTGTTTTTAAATGAGTTTCAGTCCCTCAGATCTAAGGCAGGCTGTTCCAGAGATGGGGGCCGCAGTAGCTAAAAGCGGCCTCACCATTCTTCTTTGTGGAGGTTCTGGAGACAACTAGGGGTCCAGATGCCGAGGATCTGAGGGACCTGCTTGGTACATACTTTTGTAGACATTCAGTGATTTAAAAACCAATAAGAGAATCTTAAAATCAATTCTGTGCTTTTAAAATGGGGGTTATATGTGTCCTCTGTCTGGTCTTTGTCAGTACTCGGGCTGCAGACTTCTGTATTATTTGTAGGCGGATTAGTGTTTGTTTGTTTTTTTTTTTTTTGTTTTTTTTTAGGAAGACCAGACAGAAAGGCATTACAGTAGTCGAGTCTTGAAGTGATAAAAGCCTGAATTAGTTTTTCTGTGTCAGCCTTGTTGATGAATGGTCTGACTTTGGTGATATTTCTAAGTTCATAGAATGATGTGTTAGTTTTGTTTTTTATATGGCCCTCAAAGTTGAGGTCGGAATCGAGGCTCACACCCAAGTTTTTGACCTGATCTTTTGTCCTTAGGGCCAGGCACTGAATATGCTGGGAAAGATCTTTTCTCATGCTGGGCAGCTAACAGCAGTTATGCAGTCAGAATGGAATACTCATTTATTCAGTATTTAGAAAAACTCTTTGGATGATGCGTGGTTGCTGCATTGCATCATCTCATCAAGCACTGCCTTGAAATACAAACTTACAAACTGCTTTGCATTCTTTTGGACACAGATGAACTATTTGTGGTTTAGGAATAGAATTTTATTGTACATGATTTGGCTCCCCCGTGTCTCCTTCCGGACATACAACAAATAAATCATAGCACAAACAATTGAGTCATATCCCTGCAGTTTGGGTCTTGACCAGTTGTGAACTGAAATTAACCTTTTTGTCTAAGACCAAGTAAAAATGCAGTTGATTCAGAGTCGAGCCAAGGCTGTTAAAAAGTAGTGAGACCAGTCTCAAGACCAAGACTGACTGAAGGACTACAACACTGACTCAAAGAGAAACTGTCTCCTCTGGTTCAGTTGTCTCTGCTGTGTGTGCCGTAGACACAAAGTGTGTGTGCCCTGGCCAGTAGAGCGCAGTTAATGCTTTTTGATGGCCTCTCCTCCCCGCAGTGCTGACAGACTTCTGGCTTCAGTTGCCTCGCCTTTTTAATTGTAATTTTATTTGATGTTGTCATCTTTTTTTTTTTTTTTTTTTCTGTGTGCAGCTTTGGGAACGCAGCTCTGGATGAGAGAAGTATCCTCGCACCACTCTATCAGTGCTGCATGTGAGTCCTCAGGAAACGTCCTCACATCTCAGTTGTTGATGATTACATTTTTGTCATGATTTCATTTTTTTTTTTTTTTTAAACTGTCTCTTTCTTTGTCTGTCAGGGTCCGTGTGTCCACATGGAACAGGTTAAACCTGCTGAGAAGCGGAGCTCTGAGTTCAGCGATGCGGCAGGCGCTGGGATTCGACCCTATTCAACCGGTCCTGGCAGAGCCACACCTGGCAGCCCTGGACAGGCGTCTGTCTGGAGTCATAGCAACTGTCAAGCAGTGTATGGAGGCCCAGGGCCCCGACAACACTCTAATAGAAGACCGAATGAACCTCCCGCATCCCTAGAAAACAAGGGACATGAGAAAACAGAGGAACAGGAAGAGCCAGGACTTTACTTCCCGAGCCTGGACAAGAGGAAGTGGATCAGCCCTGGTGTTAGAGAAAGAGATGCAGAGTGAGTAAATGGATCAACAGGGTGGCACAAAGACTTCTTTCTTCCCCCCTTGTCGTTTTCTTGTTTGTCACTCTGATAAGACTGGAAAAAGGGAATCGCTGGATTCAAAGTGGCGTCACCTTCAACTATATAAACTTTTTTTTTCTCAGGACAGTTGTACACTATAAGACAGTATCTGCTGTAAGAGCCCCTCCATCTAATACTACTGTTATGATGACACTCCTGCGCTGCTCTAAATTCTCCCTCCCAGTCCGGCTTTTCCTGCGGAGTCAACTACAGCTGTATTCAGACCAAGTCAGGCATCGCAGTGATTCACAGCAGGTCTGTGTGTTTATTTATGCTGAACGTAGCCGTTACGAAAATAACTATTAGTCTGATTCACCGGCTTTCTTGCTATCGGCGCTCCCTCTCTGTCATTCACTGTCTGTGTCGCTCAACCAGAGCTCTCTTTCAAACCATCGGACACAAACCAAAGGAAAATTCTCTGTGCGAGTCAGACAGATGTAGAAGCTGCTACATGAAATAATAGAGTATCATACTCCAGTTCATGAGCTCCACCTGGACGGTACGCTGTTTCAGTAACATTTTAGGCTGTCGAGGCTTTTGAGTGTTCTCATGCAGCATGATATCAGGTTTCATTTCCCCAAAAGGTAAAAATAGCTTAATTCCTTCGCCGCAGTTCGCTTTTTGGTTGCACAACACCGCAGTCTAAACACAATGCGGCCCATTCAGATAAACAGAGCAACCTGCATTTTCACCGCAGCACCTGATTTGGTCTGAATCGGGCCTGAGGAGGTGGAGAAGGAGCTGAACACACTCAAAAGGAGCAGGACGAAGGACGCCGTGTTCAGTTGGAGTTTACAGTCCAAGAAACTGAAAACTGATTTTGTTTTTTGTTTTTTTTTCTTTTTTCATGAATTGAAATTGAACTTTGATCGAAAGGAAATCAAAACAAACTCCCTACCCCATCAATGTGTAAATATTTAACTAAGTAGTGACATAGAACTATGAGACGAAAGAATATAAATTTGTGGATTATAATATTAAATAAACTTAAGGGTGTGTGGTGTGGGTGTGCGTGTGTGGGTGTGCGAATGCAAGAGTGCCATATTGTGCCGTAAATAAGAAAAGCTACTGACATGACAGACTTGAAGTGAAGGGAACACAGAGATCAGATGTGTGGGGTGGGTAATCTTCAGCATTAAACTATGATCTATTTAATTGTGACTTTTTTTTTCTTTTTTTTTTTTTTTTTTTGTCTGTCATCTTTCCCCCTCGTGTGTTCACCCACACTTCATACTTATGACTTCACACATCACTTGTGAAAAAGCACAAGGTCTGTTTTGAAATATGCATCTGTGCGGTCGCTTGTTTGTGGTGTTTACGCTGGAAGGGACTTTCACTTAACTCTTACTTTTAGTCTTTCAGATATTTTTATCTTAGTCAGATTGGATCCAGGATGTGATTACAGGTCATATCTAGAACCCACTGGTGATAGTTAACATTTGGTTTATAATAAATAGGTTTGGTTGTTTTTTTTTTTTTTAATCTCACTTTCTGTAAGAAAAAAAAAGTCATTTGAAAATTTCAAATTTGAATCACTTCTCATGCACTAAATTTAGCTCAAATTTAATGTGCCAGTAACTCTTTTTAGCCACGTATTAGTCTGAGATTTGATCGCAAATGACAGCAAATTGAGCGCATTGCGTCATCTGTCTCTCCCGCCTGTCTGATTTCAAGCGTCAGCTCAGATCAGAGTTTGGTCGGAGATTTTAAGATGTATTTAACAGCGCGGCGGAAACGCTGTGAATGCAGTTTTGCGCGTCACAACAAAATAAAATCCACAAACTTTGAATACGAACTTTGATGACTGAGGTCACAAGGTGTTTTCAGTTGTGGTTTGCACACCTGTGAGTGACATCCAGCTGTGTTAATGTTTGATCCTCCTTGCGTTGTACAGACTTTGAGAGCAGCTGTCTATAAGCTGTGAGCTGTAAACAGAGACAACATGTCTGAACGTTATCCTGATTTTTATCTTTCTACTTTTAAAGTAACTGTAGATGTCGAGCAGACTTTAATCCTCAGTTTCACATCATGTTCACACACTTAGGGTGTAGGGGTTTGTGAAAAGGATGTGTGTGGGCTGTTGATGATTAACCATCGCACTTTTCTTCCACAAAGTCAAAGTTTCCTAATCCTTTTGCTCTTGATGTCAGTTGAAATTGAATTACCCGACACATCCAAACTGACTGTGACAGCCTGACCCTGCCTCTCATTCCCTGAATGAATATTTGCTACCTGTGAACAGATCGAACTGTTGTTAGAGTACTTGGATGGATTTCCCCATTTGACAAGAGTGCTTCTGTTACAGATCATCGTCCACCACAGGAGCTGTCCTTATCACTTGACATTTACTTCATCTTGTTTGTTAAACCTTTCACTGGTGGTATCACGGCTACAAAATCTATACCCATAAACTCTGAGTGAGTTTTTGTTGTCTTTGCCCACAGAGGGGAAACTTGAAAGCTGTGAAACCACATGGCATGTCCCCTTCTATCCCACATGCAGATGTTTTGCGTCTCAGCTGCCGGCTTTTTCTCGCTGCCACATCCAGCCTCCATTTGTGTTTGTGGCCAGCCTGACAGATGATGTAGGACATCTGTTTCGTTTAAGCTCAGCAGGTGTTTTACTGTTTTGGGACATGTACCAAAATATTGAAACCATTTTTGTCATGTCAGGGCTTGTTCGGGCATGTCAGAGTAAATGCTGAATATGCTTCTAGGGACAGAGTTTTTTTGTCTGTACGTTTGTCCCCAAAGATGTCGTCATCCCATTCAAGCCTTTGTCATCTGACTTTTAATGTGTCATACTTAATAAACAGGGTAGTGATACTAGTACTTTCGCTAACAAAGACCAATATGGATTTAGATTTAAATAAGGTTTGTTGAATGTTCTGGATAAAGATGAACAAAGAGAAAGTACTGTAGGAGGCGGTGAGGGGTGAGAGGAGAAATCAGGGGTCGTAGACGGATGGAGGAGTTCGGAGGGAAGGGAACCAGAAAGGAGTTGAGACTCTTCGTCTCGCAGTCACTCCATGGTTCCGGTATGTGAACAAAAGAGAGAGAACGGAAAAGCTGGAGCGACACGGAGTTTTTTTAAAAAACGGTTTTTGGGTGGAGGGATGTAAAAACTGAGGGAGTGAACAGATAAGGAGGGTAAAGCGCACGCTTGTGTGGAAATGAGATGAGTTCAAAGTGTGTTCTTTTTTTCTTGAGCCTAGTTATAAAAGTTCATAAGTCATTACTATGTGCCACAGACACTAGATGTCCCTCTAGGTTAATTTATACAATCTTTACATCCTACACTATAACCCTTTCGTGATTTTGCATTGACATGACGTGTCCTGGAACTTTTTTAAAGGTGAACTGCACACATGAAGCAAGCGGTATACAGTAATTTATTTAGGCTGAAATCCAGAGAGGCTGTTAAATCTAATACCCTTTAATGTTTCAGTTGTGTTTACATGGTGCGTAGTCTTTTTGGAAGAAACCCTCGCTGAACGTTGCTACAGCTGGTTGTTGATTAGCTTAGCTTAGCATAAATAGTGGAAGCAGGGGAAAACCCAGCGCTCTGGTTGCGGTTGTTCCAGGGCCACAACACACCAACTACCTGATCAGTATGCAAGAAAATCGCATTTGGATCAGTTTTACAGTTGGGAGGCTTGTATTTCTGTTTCCTGTGTCAGTCCCTGGATATTGATGATGATGGGAGGGAGGGAGGGAGGGAAGGGGGGGGGGGATATTACACTAAGGTTTTACATCAGTGTCTCCAGTGTGAAATCCATCCATGCTGAGCTGTGGACTTTTGGACTGTGGACTCTTTAAGCCGTGTCTGTCCTTTGCTCCTTGTTAACTCCCACGACTGGTACTTATTTTAGAGGCTTAATATCTAGTGTACAGACATGCGAGTGGTATCAACCTTCTGATCTGACTTACAGCATGGAGAGAATTTCCCAAAATGTCAAACTACTACTTAAAATAAGTCAAATTTTTATTTATGTATCGCCGTATCATAACAGAAGTTACCTCATGACATTTTCCAAAGTAGCGTACACCAAGTTGCAACCTCTGCGGTATTTCTCCACCTCTGTGTGGCTATGAAGGAAAGTGTGGTCTCTGTAGCTAATTTCCCCGTTCATGGCAACTACACCGAAGATGACCTTCTATTTAAGTCACCCATTCTAATGATATTAAGGCTTCGACTTATGCATAATAAACAGCGTGGGTGCCATTACAGATGACTTGTTTGAGCAGCCAGCCTCAGCTCCTTAGACGAGCCACGTCTTTTAGGGAAGCACCGCATCCTTCAGAAACATTCTATATACTGTCTATGATCTTGATTGTACTGTTTGTAATGTTGCGTACGGAGACCCAACCGTTCCCACTATGAGCAAGTACGTGGAGACGGTGGCGAGGAAAAACCTTGGCGACAAAATAAATAATAATAAAATGGCGGGAATGAGGAGGTGTGAGTGTTTATGAGGTGGTAGTAGACCTTGTTCACTGCAGCCATTTTGACATGAAATTCATACTAATTAAGGGCTCTATTCCGTTTATTGTAGCAGAGACTTCCCATTGAGTCAACTTGCTCAATAAGAGCAAACACCTTGTTTGACCTTGAAGGATTTCATTTGTAACACCTGTGTTGACCCTACACTGTTTCAATGTCAACATGGCCGCCATGAAAAAGGTGTATTCAGTCAGAAGTGCACACTTTTGTGCTTAAACATGACCACTTATTCTAAGTTGCTGTGACAAAGGCAGACCACTTTTTCACAGCCCGACAGATGGATGCTGTAAAGACTGAAACCAGACTCTGACATCACACAGGCGCTACAGTAAACTGCCTGTCACATGACCACTTCTGTCTCTGGTTTCCTATAACCAAGTTAAAGTTCATCGTCCCTCAGCCGGTTCGTATCTGTCCCTACACCCCCTTACGAATCTTATGGGAACACACAACCGTGATTGAAGCGTACATATGATGTGGGAGGTTTCACTCGAGATCGTGTACCAACATCTCACTGTGAGTCGCAGCTGCACCATAAGCGCATTATCAGCCAATCAGCTCCCGATGCGCTGCGCTGGTTTCACTCCTGATTCTCCCTTCGACTTTAAAAGTGTGTGTGTGTGTGTGTGTATGTGTGTGTGTGCATGTCTCACGGGCGCGCTTGCATCCATCCCCCCACCCACATACAAAATAAAGAGTAGATCACGAGCGGTTTCTTTCCAGTCACTCCCCTCCTTTCACCTTACCCACTCGTTGTTAAAAGCCTCGCTGAGATCCTGAAGGGCGCACAGAGCACACTGCATGATGGACCGGAGGAGGACGGATGCTGAAGGTGGAGGTGGTGGTGGTGGTGGTGGTGGCGGCGGCGGCGGTGGCAGCGGCCGCGTGGTCCACCGGCACAACCGCACGAGCACGCTCTCGGTGGTGGTCTTCTTGCAGAATCTGCTGGTGGCCGCGTGCCTCGTCGTCACGCTTTACGTTTACTGGGAGGTCTATCAGGTGCCGGTGAGTACACTGAGGAGGTGATGGGGAGTGATGCGCACTGTTACTGTTACTTACATCAGTTCATTGCAGCATGTTATCATGTATACTGAGAGCTAGAAGTCCTCATGTCTGATCTCAGGCGTCATATTTCATTAAATATCTGCAAATCAATGTATAGTACATGTTTAATTCAACTTTTCAGACACTTAAAAGCACCACTGCTGTCTGTCAGTGTTGATTTATTCCAAGCACTTGATATATCTGTGTGAAATTTATATCAAACAAAAAAAAAAACACGGTTTGTTGCTAAACTCCTCCATAGTAACTGTAACCAGGCATATGAGGTCAGCTGAGGTTGATGTGTTTGCTTCTTAACACAAAAACCCCCAAAGTGCATCCAGACCTCAGCCTCTGCTTCTGCTCAAAGAAATTCAAATATGTAGCTCTGAGTTCAATGAGTGTCCTGAACCCACTGTGTTAGAGGACGTGACAGTGACCTGAGATGATACTAAATACACCCACGGTTTTATTTCATCAGGCAAACTTTATCATCATCATTTTTTTTTTTTTTTTTGGTACATTGAATGGAAACTCCCCCCCCCCCCCCTCGGTGCAGCTTTGTTTCATTCATCTCTGTGTTTGAGGAAATGTCTGGGTCATGCATGCGTACACAAGAGCAAAGAGGCTGCAGACTGCAACCTGTGCTCACATCAAAAACGCCTTTAGAGAATTTAAAATTGATTTTTTTTAAAAAAAAAAAGGGGGGCTGCAATAAGTAGTTTCTTCTTGTCCTTGATATTTTATTGGGAGCTGTTCTTTCACTTTTTTCGTGTTTCAAAGCTGCAGAGTAACATTCAGATGTGCCGTTATGACACAGTCAGGTCGATATCACATTTTGAATTTGCATTTAAGCCTCTCTGGCTCGGCTCCGCTCGGCTGTCGGATGCAGAAAATCCCAGTAAATCGGAGACTTCATATTCGAGCATATGCTGACAGGATGCCACATTGCATCTCTCACATACAGAACTAACGAACCGTCTCCAAAAGTGCCACTTTTACTTCTGGTTTTCAGTCTTAATATTAAATCCTGAGTCATATATTTAAAAAAAAAAAAAAAAGTTTGCCTGAGCGTGATAGAGCAGCACTGCAGGAATGACACTGTTATAGAAGTTTTGAGTTTCTCCAGATATCCTATGACCTGGATGACTGATTTATCTGCATAGACATATCTGCACAGTTACTGTATGATTATTTTAATGACTAACATTTGTTCTACATTTAGGCTCTGCTGTTTATCACTGCGATGCTACTCTCACTACAGATATTATTCAAACGTGAAAGTGAGACTTTCCCTAGTTTCTGTCAGCCTGCCTAAGTATTTTCACACCATGTCACTTCACCACCTTAACAAACAAACAAGCTTTGTGCTTCCTAGATTCAAACATCAAGGGTACAGAGCTGCGTGACCTTTAAAGTAAAAAACAAAAAAAAAAACAAAACACTGACATTTGTTACATCAGAGTCATAATGGCAGTGAAAACAGAACAGCTGGAAGGTCAACGAAGGTACTATTCTTCTAACTGTGTCTTTTCTTTACAGGAGGGTAACATACACATAGAGTTTGTGGCCATTGCAGGTGAGTGACCAAAACACAAACTTTATTTTCTCATTTGAACTTTAATATCATTTTATTCAACACTGTTTTTTTCCCCTCCCCTCTCTGCCTCATACTCCACCTCCACATTTCCTCATCCAGATATCTCAGGCAACACGACGCTGAAGTTTAGCATTTTCAGCAACAACAAGATGGATCTGATTGGGAAAGACAAGATCTCCATCAAATGCACTGGACCCTACGTTTTGTATATGTACGCATGCTACAGGAGCCTGTACGATGAGGAGGCCTCAGGAATACTGCAGCTGCAGGTGGAGAGCATTCCCATCGCCTCCGTCATGATGAATACTTCAAAAGAGGTCTGCAGGGGGCTCCATAGTATAGCCTATCTCAAAGAAAAGGACCAGACCAGTCTGCGGTTGTACTCGACAGAGGGGTTCAAGATAAAGAACGTGACTGTGGGCCTGAGCTATCTGCTGGGGACACGGTGTGAAACCTACTGAGGAGCAAATTGACGCTCTGAAGAAAAAGACCAGAGCCGACCCGGATCAGGAAGGATGCTCGTGTTCATCTGCAGCTGTGAGGAGAGACACACTAAACAGGACTCACACTGATGGCATGAATCGTGTTGACAGACTCTCTTCTGTTTTGTTTATTACCTCGAACAAGGGAGCGGTGCTTCTGTTAGTTTGGCTGTCAGCAAGAAATTAACAACTTGTGTGTATGTGTGTGGTCCTGGCAAAATGTGAGCAAATCAAGATTTTTTGCAGTGGTGATTCACAATTCTCATTGTAGATTTGAAAAAAAAAAAAAAAACGTGGTTATCTTCTTCATCGATTAATCAGCCAACTGATGATTTGATTTGATTTGATTTGTTTATGAATTAGCAGAAAATTAGCAGACACTTCTGATTTAAGAAGTCTCTTTTTAAAAGGTAGTAAAGCTCAAAAACTCATATTAAGTCTGAATGAGACTGAACCACATTTAAAGAGGTACTTTTTTTTTTTATTTCTTCAAATTTATTTACCATTTTATAAGCACTCTGCAACAGTTCTGCAGCGATATCAGGACCATAAAGCAGTTTATACGGATGTAAAGGGTGTGTATTTGAGGGTTTTGCACTCCTCAGGTGCCTTTTTTTATTTTAATACATACAATATAGCTAACACACCATACTTTCAGTACTTTATTTCACTATAATAGTACCAAGTTATGTAGTACCTAATGAATGTATTTGTTATTGGTGCATTTAGTCTCCTGCAAAGCTCCGATCTGAGTCTCAAAAAACTTTCTGTGCGCTGTGCGGCTGCCAACCGGTGTTTAACTCCTGTGGATTACTGGACTGGCTCAGTTTACCACAGCAATGACAGTCTGGCTGACCTGTTTACCTTCCATGCCTTGGGATTTTTTTTTTCCTTTAGTCTAACATTGTCTTTCTTTGTTTGTTTGTTGGGTGGAGTATGTCTGGTATCCCTCGAGAGTTAAACACACACACACACACACACACACTCAAACATATCAGACAGGTTTGATGCTGCAATCACACAGACAGCTCAGGGTAAAAGACCAGGGAGGAGGTGAATGAATTGAAAAAAAAAGCTTTCACTCTTTTGATTGTATCTGCACTCAAAGTGTTGTTTTTTTGTAATGTTTGGTACATGTTTTTGTGTGTGTGAATCGAGCGTTCAATCATGCAAGGTTCTTTGTATATATTGTATTAGTGAAGCTATGATATTTCCAATGATAAGCCATGTTGTGATAATGATAATTTTAAGGATACTGTAAGGCACATTGTATTGTACTCTTGTCAAACCATGATATAGGCAGGTTTACCATCAGGCCCAAGCTTTAAACAAGGTCGCTGCCATTATTGCTTAAATTGGTTTGATTTTGTTGTTGTTGTTGTTG
Source organism: Protonibea diacanthus (assembly GCA_028641955.1). Lineage (NCBI taxonomy): Eukaryota > Metazoa > Chordata > Actinopteri > Sciaenidae > Protonibea > Protonibea diacanthus. The sequence goes on along the minus strand of CM053979.1, from coordinate 8,061,860 downwards.
TTTTTTATCTCTACTATGTCGTAAATAAAATATTTAATTCATCCTGTACGCAGAGATTGTGTGTTTTAAAAAGAGGAACTTTGCATTTGGAAAATAAGTATCATGATTGCAAAATGAGCTACGACAGTTTCATGTGAATGTGAAGTAATGATGAGAATGGCACTGTGTATAATTCATGCAGGGGATATACTGTGTAGCTACCTCATGTAAGCTCAGGCACTGATCACCTGTTGAAACTTTAATAAAAAGGAGTTTCCACTTGGCATTGAGTTTTCCTACTTTGTTCTCAACGCTGTTCTCTCTCTCTCTCTCTCTCTCTCTCTCTCTCTCTCTCTCTCTCTCTCTCTCTCTCTCTCTCTCTCTCTCTGTGTGTGTGTGTGTGTTTGTCTGTCTGTCTGGCTACTGAGTCAGCGGTTTCATCATCATTAGCTGGCGCGTCAAACATTGTTTAACCAAAAATGAAAGTGAATTTCCACGTTAGACAATAACCCGACGTGGCCTTGCTGTGCTCTGGATTTTTTTTTTTTTTTTTTTTTTTTGTTTGTTTCGATAAAAGAAGGCTATTATCTGTGTTTGAAGTGATTAATCTGCAGTTTGGCTTCATTTCAACTGGCTCTTGTCATGTCTAATAATAGAAAAGCAGGTTTTGCAAGATATGTAGGAAAATAGCTGCAGGACTTAGGAGAGTTTGGTACAGCAAGTTTAAACTTGAGTATGAATGGGGTTATTTTTTGAATGAAAACGAAAATATCTATCTTTAATGCCTAGAGGTTAATTCTCTGGATCATTATCATTTCCGGTTTTGGATTCAGACGAAGTCGAGTTAGGCTGGAATATTTTCCGTTGAGTTTCGTGCCAAGTTAAGGCGCATGAGACGTAACTGTGGATACAGTACTCATAACAAATCATTAACTCAATCAGAGTTGAAATTAGACACTTTATCTGAGAGTTGTAGTATTTGCACTGAACATAATCATACTTCATGCGCCCTGATAACTGCAGAGACAACATTATTATTATGGGTATTGGGTGCAGCTTATTTTTCAAGGACAGATGGTCCTCTTGATCCACATACTACCTCTTCATACCGGTAACTATAAAAAGGAGTGACGCGTTATTCAGTTTTATATGACTTTATCACAGAGAAATGAAGAAAGAAAAAAACAGTGTGCACTCATACTCTGACGTCACTGTGTGTTGACTTCTGGAATACTCTTTGTTTCTGAGCTAAAGAAGTGCAACAAATTAAGTGAAGTCTTTATAGCAGCGGTGTCCAAACTTCTTTTTTTTAAAGAGGGCCAGATTTTACAATGTGAAGACGCCCGGGGGCCAATACCAATATTTTAAAAATGAAAAAATCACCAGTAAAAGTTACAAACAACTGCACTGTTCTGTAACAATTTGTTTTCATTGTCACAACTAAAACTATCTAAACTATCTAAACAAATCTAAACTAATCAGGCATGAACAAATCTAAAAACCAGTTCGTTCACATCTGGAGTCAGATAACAAAGAATAAATTGTACGGAACACGTTAAACTTGCATGAAGTTGATACAAATCTGAACCCCGTGTTCATTCTAAACATGACTTATTATGAGTAATGCAAAGTCTGTTAACATTTAAGTTTAAAACGTGTCAATCTTGATTTTGTCTTTAACAAAATCATTCAGAAAGTTATGTTTTGTGTTGCATCTACAGATACATAACACCAGCAGTTATGTCTTTAGAGGTTATGTCAACCAAAAAAAGACAAATCTGTCCGCCATACAGTATCTGACAATCCTAGCAGGCCGTGAATAATATGTTATGAAAATGAAGCTTCGGGTCGCATGAAATCTGACTGCAGGCCGTGATTGTCCGGACTTTGGACATCCCTGCTTTATAGTGTGTCCTCAAACACGAGTGGCACATCACACGGTGCTTCACACAAAGCGAAACTTTAATGCATCTATCCGGGGGTCACGTGTGGGCCTTGAGGTCCTCGGCAGCAGTAGTTGTTTGGCTTTGTTTGAGAATAGCAGGTGCCAGCCTATCTCAACACTGTGGTGACCGGGGTCAAAGGAACTGAATGTTGTCTTCCTAGACATAATAGATAACTTGCCGTTGACATTTCACTAACATGAACAGACAACAGTCTCTCCAGCCTAGAATGTGCTGACGGTAACACAAACATGAGTAAAAACATTCTCTTTGCCTGTTTCTGGGCGTGTAGTATTGTAGTATTTGTGGTATTATCCGGAGGGGTTCAAAGTCTATCCACCAGCACGAGTTGGGCAGAATGTGAGAATGGCTCAGGCACTTCTGTTGTACTTTGAGAGTGTTTCTAATTCTCCTTGGCCAAGCTTCAATAAATACTACAGCATGAGACAGCTCCTGAACACTTTCTTCCCTCTTGACCTCACCATTGACCATTGAGTTCAGCAATTTAACCACAGGGCAGACTGCAATACCACCATTGTACATACGGACAGCTGATGATCAAAATTAACCAAATATCATGCAAGCGCAACAACACAAGACATAGCAGCCAGCAAATATTATTTAGTAGTCCAACAGCAAGAAGCCCAGCTCTGTGTCCGTCTTTCAACCTTCAAACTATTTCATGGAGCTCTCTCCAACGACTAAAAGTCAGTCCCAGATTTACTCTTGTCTCGTGGCTTCTTGCACGCTCTCTCTCTCTCTCTCTCTACTTTTCTCTTCTTAGCTTCCTGTGTCAGCGTCCCCTTTGGTCTTTACGCCTCTGACATTATGTTCCTAGAGGCTGCTGAACACTGGTGGTTACATTGTCCGCTGCCCGAGCTCCTGTTCTGGCGCAACACTGGCTCCGCTTGCAGTCTGAATTTTCCCGCACTCAAAGTGACAAAACTTGACAAAAAAAAAACTTGACTGTGTGGTCAAAATGGGCCTTATAATGAGGTTTCATGGTAAATCCCTGTGAGTTTTAGTAAGAACTGTTGTTTCAAGTAAATGGCAGTTTCAACAACAGGTTTCTCTACAGCCTGTAAGTGAAAGAACAAGCTGCATGTAGAATGAGTGGACAGTGACCATAGACAGGAGCACACATTTCTTTTATGTTATAAACACAATGGATACAGTAAGTCACACCGGCTCTGACCACAATAGTGTTTGTATGTGGGGAAGAGCTCTATAGTACTTTCTGACAGAGCAATTAAAGCCACTTTTATGAGCCTTGATTTATAGACTGAACTCTGAACTTTGTAGTGATACTGCTCCTGTCACATGTGGCCTGCTGCTTTAACAGTTCTGTAACTTCAGAAGGACAGGACATACAAGCTAATAGGTGCTCAAGACAGACAGTGGTTTATGGTCCTGTCTGGTTTCACATCACATTGTGTTGCTGGACATAATAATCAACTGTTGGATGATTTCTGCTCGTGTTTCTTGCAGGATAAATTGTAAATCATAAAGCTTTTTTCATGTAGAGCTGATTCCATTTGTCTATTATCTCTACCATTCCTGCCAAGCTCGCCTGTGGCTACTAAAGTAAAACTGTGAACCTGTAAACATTACACCTGCTTTGTGTCAGCATGTTAGCGTGCACCGCCGAGCAGAACTGGTGCAGTCTGGTCACTCAGACCGGGTTAGGAACCAAACTTTTCAGTGCAGTGGATGGACAGTGTAACTCATCGTCTCTTTATTTGTGTCTCTAATGTGGATTAGGTTAGGTTAAAGGATAAGTACTGAGACGACGAAATTAAGTTTAGCATGTAATCAGAAGTGCAAGAAGTAGATTCGGTCACTGAGGTGACAAGACGTGTTGACTGTGTGGTCAAAACGGGACCTTAAATCAGAGTTCAGGGTAAATCCCTGTGGGTTTGAGTAATAACTCCACTGCAGTTTCAGGCAAATGGCAGTTTCACCGTTAGCTGGTTTTTCCAACAGGTATCCTGCAAAATGAAAGTTCGCGGTGACAGCTGGTGGGAATACTTTTCATCTGTGTCTGCGTCGACACATTTTTCATTTTTACGCTGAGCGCTGACGCTGTGTAAGTAGCAAGTTTACTTGCTGTGCGCCCACGCGTGTGTTGAGTGTGAAATGAGGTGCGATCAGGTACACTGCCGGCCAATTGCTGTCTTGAGGTTGATGTGATTGAGCAAACTGACCGGCAAAAGCTTGACTGAACGTGGATTCACAATGTACATACCCTCACACCTTTACACTTCCCCTTAGTTAAACATAAGGGCATTTGCAATCAAGTGTAGTTATGAGGCAGGGGTTCCACAGGCCATGGACCACATGCGTGTCTCTCTGTTTCCTTAACAGAAACCGACTGTCTGAATCTTAAAGGGAATGACAGATTACATTCCGATTGTTTTAAGTCACGTTATGTCCAGAACATACCAATGATTAACTGACTTAATACAGCCTTATTTAGCACAAAGATTGCGCCATTTGACAGGCAAAAATGGAGTAGGCCGTTCTCGGAATGCGCTTTTGGACCATGTGCTATGGATCAGTTAAATTCATCAAAGGGTGTCTTGCATACATGCAATACATTTTGCTGTGAATCATTATGTGCGGTAATATTCTGCAGCCAAAAAAATGTATTTTTAAGTATCACATCTGAAGACAATAAAAGTTTCACAATCTCTGGTGTGAACTGCATCGCCCCCACAAAATTTCTCACCTGTTAGAAATTGCATTAAATATACTCGCATAGTAATGCTTAACCAATGAATGACACTTAATGCTTACGTTAATGTGTCATGAATTTGTGTTTCTCACCACTAACAAACGTTACTAGTTGCTAGGACTTACTCGGTTCACACTTCATACATACAATCGTCTTTAATTTCTAGCAGATGAGGTAATATGTTATTTTTTTAAAATGAATTAATTCATGCAAACTGCCACTTGAATTAAATAGTTATGCTGCCACGCTTCTGTGCATTCATGGGTAGTTAGGCATAAATAAATGTGAAGAGCATTTTTAATAGATTTCCTTGGGTCTCTGCCATTAGTTCAGATAACGGTTTGTTACCCGGAGCAAGTTTCCAGATATTATATTGTACTTTTGCTTGTAGTTGCATGCATGCCAAGGCTTGCATTATTTCCTCAGCCGAGCTGCAATGTTAAAAGAGAGTTTTATTTAAAGCAGAGTGCTGAGTTTTTTTTTTCATTGTTGAAACTCACAGCTCTTGTATCTACAGTAGAAATCTGCTTTCGCTTGAGGTCTGCAACTTCCATGGAAATATATCATTAGACTATGAAACTAGTAGACCAAGTTCTCATACTGAAGACAATGAAACTGAAGACACACACACACACACACACGCAAGTACACACACTATAAGAGAGATAAGAAATGCACCAGACTGGACTCTGTGTGTGCGCCTACTCAGGTCAACATGTCATCAAACCTGCCGGCAGATAAGACCAGAGCCAAGACGGATGTAGACCAACAACGGTGATGCAAGGGCTCTGGAAGTGTGGGTGGGACAACAACAGTGATGTAACAGTTTCTCTCATGAAGGAATTTCCTGTTAAATGGGTCAAGGCAAACGGCTAGACTGAAACACAGAGCGAGAAAGAGACAGAGACGGAGACAGAGAGAGAGAAAAGTTTTTTTAAAATACCAGTTTCATGGCTCTCTATACATCGTGGCTGCACAATTAAAAAGCGAAGGCGCATTTGAAGGCACCATGTGCTTCAAGCACTGGCACTTCAAGTCTTATCACGAAGACACTGCGCAGGCCCACGTGTGCTGCCACGTTGATAATAATAATAACGCTGAATATATTTTACTTTCTTTGAGTGGGAAGACTGAAAAAGCTGCAAATCATAACACACGCCAGAGATGACAATACAGTTCCTACAGGGGTCCATTCATGTTCGCTCATGTGATGATTCCTTTGAATTATAGGGAATTTAAAAAACGTCTTTTCAGAAATAGTATCAGAATCCGAGAACAGAAGTAGTCCTGTGATGGTCTGAGTAACTCGGCATCCGTCGATGATGCCAGTAAAAACAATGCCATCTCAGCAGTTTTAATGCAGATTTTGCAAATTTCTTACTCAAAATAATCGTGTCCTTTCAATCGGAACCGCAAGTTGAAATTGAAAGGAAACTTCGTGGGAACCCATTACGCAGAACTTAGAAGTGTTTATTGTGTCCCAGCTTTCACATCCTGATTTGAACTTTGGCAGAGAATTAAAAGGTCTGTGAGATCCACTAATAAAGGTAGCGTAATGATTAAACCAGTTTTGCTGCGTGGGTGTCGAGGGATTCCCTCGTTCCTTTCTGTTTGCCTTTTATTGCAGAAGGGCGGAGTTAAGCTAGCCCGGGATTCCCACTTTCTCTTTTTGTGTGTGGGATGACTTAGACTATATTAAGAAGCAAAGATTCAATCTCCACTACAAGTATCCCAGTCTTCATTATGGAGAGACATCAGACAGGACAGGACGAAGAACTGATGGAAGTCATAGAGATGACGAACAATTCGGAAGCCGCTCATCAACCCAGACGTTCAACCGTTGGCCACAGTGGCTGCTTCAAGTGTGTGGCCACTTTGGCAACAGTGATGGGATTGATTATTGTGGCCATGGTGGCCGGCTTTTTCCTGCATTTTTTCAGGTTTGCAACATCGGGCAACCCGGTGAGAAACACGTCATAGCATCGATAAAAGCCAAATGTTTTCATGACGTCTCTTCTCTATGTTTGTCTCTAATCGATCTTCTTGTCAACAGGATGCTCCTTCAGCAAAAGTCCAGATACTCTGTAATCTAAAAGGTAAGAATCACTCACCAGCAACATTCCTATTCAGATGTTAATTTATCAGCTGATGGACGATGTTTCTTTTTTTTTTTGTTCTCTATAGAAAGTGATGAAAAGGGACAATATGACATCTTCACCGTGGAGAGAGGTGCAACCTACTTAATCTTTGGCTGGGTGGTGTTCTCGGAAGCTCCTAACGAAGAGATAATTCTCACGCAAATGAGAAAAGGGGAAGATAATAGAACCCTCCAAAGGAAAAGGGGGAACCAGACCGAGATCTTCTTCCGCACAGAAGTCAGAATGGCCACTGGCGCCAAAATAAGCATTTCCTTCCAGTCTAAACACGTAGACAGCAGGTTCCTTGTCTATGAACTCTGAACAGACTGAAATTAGACTTTGTGCATGTAAGCAACAAAAGTCAAGGACTGTTTTTATGCGTCACGCTAGTGTCAAAACCTGTTGCGCTTGATGTTTTGCAGTATCTCTGGGTCCACATATGTGCACTTATCAGATGGTAGTTTCGTGAAAAGCAAAGTTGGTTTCATAACCGTGTTTGCTCTGGATAGAGAGGTGTGGCCGCTCTGCAGGAGGGATGTGATTTTGTTCTGGAGGCAAGCAGCAAACAAGGTCACAGGTGTTTTGTTGTTTTTTTTTTTATTTTATTTTATTGTGGATGTGTGCTGACGGACAAACTACTCGGTTTGAACTCGCATGTTCATAATTACTCCACTAAATTAAAGTAGAAAGTCCCCTCAGGTGGAGCCGCTCATTTAATTTGAAATATTTGTTTTGACAAGAAATTGACAACTCATAATGTGATTTACTCTCTTTCCATCCATCATTCTGTTAGAGCACAGACCACACACAAGTGTTATTCGCAATTTCACAAGAAAAAACTTCCTGCCTACTCATTTTCATCTCCCTGATTGAATTTAACCTGTGAGGATGACCAACCAGACGAGAACCAGATGTTTCATTTCCATTTTCACAAGTCAGAGTTTATTATATTAAAGGTTGTAGAATTTACAGGGTCAGGTTATAAAATAATGTATTTGCTTTCTGTGAATGCTAATGAAGGCTTGCTTTGTATTTAGTTTAGTTGTGGTGCGATTTCTGTAACGCAAAATCTGAAACAAAGTTGTGATTGTTCGCCATATTCTGTAAATAAAACAAACTTGTTTGTAAGTTTGTAAAGTCTGACGATTAAAACTTCGTAATGTGCTTCTCTGTTTTCCGTCTGTTTGTTTGAAGGACAGTCCTTACTGCATAATTCCATTTTTGGGGGGTTTAAAAAACAAAGAGCCAAAAAAGCTTAAAAGCTTAAAGGACTTTGAAAAATATGCATGATGATTTGTTAAACTGAAACTGCCTCATATTACCTTCAGATGAACTGTAGATTTCCGCCCAGCTTTCTACTTGCGCTACTGGAATTACCTTCAGGGATCTTTTTTTTTTTTATCATAAAACATTTATGTACTGGAGAAACAGGTACAGTACAGGCAACAACAAGTCTTTCAATACCAAGCGTGATCATTGTTTTAAGTCATGAACTTACAAGAACTATAATATTGTGTACTTTAAAGGCTATTGGTGTAATTGTAATTAATTAAACTTCGGTACTCACAGTCCCTGCTGCTTTTCTACACTAAAACTGTTGTGTATTAATTACACAACGAGGTGCACTGAAACTGTTTGCCACATAGTAACTAACGGATGAGTTGTTTGGCTGCCGTTCAGCAGCATTTCAACATAGCGCAGCTGGAATTATTGACTGAGCTCTGCCACATTAAAAAACCCCCTCACTTCAAAACGACACATGAATATCGTTAAATTGGCTTTGCTGAAGAGCTTTTTCTATTTATCTCTCACTGTGGATCAAACTTTCTGCATCAATCTAAACACTTGATAACTTCGTCCTTTTACCACTTTGGTACTGCTTGCAAAAGTGCTATTAATTTAATTTTCATTGTCTTAAATACACACTTACTATCAATTTAAAGTCAGAATCATAATAAGAACTGGCCACGTATGTGCACACACACAAGGAATGCGGCTCTGATTTGCTGTCAATGTACAAAAATACAGCTTAGCAGGTAAACATAATCATTAAACTACTATGCACAGGTAAAAATATCTGTCTGTACATGAGGTAGGTGGATGTGACAGCATATACAGTATGAACAGCATGAGTAGATTGTGTGTGAGTGATGATATTTACATGTTTGAGGAAGAAAAACTGAATTTAAGCAGTGAAAATAAATAATTTACAGGTACAGGTGGATGTTTTGGACTACTTTTATTTTATGATGTTAACGTCAATAAGTTCAGTTGAAAGACTAACCTGCTCTCTACACCAAACAGTTACCTGTTTCGGTATGACGCGTCATTGTTATACACCCACATGTTTGGTAAACTTCTTCCAGCCTGCTTTTGTGTGCTGTAAGAGGAAGTGAAAGTTTACATGCGAGGCAATCTGTGGGAGCTGCGAGCTGCCGTGTGTCATCATCGTGATGCAATGTCTGAAGGAGTGTCCCTGAGAGCCACACATCTGCCCGTAGACGTCAAGTAGCATTGCTTCATCCAGCCAAAAAACAACACATAATCACACTGTGTGTTTATCCTCAAGGAACTTTTAATCAGCAAGAGATAAGCGTCAGATATTTCTAAGATACAAATAAGAAAGACTGAAAGTTTTAACACTACTCAAGGTTACATGTAATGACTTAGTTTGTCAGACTACTGCAGCTCAGATTGAGAGGTTAGGAGTAATTAAACTTTAATGGGACATAAGGGAGCGCACACAATGATACAATGAATTGGAAAATAAATTCATTTGAAGATCAAAATAGTAAAATGATTTAACTGGTTTCATATTTTGTGTGAGTGATTCAAACAAGTTCAAGTGATCTTACCTATTTTTTCGTATATATAAAGATGTTGTTTTGTCACCACATTGGGTCACATCTTACGTTAAAGGGTCGCACTGATCGAGACATTTACTCTGCTATACGTTTGTTTGTTTTAATCATTATGTGCCTCATCATTTTACAGTAGTATAATGAGTCTGCTGTGACTGTGAGAACAAAATATTGGGAACATGATAGTACGACAGGGAAAAAAAACACAAAACAAATGTCTTTACTTTAATGACAACATAGTGCAAAGCTGTACTAACAAAGATATCCTTTACTTTATGTCATCTGCTCAATGTTTATCCAATGTTTATCCATATAACATACCAGAAATGTTTTAATTAAAAGAGAAAGTTGTTGCTGTCTGAGTCAACTTACCACCAACTTCCTGTTTTGGAAGATTTTCTGATGAAAAAAATGTCATTTCTTTTTTTTTTTTCAGAAAATTATTGGGTCTCAGCCTACTCTTCCTGCTGGAGGGAGTGCGGATGTGTTTCTACAGACTGTGCTCACATTTTCTGGTCGTGTCTGGATCTGAAATCTGACTTCTCATTTCCTCTTTTGTACCTTGGAAATATTCCTAAATGTCTTAGGCCTCAGTGAAAGTCATCACTCATACCTTTATTTATTCAAAAGGTATGAGTGATGACTTTAATTACTTTTAGCCTTGATGACAAAAGGAGAAGAGGGATAAATACTGGAAAAATAGGATTGTTATAAAAAGCTATCAGAAGCTAAAGGCTAGCCTCATCAGGAGTCAAGGTCATTCATTGCTACACACACATAGAACGTACAACTATTTTCATTCAAAATATATTAAAAGTAAAACATGCATTGTCATTTATTTCCACATAGAAACCCAGACAGTAATTAGGGTGAAGGTATATAAGAGCAACAGGTTGTGGAGGGAGTCTCTGTGAGGTAAAGTAGGTCTCTGTAAAGATGTGGACACGACAGTCTTGGATTTCTCGTTACTGAATTAGTCCCCTTTCGTTCGTTCCATTTTCCCACGTTCGGATTAGCCAGGAGCAGAATGGGCAGCAGAGCAACCTCGGGTGCATGCACTCGCACCGTTCACTCCGCTGGTCTTGGCGGGTGGTCGGAAGATGGGTGGGCAGTGCAGTCTAAATCATGACCTTTCTTTTTCCAGTGCTAACTAGTGTATTTCTGTCACGGGCAGAATAACATATGCTTCAACAATAAAGGAAAAAATAAGATAAACGGTACTGGCACCTGCACACCTTCGTGAATTAGTTGCTATTAGCTTTTGATAGCTTGTGATAGACCCGCCCTGGTGTCCAACCTCATATTGCTGCATTAAAAAAATGACACATCAGTGCATTGGTGACAGTACAGTCCAGAATCTGACCATGAAAACAGAATTGTAGAGTTAAAAAAACAACAACAAAAAACACATAGCTAGTTTTTCCTGCTCATATTGAAAATGCTCATTTGGGCTTTTGGCTTCACATGTAGTCAGGAGATATCCGGGCCAAGATTAGCAAAAAAAATGATGGATTCATGATGGAAATTCCGGTGAGAGATGAACAAAATGACTCAATATTACACCATATTTTTCACACACACAAAGTGGTTCAGAGTCTAAGGGTAATAAAAGAGGAACATACAGTTGCAGTTCCTGACGTATCTGACGTGATCGGAAACACTCGACTTTGTTCCAAGAAACCGCAGTTCAGTTGGGATGGGAATCTGACCTTTATCTTTAGCCTTGAAGAAGAATTCCTTGCACACAGTTTACAACCCAACACATGGCGGGCAGAGTCACGGCTGTGAGATAAAACAAAATGCAAACAAAAATACATGCAATGCTTAGCTGATGAAGATCTGGACTCTGGAAACATTCATGCAGGACTAAAAGGAAAAGCCATGCACCGCGTTCATTATTTTAAAGCAATCATAATACCAGAAACCTGGAACATAAATGGCATGCAGCCATTACAAACGTTTGACAAGTGTTGTGAGGGAGGCATGTATAATTTATCCATTATTCTTTTTACGAATGGCCAAACAATTCACAGCTGAGCTATTAAATAACACACCGAATACACTGAAACTATAAAAATAAACATTACTTCTCTGATTTCAAAGTTATGATGAATGGTGAAAGCTCGGCCTCACCCACAAACATTATCCTGTTTACATACCTGAGTGCTGACATCAGCAGTTTGTGTTTGTTTGTTTTGTTGATCTGAGTTACAGCTTGTTTTTATCAGTATCAGAAAAGTCCCAGTACTTACTTAGGTACTCTCCTTACAAATATTTTAACTGTCTGTAGTACTTGTCGAGCTGCAAATGGTATACAAACACGCATTCGCAATTTATACTAAGGGTATCGTGTAACAGGAAGAAGCTGTGTATACAAGTAATATGGTTAGCTGGTTAGCTTATTTTTGTAATCTCTGCGGGGCGGAGGCACCAAAAACTTGTTAGTGGAGGATTAATCTAGCAGGTGTGTTGGAAGGAGAGGTGGCATGTACAGTTTTAAACAAACAGATACTCAACAACGACACAACAAACCTTTTAAAGAAAAACCTAAGCACCTTGATGAGAACCTGGTTCACGGCGGGCTGCCATCTGCTGTGGCCGGAAAACCTGCTAGACTAGAAAGCACAAAAGCTTTGAGGAAGACGTTAAGTTAACATGTATTCGTGGCATTGAATGAATGAGATCAGTGCATCATGGGAAGTCCCCCTAGCAGTCTTAGGATAGGTCTGAAGGCCTGTAGCACTGACAGTACAAATACTAACACTGTATCCGTGACGTCACCCACCACGTTGCTCTAGCCCCCACCATCTTAGCAGCTCTGCTTCTGCCGGCTGCCAGCTAATCTAAAAATGGACAAAGTGGACGATCAGTGGAGTTGAGCCAAATGAGTCAATCAAAGTGCCCGCACAATTATGCATAACTTTAAACCCTAATATAGTTTGAACGGTAAATAAAAATCGGCACAGCTGTCATGAACAGGAAGATTAGAAAAAGAGACCAGACAGGAGGGAGAAAGAAAGCTATCTGATGATCTGCATTCATTTTTTAAATATATATAGTCCAAAGTGTCCTGATCAGCATTAGTTTTTAATAAACTGCTGATTCTATTTTGTTGTCTCTTGCTCCTGTTTCTTTTTGCATTCTGAAGCTCTACTTACAATCTGATTAAGTTCCACCAGCGCAGAATGCGAATATTAGTAATTTTTCACCCAGTCTTAAGATTTTGATCAGGAGTCAAGCATATGCAAATATTAATTAGCGTTAATTTGGTGTTTCTGCCCAATATTCGCTCTTCTTTTAGCTGTTTTCAGTCTCTACCAACTCCGGCTCTTTAGCTGCTTAATGCTCCATTATGCTCACCGGTTAATCACTAACGTCTGTTTGATGTACAGCCAAAGAATGCACCAAACTGTTTGAAAGAATGCAAGGTGAAAGAATGACTTCACCGAACACAGGCGCATGAATGAACTTGCTGGCACAGGTTTGGAAGAGTTAATTATTGGGCTATGGCCTGGTTTCAAAAGCACAGGAAGTGTCTCAGTACCATAAATCTCTTTCACCATCACATGTTTTTGAAGATGTGAGATGTGAGGTGAGCTGGAATAAGTGGCAACTGAAAGTTATTTCAAGCAATCATTTGCAGAAGATTTCGCAGAGAAGAAAGTTGCAGGACTAAAATCAAGAGTGAAGAGACACAAATGTCAAACCTGTCGAATGGTTTCATATTGGTACAGTATGCAAATATGCAGATCTAACATGATAATGGTTAATGGTTCTCAGTTTCAAAACGAGATGCACTCACAATCAGAGCAGAAGTAGAAAATAGTCTCATCATGCTCCCACTTCAGGCTAGCTTCATATTAAAGGTGTAACTCGGTAATTATACAGTATTTTGAGTGTGAAAGTTGATCTATTAAAACAGGAAATGGAAACACTAAATCTGCACATCCAGATTTCTGAAACGGTTGCCTATTATGTTGTTGTTATGTGTAAAACTGCACTCATTTCTTCACATGTGAACTGCGTCACGATACTGGACCTGTTTCTTTAGATTTAGTGATAATTTTAGTGACAAAATCCAAACACAGATGGATGCATTTCTTGCCACAGTTTGTACAAAGGTCAGAGAGTTTGTTCCTATTGAAGGCAGATAACATGCTGCAAAAACAGGACGAACAATAGAGGAGAAAGGGCCGGACTGTACTTTTCTAACACTATGTAATAACGCTGCATTGTGTAATACTTCAAGTTAATGTATTACATTTTCAACTCATTATGTAATGTCACACATATTTTATAATAATCTAGCATATTTTGCAATAAAAAGGCCGTAAGTAATACATTTCATCATCACATTGTGATACAATATTTAAAAAATTGCAGTGGTTACTACAAAATGTGGGACTTGATGCAATAATATAGTACATTATATAATAACTAATAACCTCTCTCAAAGGTCAAAGGTCTTTTTTTAAATCATTATCTGCAGAGAGTTTGTGTTTTTCCTGCTGTGAGTCAAAATGTCTGCTGTGCAACCGGATTCAATTCTGTTTCATTTGTGACATGCCGTAAACAGAGAGCAGCTGCCGAAGAACGTCATGACAGTGAACAGCTCTTATCATGTCAGCTGTGTGGAGTTACTTCGCACCGCAAGGACGAGAAAAGTAAAACGGCCGAATGCAACTTGTGCAACGCGAGTGTCTCAAGGTGGTGACAGCAGCACTGGACGTTTCAACACCATGAACTTGATAAAGCATTTGCAGAAGCTTCGTGGAAAGGAACATGAAGACTTTTTGCAGTCAACAAGTGCTAAGAAGAAAAGCGAGCCGCGGCAACAGTCATTGCAGGAAACAATACTGAAGCGTGAGGAACTCCCCCCAGATAGCAAGAAAACAAAGGTGATAACGGAGAAAGTCTTCCTGGAGAAGAATCTGCCCCTCGTGTTGAAGTGACCAAATGAATGTCAGAAATGAATGCAAAAGCAAATGTTTGTGACAGTTATTTAAAGTTAGCAGTTACTTAAAGCAGCTATATGTCCTATAGTCTTCAATGGAGCATTCTATATCTAGTTTGATATGGGTGTTTTACATACAGTTCAGCCGCAGAGGCTACATGTGAAAGAAGAAACATCCAAGTTTGCAGTTTGCACTGATTTGAAGTTTAATTTAAGTACATCTATACAAACTATATGTATTATTAACAACTTAACAGAGGAGAAAAGAAGGTATCGGCTTGATAGCGGTATCGGCAGATACTCCAAGTTGCAGTATCGGTATCGGTATCGGACATGAAAAAGTTGTATCGAGTCATCCCAAGAGTCTATAAGTCCATTCACAGCAGAAATAAAGAGTTTTGGTCTCAGTAGATAATTTTACAGTTCGTGACAACTATTCATGCTGTGGCTGAATTTCTATTTAACGCACCTGTTCAAATTATACGGGCCTTAAAGGCTTAAGGGCTTAAAGTATTTCCTAGCACTGCTCACTGCAGATGACACCCAGTCATTTCTTCATTTCCTCCTGAATGTTGCCTCAGTTGCCTGGCCGTGCCATTTTGCATTTCACAACGTAAGAAAAATCAGACCATACCTGACTCAACATGCTACCTATCTCCTGATACAGGCTGAGATAATCTCACAACTCAGTTACTGTAACACCCTCCTGACGGGCCTTCCAGCCTGCACAGTGAAAGTCTTTCAGTTGATCCAGAACGCAACCTTTAATCAACCCAAAAGGGCACATGTTACCTGTTAAGCTGTGGGTGACCTTTAGCAGTTAAATTCAAATCGCTAATACTCTCCTCCAAAGAAGTTTCCGTCGTTGTATGTTACCTCACAAGTGTTGTGCTCCTCCGGTGAACACCACCAGACTCTGCCACCCATTCACTCTCTGCTTGATTGACCCGTTGGCGCCAATACAGATGGCTTGTTTGAGCACGCAGGCTTCATTCAACCTGCCTCAGATCCACCAGTGATTCATGTGTTTGCCTAAAAATGGTGTTACTTCATCGCTCTTTGACAGAAATGATATTAATCTCTGGTTCAGCTACAGAAAAATAGATATCAGTAACTCAAGCAGACATCATTTATCCTTTCATCTGATTCAAGCAGCCATAGACCAAATATGATGATGATGTCAGATGTGAATCATTTTGAAACGTTTTTTTTTACGTCAATGACAGCTCACAGGGTTTGTTTGACGGACAAACTGAATGGATATCCACGTGAGTGGGAAGAAAACTAACTTTTTCTCATAAATCCTGAAGCCGACAGCATGCAAATAAACATAAACGAGCACCAGGACTCAAATTAAATATATTTATATTATATCACTGACATTTCAAATGTCAATCGTCACTCAGCAAGCAAGATTTTACATCTGATATGTACTCATCTACAGTTTTTATTTCATGTCACTACATTGATAATGTGTATATAATGATGCAGATGGATATATTATATACATTTTTTAAAAAATATTAATAGTTAAATCAATATATTATATCATACTCTATATATTGTGTTGTAATCTTTTCTAGAGATACTTTTTCCATCATTCGGTCCGCCTCAGATCCGCCAGTGATCATGTCTGCAGATTTTTAGATTAGATTAGAAGAGCAGTCTGTGTCATGGAAACATGTGGATGACAACACACATACACTGTCCATTCTTTATACTGTCTATACTGCTATGGGAACCCTGAGGCTCAGGGTTATCAGCCATTTGAAAGGCCACATGATGGCTGAACATTTGTGTTTCTGTAGAACAGAGTGTGTGACCTTGGTGTGAAAGCTATATGAAAAAGTGTGTTCGTTTATGTTTATTTGCGTGCTGTCGGGTGTGACAAAACATGTAAGAATCCGGTAAACATCACCTGCGGGAAAGGTTTCATTTTCTAATCACAGGCCTCACAGATGAGAAGTCAGATAACTGAAACACCTGTGTGTGAAGATTTGTATCATCAAGTCAGACAGCGTCTTTCAAACATTTTTCTAGCTAAACAAACTTGACTGGACAAACCACCATTGTCTAACATCTCTGGATGAGTGATTACCCAGGAAAATGAATAGCTGTGATACGTCCCAGTCTAGTGTTTTCGAAGCATAATGTAAATAGATTCCCATTTATTTACACAAGCAACACACAAATACAGATGAAAAAGAAGTAGTAGTGAAGTCAGGACTGAACACAGGCCAACACGATAAACAAAACAAACTAGCTTTTCATGGGAAGCTACTGCAACCCTATTCCAAAGCAAATAACAAAAAGACAGTTAATAAATCTTCCCGAAACTGGAGAAAACGAGGTGAAAGAAAAGGCAGTTCACTCTTACTACTTCAATATTAACAGGGACTATTTATTATAAGTAAATAGTCCCTGTTAATATTAGACTATAAGTGTGGCAGAAGGTGACAAGCTAATGCGATTAAATACCTAATTTAGCGAGCAAACGAACCAGATCACAAACAAAACACGGGGAAATAATTTAAAGAGGAGGACTGAGCCTGTTGTTCAGTAGGCGCACACCGATCAGCTGTAGTTGATCAACTAGCTTGGCACCTATACAAATACCTTAAATTTGTAGCACCACCACCACCAATGCATGCACAAATGATAACTGGACAACTGGCAGTAACAGTATAACAAGTATTGTAAATCTCAATTTTTAAAATTTTCTTCATTAATCCACTTTAGACAGTGACACGTGCAATACAACAGGCCTTCTATAATGTGTTTAATTAAATTATTAATAACAAGCAAACATGCTGCTTTATAACATGTGAAAATCTGTTCAAAATTAAACAGTCGACTTTGTAGTGAAGTTGGCATCTTTCATATTGTGCACTGGCAGATCTTGACGTTCCCAGTATGGAGACTGCACAGATGCATTAGCAGTGACAAAAGGCGCCCATGAAGTATCGACATTTCATTCACGATTGTAATTCTAAGTTGTGGTAGAAAATATACCCAATGTTGCTTTGATGCTCTAGTTTTCCTTTCAACTTCCTCATAATAAAGATTTTGATCAAAGTCAGCAGAAGTCAGCAACATGACCTTCATGGTATGTTTTGTTACAGCATATTAAAACATCTTGATCATAGTGATAGTAATTATGCGGAAGTGCTAACATTGCTGACATTTGTGGTTAAGTTAAAAATATAATTTTACGTCACTTTGGTAGATGAAGTAATGAAATGAAACGCTAGTGCATGGGTCTTGAGGAAATTGTAAAATGATTCATGTAAGAAACATGGAGTATTTTTTCCATGAGACACACAAACAGGAACAAACTGCACTTTGTCACTTCTTTACTACTTTTTCACTAGCACGGACCACACCATCAACAAGACACGTTAAAATTATTTATTGACAAAATGAATGATTGCGGATGAAGCGCGATCTCGTGAAGTTCTTAGGTCTGATGCTGCGGCGTGGGGAAGCTTCGGTAGGGAATCCGCCGTAGCACCCGGGCATGACGGACCCCCTTGACAGACCCTAGATAAGAGAGGAGAAAAGGTGAAAGAAATGGGGTGGGCGAGAAGGGCGAATCAGAGGGTTAGGAGGGTATTTATAGGACTGTCGGAAGTGGTGCGGTCCAGCTCCCGAAATTACGCTTTAAGCTTCAAACACTACCAAGGACAGAGACAGTTTGAGACACAATGGAGCATTTATCAGCTAAAGAGCCAGATATTTCACTCAGCAGGTGGTAGAGACCAAAAACAGAGCTAAAACTGAAATTTTAGGTTGATATTTTCCAGGTGGCCAGAGACACGACTCTACACTAAAATGTGCACAAATGTCCTGACAATCTTCTTAAAGTTATAGTTTGCTATAGACTGAATATGGTTTAAAAAAAAAGAAGTTTCAAAGCCAGAGGGGTGAATAGTGCAAGAGAAGGTGGTTGTCAGGTCGTGAGGACGTGGTGACGCTTGACTTAGGACAAGAGGCAGGGTACACCCTGGACAAGTCGACAGTTCATCACATAGAGACAAACAACCATTCACGCTCACGTTCACAGCTATGGGCAATTTAGAGTGACCAATTATCCTGTAAAGTGCACGGGAAAAACTAGTACCTCAACCCTTGTTTATACACTATTATTCATCTGATGTTAATATTATTAATATTCCACCCACGCATTCTCCGTTCCAATCTGTAGGTTTCTAACATAAGTATTTCTCCGCTGACTAAGTTACTTGACATCTCTCTGGCTGCATGATGTGGGATGTGTAACCGTAATTTTCTTAACGTTTGTACATTTAACATTCAGGGTGACGTGTTTACATTTAGTGCTTTTCATCCATTATAACCTCAACCTCCTATTTTATGTTGTTTGTCATCTTCTCCTGTTTCAGGTGGAATGGGTACACTAGCTTTTCATTTCCACATAGTGTGACTTTGTCTCTTACCACGTTTATTAGCATGCAACTCTTAGATGCGTGCTTTGATAAGTTTGCATGCGATAACTTGCGAGTGGCAGAGCGTCTTGTTCAGATTTGTTTTAAAATTTCATCCAAACCTTGACTTTGGGGATGACGTACAGTCCCAAAAAACTCCCTTGGATGATCCGTCATCTGGACTTATTTCTGACAATGCCAAATCATCAATTCACCAGAAACTTGACAACAGTCTCAGCTCCGAGATTTTTTTGATTAATATCAATCAGTACCCCACCCACGCATTCTTTGTTCTGCTCTGTTTCTCTATTCGGTTTCTCAACATGCATATTTCTCCCCTGACTAAGTTACCTGACATCTCTTTGATTGATGTGGGATGTGTAACTTTTATTTACACTAACCTTAGCGTGGGATCAAAATCCAGGTCAACTTGCGTTTGTACATTTGACATCCGGCGTGATGTGTTTACATTTATTACTTCCAAAGTATTGCATGTACAGTACTTTTCATTCATTATAACCCCAACCTCCTATTTTATAATTCACTAGCTTCTGATTTCCACATAGTCTCTTACTACGTTTATTAGGATGCAACTGTCTGAAATTATAGGCAAGGAGATCATCTGAGGTATATCTCCTCTAGGACGGCTGAATTGCTCCCTGAGTGCTGACGGTCAGGTTCTTTGGTATCCTCATACTGTATGTTTCACTAGTGTCAGTCTCTCCTGCCCCACATTTCCTGACAAGTTACATTGTACTGAGACTATTATTATATTTAATAGTCTCAGTACAAGCATCAAGGTTGCATTGTTTGTCATTTCCTTCTACTTAATACCACTCTGGTTTTTGTCTTGAACTTTTGTGCAGTGGTTCAGGTGGTACCATGTTGCACTCCCTTCAACCTGGACCACTGTTGGTGTTTCTTGTACCACTTTGGATTCCTGGCCAGAGTCTAGCTCTCTCCTTTTTTCCTGCAAATACATGAATCTATGTATGACAGTTAGTTGCTTCATATGCTCCTTCAACTCCATTTGCAGCTGTTCCAGGGGCCCTTTAATTGAGGTGCTGGTTGACCTGTTAGTATTTCATGCAGTCATTCAGTTATTCACCAGAAACTTCAGTCTCAGCTCTGATTTTTTTGATTAATATTAATCAATATTCCACCCACGCATTCTCTATTCTGCTCTGTTTCTCTATTCGGTTTCTCAGCATGCATATTTCTCCCCTGACATCTGTTTGACCGCTTGATGTGGGATGTGTAGCTTTAATTTGTCGCCTACCAGTTCTTACAGTAACCTTGGCGTGGGTTTGGAATCCAGATTATCTACTTGCGTTTGTACATTTGTGTCAGCTCCGAGATTTTTCCATCCAGCGACTGAATCGGTCAATCACTGTAGCAAGTAGCTTTCCATAGACTGACTTCATGTCTTCATCTTTTTTGACTTGGCGTGTCTGAATGACCTTTCTGAATGTTTCCCTAGGGTAAGACTAGAATGTTTCCCATGGGTAAGACTTCATCAACCGTTGGGGGAGATAACTAGGGAGACAATTCTTATTTGAGACACACAAACTTTCTTTTGTGGTTTAATCAGCCACTTCCTTACCACTAGAGACTGACAAATTTTACTCAGGAGTTTTAGGAAATAGTCCTGACTCACCACTCTCATCATGGTATCTGTGTCACAGAGCTCCATTCAGTTATGCATTTATTTATAAATCCCATATTTTTTTTTTTTTTTTTACAATTTAGGCAGAACCTGTATCACCCAGCTCCTTTTCGAGCTACCCTTGAGGTCTAACTTACCAACCTTTACCTGCTACTGGGCTTGATGTTGTGCATCTAAGCACTTCCTTGCTGTCAACACTGCTTTACACAAACATGGCCAGTTCAGACTTTTATAAGCATTCTGCCAGCAACCACAGAATCTGCACGCAATCTATGAATAATACTCTTTCAGGTGCTTTCCTAATGCCAATTGAATCATTTCACTGTCTCAAATTTTACTTTTGGGCAGCTGTTGTACGCTGGATAGTCTCTCTTCCAGGCCAGCCACCATAGTTTTTTTGTTGAGGGGACCGGACCAATCATCATTCAAGCAAGAGTGTCACTATGTAAAAATCTTCTACCTGTTTTGGCACCTTCAGTGTGATTGTTGTTTGACTGAAGAAGCAAAGATGCTTGGCTTAGACTCAAACCATCCGGGGTGCCAATTATGTTGTGGCGAAAATGAGGAGATGAAACTCGAGAGAGCAGCCCAATGGGATTTTTTGTTTTTCTTGTAGAACAATTCACCAAAAAGAAAAAAAAAACAAACAAGAAAAATATTGCAGATATATGGAAACACCCTCACATCTATAATCAACAGAAAACAGGGTTAAAGCATGTGTTTGAAATGTGTTTCAGTTGCAGCGGTGCGGGCTGCAGGAGTGTCTCCAGACGATCAGACAAAGTCAGTCTGAAGTGTCTCTGAAACTGAAACTGTCCAGGTGGATTCACGGACTAAACTCTGATACTCTACCTGTTGTGCTCTGGCTGTGTTTATTTCATGTACCCAGCTTCTAAATCTGAGGCTGGCTCGCAGTTTACACGGCAAAATAGTGACATGAAGAAGTTTCCTTTGGTTTGCGATCAGTGGTTTTAGAGAGAGAAAGAGAGATATGGTCAAGAGACACAGACAGTGAGTAAGAGTGAACGCGTGCTGGCCTTGATAAAGTCAGTGAATTAAAGTAATTTCCTGAAATGCTCTGCGCAAATAGACATCCCCAACAGCAACTTCCACTAACCTGATGCACAATAATGATAAGTTATTTCTGGTTCTCGTAACCACTCTTTTGCTTGTCTTCAGGTCACCAGATTTGCTTTCAACATCGTTTGGCTTTATTGGGGAAAACCAAGATCTTGATATGGTCACTTTGACCTGAAACTTTACAAGGCCATTACAGCCTGAAATGTTTCTGGAAAATGGTGTTTTGCTGTTTGCAATTAGAATAATGAAATGTTCATTCACATGCTCGTGCTCAGTTCAGGATGGGACAGGACAACAGGTTGAACCTGGTTTATATTCTAGATTAGATGGTGAGCTGTAGGTGGTGAATGTGATCAGACGGGAAAGAGTAAATGGAAGGTTATACTCACACACTAGTCTCACACACACACTAGACAGACAGACAGAGGGGGCAACAGGGGAACATTACATAAGAAGGCTAGACATTGTCAATAAAACTTAACCACAACCCAGATGACTTTTTGATTTGATTTTGTTTGTTGAATTGGCACACACTTGCACACGTACCTGTTTTTTAAATTGCTTCCTGGGAATGGTGTTATTATTATGGTAACCAGACGATCAATAGAGACAGGGAAGGTAAATATTGGGACAAAAATGTCTGGAAGGCAGTTGAACCAGATTTACAAACTGCAGTATGAGTCAATCTCCATGAGTCTGTATGTTAAAATGTCCGGCTTCACAGCAGAAATAAACGGCCTGGCAATAAAACAGTTTGGGTCTCTGTAGTTTTTTGTAATTCAAGTTTTTATTTCTTTTCTACTCTGGTGTTTGACAGTGGAACATTTTACATTGTGAGACATCTTATACATATTACATGTAGCGTCAGATGCATGACAAAACAAGAATAAAATAAAATACAGACACCCTGTCACTGATGTTAACGAAGCAGAATAAAGTAAAGTAAAGTGTAGGGGACATATTGGTGCGTTTACGTAGCTGGAGAGCGTACATACAACAGATGGATACATACAACATGTTGGATATCCTCTGGAAAATTCAAGCTGTAGAGTCATCAGTCAATGTGATGGGAGTCCAAAACAAGTCCCAGACTGGTGTCTTGATCTTATTGATCTTATTTATCCTGCTAAGCATAACTTCATATGAAGCTGTTTTAATCATGTTTGTCCACTCTTTTAGTTCAGGGGGTTTAGGTGTTTTCCACCGTTTCAGTATTTCCCTGGCAGCCGTTGTCGTGCCTGCCATGATTACAGAAAATTCTTCACTTGATAAGTTCTGTATTTGGCTTTTGTCCCTTAGCAAACACAACCTGGGAGATAACGGTATGTCACTTCCCGGCCAGTTGCTCAAATTGTTCAGGACTGTTTACTGACTGTTTGAGTACCTGTCTTTCTGGCACTTCCAACACAAGTTACTGTTCATCATGCCCGCCCTGTTGAGTCTTTGCGGAGTTCAGTATGTGTTATTTTTTATTGTGTAAACTTCCCTTTAGCCTCTCTAATATATTTCCCAGTGTTAGATATGATTCTCGTCCATTCCTCCTCATCCATCAGACATCCCGGATCTCTCTCCCATATTGTTTTCAGGCTCTGACAGCCATCGCTGAGCAGTTGGTTTGTTGTTCTATAAAATATAGAAGCTCGGCGGTGCTCCACGGGTAACGTGAAATAGTCCAGGATGTGGTTACCATCGGTTCATACAGTCTCTGATCTGTAGGCATTTCCAAAAGTGTCCGTTTCCCTTCATATAGATCGGCAATATGACGTAATCCATTTAAGTGCCATTCCTTCCAATATATTGATGTCTTTCCAATATTTACAGTATCATGGGGTCATGCCACAGAGAAGAATATTTTTGTTTACAATGTGATAATTTATGCAAGATCTCTTTAGAGTGAGACATTATAGGGTTCACAACATTATGGGTCTCTATGGTTAATTTCTCCCTTCATGATAACTGTACTTTGCTATATTTATGTAACTCACCTGTTCAGATTATACACTGCTGGCCATAAAGTTGGACTACTTTTGTTTTCAGACACATTCCTCTTTTTATTCCTTTTTAATGGCACGAGCCACCACACTGAGCTTCACAGCGGCTCTTCAGAAACCCGTGGGTGACGTCACGGATATGACGTCCAGATTTTATACTGTCAGTGTGTGACAGGAGTCACAGCGCTCCCAGTTTGGAGAAGCAGACAAAAACCCCAGCACAGAAGTAGAACAAAGCAAATGTTTTTTCATAGCGTGCCACTTCACTTTCCTGTCAGGACCGCAGCGTGACAGCAGCGTCCAGACAGGGAATACTTTGATGGGAAACTTGTCAAACTGGGGACATTAAGCAAGAAGTTGAATGAACTTGAAGGGTTGGTAAAAATAGACTGTCCTCACTTAACCTTTGCTTGTTATTATTTAACAAGGCAGTTATTACCACTCTCTCTCAGTTGGTAATAGCGTGATGTATTTCAACATGTCATGCAAATAGTGACCCAGACAGCGTGATTCAAGCTTCACCACAACCCAGATGTTTTTTCTGCTTTTTTTTTTTTTTTTATGCCACATGGGTGGCAGATCTTTTTGAAAAAAAACAAAAAAAAAACAAAACATTTTTTTGTGGCACACACAAGTAATCTTTTTTTTTTTTTTTTTTTAGGTATGAGGTTGTTTTGTCTAACAAATGTCAATACTTTCTTTTCCTGAGAATCACAACTTTGAAAAGTGCAACTGAAAAAAAAAAAAAAAAAAAAAAAAGCTAGACAGAGAAACCACAAATTTGTGGACTGAATATCTTTTGTCTTTGCTCGCAAATACCACACGTCTGCTGTCACAAGCTTTTTTTTTTTTTAAAGTAAATTTCCATCCGCTCCCTATTTATACACCAAATTCCAGTAAGACAAATAGAACAGAAGTGTTTGTGGGTTTATTTTTTTTAGCTTTTGCATTCCTTGTCCGCCTCTTCCATTCCTGTTGTAGCTCGAAGGAATAACTTCCGTACCATTAACATTCGAGCGGATCTTGATGACTTATGAGGAGGACATGGTAACACTTAGTAATACACGGAAATACATGTGAGTGGAGGCAGATGTGATAAAAATAAATAAATAACTTATTTGACATGCTTCACTGGTTATCAAGAGTATATTTCACTTCCTGATAGACCTTGAGTGTGGATGTAGATTAAACCTCTGATGACATTTAAAATTGCTGTAATTACACCGCAGCCACAGCTTGTGAAGGTCAATTCAAGAGACAAGTACATATAAGTAGGAGTCAGGAGTTAATTTTTCCCTTCTCGCGTATTTGGCAAAGTTTGTGGTGCGCTGCTGTACGTCACAAAACCATTTCTTTTTCCATGTATGCCACAGTCCATAAAGTTGCCCATCTTTTGAGCAGATCCCCCCACCGTGTGTGTGTGTGTTGCAAATGTAGAGCGCGCCTACGTTCTCTCATCCATTTTACTTTACTTGTGGGAGGTGAAGTTGGAACACGGTATGTCTATCAATATCACTGGTCTGTTTTCCGCTCTGACACATAAACATCCCCTTCATGACAGCAGAGCTCACACCACACAGGTCAGCTGACTTCCTGTGTAACTGCCGCACGCCAAGGGCAGGTAAACAAATGGTCCATTCATATACTGTCGGTTCACCCACGCATATGCACAACTCAGCTTCGGATCAGAGAAAACTGAGCAGGTATGGACATGTCTAATGACGTCTGAGATCTTTTTCTGTATTACAAGTGAGGTTCAGTGTCAGTCAAAGTACAAAATAGCATGTTTTCGTTGTTTCTTTGCACTTTCCACTCATCTGCAGTTTGCATCAAATATAGGGCTTCCACAAAGTTGGCGTGTCAGTTGCTTTTCCTGACTTCATTCATCTGAGCCAGAGGTTCAGACCCTCCTCAAAATCATTCAATCATTCATCAGATCGAGTAAGAATAGCAAAGAACAGACCCCAACCCTAAAGAACAAGAAGTTCTATGAAACTTTAGTGAAGTTTCTTCTCTTTACGATGAGAAGCAAATCTTTAATCTTCTTGCATCATTTATGGAGGCATTCATTTCACTTACTGTTTATAATCGCTGAATCCCTCCATGGGGCAAAATATCTGAAGCATGAATTAAAGTTGCATTATATCACACTCAGGACTCATCAGACACAGACCTAGCTTACAGTTAGCTATAGTAGGTTTTAACCAAGCAGCAACCTAAAGGAAGCGCTGAAGGCTGGCTGCAGTTTCCATCAAATAAACATGTTTAAAGTCTGCTGCAACAAATGGCTTTGGCGTCTGTAGCTAATTTCCTGATTTATGACAGCTGTACTGAGTCTGAATTTTCATACAACTCATCAAACCCATGAAAGTTATGCATAATTAACAGCGTGGCCACTTTGATTGACAGGTGTGCGCTGTTACAGGTGGCTGCCTCGAGCAGCCAGGCTTCACTCAGCCCTCCTCAGCTCCACCGACAATCCACGTCTTTGGTCATTTTTGGATTAGCCGGGATGTGAAGCTGGTGGCGGCCAGAGCCACCACACTCTGAGCTTTACGATGAGGCTTCAGAAACCTGTTGGTGACGTCAATGACTAGACACAAACTGAATAGGACTCATAACTTAACAAAAGAAATCATGCCAAGGCGTTTCCTCATTCTAATGGGATGATAAATATCTTACCTCTGGTGAATATTAATATATTAATGCAGTGGTTCTGAAACAGTGGGGCAGCCCCTGGGAGTGTGTGGATGTCCAGGGGAAAAATGTTGCATGAGTTTGATTTGGAAAATGAGCACACAAAAATGTTGATGCCATCGTCCTGACCTTTCTATCGCTGAAATCCAACCTTTTTTATGAGTTACTTCAAATTTATATCACATGAAGAACACATGTTAATGCATAAAAGTATTGTGTTATAAAATGGTTGGTTATAACATAAGCTAATCCAGTGCCTACTTAGATCACCCATTTTGTGCCATTCTCTATTGCTTGCAGTAGTACTAATTTAGGTACATAATTTATCAAAAAATTTGAATGTAGCAAGTTTTTTTTATTCGTCACAGCGCCACCTTTTGAAGGTCTCAGTAGCATTAGATTTTATTTAAGGCCCAGTCAAGACCGCAACTGCAGCGATATGAGGGATAAATTTGTCTGTGCATTGTTTGACTCATTTGTAAATACGATACCTCTAACTGGGTGTAGCCTGACTCATTTCTAATATGAAATTTTAGTCACTGTTAACGGCCATCACCCCACTTCACACACACTCCAGAAAAGCGAAGTGAGGAAAGTGTTTCTCTGCGAAACAACGTCCAAAATAAAACACACAGCGGTATGAAAATTCCGTGTCACTAGCAAAGCTAGCTAACATTAGCAGTCTGTCTCTGTCTGAAGTCTGCCTACAGCTACATATAATATACTATCTGGTCCTGGTCTTGACTCTGCTTGCCCTGCCTTGGTCTTGTCTCTCAGTACACTCTGGTCTCAGTCATGACTTGGTCCTGGTTTAGGTGGTCTTGAGTACAACACTGCTGGAAAGTATCAAACACTCGGCCACAGCCCATTGCGCATGCAGTGCCCACACAGCTCCTCCCATTTCAAAATCTACGTCTTTTCCAACAAGTGAAAGTTAAATTGCTACTTGTAAGGCGAAGTCGGCTTTTGGGTTTACCTCTCAGAGGATCAGAGGATCTGTAATAAATTTAACCGTTTTGTATCCAGTTTTAGGCCACATCTTTATGATATGCTTTTAGATCATTGTTGTTTTTACCTTATCTTTTAAATGGACATATGTTTTTAGTGACTGGACCAGGATTTTAAGAGCTTTAAGGACTTCTTCTGCTTCTGCTGGTACACCCCCTAAAGACTGTGAATAACACCATTCTTTTACCAGTCATGGTTTACTTTTTTCTTGATGTTATAAGCTGGGCTGGCAAAGTCCTGCTGCTGCACTGGACCAGGACACTACATCACCATCAGACGACCTGAAGGTACAGCATGGGACTCTGGGTCACTGCCCTACCAGTTCACACCAGTGATGGTGAATCTACATGGGTTACCAGTTGAAGGTGTAGTTGATTTAAAACTAAAGGTGGCCAAGCCTTTGCAGTTGTGGCTCACAACTTGTACCTTCCCCAAACTATAAAAACAGAGTCAGGTGATACTGTTACTTATTTTGTAAGCTGTACTGATTTTAGTGTTTTTATATTGATATTTCCTGTGTTATTGTTCTAATGTTAACAAGTTTACTTACTTACAAATGACTATAAAACAAAACACAAACAAATCCCTTCACGGCATATGTTGTATATATTTTTGTAAAATATGTTGAGGATGACTACTGGAGGTTTGAAAAAATATTTGCTTTTGACAACATTCATTAAAAATACCAATGTGTGTGTGTGTGTGTGTGTGTGTGTGCGTGCGTTCACTGTCGTCACTGAGGCCTCCCTTCTTTTTCAGCTGCAGCAGTATGTTGTGGCAAAAATGAGGAGTCGATAGACGCACTGGAGAAATTGCAGCTTATTTATTCTTGTAGAACAATTCATCAAAAAAAATCAGGGTTAGGCAAGCGCCTGCAAAGTGATTCAATTCAATTTTAGTTTATTTATATAGTGTCATACTCAGAGACCCAACAACTCCACTAGTTTCAAGTGTCAGGTTTATTTGTTATCTGTAAGTTAACACAGGGTCAACAATACAGTGAAATTTGTGCTGGACAAGAAGAACTGGCCAGTTCAGAAGAGTACTTGGTAATGGTGGCAACAAAAAAGTTCCTTTTTTCTCGCCTTCTTCAAGCTTTATTCTGATAGAGACAGCTGAAGAGCGACAATGTAGGGAGAGAGAGAGAGACGGGGAATGACCTGTGGGAAAGAGCCACAGGTCAGATTTGAACATTGGGCTTCTGCAGCAAGAACTGAGCCTTCGCACATGGGGCAGCTGCTCTACCAACTGAGCTAAACACCGCCCCGGAAAAGCTTCATTTAACAGGCAGAACCCTCGAGTAGAACCAAGTAAGTCCCCCGGCAGTCTAGTCCTATAGCAGTATAACTTATGGATGACCTGAGCCAGCCCTAACTATATGCTCTGTCAAAAAGGAAAGTCTTAAGCTGCCTCCCCAACCCAAAATCAGTTGTTCTTCCACAGGAGAGCAGCTTGAGCTATTATTTCTCTTGGCATGCCGGATTTCAATAACATTATTACCAAGATGTTGATAAGATCACTCATTATTTGAGAGGGTTTTCCGTGAAGGTGCTGACATTTCTGAGAAATGTTTTTTTTTTTTTACTATTTATCATTAGATTAAACAGATGTTCACATATTCTGTTCAGGTCAGACAGGGCAGGTTTATAGAAGATCAAATATACTGAAATAATAACTATATTCTTCAACAAGTATCGCATGAGTCACTTTTAAAATTTACACTTTGTTACTCAACAAACATACACTGTGTGTGTCCTTGAGATTTAACATTGGAATGCATGTCTTTTTTCTGAACAAAACAACACAAAGCAGTCTTTTTCTTCCCTGCCGTTGTTTGTCTTTGGTTTATTTCAGTGTGTCTATATTGGCACCTGTACAACAGTGAAATAATGTGAAACCATCGGCAGGACTGTGTTACCCATCTAAGTGTCCATGTGGGTACTTGTGCTCCAGTCAAACAAAACGGGGACCCGCTCTGCTCTGTGCACTACTAGAGGTCAAAGTTGTCTTTTCTGGTTTGGGCACATGTTCTTGCTCATGAATGTAATCTGTGTTATGTATATCCATGTGTAGCATTTGAATTTTAGAGTTTGTGGGTTTTCAATATAATGATAGACTGTTGTTTCATGGAAAATAGAAAGATATGAAGGGGCAGTCCCGTGGTCTCTGCTCTGCAGGGGCTTCTTCATACCACCTCCCACCTCTGTCTGCGAGGAAAAAGTAATTCAGTTTCATTAAAATCTGGATGATTCAGTCTATGTAAGCTTTTGATGTTGATGATTAAAAAAAAAAAAGTACCTTTGTTTGGTTCAGTTTTATTTCTTAAGGCATCTTAAAGTTTGTCACACTCTAAATTAAGAGAAAGGATAAACCAAAGATACGAACAACAGCAACATGTGACTTTTGGGAAGGAAGATTTGCTTCTAGTCAGTTTAATTATATGGGTCAAATAAACGTCTTCAAACGGTTTTTAGATTGTGTTATAGATTTTAACTGGGGGAATCACTGATGTGGGTAAAATACCCTCATGTAAGCACATTTGTGGTAGATGGAAAAATGTTCCTTCAAGGTATCAAGAAAAAAAAAACAGTTAGAGAGCTGAAAGGCTCTTGGTTTTCTTGGTTTTATGCCATTGAAAGCAGTTTTCTATAAAAATTAAACATTCTTGCTTAAATAAGCAACATCCATCCATCATCTGTAACCACTTATTCTCATGAGGGTCACGATGGGGCTACAGCCTATCCCATCTCAAATAAGTAACAAAGTGAAAGTCAAAGTGAAAACATTAACTAGTAGAAGACAACCGGTCATGCATTTTTAATCAAATGTTGCTAAACAAGTGCAAAAACATTAAAATTTTAAATGACAAAAACTGTCGGGGGGGAAAAGGTGGTTGCTCAGTTTTATCTCTCTTTAACACGTTAGCAAAGGTTAGCTAATGTAACTCAGACATTCAGCGCGCCCCATTTAGTCTATCCAAGCCACCTCATTGCATCGCATGTATCAAACACATGTTCAGTGTCAACCAAAGCAACAAACTTGGCTAAAAAGCTCAAGATTTGGCTCATAATTCCAGTGAAAACGAATCCTCCCATATTAAGAGGATGGACTGAATTCATTCCTTGACGTATCATTTAGGCCCCTTCTCGCCTGTGTAAGTAACAATGGTTCAGTTCAGTTCAGTAATCAAGTGTCCCAATAAGTCATGTCAGTGTGACAATGAACCAACATGAGCAACACCAGGACCCTGAAGCAGTTAAATGGAATTCAGCCATGATTCATTTTAATTTACCTCATGTGCTTTACCTAAACCTTTATCTGGTTTATGTAGCTTAAATTAGCTTTTTGGAGCATTCCAGTGAGTTTTATCTCCGTGTTGTGGCAGCTCTCTTTTTAATAAAACAGTTTTATTTGGCAGCTGGAAAAACAAATATTGGACATGAATGTGCTATCCGGCCAGAAACACCAACTCCAAATAAATGGCAATGTTGTTTTGCATCTGTTGAACAAATCCACTACATCCCTGGGGGTATCACTGCTGGTAAACTGTTGGGACTACAGTAACAGCAGGTCTATTATAAACGATGCTGTGTCATGTCATGACCCCGCTTTCTGCCACTACTTCTCTTTCCCATCAACCTCTTCCTGTTGAGTGTGAAAAAGTGGTCTGGTTGTTTATGGGAATTATACCACAGTCTAACGTGCTAACACACTGCATACAACACATTTGATTAAAACAAACAAAAAAAACCATTGCAAACATAACATCATGTTTGCATGTCTTGCTTTGCAATGAGCTTGACCAAAGAGTAAAAACTGCTTAGTTATATGCAGAAATGATTGTTTATATAATCTAATGATCTGCAACCTACATTTCTGGTAAATTCGTACTTTCCATTTCATTCACACAGGGAGAAGATGGGCACATTTCTTGGACAACACACCCACACTTTTTGGTACTGTGCTCCCAAAACAGCAAGTGTGATGGCTGTGGGGAGTGGAGAGCAGTGTGGAACAGGTTTCTGGTGCTGGTTGAGTCATTATGAACCTGATTATGCATCAGAAAGGACAGAGTGTCAGAGGGACACTGAAGGAGAGAGAGAGTGTGTGTGAGAGAGAGAGAGACCTAGATAAACATCTCACACCTTTCTATGGAAAATCAGAAGTTGCGTGCATGTATGTGCATGTGGCAGGGGTGAGATGAAACTACAGAGAGTGTGCTACCATTAGATACCGTAGACATTGAGAGATAATGAAAGAAATAAAGAAAGGGAGGAAAGAGGGGAAGAGACACAGACAGAGAGAGAAACAGACAGACAGACAGAGAGAAAGAGAGAGTCAGAGACAAAGAGAGAGAGAGAGAGATAAGATTTCCCAATATATGGACAGGGGAGTCCCCCCTGGCCTTATTCGTCCCACCTTCACACTGGGCGATATCTCGTATCATGAGTGGGCTTTTGTCAAAGCTGTTTGTCTACCATCGACCGTGTTTATAGTCGCCTTCCCTAAACAGACTAAAAGAGCTTCACGATGGCACGGGGAATCCCCCCTGCTGCTCTCTGCCAGTATCTGTAAACTTCTCCAGCTACATTAAGCTTCATATACATGTTTTAGGCATTTGTGAGCAATTTATAGAGATTTAATGCATACTGTACAATTCCAGGAAGCCTTCTGCTGACTAAAATAATAAAAACTGGTGGACCCCCCTTGGTGTTGTTATTGGTACACCGTCAGAAAAAAGGTGCATTCCCCGTAGCAATTGGATGCTGCTTTATTTGGGAGAAAGTTGTGGTCTCATTTTCACATAAGACGCTTATCGCTTGATAATAACTGAAGTAGACACATCGGATCACATCACGTTAAAACAACAGATGTTCAGTGACCCCTGTGTGTAATATTGGTAACTGCACAGAGAAGCATATTCTAAAAAAACCCAATGAATTACTGTAAATCCTGGAAAATATTATAAAATCCTACACACAGTGTAGCAAATGCACAAATATGAGCAACATGGATGGCTATATAACATATTATATATACATAACATTTTATATACTGCTTTATGCCCTTTTCATTCACATTAATGGCCTTATCTTCTGCCAGCTTGAATGACTCTTTTGCACCTTCTCTTCCAGGTACGCATCCAGTATCTCTCTAAACTCAACATGTTAAATTCATTTGAGGCTTTCCCATCATTTTTACACAATTTCTGCTAAAATTTTTTGTTTGTGTTTGGACCCAAAATACAGAGAAGAAAGCCAAAACCGTTTTAAAGAGTTTAACATAGTGGAGGTGGTGATGGCGGAAGGCTGGCTGGTCTTACAGGTCAAATAAGGCAAATAAGGCACATTCCTGTCACTCTTCAGCTGTCTCTGTCAAAAATAAAGCTTGAAAAGGCCAAAAATATCTTTAAAAAAAGAAAAAGAAATTTCACTGGAGAACACTGGCTGAACAAAGCAAGGCCACAACGACAGAAACCAGTTGAGGAATACTGCAAGGCTGGCAGTCAAAAACACACTGGAAAACACAGGAGTAACAAGAGTCATTAAGTCATGGCATGACCGGGTGCCAGATTATCTGGGAGTGGTGTCTTGACAAGGATTTTATGTTAGGAGGAATTGCTGAATGAGAGACAGATGTGCCTTTGAACTGAGACCAGCACAGCCAGCCACATCCTCAGCAAACAGCAAAACGAGCATAACCATCAGTCTAATGAGGCAGTGGTGCCACTACACATAAAGTACTCCAACAACTGCAAAGTTACAGACAACTCTGGGTGTTGCCCTCTGTATGAGATTTATCCGATATGAATGGATTTTTCCCCTCTTGGATAAGATACACAGCATTCCTGATGGTATGACATAAAATCTTAAGAAATTTCATGTAATTACATGTCCGTCTGTTTCCTATATTATGCAAACAATATTTCATAATAACCCAAAGGCTAACACTCAGGTACTCTTGTAGCTCCCATAGCATTGATCTTACTAAACAAATGAAGAATAAAAAACAAGTAAAGACCAAGTCATATTCATTGATTCAGGGTTTATTTTTTAATTTTTTATCTTTATTTCAGCGACCAAAGTGCCCAACCTTGTGTTAATGTTTGACCAACAATAAAAAAAACCCCAACCAAGTCTTAAAACTGAGCTGTCACAGGTATTACTGGCACAGATAATGGAACTGTTTTTAGATCTTTTATGAGTGGAACTTATTTTTATTGAATAATGTGATTATCGGTGTTTGAAGTTCCTTATTTTTACCCACCTGACATTATAAAACATTTCCACACGCACACCTTTATGTCTATAGCTTCGCCCAACTGTCATGGCTTTATTTTAAGAATTTTATGGGGCAAATAAACAACGCTTTGTAAGCTATTCTTCCACACAAGCTTTCTCACCCATGGTACGCCTACACACATAACTGCACATCTTTGGGCTGACTAGACCTCTTCCTGAACACGACCACAGACTGATAGACATCTCCCTCACCTGGCAAAGCCACAACTGACCCTTAAATCTACACTAAAATCTTAAGACTGACTCATTATCGTCATGATGTTATTATCTACGGTTAATGTCAGTTTCTCAAAAAGGTTCTCTTGAATGTGATACAACAGAAGGCAGGGCATCTCATTTCTGTACAGCTACTCTTTCTATGTAGCAGACACAGTACAAACTGAGAGCACTCATCCTCACTTATCATCCACCAATGAAATTATGTTTTCGTATTCAACTTTAGAGCAAATCTGAAGATTGCAAGATCAGTTGTACTGTATGCTTTGATGTTCAGATTTCCTTCTAGCTAACTTTGTCCCCAACACTTTTAATCGGTTTTTGTTTTACTGCTGATTGTAAGACAGAATCAGAGATCATCATGTACTTACTGTACATGAAAGATCTGCTAAACCCCCAATGAGTCTGGGCTCCCTCTCAGTCAGCTGATGGTCTTTCTGGTTGTTTCCAGAGCCTGACCGGTGACTAAAGGTGATTGGGTTTTTGCAGTCTGGGCCCTCAACCTCCGAAATGACTTACCTGGTGAGATTGAGCTTAGTAAAATAAAAGTAAAGTAAAAATGAAAAATCAAATGGCAAAATCTGAGAAAGCTAGTTCAGCGAGTGAAAGTAAAGATATGTATTTTTTTTTTTAGCCTTTTCAAGCTTTTTTTTTTATTTTTGAAAGAGACCGCTGAAGAGTGACAGGAATGTGGGGGAATGACATGCGGGAAAGACCCAGAGGTCGGATTCATACGTTGGCCCCCGCGGCAAGGACTGAGCCTGTGTACATGGGGCAGATGCTCTACCAACTGAGCATACAAATACCTGAAAGCAAAGTGATTTTTACTGTTAAATTAAGCCAAATTTTACAATCTATACAACATTCAACTCCCTGTGTCTTTCATAAAGATAAGAGGAAAGGCTCTGTCCCTGTCCCAAGATGGACGGAGATGCAGAACATGCCGCATGTACAGAGTAGACCAAAAAAACACTTATCACAGTATACAGTTTTGATGACTGACTTTTTTTTAAATTTCTGACACGTAGATTATGCAACTTACAACAAATCAATGTGGAATGTTGAACAATTTCAGGTATCGTTAAGTGGCACAACAGCCCACAAACGAAAGAAAAAAAGAAAGAGAGCGGTATAAAGACAGAGGAAGAGAAACAAGCACAGATTGGAGGCTGTGGGAACAGAAACAAAAATGCAGGGTCAGAGAAAGTTTAGACTTTTAATCTTAAACCAAACCAAAAATTAACTATGAGAACCCGCGTTAAGATATTCGTTTTGACTGAGTCGAAAGCACAGTGAGCTAAACTGAGAATAAGTTCATAACAAACAGAGAGTGACTAACAGAAAAGTTCAGGCAAATTTGTTTTTCGAGGCCTCGACAGAGTCAGACTGTCAGACATGTCAGCCCAGTATCTTGAAAGCAGAGAGCACATGATGGGACATCAGGGCAAGGGAAGCACCGTAAAGACAGGGAAACAATAAAGTGTGGAGGGATATCTGTGTTTTTCCCCTCGAATGAGTTGTATAACTCTTTTCAAGCATAATTTTTTATAGATTTATAGATATATAGACTTTCTTTTTTTAATTAGTAAACTACCTACAGTTTTTGTACATTGTACAGTTTTTGTTGGTGTTTTTGTTGGTGTATGTACAGTGTCGACTGGCTTTAATATTTCTGTATATTAACAGAATTAATGTGTTTTTATAATATATAACAGTGTCATCTATTGTATGTTTCGTGTGGAGCACAGGGAGATTATCTGATTGCCATGGCAACACTGAATGGGGATCCTTTAAATAAATAAGTAGCCCAAAAAAACATCAAATCTTAGTGAAGATAGATTCTGGCTGCGGAAGTTTGACCCTCTTGTGTTTCGTGTTTTTAGTGCTTAGAGATCAAACCAAAAAGAGATGCTGTGTAGGTGGACGAAGACGATCCAGTTGACTTCTTTAATGTCCTGATCAAAAGAGTGAGATCAAACACAACAATCTGCAATTTTGCGAAATCAGACAGTTGCAAAATGTTATTGTTACATGAGCAAACTGGTACTTTCTACTGATCTGCGCTGAGCCCTCACACAGAGGAAATAACAAGCAGCATGAGGGGGAGACACAACTCTCATCTTTACTCCTCTTTACTGACTGAAGGAGAAGAGCAACACCACCCTCCTCTAGTGGAGCCCTGAGGCATTACCAACAGATCAAAGCACAATTAACAAGTACAAGTACCTGTGTCACCTTCAGCATCACCGGCTGCATAGTTTCAGCAGTGAACAGTACTAATACACAGTTTCAACAACAGTTTTGTCCTGAAAATACAATACTGTAAGAACTAAGACAAGAATAAAATGAGCTTTGCTTCATACGAAATATTCTCATTTGTCACGTCTGCAGAATTGAATTTTCTATAAATATTTAATCTTGTTCACTATTCAGGCTAAATAAAATCATTCAGAAGACTATAAATAGTGTCATGTGTCACCGTTAATTGTTTCCTTTTTCCATTGTGGGTTTCAGTTCAGCTCTCTAATAAACTAAACTATACTGTACTGTAAATACAGACAGTGTCTGTTTAAACACCCAAACTAATGATATCGAGCAATAAACAGGTCAGTGTGTAACTACAGAAATAGTGCCTGAAACACACTTATCCTAACACCACTGTGAGGTGG
Organism: Protonibea diacanthus; assembly: GCA_028641955.1. Taxonomy (NCBI): domain Eukaryota; kingdom Metazoa; phylum Chordata; class Actinopteri; family Sciaenidae; genus Protonibea; species Protonibea diacanthus. The sequence goes on along the minus strand of CM053979.1, from coordinate 8,025,180 downwards.
TAATCAGAACAAAGTGTATCCCACATTTCATCACAGCCTGCTGTGAACCATCAGGCTTTAATTCACCTGCAAGTTTGTCTGGAATAACAATAATCAGCATCTTTGTTGTTGGTATAATTATTCACGCATTAATATTTTCTTCTATTTTTGAAAGAGGAACAATGTAATGACAAAATAAAGCTATAAAACAAGCTTATAGGTAACTATCTTTCTTATTTGGTCCCTGTCAGTCCAATCTGATCAAACTACGCCCATGTAGTCCTGGTTGAAGCCTGACTCAAAACAATTCTCACACGTGTACATTAAAACAGGTTGTTTCTCCTCTCCGTACTGGCTCTGAAGGGATCCTGTGAGTGCCTTAGAAAGTTACAAATACAAATGAACGGGTGCAAAGTCTCTTTTATTACACGATATCAGCTTTATTTGAACACTGGTACAGAAAAGGGACCTTGATCTCTTATGTTATCACGTTACAGCAGCCAATAACCGAATGTACATGAGCATGTCAGTATCGTTTTTAAGACGGACTGGAAAGGATGTAACCCTTCACAACTGGTTACATTTCATGCTCAGATGTTGGTTGCTTTGCAAATCTCTTATCTTCATCTCATCCTGTGGTTACATACTTCAACATAAGCTTATAGGTAACTATCTTTCTTATTTCATGAAGACATGTTATGATGAAAACTTAAGTGTAGATTGCCTCCAACGTCTAGCTTCAAAGATTATAAGCGTTGTGACCACAACCTGTTATGAGCCTACATGAACTGCATGAACTGATGGTGGATTTAAAAAAAGAGAAAACAAAAAGCGAGTTAGCATCATTAGCATCGGCACCAACATAAAAGCTCGTCCACATTTTAACTGGGTACGATAAAAATACAAAGACCTCAAGACTGAGCTACTGAGTCTCTGATATATGTTAAATCTTAATGTTTCCCAGGTGTGTGTGTTTCTGCCGTGCTAAGATGGTGACATATTGGCTCAGAGCCTGTCACAACATAAAAAACTATTAAAACTATTTAAAGTATTGGGTATTTATAACTTTATACCAGCATGTTTCCATAAGGTTGTTGTCTTTGTTGTAAAGTTGATGAAGTAGTTTGGTGACCTCGTGCAGTTTCAGGTGCAGCTCCGCCCAAATACAAACGTTAAAGCTTCAAAATAGAAACAGAAATCAGGTATAGGATTAGCACTGTTTGAACTGGATCACAGAATATAAAATGTACACGCTCTAAACCTATTCAATCTAACTAGTTAGTAGACTGCAGAGGGCCCAAATTCAAAGATTTAGAGCCCATTTACAAGTAGTGTAGTGGTCCATACTGTATGTTTGGGAACAGTAATCTCCCCTGTCATGCAACACTGTTGGGAAATCAACATTAAATAATTCTTCTTTACTAACTATTTCATACTTATGTAAATAATATATTTTGTGCCTGAATTATAATGTTTACCTCTGTTAAAAGTTAAATTAATCCTAAAGTTTTGAACAGTCGTATATCGAGTATATTGGCACTGCATCACCTCAAAATAAAACATCTCAGGTAAATCCTCCAGTGTCTGAAGAAAGGCAGGTCCAGAGATACTGTTGGTTTAAGTAAATCTGTCACTGTAGGGAACAACGAGTGTGATGTTTTGATTGACTGTATCAGTTTGATACTAGTTTTCTGTTGTAAAGAAGGATGACAGTATGATCAGTCCCTGTCTCTCAGATAAGGCTTTACTTTATTATTTTATGCTGTAACTGATGCAACTCATCAAATATTTGACAGATGGCGCTAGAGATTAGGTAAAAGTGGTCCTCCACATTTAGTTTCAGTTTCAGTCTCCACACCAGTGTGTGATTATTGAACAGCTCATTAAGATCATGCGCACAGACAGCCAACACTCTCCTGGTTTTAGTCTTTCCACCAGACGTCAGCTTGCTCACATTCAGCCACAAGAACATGAGAGAAGCCCGGCACTGTCCAGTTCCTCCCAAAGGTGTTGGGCCAAACCTGGAAACACAATTCTCTATAGACATCACTTCACACAGAGTGACAACAAGATGATGAAACAGCAAGGACCTTCCCCAAACGGTTGCCATGAAGTTTGAAATACACGGGGGTTCCCTTTTCACACACACACACGCACGGAATTTCTGACCTATTTATCTGGTGTGGAAACTGACACACATGCATATTTAACTAATACAAATGTGACACATGCACGACTCTTCCAAAACAATATTGACATGGAACGTATCCCATAGTACAGAAAGTACACCTACGGAATGTCACCTTATGTTACCAATGCAACTAGTCTTTATTTACATGTATGCATACATGATAGTTGTTTGGGCTGTAGATTTCTCTATCTAACATTTTAAGCCATATTTTACATGGCTTAAAATGTTAGTCTCTCCAGCTCTACAGCAACCAGCTGACCTTCATGCAAATAGTGTAATCAATATGCAAACAAGAGTATGACGTCTTGTAGCAATTTATGAGCTGGTGCTTGCTACTTTCATTGGAAAATTGTTGGTGAACGCACTATTTTTCTACGTATTTCCTTTATTTTTCACTCTTAGTTCATCTCACCAGTTTCTAGTGGGTGCATCTCAGTTGGAAAAAGGTGATGTCATGGATTCGGTACCCAAATCAGAAACTGAGGGACGTGTGAAACTGAATCTGATGGTAGTTGGCGGGTTGTTTGGTCCCTGTCAGTCCAATCTGATCAAACTACGCCCATGTAGTCCTGGTTGAAGCCTGACTCAAAACAATTCTCACATGTGTACATTAAAACAGGTTGTTTCTCCTCTCCGTACTGGCTCTGAAGGGATCCTGTGAGTGCCTTAGAAAGTTACAAATACAAATGAACGGGTGCAAAGTCTCTTTTATTACACGATATCAGCTTTATTTGAACACTGATACAGAAAAGGGACCTTGATCTCTTATGTTATCACGTTACAGCAGCCAATAACCGAATGCACATGAGCATGTCAGTATCGTTTTAAGACGGACTGGAAAGGATGTAACCCTTCACAACTGGTTACATTTCATGCTCAGATGTTGGTTGCTTTGCAAATCTCTTATCTTCATCTCATCCTGTGGTTACATACTTCAACATATTGCATGCAGTATTTGGCTGTCAAATATAATAGACTGCCAAGTCAAGTGAAATTATTTATCAAATGCCTTTTTAAGTTTAGAGTTGTGTTGTGTTGGAGTGGGTCATTTCTCGATCATCTCTAAGCTAATGCTAACTAGTGTTGTGCAGTGTTGGAGCCTGGCTGGCGCAACCAAGAAAGTCATGGAGGTGACGTGTCGACCCGTTCATAAACTGGCGAACAGATACATAAAAATAATGCACAAAGAATCATACATATGGCACCTTTTGCAGATAAGCACTGTCTGAAGCTTGGCAGGATCATGCGTCTTGACAGAGTCAGAAAAAGATATTTTGGGTGGGGTATCACTTTGAAGCACCAGTACTGTGATGAGTAAAAACTGATTATTGGAACGAGATGCAACCACAAGTCTGTTGCTGGTAGATTAAGTTGTCTAATGAAGCTGCAGAGTAACCCCCATGAATCTGTGGTTTTATTCAAAAAGGGTGATAACTCAGATAACTCTGCACTCTCTCTGAGTGGCATCGGGGCAATTTTTAGATGTTTTACTCATTTGCTTCCTGAGATGTTGTGTCCTATTGAAGGTTGATTGTTGCCCACTAACAGAAAAATGAATGGCGACGGTTCACTACACGTTATCCTTCATGCATGAACTTCTATTAGGAAACGATACACACAAACAAATATGAAATAACCGAAACATATACTCGTTGTTCATGTTTAAAAGGATTGTTCTGCGAGGCACGCAGGGTTCTTGAGAGAGAAAAAAAAAAATCCAGTAAAAGTAGAAGCAAAAGTTTACCACGTGGATAAAAGGAAGCACAAGCCCTTTCACAAAAATCGACCTCCGCAGAGCTGAGACCCTCGTGATTCTCACACAGGAAGGAAACGCGTCAAAACTCGCCACTTTTTTGTCCCCATGAAATGTGCCCAGCCTGTGCGTCGCCTCGTCCTCGGTTAACATCAATGTTTGTGGTGTACAGAAAAAGAACAGAGCAATGCGGGTGTTAGATTGCAAAGAGAGGACTGCAAGATTGCAGCTGCACTGCACTGTGAGCTGTAAGCTAAGCTGTAAACTTCAAGTCAACAAGGAAAAGTACTTTTATTGCTTTTCACTTGAGCTTTTTTTCAGACAGGATGGTTTAACAGCATCTTCCAGAATACACGTCTGCTTTAGACTTCTGCTGAATACGTGGAAATCAACCAATCATCATCAGGAGCAGAACCACATTTGAGTCGGTGTCTCTATCTGAATACTTTCCAGTGGTCATGAGCAAAACCCATGTGGGCGTCTATTACATGACAGATTGCTCATACATGAAACTGTTCACTGTTGCCATGAGATTTCATCTATAAAAACATCTCACCACATGAAAACTTAAATTATCTGTTTATTTACTCGAAAAGAACCATCATATAACATTTTTATAAAACTCTTTTTTTCACTAAGCACACATTTAGACAGTGTCAGATCCACACTAAAATAAATATATTTAAAGATGCTACAACTATATCGGCGCGTTAGTGTTAACTGACCCTCTAAACATTTTTATAAAAGGCATGATATTTGTTTATTGCTTCAAATCATTTAAACCGCCATTTCTAAAGACGGCAATACAGAAAATGTGAAATATTTTCTCTGCACTTTAACAGTTTCATATTAGATATTATATCATATATCATATTATGCTACTCAGTGCAGTTATTACACTCAACATAGGAATCATTCGGGTAATGTGATGAGTAAGTTTCACTCCTCCCTGAGACATTCTGAGCAGTTTACATTCTTTCACCTGAGTAAAATTATTATACACAATAAAAAAAACAATCATCCCCAACTCTTCAGATCTTGTAAAGACCAAAGAAGTTGGCATAATGTGCATGGCTAAGATAACTGGGGTGCGAAACATTCACAAAAACTCTGTCGTATTTCTGCAGCTGCAGGACAGAGCCCAGGTAACTCTCTGAGGTCCACGGGTGTCCCCTTTGCTGAGAGCAAAAACCGGCTCTGTTGGCCTCCATCAGGGTCACAGTCGTGGGACGTCCCACTCTCCTCGCAAACACTGTGTGAACAAACGAGGACGTAGGGAGGCAGTCTTTAAAGATCAACTCCACACGTGAGTAAATGTGGTAGAGTCCGGTCTCGTTGACTTGCAGAGCGCCGTCTTCAAACCGGTAAGCCACCCCTCCAGATACGAACGCTCGACCCAGATGTGACTGCCACCGCAAAGTCTTGTAGAAATGTTCTTTTTCGATGCGTCCTGCAAGAGGAAAAGGATTATGCTGCTTTAGTTTTCAATCTTATGTAGAACAGAGAATCTCTGCAGTTACATTACACTGTAGGTTACATATTATTATGTTACCTATCACATGTGCTGCAGGTCTGTCTTCTTTGTCTTTTCCAGTCAACCCAGGATCATGACCTGAAACAACCAGCAGATTAGACAGATTAGAGTCACATGACTTCTGTTTTTATGCTTTATTGTGCACATTGACTTTTTGTTGGGAACAATTCATGTGTGGTGTGACTTGTTAACACTTACCAATTTGCTTCTCAGCCAAATTAAACTCAGTCTCAGGTTTCGCCTTTATAGAGACAAAACAGAAACAGAGGGATCTCAATACCACATCACACAGTTACCTTTGACTCGGTACTTTCGTCTTAATCCCTCTCAGCACGAGAGAGAGAGAGAGAGAGAGAGAGAGACAGAGAGAGGATATCCTGTCTCACCGGACCAGAGACCACAGATCAAGCAATTGAAATCCGTGGTTTGCATTTTTAAATGTCAGGGCAGCACAGAGGTACACAAACTCTTCAGATGTTCAACAAAAGCTAATTAATTATTAAACTTTGGAGAGCTGTGTTAACTTTCCAGCTTGGTTTTCCACTCTCCCACCTTACTCCTCTCTATCACCCCCAGCAAAAGTGAGAAGTCACACCTTTTTCATTTGCAGCTTTGCCCCCATTAAAGGTGAACAAGAATTAACAGTGAACACAAAGAAATCACATTGACATTATTATTTATTATTATTATTTCTTCACAACTTTTAACCAATTATTTGTCCACTACTTACTACCATCTCTCCTGTTTACAACCTCAAAACTGCTGCAGTCATTATTAATGCTTATTAAGTCTGTAGAGGCTCTCTTTCATATCCATCACACCCAGTGGCTCCTTACCTCTTTCATCTTTTTCAGCTCTTTCTGCATGTTGTAAATCTGGTAAGCTCCGACCCCCAAGGCTGCAAACACGAGCAGGAACAGCATCAGCACAATAAGGGCCCCACCGTAGCTGACTGCCATGGTGCCCCGGCTCTTCTCACGGCTCCTCATCCTCTCCTGCGCAGGTGGGAATGACCAGCAAGGTACAAGGCTCGGAGGCTGAGCAGAGTTCTGCGAGCCTCCACCTCCATCCACAAGGAACACCTGTGGGAGCGGGTAGCACTGGTCACAGCTCATGGTGTAAGGTCCTGTCGTGAGACAAACTGTGTGTGGTGTGCATCTATCACCCCTGCTTGAAGGAGGTGTGTCCTTTTTGTCTGAGCACCTCTGAAAAAAAAAAGAAGAACCAAGCAGCTGTCAAGCTCAACACCCACAAAAACCTCCCACACACAGGCCAAACATGGACTGAAGAGCACGTAACTTAAAAAGTCACACAAGCAAACATCTATCTTTCTTCTGTGGTCTGCATAATGCAAAGGTTCTCACTGCACGGCGTTTACTTATAACTACAATACCTCATGAAAATATGTTTATTTATAACTACAGTACCTTGTGAAGTTATGTTTAGTTCAGTTCAGTTTTGTTTTTTCTTTTTTGTACTTACTAGTTCATTAGTTCTTTGTCTTTCTTTATACTGTGCACACAAAAAAAGGTTGAGGGAAAGGAAGCTAGTTTCAATTGACCCCCACCTCACTAACCACGATCATGTCATCAGCATAAGAAGAACTTTTCACACATTCCACGAAAGGAAAGACTGAGCAACCACACACAATCACCTGGTCAGCTCGTCTTGTGGCTCAGGTGACACTTCTTTAACTGTGCCGGGGGGGGGGGGTGCCGCTTCAAATCTGATCTGTGTCTTTGCCTAATCTTCGCCAAGTTTATGCTTGGTTATTAAAATGTTTTATTCTCACGTATCCGTCTCTATGAAGCGCAGTGTTAGTAAACAGTGATACAGCAGTTTCAGTAGCACATAGAGTATTCTTGGTGGGATGCAGCTGCTGCCACATGAAAAGCACGTTATTTCTATGCTTTCCTGCCAGATGCTTGTGAAAGACTGCTAGCGAGAGACAGCGATTCTTTACAGAGGTGAGAATAAACCCCAACCAACACCTCAGAACTGTGCTTACAGGAAAGCTGAAGATGCACACGGCTTTCCTCCCCATTCGCTCAAGAGTTAATATCTTTGCGGTCTTTCTGAGACTCATAGGTGGGTTTCCCAGGATACAGAGTAATTATGCTGCCCCTTCATTGCGGTTGCAACGGTTTCCATGCTTCATCACTTATCTGTTTAATCAAGAAATCCGGTTACAAAACTTATTTGGAACCTATTAGAGATAAAGATCTTTTTCCAACCTCAGAGGTGGTAGTTGATGCAAAAAAGCTTTGCAGTTGAGGGGGCTGCAACAGTCCTCACATACTAAAACATTGGCTCCTCTTGTCAGTCTTGTATATTGTGTACATGTTAATTCTGACAACTGCAAAAAGAAGCTCACAAAGGAGCCTCGGGGTCCGTCCACTGTTGCAAAAGTTTCATTTCTCCAGGCTCTGCAGACACAAAGGGAAACCCACCTTGCAGGATGCGCACAGAGCTCTAACTAAAAAGGTGACTACGTCAAACGTAACCATAAAATGCACAGGGTGTCTGCACTCTATAAGCTGATGAGTCTGTTTCCCAGAAGTGTCATGCTGAAAGCGGTCCTCGCAGCAACAGCAGCAAGCAGCAATGGCAGTGCGGCGTCGTATGGGTGGGAGGTGGGGTTTTGGGGTCTAACCAGGCCATGTTCAGCTCCAGTTAATATACACCAGAAATGGGGACTAAAATGAATCACTGAATGAGCAGAAGTATTTCTATCAATTACTGGCTGGTTCTCACATAGCTTCTTTCTGTTGCATAATGGAGGCAGCTGTGGTCTCGATGACTGATTACACAAATGAAGAAATGCCTGAAAATTGTAAAGAATTTCTCAAAAGGAGACATTACTCATGCCATTCTTGCAGAAAATCATTTCTCATTTGCACAGTCAGAGAGGTGTCAAGTGAATATTAACATTTCTTGTCGTGACTGACAGTCCAGCGGAATAAGTTACTAAAATCTGTCACAGCATCAAAAAAAAAAAAGTGATGACTTTGACAATATACATGTCCATATGAACCAACACCACTCACATGAACATGGAGCCACAAGATAACATGATAAAAAACCACAAACATCATGTGTCACACTCCTCATCAGAAGAAGAATAACAGTCTAGTCCCAGGACATGACCTGTCCTCTCTTCTGTTGACCCTGGATTGGATGATTTCCCAGGTATCGTCTCCGCTCCTTCACAGTCTGACTTACAGTCTTGGCTGCCACCTTTCGTCGTTGCCCCGTCATCATTCTCTGCGTCTCTGACCTGCGGTGAAAAAGTTTGCCTTAATGAAGCGTTGACAAGGTTTGGCAGGCCAGACTGGAGCACCCTGGCTAGGCTCTGTGTTTCAGAGGAGCCTCGCTGCACTGATGGTCCTCTGAATGCAGCAGCGGCCACGGCGAGCTTTGTGTGGTCGAAGGCGAGGGGCTGGTCCTGGTCTGCACAGACGGCCTCTGGGGTTTCTGACACCGGGTTGGTGGGGACAGGGGTTTGAAATCTGATCCTCGAATGAGTGAGAGGTCTCTGTGTCTCTGAGGTTTTGCAGGCCAAATCACTTCCACCTCCACTCCGCTGACTGCTACTGCCGTGTGACTCACAGGGCCGAGGGTTTTTTGCTGTAAATGGGAGTGAAGACACACAGAGTGATGAAAGGTTGGAGAAGTAATAAATTAAAGTTCTAGAGTTGGACTTTCCAAAAATAAAAAAAAATCAGCAGCTCTTCATTGGGATATTCAACCACAGCTACATGTAATTCTGATACTGCTGTGAACTTGCAACCTGCCTCTATATTCTGGCTAATATTCTTGCATGAACTATTCTTTGAAGGAGAGTCAAAACAGCAGGATGATTAAAAAACTATACACACTGGTGACAGAATAAAGGTAACTAAGGTGTTGGGACACCACGTGCCAGCTTCAGTGCACCATGGCATTTATTTTTTCTCTAATGGAGCTACTGAACTCTACTACTGGTGGGATGAACATCATTTTCCCCAAAGATATTCCTCCTTACATACATGTCAATATAAAATCTCTCGTAGATGTTCAGCTGGGTTGAGATGTGGTGCCTGTAAGGGGCCCTAACATATGATTCACATCATTTACATACTATTCAGACTCCTCTTGCCCTGTGGATGGGGGTATTGTCATCCTGCATAGAAATGTTTCATGTGATCACTGAGAACAACTCTGGATTGATTTGCAGTGAGCCTTTCCTCTAAAGCAACAAGTTGACCCAAATCATGCTACAGCCCCTCACTGAAGGATTCAAATATTCACGTCTGAACGGTTCTCTTGGAGTGTGTCAGACATGCACACGCCCACTCGCAGAGAACTTGGTGAAGGATGAGTCATTTGACCATACCACTTTGCTCCACGTCTCTGTGCCGATGGGTTTTGCAACACTGAACTGTCAAATGTGCATTCGTCTTCAAATTGAGGGCAACAATATTCTCTCTATGCGATTGTCGACAGACACCTCAGTCTGATTGCGTCATGCACTGACATTCTCACCAGTCACCTGAGGAAGAGTCGCTCTTCTCTTTTTCCTGGCATCTCAGTAATTTACGAGCAGTCATTAAATATGTGCCATCGACCACAGTTTCCTTTGCAATTTAGTGACGTCTCTCCGATAGATCCGAAAGCAGACTTTTGTCACTGCTCCTATTAAAACAGCTGGGCAGTTTTTGTGACTGATATCACTCAGACCTTTTCCTCTTGTCATCTTCATCTCAATCAGAATCAACTGGACCTGCTCAGTATTTGTATGCGTGACACAAAGAATGACTCGATGTTAAACACTTAGCTGCACTGTGCAGTGCAGATGTGTGTCACCTGTCTGTATCAAGAAGCTGTTGGTTAATAATAACACATGATTTTACTCCTTGTGTTGGAGATATATCATAATCTTTTACACACTGACCAATAACTGGAGAGTCTTGTGCGTCCGCTCTCCTCTTGCTGTACGCTCGAGGAGTCCATGGCTTGTGTTTGCAGGAGGGGTCAAGAACTCGCAGCTTGGAGACGAAGCTTTTGTACTCTCTTTCTAAAGCCTCAATGTGCAGCTGGAACTCGGCTATCTTCCTCTCTGGATAATGAGACAGCTGGGATTGCTGCGATGCAAACAGATATCGTTAAACATGACGTGTCATTAAGAACTATCTCTGTGAAATCCATTTCACCTACCTGCAGATAATACTCTATTTCACTCTTGATGCTGGGGATCCACTTTTTCACAGAGGAAGCTGCATTAAGCGTAGACTGCAAAGAAAGCGTTGGCTGTAACAAACTAGTCCAAGTGAAAATGAATTGTTAAAGATCATTTATTATGCTGTTTATTACCAGTTTGGGTCTCCGCTCACGTACATCTTTGAGGCGTCCCTCTGTAAATGAGATATTGAAAGAAAACATTACAGGAGTCATTCCACGACACACTGGTATAATTTGAGTCCCTCTGATCTTTTTCAATAAGATGACAGAAATCTATTTTTTAAAGTTGTTTTTATATCAACTGAAAAATCCCCTTTTTAAAAAAAAAAAAAAAATTATCTTGTTTTTTTCAGGCTCCACGTATTATGTCATTTTGTCCTTCGTGGCCAACGCTGAAATTGCACTTGGAATATGACTAAAAACTAAAAAAGTCCAAACATTTTGCCATTCACGTGACTATTCATCTGTGTTTATTTCTAAATAAATTCATGATTATTCACTAGAATTACATTATTAAGTTTTACACAGATCATTTACAGATCATTGTGTGACACAAGCAACAGAAAGTAACATCACAGAAGTCTTCTGAACAACATGGAACAGTCACACATACATTTTAATTTACTATTTTTTAAGGTTCATGAAAAAATAATTTAATGTTTGTTGAACTTTGTATGAAATATTTAAATATTTTGAGCAATCATCACAGTATTACAAAAGTAGCAGAATAGCAATACTGTGATTGTGTAAGTTTTATTTTTGCAATTATTGAATTAGAGTGAGGGACATCTGATTAATAGCAAAATGTTGATTTAAATACAAATACATGTTATAATCATATTCACTCTTGTATTAGTGTCCATAACTATAGAGGACTAAAAGTGCCAAAATTAAATAAATAAATACACCATTAAATTATTACTTAAATGTGTTATTGATTAATTAAAATTGGAATTAAATACATAAATGTGTTATTAAATGTATCATCAATTCATTAAAATGCCTATACTAGTCTGATCCATTGCTTTGGTCTGAAGTAGAGTGCCTGGATAGAGAAAATGGAGGACCTTCATGAACTTTCTAGGAAGTTGGTGAGAGACGTTTTAGACTTAGCAGAGGATGTGGAAGCAGGACCTGCTGACACAGAGCATGTAGCGAGTAAAGCAGAGGAACTTATTGAAGTTTTTTCCGCACCTTCCGACCAAGATATTGCCCGTAGAGTGACTGCAAATTTAGAAGAAGTAGTCCACCGCTTCTCTGGCACTTTGAGTCCTCCATACATACATAACGGGGATGAAGACTAAAGGTGCGCATGTCATGAACTAATGACCTTTAATAACAGAGTTTGATACCTGAGATGGGAAAATATGTTATTCTGAAAGTTTAATATGCGCTTAATTTTGTGTGGATGTTCAGAAAAGTGACATTACACACACTTTAACTGTCGGTCAGCACCTCTGTGCCTAGCAGTTGAAGCTAGCCGCTAGCACCAGCATTGAGTTTTATCGGTTTAAATATGAATTAAATCAGCGTTTGTTTGGTGACTACCAGCTGCTTACCCTCTCTCTCTTTCTGGAGCCAGAGTCTGTTCAGTCTCCCTTGTTGTTTCTCCTCGTTTCTGGCCATTTCACCTTCACCGATCACTGCACAGCGTGTTAGCCCGCGGCTCAGGCAAAACAATGTCACGTGACACAGAGTAGCCTTGTTGACATCTCGCGAGAGTAACTAACAACGTCATTAAAATGCTGTGTATGTATATATAGCTTATGTATATATATATATATATATATATATACACACCCGAGGTGCAGGCTGTGCAAAGATGCTCCTGAGACAGTTCAGTATATAATAGCAGGGTGAAGGCTATAACTGAGTGGCTGGTATGAAATGGAAGACACCTCCTAAGGTGGTTGAGAATGACCTGGCCAAGATCCTGCGGGACTTCCAGATCCAGACTGACAAGCAAACAACAGAAGAAGGCTGTGGTGATAGATGTAGCAATTCCGAGTGGCAATATCAGGAAGAAGGAACACAAGAAGATCAAGAAATAGCAAGGGCTGAAAGAGGAGTTAGAGAAGATGTGGGGAGTAAAGGCAACAGTGGTGCCAGGGGTAATCGGAGCACTGGGAGCTGTGACCCACAAACTGGAGGAGTGGCTACAGCAGATTCTAGGTACAACACCTGAGGTTTCTGTCCAGAAGTGTGCAGTCCTAGGAACAGCTAAGACACTGCGCAGAACCCTCAAGCTCCCAGGCCTCTGGTAGAGGAGGTAGAGCTTGAGGAAGACACACCACCCACCATAGGGTGAGAAGGGGATTTTTTATATAGTCGACAACTTTCTGAGCAAGTGCAACAACACAAGACGTAGCAGCCAGCTAATATTACTTTCTAGTCCAGCTATCTATTCCGGCATCTGTCTTTCAGCCTTTTATTTCACCAAGCTCTCGCCAACAACTAAAAGTCAGTCCCATATTTATTCTAATCCTGCGGCTTCTTGTTCATTCACTCTCTCCTTTTCTTAGCTTTCTCCATCAACCTTGCCCCGAGTCTCTCTGCTGCTGTCATCATGTCCACAAAGGTTGCTGAACCTGGTTGCCAAGCTTCAATTCTGGCATGACAACGGCGTCGATCCAGATCAGCATTCACCTGTGCTTCAGGCCTGAAAACCTCCTCTTCCCTGGTACAAACAGTAACGCTCCCTGGTGCTCTGAGCTCACAGTCCGCCCAGTCCAGCTAACAAACTGAGCTAACATTAGCTAACAGCAGCTATAGTTCACAACAGTTTACTTTACTATAGGAAACTCTGTCAATAACCAAAAGTTGATGTGCACCAGCCAGATTACATCAGAGCAAAACCAGAGAACATACTTCTATCAGGAGATCGTACCCGGAGCATAAAGTTACATAGTGCAGAAACAAATGTGCGCAGAGTGCGAATGACAGAGGACTGGACCAGAACCTGCGCTGACCTTGGGTGAGGAATGGATGTATCCTCCTAATGTTGTAGAGGATTAATCTGCAGGTGTTGGTTGTTGCAGTGATGCTGGCAGGGCTGTAACATAAAATCCTGGACCCTGTACATACGTATTCATACGTGTCTTTGTGTACGTTGGCTGTGAAGGTCATCTCAGGTCCCTTGTGTTTTGATCACAGGGTTCTCGATATTAATAGAGAAGTCATGAACGGGACATTACAGATAATAATAGAATTCTAAATATGATTGTAATTTATTTTTCAGCACTCTGTATTCATTTCAGTATGTCACGGAGTCACACCTACGGAGTGCAAGTGCAAACAACAGAGTGCTGACGGTATTTTAGTCTAGTGCCCAAAGGTTTCGGAGTCATTAGAAGAGTTCACATCTCATCAGTGATTTTTATATTACAGTTGCCTACATATTTTTGATTTCTCTTAGATACTTTTTGCATATCATTATACTCTGGGCCACGTTAAAGTGAAAATGCATCAATCCATTATAATGACAAAGCATTTTCTGATGCAACGGTTCTAGTTCAGAGCACAGCAACACAACGGAAAAGTGTCACAGGGGGGACTTAAAAGAAACAGGAGAATTACAGTGAATGCAAATGTTGCCTGTGTGACAAAACAAAACTAGAGTAAAATCCCACCACAACCTTTCTGCGTCTTTCTTTGGTTTTGGTTTTGATGTTGGTTAGTTGCCCTTGATCTTTTCTTGAAATCTTGCAGGAAAGAACACATCATATGATCATTCAGTACAATTTACATGTCAGCACATCTTTTTGTTGATAATAGGCACGTGAAATAAAACAATAATTTATCTTTGACGGCATATTTTTTAACCTAAACAACTGGACATGGTGACACAGCAACCACTGCAGCACAGATTTTCAACAAAATGAAGTTTTTTTGGTTTCTGCTCATTTATGCAACAAAAACACCTTGAAGAATATATATCAAGGGTAACCTCTCTCCCTTTATTTGATAAGAAACATTTTTTTCATGAGTAAAGTTGCGATCTCCTCATGTTGCGGTGTGTCTCCACTCTCTGCCACCTGCAGTGGCGTCTTGTCCACATTATTGGTAGCCTGCAGATTCGCCTTCTTCTGTCGTCCCATGTGCCCACCATGGCCCCAGTTTACAAGCCTCTTCACCGCTTCCTGGTGTCCACCTCGTGCAGCACAGTGCAGAGGAGTGTCTTTACTCTGATCTGTATTGTTGATCTTTGCCCCGGCCTCCAGGAGCAGCACCACCACGCTATCATGGCCCTTCTCAGCTGCCGCGTGAAGTGGCGTTTTCCTCCATGTATTCCTCTCGTCTACCCCCTTTTTGTTGAGTAGCTGTAGAAGTGCCGAAACCACGTTGGCATGCCCACCAGCTGCTGCGTAATGAAGAGGTGTGGAGCCATCCATGTCTTTAGCCCCTCCCTTAGCCTTGTGGGACATCAGTGAAGTCACCACGTCTACTTTCCCCTCCATGGCAGCCAGGTGAAGGGCAACTTTTTTCTCGTTGTCAGAGGCGTTTGGGTTGGCTTTGGCCGACAGCAGCAAGTCTACCACACGGCCCTCTCCCTGGGAAGAGGCTGCCCAGTGCAAGGCTGTCCTCCCCAGTCTGTCTTTGACACTTGGGTCTGCCTTGCCTTGAAGAAGCTGGACTACTGCGTCTGCATGGCCCTGCTGACTGGCTATATGCAGAGGGGTCAACCCATCCTGGGCTACTGCACTCACCTAAAAAAATGACACACAACTCTCAGCCGCCACACAAACACACACATCTACAAAATGGGCACTCATGACCAACTGGTATGACGATTACCTGCGCTCCAGCCCTTAACAACACATCAACTATTTCCGGCCTGTTGCACTGAGCTGCGAGGTGTAAAGAGGTTTGGGCTTTCGGTCCAGTAATGTTCGGGTCTAATCCCTTTTCCAGCAATGTTTGCACTATAGCCACACTACCGCTCTGGACAGCCAGGTGCAGCGCTGAGGAGAGGTCAGATAAAGTAGCATCCAGTTTGGCCTGTTTTGCTACTAGTACTCTGAAATGAAAAAAGGTCACTGTTTAATACTTGGTAGGAAAATACAGAAAAAGGAAAGACTCAAATATGGCAAATATTAGCAATTGAGCAACCAGCATATGCTCTCCAATAAAATCATATTGGACAAAGTGAATTGTGGACACATAATTGTGGAAACAAAATCAAGAAAGAGCTTCAGTAATGGTATCTATAATATATTATTTGATATAGGAAGAAAGGTGTGGACTTTATGACCCCATATTTGTGTAACTGTGTGTTAAATGACGGGCTGTTGAGCAGGTTCAGAAGAACAACTCACATCACACCCTTCTTATCTGCTTTACATTAGTTTCCCACCAAGTTCAGGATTCATTTTAAGGTTCTGGGTCAGGGTCAGGCACCATGCACATAAAAAATTGGCTGCATCTTGCTATCACTAGTAGGTCACTTGGGTCTTCTGAGCATGGCTTACTGCTTGTTCCTCAAAATTTAAAAATTTAAAGCCACTGTGTGTAAAATGGAGCAATAGTTCACACTGATGCCCCCTGGTGGATGCATTAAGAAATACAGTTGCAGTCACTAACACGTACTGTCTTTCCTCCACACAGGTTTGACCCAGTGACACTGAAAATGAAGGGCCGAAGACTGCACCAGTTTTAACTTGGACTGACACCAGATCGTCATGTATGCCATCAGAATATGTCAGTGTCTTAGCGACAGTCTACTTGTGCAGTTACCTGAAGACTTCAGTGTGCCCCAGTGCAGCTGACAATAGGAGAGGAGTGTAGCCCTGTTTGTCTGACATGTTCACATCCGCCCCGCTGTCTACGAGCGCAGCTACCACTCCATCGTGGTTCTGTTGAACAGCTGAGAAAAGTGTTTCTTCACGGAGAGATCCTCTGGCATTATCTGTGGTTTAAACAAAATATGTGTGAAGCCTGTAAGCTTCTTGCATTATTTATGTGCAATTAAAAACTCTAAACTCTAATGCATTTTGATGTAGCATACTTCAGGATGTTAAATAAATACACACCAAGCAGCAGATGGAGAATTGATTCTTCACTGAGCTTAATAGCTTCATTTATAACATCATAGTCAACTTGAGCCCCCGCGTTTAGAAGGACGGTCACTGTCTTCACATTGTTTCTGGAAACTGCATAAAACAGAGCAGTTTTTTTGTGGTTGTTTCTGGCATCAACATCAGCCCCATTCTGCAGCAATATCTCAGCCAGCCTCCAGTTATCTTCCACAGCTGCTGAGTGCAGAAACATATCCCCTGTGTGGCTCTCAGACTGCTCGGCCTCCTCCTTCACCAGGACTTTGACAGGATTCAGGTGTTCATTCTCCGCTGCCAGGTGAACAGAGGTTTTACCTTGTAGATCCAGAGAGTAGATGGGGGCCCCAGCCTGGACGAGGGCTCTGACTATCTCAGTGTGACCCCTGCTGGCTGCTCTATGAAGAGCTGTGTGACCTTTATTGTCCTTCAGGTCTAGTCTGGCTCCTTTACGGATCAAGAGCTCAATGATGGACAGGTGACCGTACTGAGCGGCTACATGTAATAGAGTCTCATTGGAGGAATTGACAGTGTTAATATCAGTGTTTTCTAACAGCTCCTCTAGCAGTATTACCTCCCCGTCTGTAGCAATCATGTGGATAAGATTTTCTGCTCTACTTTGTGCTGGTTTATGCTCCTCTGGTGTTAAAAGT
Source organism: Protonibea diacanthus (assembly GCA_028641955.1). Lineage (NCBI taxonomy): Eukaryota > Metazoa > Chordata > Actinopteri > Sciaenidae > Protonibea > Protonibea diacanthus. The sequence goes on along the minus strand of CM053979.1, from coordinate 8,007,800 downwards.
GGCACAGTGCTCCTGTCTTCCTTTTCAGGGAGAGATTTCTTAGTTTCTTTGATGGTAAATAATATAGGAGTCTCTTGAGAGACACCTTTACTAGTAACTTTATCTATCCCCTCCTGGTCTCTCTCCAGCAAATATCCAATCAGCTGTCTCCTTGTGTCTCGAATATGCCCGTTCACATCACTAAGATAGGTCTTGATTTCCTGATAAAGGTTGGGTTCTGCCAGCATCAGACACGGATGGAAGAATTTCCGACATGCCCTTTCACCTCTGGCCTCCAGGATGTCCAGGACCCTGCTGTTTTGATCTTGGCGCGTCCTGATGCTCAAAACTATGGATCTCTTGGCCGCTGTCATGACTCCCTCTGCGACGAGATGATCCAGTAGATCCTCGGTATGTGAGATCCCATGAACTAGATCCATTCTCTTTGCCCGGATTACATCCACAGCGTAGGGGTTGATGTAGTTTGGTGTTGCCTGAGCATCAAAACCTTTTAGTAGATTAAACATTTTAAATATGCTGGGAAACTAAAGGATTTCCGGAGCCTTCACATACAGCGAGTCATTGTTATTACTTGCAGTTCTGGCTGTTTGTGTGTGGTTTATACCTTATTGCTAAGTGAAACTCCTCACCCATAGCAACACAATATAGACAGAGGCCTTCACCATACAGATCTGCACCTGCCCTTTGTGAGATTATGTGACCAACTAGCACGGTTAGATTTCATTAGATGCAGCACGACATTCATCACAGAAGTCATATTAATCATTATTAACGTTTGTAATTAAAATAATAATACACAGACTCTTCTGATCAGTATAACATTGTTATGTTGACACTGGCATGTGTGGGTGCAGAAGTGGTGCACTCCCTGCACTCCATATCAAAAGGTAATGAGATATCTAATCATTATAATCTATTTTCTGAAACAAACACAAGCCTGAAGTATAACGATTGTAATAATTTGTTGTATTTTTTTAACTAATATTACTGATTGACATTTAAAATTTGTAGCTAGTTGAGGTACAGATAGTTCTACTTTATATACTGTTTGATGTATGATATTACTGTGTATATGTACATATGCACATGTATGTAAGATGGTTATATATTTTATATGTATATGTCTTAATCTGCAAAGTAACTTTTAATCACAACTGTCAAACAAATGTAGTAAAAATATACAATATATCCCTCTCAGATGTTTTGGAAATATAAGTACCTCAAAAATATACTGCAATATACAATATGCAGCCTTGATTTATTTTATTTTATTTATTTATTTATTTATTTTACATTGACTATGGTGCGTTTTGTGGTAATCTTTTTCATTGATTTGCCCTTGGTAACTTCTCAGCACTGTATTATGCAGAGATTACAGAGTCGATTCACTTCCCGTAATACACGCCTCCTGCGTCGTGACGTAGATCGTCCGAGCCTTCCCTCTCCTTATATGGTAGGAAAGGACTCCGCTTTCCGGAATGATGTCATGCTGACCCAAGTTTGTGAAATCAGAACAGGTAAAACAAAATAACAAACAAACAAAATAAGAAACAAACAAACGAACAAATAAATAAATAAATGTACACACAGGCTATCAGTTCTCTTAATTGGTTTATCGTTAATAATTGATATGAGTGAATATCAATTATTAGCAATTGAATAATTGAGTGATTTTATTTGTTTATGAACGTATTAAGTTTAAAAAAAAAGGTATATTATATCTGCATGTATGCATAAAACCACACTGTGAAAACCTTCTATATGGATTTATAAAGACTACATTAAAGAGAAGAAAAACAAACAGTAAAGAGAGAAAAGGAAAGGCAAAGAAAAAGAAAGAAAAACATCTTAACAGTGTGGCTACAAGCACGTTTTGTTCACTTGAGGTTTTATTATAGTTCGACTAAAAATGTCCTCCATGCCTCTAGTTAATAATCTGTTCAGTTTCTTTGACACACTACATCAATCACGACTGTCTGTGTTCATTTAAGCGCAAAGAAACAACTGATGAGCCAACACAAGCTACAGTGGAGCCATGAATAACTTGAGACAGCGACGTTTCAGGTCACCTTTCAGGTAACAGCCGGTCTGTGTCGCCCTCTACTGTTTCATTATGAGCAGGACACACTGGTGTCTTGTGAGCATAACAAGGTGTTGTCATATCTGACCTGTCCCACCACATTCACCTGCTGTTATTATGCAAGAATGAGACTATTAATAATGTTTGATGTGTGTACCGGAGATCTTAGTGTGAGTTGTACACAACCCTAATCTGTTTTAAACTGTATAAATTTGAGGTATAGTACTAATAAATGTATATTGTTTCTACGCTGGTCATAAGTGGAAATATTTGAATAGGTTTTATCAGCATTACTGTTTTAGAAAACAGTAAAGTTATTTCTTTTATTTGGTTTTGTGTAGATCTCTGAATTTAAAGGCATGTCAGTGAGACTCATATCTTGTGTTCTTTGTTTACTTTTTGATTATTGTTTCTTCCTTTAAACTCATTTTTACAGCATACCCATTGAGAGTACACTATATGCCTATATGTTAACAGAAAATATCAAGTGGTGCTTTTACATTTTACTGAGTTCATATTAAGTGATGTGTTATTCGGCCTGAGACTTCATTTTGAATTTGTTTCAACATGCTGGTATTTTTTTTTTTTTTTTTATTCACAACAGGACAAGAAGTAATGTTGAATAACCGAGTGGTGCAACAGCACAGAGGATGGTTTGTGATTTTCCTGTTATGTGTCAAATCAGTGCCACAATCTCAGTTGTCTTCAGTTGAGATTCATTGTTTACATCACCCTGTTGTAACAGTGCTGTAGTAACAACTTTTTACAGAGTCATGTAGAGTAAGTGTCATATAGTGATAAAACCTTGAGAACAATGGGAGGCTTTGTGTAATATCCATACTCTCCAGGTAGGTCTGTGTGTGTGTGCTGAGATGTAAAGTGGAGATCTTAAGCTCTCTACAACCCCAATTTGCAGATCTGGCCTCCATCAGTAGTAAGTGAGCCCGGCCTGTCAGCTGAAACACAATCACTTAGCCTGGATCAATAATAGCACTAATGGAATTTACCTTGAGGTACTGGGAACTAGCAGCTCTTGCAACATGTTGCAACATGTTTTATTGTTTGAGCTCCTGACATGGCACACCCACTTTTCTTTTTCCTGTCACACACACTTAGAAGAACACAGAGGCAATGTTGCTTCATTTTATCTGGTTTATTTTCTTAAATATTGATTAGTTTCTGAAGTGCTCAGAAAACAAAAAACATAAAAAAAATTATACAGTATTCTTATTACAAATGGTAAACATAAGTACTCCAAGTTGATCTTATATACATATAACAATGAGTGAAACCCCATTAAACAACTTTAGAAAAAAACAAGTAAATCTTGAAGCTTTTCTAACTTAATTTCTTACAATTAAGAAAAAAGTACACTGTACTGTAACTCAGAAGTCAGGCAGCTTTTGTTACAACTTTTCAGCCGTTTAGAGTTGGCCTACACGCCCAAGTTTGAGGCCATTATGGCTACAGCAAGAAAAGTCTCTATTGCAGGTTCTTAAATCCTCTAATACTGAATTTCTCCTTTGATGGTCATGATAAGGTCCATGCAGAGCTGGGTGTAAATCAAGAAAAACTTCAGTCCTGTCCAGTTCTGTAAAAAAACACAGCACGAAACAGAGACAGAAAGGTATCCTGTTTGTTGCCATGCCCCCCTCTGGTTCATGGCTTACTGTCACTGTCCCGAGCCCCTCTTCTGGGACGCGCCAAGGTGGGGGGGAGCGCATGGCACTCAGGAACTTTAGCGCGGCCCCCGGTCCTGCTAGTGTGTCGCGCCACATCATCCCAAATCCCCTGTCGCGATTTCGGGAGATACAGCCACTCACTATCACAGGAAGCGTCCGTTTCGTTCAACTACAGTCTTTTTTTCTCTCTCTCTCTTTCTCTCTCTCTCACTCCTTGCCGTCTCTGACACCACCTCAGAAGGTCTGGAGCTGCTGCGTTAACATGAGCTGACACCCGCTGTTGACGTGGTTCATCACCTTCTGCTTCAGCTGGGCCACCTGCTCACGCAGCATGTTGGCGGTGGACGCGAGCTCAGAGTTTTGGGACTTGAGGGTCTTGACTTTGTCCTCCAGCCTTGAGATTCGCTCCAGCTTCCTCTTCCGGCATTTGGAGGCAGCGATGCGGTTCCTCATCCGCTTTCTCTCGGCCTTGATGCGCTCCTGGTTCTCCATGTCGATTGGAGAGAGAGGAGGGGTCTCCCCGGGCATCTCGGGTACGGTCTGGGGCTCTTCTTTGAGCGCCGTGAGCCGTGGGATCTGGGCGGTGGATGGTTGCCCGTATATGGGGAGCTGAGGCGGGGCAGTAGGGAAAGACATAGTCGGGGCTGAGGTGGTGTAATTTGGTGCCGAGACGGTGCTGATGGCCGGGTTGAAAGTGTTCAAGTCCTCATAAACCGGCGAGTCGGAGCGCATGGTGGCGTTGTTGTTATAAACTGTGGCACCGGCAACAGATGACACAGGCGGCAGGGCAGTGTTGACACTGGTCTGGGCAGCTGAGGTGACACTCACATTAGGTGTACCCGGCATGTGCTGGTGGTGGAGCTCAGCCAGGGCTCGGACAAACCCTTCGGCGAAGCCCTCCTGCTCATCGGTGACGTTCTTGGGGCACAGGAACTGGGTCGGGGTCGGCGTGGTGGTGATGAGTCCGTTGCTGGACTGGATGATGAGCCGCTCCAACTCCGGGGAGGCCAACTTCAGCAAGCCCACGTCAGGAGAGGTGAGGACGTCGCTGGCTTTGGCCCGGAGGTGAGGTTTCAGAGTGCCCGTCGGGTCGGAGAGGTTCAGTGTCATGTTGTGTTTCAGCGCTTTGGGGTTGCTGTACCCGTAGCCGGCGTTGTCGTGCTGGGAGAAAGCGTTGAGTGAGTCGTCATAGAAAGTAGTTTCCATCTTGGTATACATAGAAGAGAAACCGAAAACAAATGTACTATAAAGTCTTGTACAAAAATAACTTTTCGTCCCCCCTTTTCTCTTCTTCCTGGTTTATCAGTTGAGGGGTAAAAAAAAAAAAAGGTTGCCAAACGTCCTTTCTGTGCGTAAAAACTTCCAAACTTTACGCACTGTCTTGACACAGGAATCAGGACTTACTTCGTTCAGCCAGCGACGGTGGTCGGTTGTTCGGTTGTAACAGTTCACAAAGTATCCAGACTTGTACACTGAGTCCGTGAATGAAAAAAAAAAAAGCGCCGAGCGGCTCTCTAACTTTTACTCTCGTCAAGTCACCGGCGCGGTGTGTGCTTCTCTCCTCCGCCTCGCTGTGTATATACTCTGAGTGGTACAGCGTGGAGGCAAACCTTATCTGCTGCCGCTGCCTCTCTAAAAATAGCCATGATGTCATGACGGGGCTCTCCCATTGGCTGGAGGGCGTGTCGCTGGGCGGGGCTCCAGCGCTCAGATAAGGTGCGTTGCCTTGACGACCACCCAGAAGATTCTTAGTCTCGCGGTGGATTGTGGGATGAGGTAATGCTGTAAGGAGAGCGTGAGCGCGGTGCATTGTGGTATGACGTATTGTTTTTGAATATTTGGTTACCCGCTTTTACTGACAGTGGCGGGACAACAGCTCCCTCTGCACGGCTCCGGTCCTATCATCAAACTCTGCTGTATTTTTTTTATTTATGACACTTTGATCTGTTTGTTTAAACTTTTTATTCACGACGACGTCTTTTATTTAACCACCATGAAGCCTTTTAAAGTAGCTGAAAGCTGAATTTCATGACAAATCCTCATGTTTTGTTTTGTTTTTTAAAATATATATTTATTTATAAGAGCAGCCAATTTTAGAAGAACTCAAAGGCAAATGTACAATTCATTCTGCTGTTCACAAAATATAGGAACTTTGTACAATTTGGGAGACTATTATTTGTTATATAGAGAGGTTAGTAAATTCTAACACAAAAAGGATAGAGAACCATAAAACTTAGCAAAGAGGGTGAAGAGAGGGAGAAGTAGGTAAGAAAGTATTTAAATGGGAAAAAGAAAAAAGAAATCCTCATGTTTACAGTAAAATATGACCATGTTTCTCTTCTCTCTTGCTACATATTTACATTATTATATGTTATTTTATAAAAGCCATATAACACTATACATGACACTATACATGACACAATACATGACGTACTATTCTCATTCTTACATTCAAGTATCACTTTGACTTTCACTCATAGAAAAGAGGTGTGAAACTACACTAACATTAAGAAGATTTTTTTTTTTTTTTTACTTTTGATTAATCCGAACGCAGTTCTTGCCAGTAAACAAGTATGAGAGTCACTTCCAACAAGGCCATATCAACAGTGCTCTGTTTATAGAAGGGTTATTCATCAAAATGACATCTAAAAACCGTTTCTAACTGTCATTTTATAAACTGCTGGATGTCTTTGTTGGAAAGTGGTACAAAAACTTGTATTTTGTTTTTGATAATTTGGATGTGATAACCTTTATCTGGCTTTAAAATAGTTATTTTGTGATAAAATAATAAAAAATGACTTACAAAAATGTTACTCTATTCAACTTTTTATCGAAGTTTATCTGGCTTCAAAATGACACATTTCATTTTTTTACTGTGATACGATAACTACAAAAGACCCTCATAAATTCTGTTATAAGATAAGATAAGATAGATACTTTATTGATCCTACACCAGGGAAATTCACATGTAACAGTAGCCCACATAAACAAAGTGGATAAGAAAATACTCATAAATATGAAATAAAGTGTTGTTTTACTGTTATTATTTATTTATCTGTCTTTATTGTTCAGCGTGCTATGAGTGTCCTTAATAAAGTTATTATTATCATTTTTCTATTCCATTTTGTTCTACAGTTTTCTACTCTGTGCCAAACATCTACATTGCTGCCATATCAGAGCTCTAATTTCTGTGGGTGAATTGGAGAAAGTTGTGAGCTCAGAAAAAACTTGGAAAAAGCAAACCATCACTATGTGAAAACAAATTATATATTTTTCCATGCGTGCGAGCACTCATGGTGGAAACTCTTCTTGTTCTGACTGTCATTTCTGCTTCTCAGCCTGGGATATCATGGTGGTCTCTGGTTGGTGGTCCCCTATAAATTGTCATATATAGCACACATAGACTTCCCACATTTAGTTTTGACTACACTGAGCATGCCAATGGAGCTTAAATTTGACACCTGGGGAGGTTAATATAAACATAGACATATTTACATGTATAAGAAGTGCATTAAAGCTCACTTATTTGCCTGAAGTGTAGAGCCAAGTCCATCGTATTGAGTCATGTACTTTGGTACCAGTCTTTCCTTTCCTTTACTCACTAGGAGACAGAATTAATAGCACCTTTTTGAAAGCCCACATCTCAAAAGCTACATTTAAGACCTTTTACTCCTGCTAAAACTACAAATTGTTAAAGATAGATCTACAGACGGCTGTTCGTCCTCATAAAGAGAAAGTACATTTCCTATTATCCATGTCAGGGTGTGTAATTAGTGTAGTGCAGTCCATTGTCCCCTGGCCTTTGGTCAGAAATCACAGCTGGTTTAATGGCAGGAGGTTAACCGGTGTGTCTTACGTGTCCCCCTCTAGTCTTCCACACTCCCACTGTCTGGGTCATCTTCTGCCCTGCCAGCTTTACTGCCTACTATCTCCAGCGCACCACGTCTAAATATGTCCCCCCGTGTGACAAGTAAATCAGCCCCCCGACGCTGGCTGGCTCAGCAAGGCACCTAAGGAGGATGAACCGGATCATAAAACACCACCACAGTCTGACTTTTTATAGCTGC